>CM037090.1:77116490-77716490 GCA_020916435.1 Oxytropis ochrocephala
TTACACTTCGATACATCTACACTTCAACACATACACCTCGGTATATATACACTATACCTCGACAACTACACTTCCGCTTATATACACTACACTCCTAACCACTACACTTCAAAGATACATACACTACACTTCAATACATCTACAGTTCGGCAACACTAGATTCAACATACCTACACTTCACTTCATTACATCCATACCTCGACAATACTAGATTCGACATACCTACACTTCACTTCATTACATCCATACCGCGACAATACTTCCTCAATTCACCATCACTCACCTCGGTTACACTACTTCACTTGACCATCAATCACCTTGCCACACTTCCTCACTTAACCATTACTCACCTCTGTACTACACTACCTCGGTTACACTACTTCACTTGACCATCAATCACCTTGCCACACTTCCTCACTTAACCATTACTCACCTCGGTTACACTAGCTTTGACATCCATATACTACACTTCGGTACTTCTACACTTCAGCACATACATACTATGACGCACTTATACTACGACACACACCCTTACCCTGACACACTTATGTTTCTCGGCACACCCTTACTTCAACTCACTATCCTTCGACGCACACACCTTCGACCTTCACAAGCTACAACCACTAGTGCAAAAATGACTTTAGACAGCACCATTTAGTATCGGTTGTTTAAACAGCCGATACTAAATGTAGACGCGGTGGCAATTTTGAAATTAAATAGAAGTTTTCAATTTTCACGCTTACATTTAGTATCAGTTGTTTAAACAACCGATACTAAAAGTCTTTACATGGACGTTTAATTTTTGTCAATGCGTTATTTCCTTCTCTTCAAAGACATTTAGTATCGGGCTTACTAACAACCGATACTAAAGGCCCGTTTATTTTTTCTATACGCTCCTTCTCTCTGAAGTTCTCTAAATTAGAACGACACCCTTCCTCTCCACTCACCCTTCCTCTCTCACGAAGATCTCTCTCTCTCACTCTCACCGCCGACTATCTCTCACTCTCACCGTCCACTATCTCTCACCATTCCTCACTCTCACGAAGATCTCTCACCTTCCTCACTCTCACGAAGATCTCTCACCTTCCTCACTCTCACCGCCGACTATCTCTCACTCTCACAAACGAAGACGGTTCTCTCAAGTTCTCGTTCGCCTTCCTCACTCACGAGCCTCCTTCTCCTTCTTTTGTTCACCACAATCACGGCCCGGATCCGCCACTCCATATCTCTCTCTCTCTCTCTCAATCTCATGCTTTAGGGTTTTAGTTTTTCCTCTTTTCTTGATTTTAACAAATTGATTTAGGTTTTTCTTTGATTTCCATTGATTCTCGCTTTTGTTATCTCTTTTGCCGTGTTTTTATTTTCTATTTCAGAGATTAGAAATTCCCCCGAGAGCGAAGCAAAGAAGCGGAGGTGTGGTGAGGTATAATCTCTCCCTCTTCTCTCTCGTTGCTGTGATTCAAGATGTTGTTGCGCCCCAAAAAATCCGGTTTGGACTTTTCGTTTGACAACGTGAAAAATAGTAGAGCCGCCACCAATATTTATTTAGGAAAACATTGAAAAAACCTTTTTTGGAAAACGGGTGGTCTTTTGAAAACACAGAGATGTAGGTTCGGGGGTCGGTTGCGCATGGGGAAGGTATTAGCACCCCACGCACCCTTTCTACCGAAAGGGAACCATTAACTTGATGTGGTTTTGAAATGTTTGATTTGAAATACATCGTTCTACTTCTTTTCTTTTCTTTTCTTTCTTTTGAGAAATTGCTTTATTGAAAACGGGGGAAAAGGAATGTTTTTGGTATCTTTGTAAAGCGGAACAAAACAAAGATTTTTTTTGAAAAGGGTGCTTGACGGGACATGAACCCGGTCCTACGTACCCTCACGGAATGAGGATCAAAGCTACGTAGTTCTCGCTTTGCGTCCAAAACGGCTTAGGGGTTTAAGTTTTGGAGTTTTTTGAAGTAAGACTCGAGTGTTCGCGAACACCAAACAAGCAGAGGCTTCGAGTGGCATTCAATACTAACTCAAAAGAAAAGAGAGTTGGAACTGGTAATCAAACAAGCAATGGCTTCGAGTGATTACAAGTGACAACGTTGCATTATTCTTTTTTTTTGAAAATTGTTTTGAAAAAAATGGTGAGCATCAGTGATAATTACCACTAATAACTCGTGTTATTTTGGAAATTTGGATTAGTTTATGTTGTTTAATTAATGTGTGGGAGCTTTCATAATAGTCAAACAAGCAAAGGCTTCGAGTGACTATCACTAATAACTCATCATTAGCGATCAAACAAGCAACGGCTTCGAGTGATGGCTAATGATTTGTTTATGAAAATGCCTTAGGGTTTTTATTTGAAAGAAAAGCATGTAATTTTGAATTTGAAAAGAAATAGAACATTTCAAATCCTTTTTCAAGACAAAACCGAGACAACAATTAGAGAACAAACAAAGCAATCATAAGGAGTATTCACAAGTTGCTATGAACAATTGAATGCATGATTAAACAAACATGTGGGTGCAAGAGTATACAATCATGGGATGCAAGACATAGCATTATTGAGTGCATGATTAGGCAAGCATATGAATGCATGAGTATACAATTGTGGAATGCAAGGCATAGCATTATTGAATGCATGAACATATGAAAAAGAGTGCAAGTCATAGTGTTAATGAATGTATGATCATGTGATAATAAATGCAAGACATGACATTAATGGATGCATGAACATGTAAGAGGGTATGAGAATGCAAGAGGCATAGGTGCATATAGATGCATGAACATGTAAGCACAAATGATGAAATGCAAAGTGTAAAGATGTTTTGGGTAATTTTGCAAATAGACAAGTAGTAAAACTTTTAGTAAAAAGTTAATGAATGGTAAAAGTAAATATGCATGAAGTGAATGGTAATTATTTAATGGGATAGTAAAGTAAAAAGTAAAAATGCCTTTTTTAGTTTTGGTAAAAAGTTAATGAGTGGTAAGGTAAAAACATGAATGGATGGTTAAAAAGTGAAAAAACACATTAACACTATTACACACCTCTACACAAGATCAAACACACATTTTAAGCACTAAAATGAACCCTAAAAAGGCCTCTAAGGCCGAAATCACATATGCACAAGACAATACATTATTTCATGCTAAAACTCATAATCCACACATAGAACAAATCATGCAAATCAAGTACATCATGCATTTCATTTACATAACTCAAAAAATGAAAAAGGAGCAAAAAAAACCTTAAATTCTAAGGCCTAAAACCGAACCCCTACACTCATGAATCAAACCAAAGCTCAACTCACAAGTTATGATATGAACAAGAAGATGCATATAATGTATGGAAGTTCTTTATTCATGAAGAAGTGAAAAAAATGAGTGTGAAAATGCAAAACATATGATTAAAACACAAGAACACCCTCTTCAAGGCCAAGGGCTCACTTCAAACACCCAAGGCTCCCAATGTCCTTGACATAGTGTTTGAAATGAGCCCTCTAAGCCTCTTAGAGAGGAAGAGGAGTAGAAGGAAGATTCACATGCTAATAGTTAAAATTGCAAGAGATAAGATGATTACCTCAAGATCAAAGCTACACAAGAGTAGAAAAATGAAGATCAAGAACAAATCACCAACAAATGCCACGCAAACTTGAAGAAAACAAGCTCCTTAGTAGAGTAAAAATGGAATCAAGGATGAAAGGAAGAAGATTTATGAATATGGAGTGGATTTGAGGTGATTTGGTGGATGAAACTTGAAAAGAAAATGGAGGAGAAAGGAGAGGGAGGGTTCGGCCTAAAGAGGGAGAGAGGAGGAGAGGTTTTTGTTCTAGGTTAAAAATGAGAGTGTCTATATCTTTGGTCTCTTGCTTTTGGGTTTTTATATGGGGTGCAAACTCAAGGGTGTTTATGACAATGTGATTCTTGCAAACCAATAGGATTTGAGATAAAATTTGAATCAATGGTCAAGATGCAATGTCACATGGATTGAGGGTAATTAAAAAGCACAAAATGAGGAGAGATAGGGGCTGAATGCGCAGCTTAATGAGGGTGGTGAAGGATAAGTTTATTTACAAAATTGTATTTTTCCATGAAGCTTATTACACAAGTGTCATTTTGATTCAAATGAAGGGTGAGGATTGCACACAAAACTTGAATGGAAGGCCAAGATTTAAACACAATTTGCAACCAATAAAATAAATCAAAATTGCATGATTATGGGCTGGTGTGCGCAGCTAGGGAGTGGGAGAGTGAGTGGAATTGCAAATTGTCTTTGTTGTCTATACTTGACCTTTCAAAATTCAAAAGAAATGGAATATCCCTTTCTAGATAATTCTTCTAAATTCATGCCATTTTGGGCCATGTCCCATGATTCAATGATTGGGCTCTGAATTTTATGATCTCACCAATCCCAAAATTGATTTTTTTACCCCACCTCAAAGGAAATGACCATTTTACCCTTCTATCCAAAGACTTGATTTTTATGCCAAAAAGGTTAATATTTATGCACAAAAATAATCACAATTAAGCACAAATATTCCTAAAATAAAATCATTAATGATTGTTCAGTGATTTGGGACGAAATACTGTTTTTATTGTGAAATGACCAAAATGCCCTTTCACCGTAAAAACCCTAGTTCTTTGCCCGAAGCACATTTTCACTTCAAAAAATGACTTTTTCCCCTAGGAGTGACCTCTAATACCTCAAAAATTCATGTCCAAAAAGTGTATTCCAACTCCAAAAATGATTTTAGAAATTTTGAAATGACTTTTAGAAACCTAAATGCAATGCATGATGCTCTCTTCTCCTCTATTTATTTATTTTTGTGGAAGATTAGGGTTTTGACCTAAGCCGAACAAAAATGGGGTATGATAGATGTATGTTATATGTTTGTTCTATTTTTATTTTACTTTTGTATTTTGATTCCACTATTTATGTTATATGACTTTTTATAACATGATTGCACACCATCTGTTTGGTAAAATGTTAGTTTAGATGTATCCCCTGTTTTGAATATGATTTCTACTATTCATGTTCAATGTTGGTTTAATTGTTTCAAGGTTTTTCTATTTGGACGAATAGCAACGATTCCAATTAATTTTTGATGACAAAAACTGATCCTCATTACTTGCATTAAGGCTCAATTGAAAATTTCAATTTAAAGGCTCTCTGTCTTTTGCAATTGTATAGATTCAGTCTTTGGTTCTTTTGTTTCTTAAGTCATTCAAATTTTTATGCTTTATTAATCCTTGAATTTGCTTCATCTCATATGGTAGTGTATACATGGGCCTACTTCACGGGAAAGTGCTCTTATTTGGCAGGAAAAGTTCACTTTCCAAGTGTTCTTATAATGGTCTCTGGTAAGTTGTATTTATAGGTAAGTAATGGGTTATGTGCATGTTTATTAATTTTAGGAGTATATATCTTGTGAGTGTCTAAAAGACTCACTGATTTGTGAGTGATATATCTATCTATTTAAATCTTGGCAAACTTCCTACTCATACATCTATCTGTTACATCTAAACTAACATCGTTTAGATGTATCTAACTGTTACATTGAATAGGGGATACATCTAAACTAACATGTTATTTGGCTTTTGATAATATGATTTCTACCGTCAAATCCGATTCTATGTCACCAAATTCCTGCCAATTAGTTAATGCAATTTTTAGTGAACCTTAAGTTGGTGTTTGTTTGTGTTGTGCAGCAGTTGTTATTCAATGTAACAGAGATACCCCTTCTTATTTTTGTATCCTTCTTCTCATTTTAAATTAAATGGGGTGGGGGAGTGATGGATACCGTACACTTAGCAAGCCTTTGTCAAGAGGGATTTACATCGTAAGCATACTCCTATGCAAAGCCTCAGTTTTTTATAGCTCTGCATTATATTTTGTTGCCTATCTCCATTTTATGGCCTTGGTCTATTGAATTATCGGCAACCTTGTGCATCTAATAATGCAGATCAAGGTAACTTGATGGGTATAGTTTGGTGGTCTTGTTTTATGATGTGTTTTTATCTATTATTTTTCTTCCTCCCCTTTGCTACAAGATAATAATTTTCCTACACATGGCAGGTTCATCACATAAAGAAAAAGCTGGCCTCATAATTGGAATTAGCATAGGGTCAGGGGTTATCCTTTTTATTGGGGCTACGTTGATCTTTTGGTGCAAGGGTAGACAAAAGGGCAACAAGAGTGAAGTTTTTGTAGATGTTGCAGGTTTGAGTTTCTTGATTAATCTGCAATGTTTGGTTTCTCTTTAGTGAAATATGTTCACAGCTGTTATGTTTATAGTTGCAGACGGAGTAAGCGTAGGATGGAGAGAGCGCAGTGAACACAGTGGTCATCCCTCTTTCTCATGTTTCGCCCCTTCTAATACATTATCTCACGCTTTCAACCCCCTCTTTTCCTATTTGTTTCTCACCTTCTTTTTCCCTCTTTCACCTTCTCTCCTTCTTCTATCCTATTTTCTTTGTTTCAGACCAGCCAATTCTGCTGTGATTCATAATATTTGATGATCATCTTACATTTTTCTCTTACTATTAGGTTCAAGAGATGTGAACCTGTTGGAAGGCAATGCTGGTCCTAACACCAAGGGTAGCCAATTTTTTATTTCCATGGTAAAGGTGAGAGTCATGTGCTAACCTTCTATGACTTTAAGAATCAGATAAGGCGTTTATGTTATTATGCATGTTTTGATTTGGTTGGAACAAATGTGTTGTATCTTTGCAGCTCTAAGGCATGCCTTCTAACAAAAGTATGGTGTGAAATTTTATTGCAATTTCTATTGAAGAGGAGTTATGCTATATATGATAGTATGGTGTGAAATTTCTATTGAGAATGAGTACTATTGGTGTTCCTGGATAATGCAGACCAGATCTCATGCTTTACTTTTGTGATTATTCATTTCAATTCTGTTTGGCAATTCTACTTTCATCACATGTAGTTTTCATTTATATTGACTTAATTTGTGGTAGTACTAAAGGATGTTACTAACAAGAATGTATTCTGGAATTGTATGACTATCATAATTAGAAACTTTCTGACCATATGCACTTTCTGTGTTTCATTCAGTCACATAAATCAAATATTAGTTGTACTTCCTCTAAACTTTCTCATTAAGGAATTTTTTTTAGTCAGTATGCAGAATTTGTAGTCAGTATGATTCCAAGTCTGTGAGTGCTTTACTCATATATGCAACTTTTTCATGTCTTTATTCATTTACCATGCCTGGAACTTGGATGTAAAAGATGGAATATTTCATGTCCTCTTTTCCATTTATAATTTCTTATGAACTGAATTTTTGTGCCTGTATGGTAAAAGCTAATAGTGAATCTTGCCTTATCCTTTCTATACTCAAGATCTTGCTGCATCTTATCTTTGCTTACAGATTGCTGAATAATTTCTTCTTCCCCATGGTGGTCGGAGTCACAGGTATCCTCTCTCCTTTTACATTCTTTCACTGGGTTCCATTTCTTCTTCCCCAATCTCTCTAATCTTTGTTTCTCAGTGTGTGTATATTGTGAGTTTTTCTCCCCCCTCCCCTTTGCTATGTGTTTGAAGCTCATTTTATTCCCAAGTTTGCATAGGTGACTGAACGTGTATGGTCAATTTTCTTTGAATCTGATTAGTATTCTTCCAAGAAGAATTTCCCCTTTTGTGTATGGAAATTCTTGACAGATCCTATGTGCAGAAACTTGCTCCTATTTACTGCTGCTACATATTTGGCTGATTTTGAATTATAATGTCGAAGGGCTGGTTGTTGAATTAAGACTTGCCGGTTGAACTTAACAAACCTGAAGAATTAGATACCTTCTACAGGGAAGAGATTAAGCTTTATTTATTCTTGCACTTTTCAGCCTTCTTTGCTATATGATTTTGTTGTCTTCTTAAAATTGTACCAAATTTTATTCTGTTATCATCTATGAGTTGATGGTTTTTGGAATTGGTTTGCTTAGTTAACTATTATTTGGTCTTCATAACACATTGAATTTAATCATTTTTGCTCAACTCTGTCCTTCAATGAATCACATAGAATACATTGCTCAATCATATTATGAGTTTGTTAGTTTTAACTTGATTTTCCATATACTCCAATGAGCCTTAATCTCATGGTATTTTTCTTTTCAGGTGATTTTGTTGCACACATCAAATTCACAGTCTTGTTAATGCCAAATGGATCGGATCGAATTCACAGTCTTGGTGTTATAACTGTTTCATCAAATAATGGTTCAATACACAAAGTTATAAAAACCAGAAAGTTGTAAATTTTGAATTCTCCTGGTTCTGTGCAGAATTTTTTGTAGAATTTTTTGTAAGAAACTTGTAGAACTTATAGGATTAATAACTTGTATTGTATGATATTAAATTTCAATAGAATTTTAAGTACTTTTAAGAATTATTACTATATGGAAATAAATTTGTATATAAGGATTTTATAAATTGGCAATTGATATCTATTAATAGTGTCAATTAAAAGTTATCTGGAAATAACATGTAAGATGACTGTTGCTAAAAGTCACCAAAATAAGACCTTTAGCATCGGTTATGTTTGATGACCGTTGGTAAAAGTCACCAAAAATGGACCTTTAGCATCGGCTATTTAAAAAACTGATGCTAAATGTCATTTTTAAGACAGCAAACACAATGTTGAAATGACATTTAGTATCGGTTTTTTAAATTAACCGATACTAAAAGTGACATTTAGTATCGGTTAATTTAAAAACCGATACTAAATGTCATTTTTTAGACAGCAAACACAATGTTGAAATGACATTTAGTATCGGTAATTTAAATTAACCGATACTAAATGTCACTTTTAGTATCGGTTATTTTAAAAACCGATGCTAAATGTCATTTTTTAGACAGCAAAGACAATGTTGAAAAGACATTTAGCATCGGTTTTTTAAATAACTGATACAAAAAGTGACATTTAGTATCGGTTATTTAAATAACCGATACTAATAGTACGTTTTCAAGACATAAAAATCACCAAAAAAACGTCATTTAGCATCGGTTTTTTGAAAATCCGATGCTAAATGTCACATTTAGTATCGGTTATTTAACCGATACTAAATGTCATACATTTAGTATCGGTCGAATTAGTATCGACGAATAACCGATACTAAATGTGCAAAATAACCGATACTAAATGTCTTTTCTGCACTAGTGAACGCACCTAACCCTCATCTTCCCTCTTTTCTTTGATTCTCATACTATGATCAAACTTAACCTACAATTACTACAACACATATTCATTCGAATATTTTCCAACACACATCAATTTAACCACTAAGGTGACAACACCAAAAATGGCGCCCTTGCACCTAGGGTTCCTCAAACCCATTTTGTTTTCTAGGTCTTTCATATGACCAATCATCAACAACACATACACACATCACAATTTCACCAAATTGACTCAACCACAACATCAATCACACAATCAACAACACAATCAATTCAACAATCATCCTAGAGTCTAACCCACACATAACACTCATCATATACTCTATTATAGGTGAAAGAGAGCCCCCTTACCTCAATAGATTGAAGAACAAGTACTCTCTCCACCAAGACTCCAAGATTCACCAACAAGCAAGCTCCTCTTCCTTGAACTTGAGCTCTCCATGCCAATATCTCCTCTTCTTCCTCCTTAAGGCTATCACACCTCTCTCTCTCTCTACTCTCTTACTTTACTCTTTGACTTTTCTTTGATTTTGGGTGAAATGAACTCTCTCACCATCGACACCTAACTTATATCATGGATATGGGCCTAACTATTGTTGCGCTCGAAAAAGTCCCCGAGGGGTTTTTCTTCGTTTACAACCTTTTAGAACAATAAAGTCGCCACCAATATTTTTTTTAAGGAAAATATTGAAGAAAAACCTTTTTGGAAGGCAGATGGTCTTTTGGAAATCGGAAGATTTGGGTTCGGGGGTCGGTTAGGCATGGGGAAGGTATTAGCACCCCACATCTCCTTTCTACCGAAAGGGAACCTTTAATTAAACGTGTGATTTTAAGTGTTGATTTGGAAAATACTTAAATTTGCCTCTTGATTGAAAAGACTTAATGAATTTTTTTATTTTCGGCGCTTGACGAGAGTTAGCCGCTTTGGTTTTTTTAAAGAAAAAATGTTTTTGGTTCGTTGTGCTTGACGGAGGGGATCCGCTCCAACGTATCTCCCGGTGCGATGGAGAATTCAAAGCTACGTAGTTCTGGGTTTTTATTTTTTATCTTGTGTAGTTGTGAAATCTGAGCTTTCATGATGATCAATTGAGCAAAGGCTCCAAGTGATCACCACTAGCACTCCATTGTTAATAATCATGCAAGCAAAGGCTTCGCAGGACCACTAACAAAGTTTTTTTTTTGATTTATTGAAAGTTTAGAGAAAAATTAGGCATTCATGATGATCAATTGAGCAAAGGCTCAAAGTGATCACCACTAGTTCCTCATTGTTAATAATCGTGCAAGCAAAGGCTTTGCAGGACCACTAACAATGTTTTTGGATTTATTGAAAGATTTTAGAAAAATTAGGCATTCGTGATGATCAATTGAGCAAAGGCTCCAAGTGATCACCACTAGTTCCTCATTGTTAATAATCATGCAAGCAAAGGCTTCGCAGCACCACTAACAAAGTTTTTTGATTTATTGAAAGTCTTTAGGAAAATTAGGCATTCATGATGATCAATTGAGCAAAGGCTCCAAGTGATCACCACTAGTTCCTCATTGTTTAATGATCATGCAAGCAAAGGCTTCGCCAGACCACTAACAAAGTTTATTGATTCAATGAAAAGTTTTTTAGAAAAATTAGGCTTTCATGATGATCAATTGAGCAAAGGCTCCAAGTGATCACCACTAGTTCCTCATTGTTAGTAATCATGCAAGCAAAGGCTTCGCAAGACCAATAACAAAGTTTTTGATTTAATGAAGAGTATTTGAGTTAGAAAGATTTAAAAAAACGAGAAAAAGGTGAAAATCGCAAAATGGGGGTGTTATTAGTTACGGGAGTGGTATAAATTTGAGCAGAGGTGTAAACAAAGAAGCCCGCTTGCATATGGTAGCCCAAGATGCTGGCCCGGGCTTAAGTGAGGGAGGGCGCGCACATGAACTAGTGGGGTGTTAATATTATTCTGAATATTAAAAAAAGAAAAAAATAAAACAGATTTTAGGAGACACTATAAATGGGCCAACCCTAAAAACAAAACCCTAATTTTCCTTTCCCTCCTTCTCCACTTACCAGCTGCGCCGCTGCCTTAATACTGAGAGAGAAATCAGGCGAAATTTTTGCCTTCTTCCTTGGTGGGAGAGAGAGGGCCGATCGGCCTTAGGTGAGAGAGGGAGGGAGAAAAAAACGTGTTTCAGCCATGGAAGAGAGAGAGGTTCGAAGGTAAAAGGGAGGGGGGATCAGACCGATGGAAGAAAGGAGGAAGACAGGGACACGCAGACAGTGGAGGGTGTCTCGCGACGGTCAGTAAGCTGCCACGACTGGGACAGTGAACCGCGCCGGCTCAACGGAGAAGACGAGGTCCACGGCGGAGCCTTCGCCGGCGGCGCATGTACTTCCAGGTTTGTTGTTCCTTCTTTTTTTTTCGTTTTTTTTTTCGGTTTCTCCCCTCTTCTACTTTCAAACCGATTCTCACCTCTAAAAAAAATTTGGGGCCAAATAGCAACATCTGATTCTTAACTGATGTTAACTTAATCCTAACTTCGTTTTTAGTCTCTAATCTTCACTGTATTTTTCAAATCTCAGACCTACGGATTATTTGAGCATGTTAACTATAAACAACAACAACAAAAAAAAAACTCAACTAGAGATTCTGAGAGTTGCTTCACCAACCTGGACTTCGATCTACTTTTAATCTGACTGTGGCCCTATTGTTGCTGTTTCGTTATTTTCTCTTGACTGCTACTGTTCACCTTTTTTACTGCTCAGATCTAAACAATCTGTTTAGGTGATTAGGGTTTCAGTGTAAAACCCTAATCTTGTTTTTGGTGGTAATTTCGAGGTCCCTTTGACTGAACCTTGATAGTGTTTTTATATTAAAAAAATAGGTCAGACATTTAATTACGTTTGAACGGGCTTTGACTGTTTTTTTTTTAGGTTTGGAGCGGAGCGGACCAGGCCCAACGACTTGGAGAGCAGCTACTGGAACCCTAGATTTGCTGCTGCTGCCTTTTGCTATTTATTATTTTTTGCATTTTTCGGATTTGGCCATTTGTGCCCTTTTTCTATGTAACTTTTTTTGTATTTTTGGACATTTTGGACTCTTAAACACTTTTAAATTGTAAATAAAACTAAATAGAATTTTTTGACATTTTTGGACTATATATATGCTCAAAATAAATTAACTGCACAAAATAAGAATAATAGTAAGAAAAGGAGTCGGGCCAAACACGAAGACGAGAACGGGCCAGACTAGACAAATACGCTAAAACGAGACCCAAATAGAAGAAATGGGCTCATTAACTAAAAACACTAAAATTAAACTCAGAATTTCATTCTTAAGCCTGAATTGAAAAGACAAGCCAAATTTCTAGAAAAAATGACTTTTGGTAGACCTATTTATGTATGACTAAACCCAAATACAAAGATTAAATTGAAGAACGCACGAAAAGATCGATCATTTGCATGCCTGCCTAATTTAAAACAACGGTATTTCGATTTAGTTGATCTGGATAATTGAAATTGGCTTAAGTTAAAAAAGGACACTATTCTAACTACTTGTAATCGCGTGATCTCGGAAAACAAATTGAAAAAAATCACGTGACAAAAAAAAGACGGACAAAATTAGGGTATTACAGCTGCCCCTCTTTATTTCACATTTCGCCAAGAAATATGAATTGGCCTTTTCATATTTGTTGGTTAAATGGATATAAAGATATAGAAATAATACTAATTTTGTCCGCTTCAGAAATGTTCAAATTTTCTTTTTGTTATTTTCCTTTTGAGAGAGGGGTTAACACTTGTCGCATTAACGGGAAAGCAATAAATTGGGAAAAACGGTAAATTGGGAATTCGGAGGTTGCCTAAAACCTTCTAACGGACTCTTGTCGAGTCCGAGCTCTGGGGGTGGCCTTTTCGAGCGGCCGATCAAGATCAGGTCCGGAACTGATTTGATCAATGGATTTACGCTGTGCCTTAGGCTGACACAACTAATCCGAAGGACTTAACGAAGTCGGATGGATCCATCGCGCGCTCATACACGATGTTGTGATCTATGGAAGGAGTTCACTAACTCTGTGTTGATGGAGTTTACTAACTCTGGGTTGATGGAGTTTACTAACTCTGGGTTGATGGAGTTTACTAACTCTGCGTTGTGGTGATTTTCTAAAAATGAGACTTTTGGGACTCTCTGGTCCAAAGTAACTTTTCTCTTGGATGGTGCTGAAATGCATGCACTTGGGTATTTGGGTGCACATGGATGCAATGATTGATTTTGGTGGGATGCTTCTTCTATTTGATTTTTCATTCTCTTCTTTTCTTTTGTTATTCTTTCGCTCTTCTGAGATGCGAATTTGAAAGCGTAATGTACTGTTTGATGCCATGGAGTGATGAATGGTATGGATGATATGAGAATGATGAATGATATGAAGATGTTGTGTTCTTTTGTGTTCCGTCTTCTGTGATTTTTCTTCTCTTTTGTTTTTTTTGCTTATTCTGTTTTTTCTTTAAGCAGCTTTCTTTTTCTTCTTATTTGTTTTTTGTTTATTCTGTTTATTTTCTTCAAGCAGCTTTCTTTTTTCTGCTTATTTGTTTTTTCTTTGGCACTCTTTTTTTTTGCTGGTTAAATCGATCTGCCGGACGGAGGCTGTCCTAGGACGATGATCACATGAGGATTGCGCACTTGGGAAATCATTTCTTTCCGTATTTTTCAAAGATTTCGCAATGATCCCGTAATGCTCTGAATGTGCACATGTTTTGCAAATCAATTTCATCAATCATAAAAGTTATTATTTTGAAAGAAACTGAATAGATGAAAGCAGACACACGAAAAGCACATATATGAAAGATAAGTTGGACTTTTATTGATATAGAAATTGGACGTGCAGAAAGTCACGCCAATTGAAAGTGCATTGCAATCTTTCTTTTAAACTGAGAAAATACAATAGAAAGGAATAGATCTCGTGATTTCATCTCTGAAGTAACGGTGCCCACCGTCCATACTCATAACTCTGATCACCCTTTTTTCCAAACCTTTGGGAGTGCTGATTGCCTTTCCTTTTCTCAAGCCCAAGTTTTCTGACCCTAATTTTTGACTGGATCGCCCTTTGCGGGTTTTCAATCCACCGGTCGCTTCTGATTTTGCCTAGGCCGCCCTTTGCGGGTTTTCAACCTAGCGAGCTAATTTTTCCTTGGCTTATCTTTCTCTTTTTTCGTCTATTTTTCTAGGCATAATACTTCTTCACCACATCTGAGTTCACTGGATTTGGAATCTCATCTCCGTCCATTTTCGCTAGGATTAGAGCTCCTCCTAAGAATGCCTTCTTCACCACATAAGGTCCTTCATATTTGGGAGCCCATTTGCCCCTAGGGTCCGTCTCGATCGGCAAGATCTGCTTGAGTACAAGATCTCCCTCTTGGAATTCACGAGGACAGACTCTTTTGTCGAAAGCCCTTATCATCCTCTATTGGTACAACTGTCCATGACACATTGCGGCTACCCGTTTTTCGTCAATGAGGTTCAACTGGTCAAGACGGGACCGAACCCATTCCGCTTCATCAAGCTTTGTCTCCATTAACACCCGCAGGGATGGTATTTCAACTTCAATGGGGAGGACTGTCTCTGACCCATAAACCAGTGAGTAGGGGGTTGCCCCTGTTGAGGTGCGCACCGAGGTTTTCAGAACCATTCAGTGGCAAAAGGGAGCATTTCATGCCAATCCTTGTATGTTACCACCATCTTTTGCACAATCTTCTTGATGTTCTTGTTAGTCGCCTCAACCGCCCCATTCATCTTTGGGCGGTAAGGAGAAGAATTGTGATGTTGTATTTTGAAGTCTTCACACAAGTCCTTCATCATTCTGCTGTTCAAATTACTGCCATTGTCTGTGATAATCTTGTTTGGAAGGCCGTAGCGGCAAACCAAATCTCTCTTGATGAACTTAGCAATCACTGAGCTTGTTACATTGGGATAAGAAGCAGCCTCCACCCACTTAGTGAAGTAGTCAATAGCAACCAAAATGAAACAGTGACCATTTGAAGCTTTGGGTTCAATGGGACCAATGATGTCCATGCCCCACATTGAGAATGGCCATGGTGCACTCAAGACATTCAGAGAAGTCGGAGGTACATGAGTGTGATCTGCATAGATTTGACATTTATGGCATCTTCTCACATAATCAGAATGATCGACTCCATCTCGCAACCGATGTGTAGCCACTCTCGTGATTTTTCTAGCCATTGTGTGCCCGCTAGAATGAACCCCAAATGAACCCTCATGAACATCTCGCATAATCTTTACTGACTCTTCTGTAGGTACGCACCTGAGGAGTACCAAGTCATAGTTTCTCTTGTAAAGGACGTCCCACTCAAGAAGAAACTCGCGATAGTCTCCTCGAGTGTTCTCTTGTCATTCTCTGTAGCTCCGGGAGGATACTCTCTGTTTGTGATGTACTGCTTGATGTCATGATACCAAGGCTTACTATCTGATTCCTCTTCTACTGCCATACAATAGTGATAAGCAGGTAGACCTATGTGCTAGATTCTGACAGTCGTCAAACTTTTGTCACAACTAACGTTGAACATAGAAGATAAAGTTGCGAATGGTATGAAGCTGTTGTCTGGAGAGATCAGCACTGCTCCGACCCCGTGCCCCCACATGTTAGAGGCACCGTCAAACAACATTCTCCACCTTTCATCATCTTGAGTTTTCCCTTCGTCAAATAATGCCATAATGTCCTCATCCGGGAATTCACATTTCATTGATTGGTAATCCTCAACCGGTTGATGTGCGGTAGTCCGCCAAAGTGCTACCTTTAATCGCTTTACCGGTTACGTGATACGCGAGTCATATACTCGGCGTAAGCATTTGCCAACGAGCAATTCTACCCGAGCGCGCGTTTCTCAAATATGTACTTGATTGGATCCATTTTGGATACCAACTAGGTAGTGTGACTCAAAGATATACTTTGTCTCGGTCGATGCGCAAATTTCAAGCTAGAGCACAACAAGTCTTCTCCAATGGTGAATACCTTGCCTCACAGTCTGTGAACTTCTTGCTCAGGTAGTAGATCGCGTGTTCTTTCTTTCCTGACTCATCGTGTTGCCCCAGCATGCAGCCCATAGAATTGTCTAGCACAGTGAGGTATAAGATGAGAGGCCCGCTGCATACGTGGCATTAGGGTCGTGGATTTTGGAGGTACACTTTGATTTTCTCAAATGCTTCTTGACATTTGTCATTCCACTTCATCTCTTGGTTTTTGCACAGCAATTTGAAAATTGGTTCGCAAGTTGCAGTCAACTGGAAGATGAATCGAGAGATGTAATTCAGTCTTCCTAGGAAACCACGAACTTCTTTCTCTGTTTTAGGCACTGGCATCTCCAGAATTGCTCGTACTTTGTCCGGGTCCACCTCAATTCCCTTCTAGCTAACGATGAGTCCCAACAACTTCCCTGACCTAACCCCAAAGGTGCACTTAGCGGGGTTCAACCTGAGTTTGTATTTTCTGAGACACTCGAACAGCTTCTGCAGGTTAACCACATGCTCTTCATCAGTCTTTGACTTGGCGATCATGTCTTCCACATAGACTTCAATCTCCTTATGCATCATGTCATGGAATAGGGTTACCATCGCCTTCCATAGGTTGCCCCGGCATTCTTCAACCCGAAAGGCATGACCTTGTAACAGAAAGTCCCCCAAAGGGTTATGAAGGTGGTTTTCTCCATATCCTCTGGAGCCATTTTGATCTGGTTATAGCCTGAATATCCATCCATGAAGGAGAACATTGAATGTTGAGCAGTACTATCCACCAAGACATCAATATGGGGTAGAGGGAAATCATTAGGGCTTGCTCTGTTCAAATCACGGTACGTCGACACACATTCAGACCTTTCCATCTTCCTTGGCTTGATTAACCGGGTAATCAAAGTCACAGTATGAGTTATGGGCATTATTTCAGAGACTATTTTTGATCTGCATTAAAATGGAGCGGCGAATAAAAACAAAGAAAATAGACACAAACGAGAGTTGAAGACAGAAATTTTATTAAAAATTCAAAATAACACTTTATTGATTGATGAGTTTTGACAAACACTTTATTGATTGATAATTACTTTAATTGAAAAATACGGGGAAATCCATGGTCTCCCAGTTTTGCGCCTTCTCTCTCCAACAAAGACAAAGAAATAAGCACTAAGCGACAAACACACACCACCCGAGCTTGATCCTTCTTCAACCACATTAACTCGGTCGTGGTTCGCAGATCTTTGGCACTCCGGAAGTTGTTCTTGAGGTTAGCGATGACCATCCTCCCCTGATTGGGTGCTCTTCCTCTGAGTTTGGCCAGCCATTTCTCCCTCTTGTCAGATGCCAGCCTTTCCCGATCAGCAAGACTTGGGATGTACCCAATACCAAACCTTTCAATGTTTCCTCTCAACTGGACAGGTGTTACAATCCCTCGAGCAGCTTTTCCTAGGCCCTTACCGACCTGATACCCATGCCCTAGCATCACCTTTGCAGTCATCATGTCAGCCTTGGACCACTTAGGCTTCCACAAAGGCTCACTTTCAATGAAGACAGCGTTTGAGATCTCCAATTCTTGGAAGGCAGTCTCAAGGGACTCTTCCGCCGCTTCCACGTAATATTCAGGTGGTGATCGGTTTATCAGTGTTTCTTCCTCTCCGTGGATCACTATCAGCTTTCCCTCAGCCACGAACTTGAGTTTTTGATGAATCGAGGATGGCACTGCCCCGGCAGCATGTATCTAAGGACGTCCTAGCAGGCAGCTATAGGAGGAACTGATTTCCATCACTTGGAAGACGACATAAAACACTTCGGGGCCTATCTGCAGCGGCACTTCTACTTCTCCAAAAACCTCCTTCACTGACCCATCAAATGCTCTGACCAAGGTAGAACTCGGCTTAATATATGAGCAATCTACATTCAGCTTATTCATTGTAGACTTAGGCATCACATTCTAGGATGAGCCATTATCAATGAGCACTCTGGCAAGCATATAGTCCCCACACTTGACTGAGATGTGAAGAGCTTGATTATGATTCCTTCCCACCGGAGGAAGCTCAGTGTCTGAGAAAGTCAAGTAATTGGATGCTACAATGTTGCCAACAATACCATCAAGCTGGTTTACTGTAGTGTGGCACGATGTGCCTCTGAACTAAGCAACAAAGAGAGCATTGAGATCTTGGATGGAGTTTGACTCAACTGGTCTACCACCCGATATTCACTCTGTTTCATTACTTTCAGGAATTCTTGAGCCTCTTTGTCTGATACCTTTCTGACTTCTACCGTTTCTTTGTCTTTTCCCTTACGGGCCCTTTCTTCCTCTACTTTTGATTGCTCTCCCCTAAGATTTTCAGGAGCATACACCCTTCCACTCCTTGTAATGCCGCTACTCCCAACGATATTAGTTATATCCAAAGTGCCTTTAGGGACCTCTGCTTGCATCTGCACGTTGCAGCTCCATGGTGTAACGCCCCAAAATAATTAACTAGTTATTAAATTAAATTACGTAGGTGTTTCATGGAGTAGTTATAATAAAACAATAGGATGGTGTTTTAATTAAAAAGAAAAGGGAGAAGTATCAATAATTCCGGGGTGGTAGGTATCGACCCAAGAGCCCAAGCCCAATGACTTAGGCTCCTAGGGTTGGTGCAATTCGCACCAATTGAGAAAAGAAAGAAAGAAAACGAAAGAAGGGAGAAAGGAGAAGGGAAATCGGCGCTAGGGAGAAGAGGAAGGAGAGAGAGAACCGTGAACCAAGCCCTAGGTGTGATCGTGAGAAGGAGAGGAGAAGTGTTGAATTGCGTGGATTGTTGGGGTTTTGTAGGTGACTTGTGGAAATCTTCCATTTTCGTGAAAAACCTAAGGTAAGGGGAGTCTCACTCTATAATAGAGGAGATAATGGGTTATATGTATGTTATAGGGGCTGCTTTTATGTTAATTGGTGATTGTATGATGATTTGTTTTCTTGAATTTGATGAATTTGTTGGTAAAATTGATTTAGAGCGTGAGTTAGGGTTTTACAATGTGTGATTTCGTGATTTTGATGCAATTGATGATTTGGGTGTGCAATTGTTTGTTAATTGGTGAAATTGGAGGTGTTAGAATGATTATAATGTGGATTGGTTTGAGAGAATTTGTAGAATTTGGGGATTTTGATGTCGGGGCGCCATATGGCTAGGAATGGTGCGCCCTGTGCATCGTGAGCAGAGGTTTCGGGAATGTTGAAGTGCGGCGCCAATTTCCTAGAGAAATGGCGCTGTGTGTCACTATGTAGCAGTGGATCGGGTGAGTGAGTTCTTTGCTGGCGCGCGCGAATGTGGGTATTTTGGAGCCCTGGGAGTGAAACTTGCATTTCTGGGCATATTTTCTCGTACAACTTTTGTATTCACCGCCAACTTTCAATTTTAAGTGTTTTGGCTCGAATGGTTTTCTGATTTCCAGTGTATTTTTGAAAATGTCCCTGTAGGCTCGCTTTATGTGTGTTTTGGAGCCCGGGAGTGAAACTTAGTTTTCTAGGCATATTTCATCATACCAAATTTTGTGTTTACTCGCCCAAATTCATTTTTAAACATTTTGGCTCGGGTGGTTTTTGGTTTGAAGGTCTTTGGGTGAGCTGGTCAACAGCGGGGCGCCAACCGTGGCCGCTGTGTCTGCGGAAATGGTGTCTTTGCGCGCCATCTTGCGCGCGTCTTGCCAGTAAACTTACGCGCAAGATGGCTAAGGCTTGATCAAGATCACGCGCCATCTCAAGCTTGGCGGCCTCTCACAGAACCTCGTGCGCACACCTCTTATCAAGGATGACGTAAACTTTTGAGAGTTAGAGCGACTTACCCGCGCGCTCTTCTTGCGCGCTTTCTTCTCAAGCGCCCGGTGTGTGCGCCTCAGTGGGGATTTTTCCAAAACCTTGTCTTTGTTGAATTCCTAAGTTCTTAAATTCATTTTGGTGTGTCAAAATGGTCCCTAAGTGAAGAAAAGGTCCTTAGGTGTGATTTAGATTAATAATTGAGGTGGTGATGATTAGTAATTGGTGCTGCCAAGTGCCTAAGAGGGTGCTGTTTTGGTCCCTAGGTGACAGCCGGTCCCTAGATGATTGTTTTGGTCCTAAATGGTGGTTTAGGTCCCTGAGTAAGGCTGAGTACCCTAGAGGAGAATAGTCCGGTGGGACATAATGGTGTTAAGGGTTTATAATGAGGTGATTGAGCATGCCATGGGGGCATGGGCCGGTGGGCCAAGCCAGGAGGGCTATAAAATGAAGTTGACACCGAGTTAAGAGTAATTGGGTGTATTGAATTGTTTGGAATGATGTTGTGATGTACATGGAGTCTCATGCATACATTGGCTCATACGTAGTGTTTATAATATGATTTGTGAAGCTTCGAGGCGGCCGGGGGCCTTATAAAGTAATTATGAAGCCTGAGGGCGGCCGGGGGGCCTTATAAAGTAATTATGAAGCCTGCGGGCGGCCGGGGGGCCTTGTATGATGATTGTGAAGCCTGAGGGCGGCCGGTGGGCCAATGGTACCACATGCATGATGACATTGCATACATTCTCATTAGTGCATGAATATTATTGATTAATGATCGGTGTGTTTGAGTGCTGTACACTATGCTTATATATTGCTTATTATCACCTTTATTATATAGTTCGAGACTCACCTTCTGGTTGTTGTTTACACAGGTAACGATGAGTGAAGGACTTGGTTCCTTCGCTTCCTGGTCTGGTCGCTCCGATACGTAGCACCTAGTGGCCTGGGGTTTAGATCGTTGTTGCTTGTTTTGCTCCTTGTTGAGCCTTATGTATTTGTTTTGATATTCTTTGGATTATCTTTGTTGAGATAATGATTACTTTCACGCAATATGTGAAACTATATTTCTATGAGTTGATCTATCGGTGTTACGATTCGGATTCTCGCTTTATGATAAAGAGTTGTGACGCCCCATTTCGTTGATTATTAAATTATGTTATACTATTAGTGTCTTTGAATGACTATGGCTAAACCGTGGTTCGCCACTAAGGCTAGATTTTCTTTCACCGTGTATTTACAAGGGCATCATCGGTAGCCTTGCAAAGGTGGCCCATGCCTGCAAGTAAGTAGTATCGATTACCGAGTAATCCCATAGTCACCAAAGGCACTATTTTATAACACACTAAACTAAAGGATGACCGTAAAAGATTTTTGTATACTCGATTTTTGATTTAAATTGCCGGGTAGAAATGGGGTGTTACATTAGTGGTATCGAGCAATGGTCGGCCCTTCCACCAAGTTGTCGAAGTCGTCGTGTCGATCGGCAATGAATGAGTCTTTGCCGTCTAGTTCTAACCAATGGTTGCGTGGTAGTGATGTTCCTACTGTAAAAAGTGACCGGAGACCGCTTATGGTAAGAGAACTAGTGGGGAGATGCCCCGCCGTAATGTGTGTTTATCGCTTTTTCGATGATCGTGAACCATGTCTCTGTTGTTTTGTTCAAAATCTTCTTGTCGTATGAACCTTGAAATTGAATTGAGATACAATGCATGGGATGTTCTAGCCTTAATTGAATGTTGAGTTGTATGTAGTGATTGAATTGTGTGTTTAGATGATAAATGAAATTGAAAATAAATTGAGAGGATGCTATGTGTAGTGACTAAAAATTGTATCTTTATTCTTGTCGCTTTGAAAAGAATAAAAATGCCATTGCTTTTGTCAATTTAAAATGTCATTTGCTTGCCAACCAAATGAGTTGCTATATTACGGTTTATTTTTATAGAATGAGTTGTTGTTTTATGAAATAAGTGTAGTGCGGTTTTGTGAAGATGAAGTGCTGTTTTTATAAGTTAGGGTGCTGTCTGCCGTTTTAATTGAGGTATGAGTTGTCACGTGCATATGTTTTAAAAAAAAAAAATTATACTACTGCTTTTTACAAAAATGAAGCGCTATTTTTATCTTTGAAAGAGGTGCTTTGTTTTCCACTGCTTATCACTGCTTTGTTTTGCGCCATCATTGTAGCGTGTTATGGCCATGCTTTTTCATTGCTTACTTATAATTAAAATACCGCTCTATTCAATTTCTTCGTGATGTTCCCCATTTGAAATGTGGTATTTTCTAAAAGAAAAGAGTGTATTTTTCTAAAATATAAAGCGATGATTAAATTGAATCGAACTGAATTGATAATGGTTCGTAGAGTTGATAATTGGATTTGATGCTTTCAAAGAAATCAAGGTTACAATTCTATTTAAAATAAATGGTGTGCTATTTGACAGTGTTTCAAGTCATTTGTTCTATTTTTTTAAAAAAGTGACTAGTGTCTTTGTATTATATTGTTCAAAGTTGTTTGTCTTGTTTTTTTAGAGTAAGAGGGGTCATCTTTATGTTGTAAGGTGTTGTTTTGAAGTTGTATGCGAGTTAAAATGCGATGTTTTCAAAAACAAAAAGGGATGTCATATAACTTAGGACGAGATGCTTTCTACGATTAAATTGTGATGTTTTCCACTCTTTAAAGGTGATGTTTTCTAAGCCTGAAAACGAGATGTTTCTCTAAACTAAACGTGATGTCTTCCAAAATAAATGTGAGGTTCTAAGGCTAAGTGATAACGCAATGGGTTGAGACGTTTTGAAAAAGGAAATTAATGTTTTGAAAGCATGTGACCTATGCATCCCCACGTGTATAGGCGCCAAATTCTAGTTGTGCGTAAAGTGGTCGTTTCGCTTCAAAACAAGAATGTGTTGTTTTTTCTACAATCTAACGTGCTGTTTTCTGAATAACTTGAAGTGCCGAATTCTTAAAATTAAAACGATGTTTGTACTCGTGTTTTAATATTATTTGACAATGGGTAATTGATCAAAGTTGTTGTGTTAAGTATTTTATCTTCCTTCTACGGCTAGGTAGAATGCGCCTCACTTACTTCTTTATTAACCCAAAGAAAAGATTTTTGAGTCGCTTTGAGCTATGCGTCATAAAATGGATAGGCTCCTTATTAGCTTGTTATTCTATGGAACCAAAACCTATAGGTATCATCATTTGACCATGTTGGAGTGACGGTGAGTTCGTTACATTTGAAAATTGGTTTTATGAAAGAATTTTTCCGTTGGCTCTCATTTTGGGTGGCATTTCTAATTCTATTGAAGTTGTGAAGTGTATAGGTCCTATGACAATTGTATCCTTCTAGTTTCAATTAGACGATAGTAAAGAATTGTTCCACACTTTGATGTTGCACACTTGAACACCTTGATTTCCTTCTCGAGTATGACCGCTTGGTGTTAAGTGTTTGGAGTCCGCTTTCTCTTTGCCTTTGTAATCGATTCGAGTCTAGTTACTCCTCTTTTCACATGTTTAAATAAATGTAAATGTTTAGTGTTTGATTGGTGGAATTATGTTTCATTGAAAATTTAGGCAATATGACTGTAGAGGTGACTAGAATAAATGCATGCTTAAACTAATTGTGAACTCTAATTGTCTACAACTGATTTTATTGTCTGATTTTGGTTGTTGCTTCCTTAATTGTGTTACGTGGTTTTGTAAGTTGAAAATGAATTGAGTTATGAGGTTGTTTGTGAACCCCTAATAAACAAATTTTACGATTGGATACAATATTGGTATCAAACTTATTTTTAATAAACGAATTCCTATTAGATTATTTCGCAGTTGTGCCAATTGTGTTGTGTGGTTTAATAAGCTAAATATGGAATGCATGTTAAGGATAGAATGCATGTTGGTATCATTGTAGATATTGTTCTTACACATTTGCTTTTATGGAACTCCCAAGTTAATGATGTTAATTGAGTACCCTATGTGACATCTTTGGTATGATCTTCATGTGTGATTAAATATTATTATTTTTGTAGAGATCGTTTAAATCGAATTGTTTTGGTGTGTTTGTCGTGTCTCAAACTTGAATTATGAATATAAACTAATGCCGTTGCCTTGAGGAATGAGTAAAAGAGCCAACAAGTAGTGTAACATTTGTGTGCAGAAATATTGTATGCCACATTAAAAGGGAATGCAATGGGATTAGAGTTAGTAATTAACCTTATGTTAATATTTTGATGCTTTACTATTTGAATAAGAAATGATTACTATTGACGAATTTAAGAGTATAAGGAATTATTTGGATTCGAATAACTAAATGTGCGGGTAAACCATGTGTGGGTCCTTGTCACTATCTTCTTTATAATATGTGATGTATGACTATGCTTTGAATATCATTGTGATGAGCTACCTAGCCTGTGAGAGGCTGATACAATATCGTTGAGTCCGAGTCTTGTTTTGTGTGTTGTGTTCTCAGTGTCCCTTGTCGATCTTCGACAGACCTCGGGTGAATCTTACTTGCTGCCGTTGAATAGGTTAGATGTAATCTCGGGTATGAGCTGATTAGAGCATAACCATGTCCATGATTAATCGTCATAGTAAGTCGGTGGGTTTTGGAGGTGACGAGTCTGGTTATTATTTCTGGAGTTACCTGGCTGAATAAGTAGGAGGGACGGCCGCCCAATCACTTACCGCCGGTAATCGAGGAAATAATGATCAGCAATGTGGATAGTGCTAGTTGTCTAGGTGGTTGTAGTTTGTGAGTGGGAGGGTGTTTAGTCTGCTGCCAAATATGCGATAGATTTTGGAGGAGGACGGTTAGAGATGAAGAAGAGATTTGGTAGTGTTTCGGGGGTTTGACTGGATTTTCGAGGGCGAAAATGTTCTAAGTGGGGGAGAGTTGTAACGCCCCAAAATAATTAACTAGTTATTAAATTAAATTACGTAGGTGTTTCATGGAGTAGTTATAATAAAACAATAGGATGGTGTTTTAATTAAAAAGAAAAGGGAGAAGTATCAATAATTCCGGGGTGGTAAGTATCGACCCAAGAGCCCAAGCCCAATGACTTAGGCTCCTAGGGTTGGTGCAATTCGCACCAATTGAGAAAAGAAAGAAAGAAAACGAAAGAAGGGAGAAAGGAGAAGGGAAATCGGCGCTAGGGAGAAGAGGAAGGAGAGAGAGAACCGTGAACCAAGCCCTAGGTGTGATCGTGAGAAGGAGAGGAGAAGTGTTGAATTGCGTGGATTGTTGGGGTTTTGTAGGTGACTTGTGGAAATCTTCCATTTTCGTGAAAAACCTAAGGTAAGGGGAGTCTCACTCTATAATAGAGGAGATAATGGGTTATATGTATGTTATAGGGGCTGTTTTATGTTAATTGGTGATTGTATGATGATTTGTTTTCTTGAATTTGATGAATTTGTTGGTAAAATTGATTTAGAGCGTGAGTTAGGGTTTTACAATGTGTGATTTCGTGATTTTGATGCAATTGATGATTTGGGTGTGCAATTGTTTGTTAATTGGTGAAATTGGAGGTGTTAGAATGATTATAATGTGGATTGGTTTGAGAGAATTTGTAGAATTTGGGGATTTTGATGTCGGGCGCCATATGGCTAGGAATGGTGCGCCCTGTGCATCAGAAAGCAGAGGTTTCGGGGAATGTTGAGTGCGGGCGCCAATTTCCTAGAGAAATGGCGCTGTGTCATCAGAGCAGTTGATGGCCTGGGTGAGTGAGTTCTTTCACGGGCGCCGTAATGTGGGTATTTTGGAGCCCGGGAGTGAAACTTGCATTTACGGGCATATTTTCTCGTGCCAACTTTTGTATTCACCGCCAACTTTCAATTTTAAGTGTTTTGGCTCGAATGGTTTTCGATTTCCAGTGTATTTTTGAAAATGTCCCGTAGGGCCTCGCTTTATGTGTGTTTTGGAGCCCTGGGAGTGAAACTTAGTTTTCTAGGCATATTTCATCTGTGCAAATTTTGTGTTTACTCGCCCAAATTCATTTTTAAACATTTTGGCTCGTGGTTTTTGGTTTGAAGGTGTTGGGTGAGCTGGGTCAATGCGGGGCGCCAACCGTGGCCGCTGTGTCCGAAATGGTGTCTTTGCGCGCGCCATCTTGCGCGTCTTGCGCGTAAACTTACGCGCAAGATGGCTAAGGCTTGATCAAGATCATGCGCGCGCATCCTCGCGCGCAAGGCCCTCAAGGCAGAACCTCGTGGCGCACACCTCTTCATCAAGGACGTAAACTTTTGAGAGTTAGAGCGACTACCCGCGCGCTTTCTTGCGCGCTTCTCTCTTCACGCGCTGGTGGTGTGCGCCTCAGGGGGGATTTTTCCAAAACCTTGTGCTGTTGAATTCCTAAGTTCTTAAATTCATTTTGGTGTGTCAAAATGGTCCCTAAGTGAAGAAAAGGTCCTTAGGTGTGATTTAGATTAATAATTGAGGTGGTGATGATTAGTAATTGGTGCTGCCAAGTGCCTAAGAGGGTGCTGTTTTGGTCCCTAGGTGACAGTTCGGTCCCTAGATGATTGTTTTGGTCCTAAATGGTGGTTTAGGTCCCTGAGTAAGGCTGAGTACCCTAGAGGAGAATAGTCCGGTGGGACATAATGGTGTTAAGGGTTTATAATGAGGTGATTGAGCATGCCATGGGGGGCATGGGCCGGTGGGCCAAGCCAGGAGGGCTATAAAATGAAGTTGACACCGAGTTAAGAGTAATTGGGTGTATTGAATTGTTTGGAATGATGTTGTGATGTACATGGAGTCTCATGCATACATTGGCTGCGGTCGTAGTGTTTATAATATGATTTGTGAAGCTTCGAGGCGTAGGGGGCCTTATAAAGTAATTATGAAGCTTCGAGGCGCGTAGGGGGCCTTATAAAGTAATTATGAAGCTCGCGCGGCGGGGGCCTTGTATGATGATTGTGAAGCTCGAGGCGCCGGTGGGCCAATGGTACCACATGCATGATGACATTGCATACATTCTCATTAGTGCATGAATATTATTGATTAATGATCGGTGTGTTTGAGTCTTTGTACACTATGCTTATATATTGCTTATTATCACCTTTATTATATAGTTCGAGACTCACCCTTCGTTGTTGTTTACCACAGTAACGATGAGTGAAGGACTTGGTTCCTTCGCTTTCCCGCCTGGTCGCTCTGATACGTAGCACCTGTGGGCTCGGGTTTAGATCGTTGTTGCTTGTTTTGCTCCTTGTTGAGCCTTATGTATTTGTTTTGATATTGCCGGGATTATCTTTGTTGAGATAATGATTACTTTCACGCAATATGTGAAACTATATTTCTATGAGTTGATCTCACGGTGTTACGTATTCGGATTCTCGTTTATGATAAAGAGTTGTGGACGCTCCATTTCGTTGATTATTAAATTATGTTATACTATTAGTGTCTTTGAATGACTATGGCTAAACCGTGGTTCGCCACTAAGGCTAGATTTTCTTTACGGTGTATTTACAAGGGCATCACCGAGAGCCTTGCAAAGGTGGCCCATGCCTCATTGCAAGTAGTATCGATTACTCGAGTAATCCCATAGTCACCAAAGGCACTATTTTATAACACACTAAACTAAAGGATGACCAGAAAAGATTTTTGTATACTCGATTTTTGATTTAAATTGCCGGGTAGAAATGGGGTGTTACACATGGAGTCATCCTAGTCTCTCTACTAGGGGGTAGCAATGGCTTTGGAATAACAATAGTCGAAGTCTCACATCACCTGTGGCCGAATTGACTACAGGGGATTTCAATCGGTCTCCTGAAGCCTCTGTTGCCTGATTGCAAGGTAGCTACACTTTCTTCCTTTTTCTGAGTTCCCACTTGGACCAGGTGTCTATCTAAGAGATCTTGGAGAATTGGTTTAAAGCCTTCACATGTCCCAATACAGCGAGGATTATCACAAGTGTCTTTCCTAGCACACCCCTCTTTGATAACACCAAAGCGGCATAATTCAGCATGGATGACATCCAGAGGCATCTGAATGCAATCAACCTCTCTAATCAAACACTGATCTCCCTGATCCTCAATGGCATTGGTAGAAGATCCTCCGTGTCCTGGCAACGGATTGGTGGTTACATTGGGTTGCTGAAATGATATGCTCTTCGCATCAATTAAGTCTTGCACCACGTACTTGAATGCCTTACAATCCTCAACCACGTGACCTACTGCTCCGGAATGAAAGGCGCAGGTAGCATTTGCATTATATCCTCTGGGATAGGGAGGCTGGTATGGCTTCATTTGACGAGTGTTGATTATTTTATTGGCGATGAGATAATTGAACAAATCCGTGTAGTACATGGGAATAGGATCGAAGACGACAGGCTTCCTTTCACTGTAGTTCCGGTACTGGTGGTTTGACTGAAATGGCTGTGCAGATGGCGCTTGAGAAGGAAATGGAATAGCCTGCGGAGGATTGCTGTGTGATGGACCACCGCTCCGATAATTGCATTGGTTTCACCTCTTTCTTCTTGTAGGTCCGTAAAAGGCTTTTTCTCGATTGGAAGGAGGTGTTGGGCCATGAGTTATTCTTCACCGCGCATGCCGTTTCTACTCTTTCTCCCGTGACGACCATTTCGAGAAATTCGAGGCTACGCCGCCAACCAACCTATCATAATACACCGCAGAAGGGTATCCATAAACATGTGGACCATTTCTTTGTCCAAAGAGGGGTTTTACTTGAGCAAATGAGGTTCCTCCACTCTCTGGCGTACTCTTGAACGATTCATTATCTCTCTTAGACATGCATTGTAGCCGAGTCCTATCCAGAGCCAAATCATTGTTGTAATCGGTATTGACGCATAAAAGCATTCGCCATGTCCTTCCAAAGAATGGATATTGGTTGGCTCCAACCGCATGTACCCGATCGAGGAGCTCCACTAAACTTTCCGAAAGCAATGCATCATCAAAGTTATCATCACGGGCATGGGCGGTCATTTTCCGTGATACATTGTCACATGACCGATCGGGCAAGTCGTCCTCTCGTATTTGTCAAAAGTTGGTGCTTTGAATTTGGGAGGCAAGACTAGATTAGGGACCAAACACAGCTCATGGGCGTTTACGCCCGTGAACTCGCTCCCTTCAATTGCTCTTAATCTCTCTTCTAGCATCGATCATCGACTTCGGTTTCGTGAGGGTAATTCAAGGAAACCATTCACACCGTAATGAGGATTACTCATCGACACTACGGTTGGGTTCACGTGTGGGTCCTGGAGCAGTAGCAGGGATTGGGATCTGGATCTGGGCTTGAGGTGTGCCCGTTCCAACTTCATTCACAACTACGTCAGGTTGAGCTTGCCCCGCGGTTCTTGGAGGATCTCCTCCAGGATTTGTGTCAGCAGCAGGAGGCGTATAGCCTAGTGGGAGACCATAGGGAGGCCATTGCACTGTTTGAAGGGCTTGAGGGATCCCCGACCCAAGAGGGGGAGGAGGATTGTCCACCCCAAAGAGCAGAGCTTCACTGCACTAACATTTCTTAAGGCACTCAGCACTCTTATGACCTCTGCCATTTGAGATTTTATGATATCCATCTCAGCTTGAAGGACTTGATTCCCTTGATTTTGACCATGCTGACCCTGACCATTAGGATTCGGATCTCCTGGAATTCCGTCATTTTGATGTGACAGTGGATTGCCCTGATCAGCGTCGCCTTGATTGTTGTCCATGTTCCTTGCTTGTAGACGCGTCAAATAGCGATGTCTAACCAGCTTGCCTGATTTTCTGTTGACGAAACACACTTATGAACACAAGAATGAATAAATGAATGCAATGCAATGCGATATGTATGACTTTATGTTTGTTTTGGCGCCGGGAATCGTAATGCAACTCGCATTATCATAGGCGTGTAAGTTTAAAGCTCTAACACTTTTTTTTTAATTTTTAATTTCGGCTGCAACGAGGTTGGAAGCAATAGGCAAAACCAGCACACTTCATTCGAAAGGATAGAATACTACAACTTCAAACTCGAAGGAAAAATACAATATTCTGAAAACAATGTTTTTGACAGAAAAGTACCATATTCCAAAGAAAATTACAACTTTTTAGGGAAAGTTTACAATTTCCTAAGGATTATTACAATGCTCTGTTCAAAGGCATATAGCCTTCAACTTCTCCTCCCTCTTTCTCTTCTTGCTTTCGGCTGCCCCTTTGGCTTTCTCCATGAGTTCTTCTGTTAGGATCTTGCAGTACTCGACAAACTCGTACACCTTGGCCGGAGTGTTGGAAGGATTCATTTCTGCTTCAGCTCTTCTTAGCTTCTTGGGAACATCCCTCGCAGCTTGGTTAGCTAGCCTTGCTAACGTCGAAAATTTACTCCTCCAAAGCTGGATCTCATCCCTCAGCTCTTTGACAATCTCTTGGTCCTCTATTCTGCCAATTAAGGCCATGAAACGTTGCTCCCAATACTGGCTCTCTACTTGCACTTGCTCATAAGACTCCCTTAGGCATCTGAGATTCCTCTTCAATTCGTCCGACCTTCCTTGTTCAAACCCTAAAGCTTGTTGGTAATCTATCAAGATCCCTATGATAGACTCTCTATCTTGCCTGATGTTTTCCATTTGGTTCCCCAATTCGAGCTTCATCGCTTCCAGGACTTGTCATATAATTCCTTCCACTCACATGCTTCTGCCATAGCTTCATTCATCTTTGAGGCGCACCTCTTTACTTCCTCTTTAGCACCTTTCAAATGTTTCTGAATTTCCCTCTTACTTTCTCCTTCTATTTCAAGCTTCCTATTGGCTGCTTCAATAGCTGCGGCTTGAAGAGCATTATCATTCTCTAGCTTCCGCTTGTCTTGCATCACTTTTCCCAATCTGTTTTGCAAGGCCCTTTTCTCTTCTTCCACTTTAGATAATGCCAACTTAGCCTCTTCTAGCTCTTCAATGAGGGGAACGTGAGGTTCTGGTATTTTCTCTTCAAGTGAGGGCCCCTTTTGGTCGGATAATCGAGTTTCCTTAATCCTCTTTTCGAGCCATTGAGTGAAGGAGATAGCAGTGGTCCTTTTAGATAACTCGCCTTTGTCTCTCCGCACTACGGTTTCCTGCTTTGCAAGACTCATTGAAGTAAGTCCTCGTCTTTAGGGATCCCCGCATGGAGGTAAAAACTAACAACATAGCTTCGGAGGGTGAATCTCGCATAGGGTACCCGAGTTGCCTCAAGGTCAAAGATGGGTTATAGTTGATGTATCCCTGTGTTCCCATGAGAGGAACATTCTGGAAACTGCCACATTGGAATATCACTGAGGGTTTGTCCTCCTAACACTTGTGTGAGAACCATCGAATCTGAAGAGCATCGAGGTTCTTAAAAGTATCCTTCCACTCCCGAGGGCTCATAGTCTTCGGATTACAACCCAAGGCATAGGATAGCAAATCCCCAGCATCACTTTTGTTAACGCACACATGATTGATCAACCAAGCGTATAGCACAGGGAAGGAACAACACATCTTATCCTTTCGGAACTCATGGTGGCGAGTGAAGGCACGATAGGTCTCGGCAAGAATAGCAGGAACCGGATTGATGGGACTTTTTGCACTCTTCAAAGCCAGGAACACACCAACAGCGGTTTCATCTATATGTTTCTCAATCTGAGGGAAAATAACAATGCCGAAGATGGTTAAAGCTAGTACTTGCTTGAAAGAAGCCCAATTCTTTGATACTACATGACTAGCCATCAAACTCTCAAAGTACTCCTGAGGAAACCAAGATATCTTGTTACGCTCAACTTTGTGGGACCGCACTTCTTCTACACTGATTTGTAACAAGGAAGCGAACTTCTCATCTGAATAATATTGCCTCTGATACTGGAAAGGTCTAACCTCTGAGCGATCAAAACCCAGGATCTTCTCATACTCCTCTAGGGTAGGCGCCATTTGGAAGTTCTTGAAAAGAAAACACCTAACCTCTGAATCATAGAACCATTTTACGGCAGCGATGGCACTCTCTTGTACTTCTAACTGTAATAACCTGCGGATGTTCCCATAAGTCTTGTCGAAGGACCGAAGCTTAATAGGACCTAATAGGGAAGCATACTCCTTCAAACTAGTTACATCAATCTTCTTTACAATGGGGAACCTCGAATTGAATGCGGTTTTGCCTTTTGATTCCATGTTGCTTCTTACACACCTATGACAAGGTTCTGTGTTATGTTGCGATCTCTGGCAAACAAACTTTAATGCATGAAGAATGCAAATGACGAGAGTTTTTTTTTTCAAGATTTTGTTAGATGCAAATGCAATGGTTCAAGATGATGTGAATGCGAAATGATGCGAAATAATGTGTTATTTACATGGAAAAATGGTAAGAAAATGAGGTTCTCGGTGGCATCTTTGAATTACTTTCTACAACTTTTGAAATAGAGTTTGAGAAAAAGGAATGCTTAAGCTAAATGCAACAAACAAAGGCGTGCCCTCGTGTCTTACGAAGGGTAGGAATCCTAGGGTCTAAAGCCGACGAAAAGGGTAATCCTCCCATGTAGGTTCTAATCACTTCCTCACAATGACAACCAAGAGCTAAAGTCTCTCTCATGATGACACCCACAATCGTAGAAAGCTACCGAGTGTGAGGCATCATGACAAAGCGCACTCTTGGGCGGAACTTTCATGAGAGCCATACAGACAAAGGTCTACGAATGGCAGTCACTAATCGTTCCCACTCTCCTAGGTTTTTGTTCAGACCTTGGGTTTTAGGCCCCACTCAATGCTCACAAGTATAGGGTGTGAAGTGTGTGTTGAGGGCACGACACCTAGAAATAACTACCCTTCCCCACCTGCAAATGAAAACCCAGAACAGTCCAGACAGAAGCAAACAATAACATGTTGTCTACCCTAGGGTTTAATATCAAATAAGCCAGCCTAGGGTTTCAACAACAACCAAGTGCATTGCTTACCTCAAGAAAGGGAGCTGAGAAGAGGGGAACGTGATAAGAGTGGGGGAAATGCATGGAGGAACTAAGCATACAAGCAAAGAAGATAAGCGGGGAAACAATCATAGAAGAGGAAGAAGCGAATGCATATGAATGCAACAATGCTTGTATGAGAAAGAAGAAGAATAGAGGCAAAACAAGATATTCAAATCAAACACACAAATCGCATATTTATTTAATTAGGCTCGACCCTCTTTTGAAAAAAATTTCTTTTAGTCCCCAGTGAAGTCGCCGGCTGTTGCGCCCGAAAAAGTCCCCGAGGGGTTTTTCTTCGTTTACAACCTATTAGAACAATGAAGTCGCCACCAATATTTTTTTTAAGGAAAATATTGAAAAAAAAACCTTTTTGGAAGGCAGATGGTCTTTTGGAAAACCGGAAGATTTGGGTTCGGGGGTCGGTTAGGCATGGGGAAGGTATTAGCACCCCACATCTCCTTTCTACCGAAAGGGAACCTTTAATTAAACGTGTGATTTTAAGTGTTGATTTGGAAAATACTTAAATTTGCCTCTTGATTGAAAAGACTTAATGAATTTTTTTATTTTCGGCGCTTGACGAGAGTTAGCCGCTTTGGTTTTTTTAAATAAAAAATGTTTTTGGTTCATTGTGCTTGACGGAGGGGATCCGCTCCTACGTATCTCCCGGTGCGATGGAGAATTCAAAACTACGTAGTTCTGGGTTTTTATTTTTTATCTTGTGTAGTTGTGAAATCTGAGCTTTCATGATGATCAATTGAGCAAAGGCTCCAAGTGATCACCACTAGCACTCCATTGTTAATAATCATGCAAGCAAAGGCTTCGCAGGACCACTAACAAAGTTTTTTTTTTTATTTATTGAAAGTTTTGAGAAAAATTAGGCATTCATGATGATCAATTGAGCAAAGGCTCCAAGTGATCACCAATAGTTCCTCATTGTTAATAATCGTGCAAGCAAAGGCTTTGCAGAACTACTAACAAAGTTTTTGGATTTATTGAAAGCTTTTAGAAAAATTAGGCATTCGTGATGATCAATTGAGCAAAGGCTCCAAGTGATCACCACTAGTTTCTCATTGTTAATAATCATGCAAGCAAAGGCTTCGCAGGACCACTAACAAAGTTTTTTGATTTATTGAAAGTCTTTAGGAAAATTAGGCATTCATGATAATCAATTGAGCAGAGGCTCCAAGTGATCACCACTAGTTCCTCATTGTTTAATGATCATGCAAGCAAAGGCTTCGTCAGACCACTAACAAAGTTTTTTGATTCAATGAAAAGTTTTTTAGAAAAATTCGGCATTCATGATGATCAATTGAGCAAAGGCTCCAAGTGATCACCACTAGTTCCTCATTATTAGTAATCATGCAAGCAAAGGCTTCGCAAGACCACTAACAAAGTTTTTGATTTAATGAAGAGTATTTGAGTTAGAAAGATTTAAAAAAAACGAGAAAAAGGTGAAAATCGCAAAATGGGGGTGTTATTAGTTACGGGGAGTGGTATAGCTGAACAGGAGGTGTAAACAAAGAAGCCCGGTTTAGATATGGGAGCCCAAGATGCGGCCCAGGCTTAAGTGAGGAGGCGCACATGAACTAGTGGGGTGTTAATAGTATTCTGAATATTAAAAAAAAAGAAAAAAATAAAATAGATTTTAGGAGACACTATAAATGGGCCAACCCTAAAAACAAAACTCTAATTTTCCTTTCCGTCCTTCTCCACTTACCAGCTGCGCCGCTGCATTAATACTGAGAGAGAAATCAGGCGAAATTTTCGCCTTCTTCCTTGGTGGGAGAGAGAGGGCCGATCGGCCTTAGGTGAGAGAGGGAGGGACAAAAAAACGTGTTTCAGCCATGGAAGAGAGAGAGAGAGGTCCGAAGGTAAAAGGGAGGGGGATCGGACCGATGGAAGAAAGGAGGAAGACGGGTACACGCGGACAGTGGAGGGTGTCTCGCGACGGCTGTAGCGGCGCTGACGGAACCGCCGGGCTCAACGGAGAAGACGAGGTCCACGGCGGAGCCTTCGCCGGCGGCGCATGGACTTCCAAGTTTGTTGTTCCTTCTTTTTTTTTCGTTTGTTTTTTCGGTTTCTTCCCTCTTCTACTTTCAAACCGATTCTCACCTCTAGAAAAAATTTGAGGCCAAATAGCAACATCTGATTCTTAACTAATGTTAACTTAATCCTAACTTCGTTTTTAGTCTATAATCATCACCGTATTTTTCAAATCTCAGACATACGGATTATTTGATATACTCTAATTCTGTTTTGCAAAAAACGATCTGGTTTGTGTGGATCAGCCATATTAGAGCATGTTAACTATAAACAACAACAACAACAACAAAAAAGTCAACTAGAGATTCTGAGAGTTGCTTCACCAACCTGGACTTCGATCTACTTTTAATCTGACTGTGGCTCTATTGTTGCTGTTTCGTTATCTTCTCTTGACTGCTACTGTTCACCTTTTTTGCTGCTCAGATCTAAACAATCTGTTTAGGTGATTAGGGTTTCAGTGTAAAACCCTAATCTTGTTTTTGGTGGTAATTTCGAGGTCCCTTTGACTGAACCTTGACAGTGTTTTTATATTAAAAAAATAGGTCAGACATTTAATTACGTTTGAACGGGCTTTGACTATTTTTTTTTTAGGTTTGGAGGGTAGCGGACCAGGCCCAGCGACTTGGAGAGCAAAACACTAACCTTAGATTTGCTTGCCTTTTGCTATTTATTATTTTTGCATTTTTCTGATTGGCCATTTGTGCCCTTTTTCTATGTAACTTTTTTTGTATTTTTGGACATTTTGGACTCTTAAACACTTTTAAATTGTAAATAAAACTAAATAGAATTTTTTGACATTTTTGGACTATATATATGCTCAAAATAAATTAACTGCACAAAATAAGAATAATAGTAAGAAAAGGAGTCGGGCCAAACACGAAGACTAAACTATCATGGGCCTCTATTCACACCTCCTCCATTACTTGCACTACTCCCTCTTTTAATTAAATTACCACTCACTTTTTACTAACCACCACTCCTCATTTAAATCAAATACCCTATCATTATTTTAATTTAACCAACCAATATACCACTTAATTAAATAAATACTTGAATTATTTTTTTGGGGCGTTACACAAGACGTCCCGCTGAAACATCGTGAAGGGGGGGACGATCTCCATTTTCTCGAAGACAACTCGATGCATGGTGAAATTCACATTAGTTGCACAGGTCGATATATTCTCGTCGTCATGCATGCCTTTCACCTTCCAGCCCGGCTTTTTAAAGAGGGCCTGGAGATTTGCCAAAGAATAGTGGTCCGGTCCAATATTACTCTTAAAGGCTCTCATTTTCTCAGACACCCAAGACATGTCAAAAGGGTTAGAGACAGCGGGCGCCTCGGCATTGACGGCCCCACGGTCGTTGACCTGCTCCATATATAGCTTCGTCGCCACGTTCGGCCGCTCCTTCATCGACTGTGTCGACCGCACCCTGCTCATTGCGGTTGTTTACATCTGAATTAATCATCTCCTCATAGAACCCCCTGGGCTGGGTTGAACGACATCCGCCATATCTTCATCTCCCTCGATGTCAATTGAACTGTCACCCCCCCTCGTCCTCTAGAACGGTCGATTGGGGCGGTGGCGGGGGGCACCATGAATCAGTCGAAGTTGAAAGAGAAACACTTCCGCTCGGACTAGTGTTGGGAGAGCTGCTCGAGGAGTTGGAATCGCTGGGTAGAGGGGTGTTTGCTGACGAATCCGGCCTGGGCTGCATCTCAGCCTCCTGAACAGGCCTGGGCAATTCAGACTCGGCTCGCTCCACGTCCTGCGAAGGCTGTGTCATTAGCCGCGCAAGAGATTGTGCGGGGGCACCGACGATCCGAGTGGTTTACTTGGTCCTTGCAAGGTCCCCCTGTGAAAGGAGAAGTCGTCAGGTTGACCGAGCCAGTGCGCTCAAGAAAGGGGGGTGACATGGTCGTCACCCGACCGAACGCCCCCCTTTCACGAGGCCACAAATCTAAACTAAAGCGCAAGCAAAGAGTAAAGAAAAATTACATCAACGGCGTACCTGAAGAAATGCAGCAACTGAAGGGATGAAGACTCGGTATGCCGGGCGAACAACTTTCGCACCAAACAGTACTTCAGGTCGCTAGCAAAACATTTGGTCGATGGCAGAGTTTCGCTTCCAGAAGTGGGTGGAAAATGAGCTGACTGAGGACACCATTTATAGAAGTGCCCAACGCGTGTGTTGGGTCGAATATGAAACGACGTGACTGTCTGCATTCCCCCTGAACCTGAAACGACGCAACTGTTCGTATTCCCTATCCTAACCGTGACATGGGGAACCCCAAAAGACACCTCGGGAAATGAAAAAGTCACCTCATTTATTTCTCAGTAAACTGAACTGACGCAGGCCAAACGTCACGCATGCACGGCCAAGTTAGGGCGGCAGCGACCTCCAGGGGGCAACGATTCAAGCCTCAGCCCGCTCCTAAGCGACCTAGGCATGGGCGGCAACTGTTCCGGAGTAGGCTAGCAAGCCCAAGAGAGAAGAACATCAAAAGATGGGCCAACGACCCAACCCAGTGAGACAGGCCCAATTCAGCCCAAGCGCATAACGTGAGGCGCAATTCTCGCGCCCGGCCGCATAATGCGCAACGGCCAAGGCGCCTCAGGGGTATAAATACCACCCTCGTCCATAGCATCAGGTACGTTCTATACCCTGTGATCCTGCCCAATAGCCCACTATTAACTTGAGCGTCAGAGTGTCATTGCCGGTACCACTCGCGCGCAATCAAGACCGGTCTAATCCGCTCCTCAGCTACTGGCCAACAAAGCAGCACTTCGAGACCCACCGCAAGGGTGGTTCCGATCATAAAGACTCATCACGGAAACGAACAAGATCGACCTCCTTCTGTTTGAGTTGTATCTAGCTTGTGAGAGGCTGATACAATATCCTTTAATTTGAGTTATATCTAGCCTGTGAGAGGCTGATATAGCATCTTCCGATTTGAGCTTTATCTAGCCTGTGAAAGGTTGATACAGTATCTTTAAGTTTGAGTTGTATCTAGCCTGTGAGAGGCTGATACAATCTATTAATAATACATTTAAGGTGAGTTCTAATGTACATAGTATGAAAAGTGTGGTACCAACACTTTGATTAGTTGTCAAAATTATATGAGGTGATGTGTTTTAGTGTTGACAACGCATTTTAGTAATAATAATTTTTAGAAATTGCAAATTGATCCTAATTTTTGTGCCCTAATTTTCTCAGCCCAATTGCTTAGTTTTTTTATCCAAGAACCACATATCCTTCTCTAATCTCTCGTTGTCTTTCGTTCTCCTCTCTTCTCCACAGCAAGCTCTTTCTTCTCCTTTCTACCTCACGATCGACCTCTTATCACCTTCAACTCACGATTCACTCTCTCCTCTCTCCTCTGTGATCGATCTCTCCCATCGAACATCGCTCGTTGCTTCTTCCTCAGGTCTCCTCTCACACATCGTCGTGCTTTATCGGTTCCTGCTCTGGCCTGTGGCTTTTCCTCTCTGTGATCGATCTCTCCCCTCATCTCCCATCGAAGATCGCTTGCTGGTTATTTGAGTTGCACCACAGTTGATATATTGAAACTAAATTTTTTATTAGAACACCATCTGTTTGATGAATTTCCTATGTGGAAATAAATGTTACTTACCTAAAAAAACTAATTCTCAATGAGAATGTTTGTTTAGCAAATTATATTGTTCAATTCCCAGTGAAATATATATTTGAGTGAAAAATCTTCCCCACATTTTATTGCAAGGTATGTGTGTTTACAGAATGCCTTTTTAGTTTTTATATCAATTCGTATGCATAAAACTTCATAGATAGGCAAGAAGAATAATGGAGGAATGGTAGTGGGAGTAAGTAAATAAGATGGGTCTGTTATGCATTTCAATTATAATATATAAGGTTTTTTTACTGAAATTATAATATATTAGTTGGTTTTCATTTATAGCATAGCTAGAATTGTTTAATTTACATAGAGGATAAGTTAGCAGCTAGCTAGAATTGTTTTTGCAGTTTAACATGAGATTCTGATACTTGTTTAAGATGACTTATTTTATTAGTTCTTTTTGCAATTCCTTGATTATTAGTTATGCTCTTCTTGATTCCTTTCTTATTTTACTTATTTTATTGTTGAACTACATAGAAATCAATTATGATTCCTTTATAGTGTATTGGCTCAATTCTGAGAATATAAATGAAGGGTTCCTCTGCGTTAAAACTTCAGATTTTTATCTTATCTAAAATTGTCATAGCAATAAAGGTTTTCTATGTCTCCGGAAGTAGTTCATTCTGCCCCTTCACCTTTCTAGTGTATTGGCTCAAGTGTTACTGCTATTTTTTTATAAATGTATCAACACTAGCAGTACAAATCAGGGACAATTGTGATGGATTTTTTCATGTCAAAAAAGAATTTTGTTCGGAGCAATGAGTACTTATTTGATTTCAGATATTTCATTATTGACTTTGTTTTCATTGTCTTTATGTTATCATTTACTATAGTACACTCAATACTGGCAATTTGGCATATGATTAATAGTAATTGTTGTGATTGGAGAATAGTAAAAACAACACAAAATATAATCCGAGAAACTACATAGTACTTACAAAAGTCTTATCACGGTCTGTTTTTTTACTCTTGTTTGTCTTAATTTGAGATGTCTTGGTTGTGACTATTAATTATATGTCTTGGAGAAGATATTTTGTCTCCGTATCGTCCCAAGTAATTTCAAATGGCTGAGAGTGATGAAGGTGGGGATGGTGAAGAAGTGAATAGTTTGAAAGACGTCCGTAGTGAGGAAGGAAAGGAGGATCAAGATACTTTCCAAAAGATTATGGAAATGACGGATGATGAAATAAGAGGACTGGAATTTGAGACAATGGAAAATGCTATAGATTTTTATAATGTCTACGCAAAATGTCATGGTTTTGCGGCAAGAAAGGATTATGTAGAACGCGATCATAGTGGAGATATTGTGGTTCGTCGGTTAGTTTGCAACAGACAAGGTACAAATAATAAGAGTCGTAGTGAAAAAGGTAAAATCCGAGGCCAACCATCCGAACAAATTGTCGTGCAAGGTTTCGAGTAGCACATAATTTTGTTGCTAATACATGGAGAGTCTCCGTATTCCACCCGATCCACAACCATGAGTTAACTCCAAAGAAATTATGTTCATATGATTCCTAATTATCGTCGATTGAGTGAATCTGATAAAGCCCTAGTTGATGGGTTTCACACACATGGAGTTAAAACTTGTCATATTATGGGTTTTATGCTTGCTGAGAAGGGTGGTTATATAGGTCTCGGATTTTCCAAGAAGGATCTATATAACTACTTAAACGGTCAAGTAAGGGTGAGAATTGAAGATGGGGATGCCTTTGCTACTTTGAGTTATTTGCAGGCTAAAGGTGATAATGACCCAATTCTATGCCAAGTTTACCACAACAAGCGAAGGAAAACTAGAAAATCTATTTTGGTTAGACTCGACTATTCGTACCGACTATGGGTGTTTTGGTGACGTCATTGCATTTGACACGACTTACAAGAAGAATAAGTATAACAAGCCACTTGTTATTTTTTGTGGGTACAACCATCATGGAGAAACTACAATTTTTGGTTGTTCCTTAGTTGCTGATGAATCAGCACCAACATACAAGTGGGTTTTGAATACCTTTTTAGATGGTATGTATCACAAACACCCTAAAGCAGTTGTTACCGATGGAGATCTTGCAATGAGAGAAGCTATCAGGGATGTTTTTCCAGACTCAATGCACCGTCTTTGCTCATGGCATCTAAATAAAAATGCTTGTGAGAATATCAAAATGCCAAATTCTTAGAAGAATTTAACACATTGGTTTATGCTAACTATACTGTTGACAAGTATGAAAATGAGTGTAAGAGGGTTGTTGATGAGTACGGTTTAGCAAAAGACAGATGGATTGGCGGTGTTCTCACTGTAAAAAAAACCGGCCACCAGAAGCGAAAGTGTCCAATACTAGTCGGGCGTGACGATCTACACGAAGTTGAGGAAGAGGTTTCCTCTAGCCAATCCGACCATGACAGAAACTCTGATGCATTATCAAATGATGATAGATACGAGGTATATGTTTTTAACAACCATGTCATATGTGCCTTTTTTATTTATTGATTTATTAAATTTTAATATAATTTTGTTGGATAGGACGTTGATATGAGTTGTGGTCATCAAGCTGATACAAAATTCAGCGATGTCAATCAAGAATCTATCAATAAAAGAACATCAAAACAAGTAAGTTTAACTCATTTGTAGTCTTAGTGTAGCTTTGTTTGCATTTATTTATTAAGTTGTAATATAACTTTCTTGGACAGGATGTTGATACGAGTTGCGGTAATGAAGCTAAGACGAAAGTCACCAATCTAAATCAAAAATCTATCAACAAAAGAACATCAAAACAAGTAAGTTTAACTAATTTTGTATTCTTATAAAGATATGCAGATTTTTCACTTCAACATGCAGTAGATTCCTAAATTATATTATCGCATAGGATGTTGATACAAGTTGTGGTAATCAAGCGAAGACTAAAGTCACCGATCTTAGTCAAGAATCTATCGGTAAAAAGACATCGAAACGGGTAAGGGCTGTCAACAAGTAACGTTTTATGTTTAAATTTTAAAAGTTGGGCATGTTACTGGTGGTTGACTAAATCGATGTTGTGGTAATAGGCTAGAAAAGAGAAGATTGGGCAACCAAATGATGGTTTTTTTGCTCCAAATCACACATCAAACTTTCAAAATGTAAGGAGATTTATTACTAAATAAGATGAAATTCAAATATGACTAGTGGAAAATATGGATTTTATATCAGCAATTAATAACGGTTCACACTATAACCGATATGAAAAAAGAGGCGGTGACATTTTTGAAATTATGAGCAAATTATCTATATCGGTTCATGATTTAACCGATATGGAAACTCTATTTTACCTTAAAATTTTATTCTCCCTCTCTAGCTCGATCTCGCGAACCCTTTCCCTCTCTGGAAACCTTCATCTTCGATGCTCTCTCTGGAAACCTTTCCCTCTCTCGCTCGATCTCTCACCGCAACCGAATCCCAATCGCCACCCCCTTTCACTGTGCACCTTCTTTCACCTTCACCTCAAAGAAAATCCAAGACCCGCCTCGCCGACCGCCTCGAAATGGCAGCAGAGGAGTCACCGGAACCTGTCGGTCTCCGACGTCGTTGCAAAACCAAACCACCTCAAATTGCATCTCCGAGAAACCCTCGAAAACCGAGAAGGCAACGCTCCGAGATTGAGAATCGAGAAGATAATAAAGATGTTGGATTGGTTGAAGAGATTGGAAAACCTAGAAAGAGAAGGAATAGCGGTCGACCTAAAAAGGAGAAATCCAACTTCACTCAACCTTCAACCTCATCTCCAAGTAAGAAATTGAAACTATTTTATTCTTTGTTTTTGTTTTTGATTTAATAAATCCCTGTATAAGATAAGTTCCAATTTTTGTTTGATTTTTGAAACTGTCTTAATTTTTTGATTATTGATTATTGTGTATAGAAATTGAAGAAGAGAATGGGGTTGATCTTGAATATTTTGGACAGCTAGTAAGTGATTTAGTTATGTGGAAAGATGTATCAAAATCAACCCTTTGGTATGGGTTTGGTTCTCTATGTCTCTTATCTTCATGCTTTACTCAAGGACTCAACTTTAGGTATTGCAATTTTCTCTTCTATTCTAGCACTTTGCATGTTTTATTTATTTATTTATTATGAACAAAATCTGAGATGTTCATGATTGAGATATTTCAAAGATTGTCTCGGCCTCATCGCAATTGGCGATTCTCTTTTTAGGTGTATCTTTTTAACAAATTCAATTTTCCAAAGGTAAGATCTTGCTTCATTAAGGATGCTGTATTTTAATTGTTCTCTAAACTATCCCTTTTATTTGGTGTTATTTTATATGATTTTCTGCTTTATATTTCGTAAAACTGTGTTAATAAAAAGTCTCAAGTCTAGCTCAAGGAAGATGATATTTTGCGTCTTGCAAAAGCGATTCTTCTGCTTTGAATCTTGCAATTTCAAAGGCTAGAATGCTATTCTCGGAGAACCATCCACAACCCTTAAAGTAATCCACGGAGTTTAAATTTGTTATTCTTTTTAATCATGATTACTAACAAACAAATACTTAAATCATCGGCTACTTTTTTCTTGTTTGGTTGCGTAGCTCCTTTACTTCTACTAGGTGCGAGTTTGGCCACTTTATTACAATTTGGAGGCTCTGTATCATTGGTGAGGATAGTAGCATACCGTGGCCTTTCTTTCCAATTGCCAAAATAGTTTAGTTCTTGATCTATCACCTATGTATCTTGCTAAATTGCTATTGTACACAGGATTTTTGTTAGCTTCACAATCCCAAAGCTTTATTCTTGCTACACTACCCGGATAGACCATAGAGGTATATATGAGACCGAGTCCATTTATTTGGAACTTTTTGTGTGTAACATCTACTTTGTTATGCTTAATCAATTGTTTTTGCATGCAAATTGAGTGTTTGAAATTATGGTCATTGGAAACATGGTGTGCTTGCACTCACAAGAAGAAAATGATGGCATTTGTACTCTTGACATTCTGGAATCTATCTTCAATAAAAACACGAATCTTCACGGGTGAGTCTTAACTTAGAGAGTTGGTTCTTTGTTTAATGGCATGAACTACAATTTGCTTAGGTAGCACTTGCTCAAAACAATTATAACATAAGCTCTGAATTTTTACTAATTGGCGGACTTGTGCAAAATTTACTTGGTAATGGTAGATTAGTTGGAAACTAGAATATAAAAGCTTGTCTCAGGACTAGTCGGAAAAACTTTTGCATGTCATATAGATATTTCTTTGGTGTACATTGCATATTAAAATATAAGTAGATAATTTGTATATGGATGCAACAACTTTGCAAAAGGGATTTTTACTTCTCGAGAGATATTTCCTTTGTCTACAATGAATGAGTCTTAAAATATTAGTTAAATTATGGACAACTAAATTTACATATGGGTGAAGTAACTTTGCGATAGTTGATTCTTATGATGAAATTTTCTGTGCACTTTTATGTTGCTTGTACTATTTAGGTATTTAAAGCAACATGTGGTGCAACAATTACAAGATGGAGAAGCACTAGAAGTTGAGAAGGAACAACAGCAAGCACTGGGATAGTATGTTTTGCACTAACAAGAATTACCAAGGATAGTTAAAAGTGGGCAGTGTATTTTGCATAGTTGAATGATTTGGACTCAAATCTTGACACAATTAGTCCATTAGTAGAATTCTTGCTTGAGGGTTGTGCTATGATTAGTTTCGAATGACATCTTACCCAGTGGGGTTTGAATATACATACATTTCTAGTATACGTGGAAGAAGGAGTATTGAATATTTTTGAAATATTCAATAAACGAAATATTGTATTTGTTGTGATTTTGTTGTTTGCTGTATATCCAATTGAGGAATTTTTTATTTTTTTTTTAAAAAAAGACTTTTCATATCGGTTCCTTTAAATAACCGATATAAAAAGTGATTTTCAATATCGGTTCAACTAAGAAACCGATATAAAAAAAGCGTTTTATAGGTTTAAAAACTGACTTTCCATAACGGTTCTACTTTGAACCGATATAAAAAACATTTTCCATATCGGTTCTTTAACCGATATAGAAAGCGCTTGTTTTTAATATCCCCTTTATCTATATCAGTTACGGAACCGATATGAAAAGCCTTTTTTAACCGATATAAAAAGCCTTTTTTCTAGTAGTGGGTCTTGATAATGTTGTTCTTTTTATTGGTTTCAGAATGTTCAGGCTCATGGTTTTAAATATGGCAATCCCCATGTTAAATTGGAAGGCCAAAATGCAACATGGAATCATAGTTTTGGATATATTCCTGGTTATTTTTCGATGTCTAATGGTGTTCCAAATCAAGGTGCTCCAATTTTCCCCATTTTCCACCGATCACAACATGTCATCACACCCAAACACTACTATGTATCCCTAATATCAAATCCAAACACTACTATGTATCCCGAATATCAAATCCAAATACTTCTATGTATCCCGAATATCAAATCCAAACACTACTATGTATCCCGAAAGAAACCAATTTATGGAGTCGTTGGAAGGAGGTTGAGCGTCGGGGGAAACTCGCCAAAAGAGGTGTTTTGATGCATCCAATTAATAAGTTGTTTGAATACAAATATTTGTTTCTAAGTCCATATTTTTATGCAGGGTAACTATTATTTGCCAGCCTCAGTTGGAAGCATGTTGTACTTTGAAGGAAACCAATCCCCGAAGGAAAGATGCATTGTGTAACGCCCCAAAAATAATACAAGTATTTATTTAATTAAGTGGTATATTGGTTGGTTATCTTAAAATAATGATAGAGTATTTGATGTAAATGAGGAGTGGTGGTTAGTAAAGAGTGAGTGGTAATTTAATTAAAAGAGGGAGTAGTGCAAGTAATGGAGGAGGTGTGAATAGAGGCCCATGATAGTTAGGCCCATATCCATGATATAAGTGAAGGTGTCGAAGGTGAGAGAGTTCATTTGCAATCAAAACAAAGAAAAGTCAAAAAGTAAAGTAAGAGAGTAGAGAGAGAGAGGTGCAATAGTGTTATACCCCAATTTTGTCCGTCTTCTTTTTCTTGTTTTAGTCGTTTATTTTCAGTAGGGGCGTGTTTTGGAGTCGCATGATTACGAGAATTATTAGTGTAGAGTCTCGGTTACCAACCCAAGCCAATTCCAGTCACTACGTTCAACTAACTCGAAATGCCGTTGTTTAAATTAGGCACGCGCGCGAATGATCGATCTTTTCGTCCGCTCTTCAATTTAATATCCGTATTCGAGTTTAGTCGTACATGAACAGGTCTACCTAAAGTCATTTTTCTCAAAAATTTAGGTTAAATTCAGACTTAAGAATGCGATTCAGAGTTAATTTTAGTGTTCTTAGTTAATGCGCCCATTTCTTCTATTCTGGTCTAGTTTTAGCGTATTTGTCGAGTCCGACCCGTTCTCGTCTTTGTATTTGGCCTGACTCCTTTTTCTTATTATTTTTTATTCTTATTTTGATTATTTAATTTATTTAAGCATACATACAATCCAAAAATGTCAAAAATTCTATTTAGTTTAATTTACAAGTTAAAAGCACTTAATAGTCCAAAAAGTCCAAAAATACAAAAAATTAATAATACTAAAAAACACATAAAAATAGGATCCGAAAATACAAAATAAATAGCAAATTAGGGTTTCAGGCAGCATTCCAAGCTGCTGTTGGTGTAACACCCTAAATGATTTAATTAAGTTATAATATAGTATTTTATAAATAGTATTTTATTTGATTGAAGGGAGTGGTATTAGGAATACCGGAACTGCATGTATTGGCCCATGAGCCCAAGCCCAATGACTTAGGCTCCTTGGAGTGATGCATTTCGCACCATTCACCAAAGAAAGAAAGAAAACGAAAAGAGAGAAGAGAGAAAGGAAGAGAACGGCGCGCAAGAGCCCTAGAGGAAGAGAGAAGAGCTTCGCACCAAGCAAGGAGAGGAGAAGAAGGCTCTTGTTGCTGTGGTTTTTGCACGTGACTCAGAGAGAAGGAAATTCTACGGTTAAATTAAGGTAAGGGGAGTCTCACTCTATAATAGAGGATATAATAGGTTGTATAGGAGCCGTAGAGTCTTGATTCGATGTTATTTGATTGTTAATTGAGTTGTTGTTGGGTGAATTTGATGAATTGCATGATAAAATTGATTTAGGGCTTAGGTTAGGGTTTTATAATATATGATTTCGTGATTTTGGTGTAATTGATGATTGGAACGTGCAATTGTTTGTTAATTTATGAAATTGGAAGTGTTAGAATGGTTATAGGATGAGTTGGTTTAAGAGAATTTGAGAAATTGGGATTTTGGGGTTTGGGCGCCAATGTGCTAGGGAAATGGCGCCACGTGTGGTAATCGTTCACGTGTGGTGTGGTGAGTTTTGTGCGTTGTTGCCATCGATCGGGCGCCAATTTCCTAGAGAAATGGCGCTGTGTCACCAGTAGCTTGATGGATCAGGCGTGTGTGTCGATGCACGCGCGCCACATTCTTTGAAAAATGGCGCTGGGTTCTTGTTCATGTCTTTGGGTTGTGTTTTTGTGCGAGAATAGGCGCCACATTCTTTGGAAATGGCGTATAGTTTCTTGTTTGGGTGTCGATGTCAGAGTGTCACTTGCTGGCGCCAAGTTCTTTGGGAAAATGGCGCCCAGATGTAATCTGTTGTGTCTTGTGTGCGTGTGTGCGATGTGAGGCGCGCCAAATGCTGCCCAGGCGCCCGAATGGCGCTGTGTCACTTGTTCATGTGCGCATGTGTCTTGTGTCTAGGTGCGGGCGCCAAAAGTGGCTGCCAATGCGCTAGGAGTGTTGTGCCAAGTGCGGGCGCCAAATGGTCAGCTGCCCTGTGGCGCCTGTGGTTGCGCCTAGGTGAGTGTGTGCGTGGGTGTCTAAGACATGGGCACCATTTTGGCTGCCCTTGGCGCCTAGAGTGGCGCCAGAATTGTGACAAGGGTGTGTGGGTGAGTGTGGCTCAGCACAGGGCGCCAAATGGCTGCCCTGTGGCGCTTGTATTCTTTGCTGTGTCTAGCGGGCGCCAAAAGTCTTGCCAGTGCCGAGAATGTGCTTGTGTGCGAGGCCCGTGTCTCGCCAGTGTCTAAGTTTGTGTGCAGTCTGTGCTTTGCCCAGTGGGGCACCAGATTGCTAGGAAAATAGCGCCCAGTGGCTGTGTTGCCACAGGGGGCGCCAAGTTGCTGAGTTTTTGGCACCTAGTGTTGTGTTGCACAAGGGGGCGCCAGTTGGTGGGGAAAATGGCGCCCAGTGCTGCCTTGTGTCCAAGTGTGTGCTGTTTTGGTCCCTAGGTGACAGTTTAGTCCTAAGGGGGTGGTTTTGGTCCCTAGGTGACAGTTTTGTCCAAAAGGTGTTAATTTGGTCCCTAAATGTTGATTTGGTCCTAAAGGGTGGTTTAGGTCCCTGAGTGAGGTTGAGTCCTCTAGTTGTGACTAGTCCTTGGGACTTGATTGTGTTGAGTAGTGACTGAGGTGATTGATGATGCCATGGGGGCATGAGCCATGGGGGCTAAAGCCATGGGGGCTATAAATGAGATTAATAATGAGTTGAGGAATAATGTATTAACTGTGATATTGTGAAGTGTGATTGTGGCATGTTCATAGAGTCTCATGCATACATTCGGCTGCGGTCGCGACGTTTATATTGTGATGATGAGGCCATGGGGGCCAGGCCATGGGGGCCAGAGTCATGAGGACTCATTTTGTTGATGATGATGCCATGGGGGCAATTGGTACCACATGCATGACTGCATTCACATTGCATTCATTCTCATACATTAATATTAAAGTGAATGTGATTGTTGTGTGTTGACTTGTGATTGATTGACTTCTATGGAGCTATTATACTGCTTATTATCACTTTTATTATATAGTTCGAGACTCACCCTTTCTGTTGTTGTTTACCACAGGTAGCCATGAGTGAAGGCCTAGTCCCTTCACTTCCCGAGCCGATCGATCGCTCGATCGTAGCACCTAGGGGATGGGTCTAGGATTTCTAGTCATTTCCTCTCTGTTGACTATTGAACTATGTTTTTGATATTTCCACGTTGTATTTGAGATTATTGTTGTCCATCTGAGACTGTGTTTCTGTTTTCCGCTGCGTAATGTTTATTAATTAGGGTGCGTGGAATTATTTATTAAAGTAATGAGATATTCCATCCTATGATGGTGTTGCGTATTATATTTGCTTAATAAAGCATTTTTGTTATAATTGTGTTGTTTTGAGCTGAATTGAGTGTAGCACTCCATGTGGAAAAGAATTTTTAAACTCTGAATTTTAATATATATTGCCGGGTAGAAATGGGGTGTTACATTAGTGGTATCAGAGCAAAAGTTCGGTCTGTCCGGCCAAGTGTGTCTGTCTGTCATATTGTGTATGACCACTAGGTGTCTTAAATTAGTTCTGAATGGTTGTTCATGTTGCAGTGCTAGGTTGTTATGGCGGGAGAGTTGATCTTTGCTATTGCTGAGGCCTTGCAAGCCATAGCCCAGGTGATAGGGAACCAGCAGAATGTTGGTGAGAATGCTGGGACCCGTAGCTTGGCGCTATGGCATGGCTGAAGGAGATTGAGAGGATCTTCCGGGTGATGGACTGCAATGATGAGCAGAAAGTCGTATAAATACGCACACTCTAGCCGAGGAGGCGATGGTGGTGGTTAGAGACCGGTGAGAGGCTAGGGGCGGCGCATGAGGAGGTTACTTGGGCTGTGTTCAGAAGGGAGTTCTTGAGAAAGTACTTTCCAGAGGATGTCAAGGGGAAGGAAGAGATGGAATTCCTTGAGCTGAAGCGAGGAGTATATCTGCTTTACGAGTATCTTTGCCAGATTTGAGAGTTGGCTAAGTTCTATCCACATTACTCTGGTCGGAGTCCAATTCTCAAAGTGTATCAAATTTGAGAATGGGTTGAGAGCTGATATCAAGCAAGCCATTGGGTATCAGAAGATCAGAGTGTTTGCTGATTTAGTTGACTGCTGCAGAATCTATGAGGAAGACAGCAATGCCCGCTCTAGAGTCATGAGAGACCAGAGGGGTAAATTCCAGAACAGGAGTAAGCCATATGAGACGTCTGCTGACAAGGGTAAAAACAGGTATGCTGGTGGTAGCAGGTCTGCTGAGGGTAAGAGGTCTGCTGAGGGCAGGAAGCCAAGTGGGGGTGATGCTCCCGCTAACATTGTATGCTTCAAGTGTGGCAAGCCTGGTCACAAGAGTTTTGATTGTAAGGCTGGGGGAAAGATATGTTTCCGTTGTGGTAAGGATGGTCACATGGCATCTGATTGTGATCGCAAGGAAGCTGTATGTTTCAATTGTGGAGAACCTGGTCATTTTAGCTCCAAGTGCACTAAACCAAAGAAAGAGAGGTCCACCGGGAGAGTCTTTGCACTAGCCGGTTCAGAGGAGGCTAGGGAGATTAGAGGTACTTGCTTTATTTATGGTACACCTGTTGTTGCTATTGTTGATACGGGTTCTACGCACTCTTTTATTTCTGCTGCTTGTGCTGAAAAGTTGAATTTAGTCTTGTCTACTATGGAGAGGGGGATGGTTATCGACACTCCAAATGCTAAGGTTCGGTAACTACTTCTCTAATGTGTGCTAGGTGTCCTCTGTCGCCTTGGCGAGAGATTTTCTCAGTTGACCTTATCTGCTTGCCTTTGGGTGGGTTGGATGTTATTCAGGTATGGACTGGTTAGTAGATAACCATGTACACATCAAGCTGTTTCAACAAGTTCAGGAGTTTCCTTCCTCGAGAAGAGAAAGAGTACATTTCTTTGTCTGTGATCAATTGGGTGAGGTAATGAAAGAGGGTGGTCAGCTGTTTGCTTTGATGGCGTCTATGTCTGCGGAAAACCGAGCTGTAGTTGATGGGTTGCAGGTGGTGTGTGAGTTCCCGGAAGTATTCCCTGATGAGATTCCTAGTGTGCCACCTGAGAGGGAAGTTGAGTTTGGGATTGAGCTTGTGCACAGTACTAGGCACATGTGTCATGGCACTTTGTCAAAATGTCGACCGAGCTATCTCGAGTTGAAGAAGCAGTTAGAAGAACTTCTTGAGAAGAAATTTGTGAGGCCTAGTGTGTCACCATGGGGAGCTCCAGTTCTGTTAGTGAAGAAGAAGGATGGGAGTATGCGTCTGCAGTAGATTACAGAGCAAGCCCCGAACAAGGTAACTATTAAAAATAAGTATCCCCTCCCGAGGATTGATGATCTGATGGACCAGCTGGTGGGTGCTAAGGTTTTTAGCAAGATTGACTTGAGGTCAGGTTATCATCAGATAAAGGTGAAAGATGAAGACATCCAGAAGACAGCATTCAGAACGAGGTATGAGCACTATGAGTACTCTGTAATGCCTTTTGGTGTCACTAATGCACCAAGGGTGTTTATCGAGTACATGAACCGAATCTTCCATAGCTACTTGGATCGGTTTGTGGTTGTTTTTATTGATGATATTCTGGTGTACTCCAAGTCTGAGGAGGAGCATGCAGAGCATTTGAGATTGGTGCTAGAGGTGTTGAAAGAGAAGAAGCTGTATGCCAAGTTGTCAAAGTGTGAGTTCTGGCTGAAAGAGGTGAGCTTCTTGGGTCATATTATTTCTGCTGAAGGTATAGCTGTAGACTCAGCTTAGGTTGATGCAGTGTTGCAGTGGGAGAGCCCCAAGTCGGTGACTGAGATCAGGAGTTTCTTGGGGTTGGTTGGTTACTACAGGAGGTTTATTGAGGGGTTCTCTAAGCTAGCCCTTCCGTTGACCCAATTGACCTGTAAGGGAAGAGCCTTTGTGTGGGATGCAAAGTGTGAAGAGAGCTTCCAAGAGTTGAAGAGGAGGTTGACAACATCTCCAGTGTTGGTGTTGCCTGTGTCGGATCAGCCGTTTGTGGTATATTGTGATGCTTCCAAGATGGGTTTGGGAGGTGTTTTGATGCGGGGATGGGAAGGTAGTTGCTTATGCGTCCGCATAGTTGAGGACACATGAGAAGAACTATCCTACTCATGATTTGGAGTTAGTCGCTATTGTTTTTGTGTTGAAGATTTGGAGAAACTACTTGTATGGCACTAGATTCGAGGTATTCAAATGATCACAAGAGTTTGAGGTATCTGTTTGACCGTAAGGAGCTGAATATGAGGCGCAGGTGTTGGTTAGAGAGTCTTTGAAGGATTATGATTTCGGCTTGAACTATCATCCCGACAAAGCTAATGTCGTGGTGATGCTTTAAGTCGGAAAACCTTACATATGTCGAAAGAATGATGGTGAAGGAATTGGAGTTGATTGAGCAATTCCGGATTTGAGTCCTGGTTTGTGAGGTGACACCACGCAGTGTCGATCGGGTATCTTGAGGATTGGGAATGACTTCTTGGTTAGTATCAGAGACGCCCAGAAGTTGGATGTGAAACTAGTTGATTTGCTGGTTGTTGGTGAGCAAGTTGTGGATGGTGACTTCAGATTGGATTCTCAGGGTGTGTTGAGGTTCAGGGACAGGATTTGTGTTCCTGATGATGCTGAGTTGAAGAAAATGATACTTGAGGAGAGCCATAGGAGCAAGTTGAGCATTCATCCGGGTGCTACTAAAATGTATCAGGACTTGAAGAAGCTGTTTTGGTGGCCTGGTATGAAGAGGGATGTTGCGCAGTTTGTTTATGCTTGTCTGACTTGCCAGAAGTCAAAGATTGAGCACCGTAAGCTGCGCAGGTTAATGCAACCTTTAGAGATTCCGGAATGGAAGTGGGACAGCATTTCCATGGACTTTGTGACTGGGTTGCCAAACACTGTGAGAGGGTTTGACTCTATATGGGTGATTGTGGATAGGTTGACCAAGTCTGCTCATTTTATTCCTATCAACATCACCTATCCTGTGCCTAGATTGGCTAAGATATACATTCAGGTGATCGTGAAGCTGCATCGGGTCCCTAAGAGTATTGTGTCCGATAGAGACCCAAGGTTCACTTCTGAGTTTTGGGGGAGCTTGCAGGAGGCATTGGGATCTACATTGAGGTTGAGTTCGGCTTATCATCCTCAGACTGATGGACAGACAGAGAGGACCATCCAGTCTTTGGAGGATCTTCTGAGAGCTTGTGTGCTAGAGCAGGGAGGTGCGTGGGATACACACCTTCCATTGATTGAGTTCACTTACAACAACAGCTACCATTCGAGTATAGGGATGGCTCCTTTTGAGGCACTGTATGGGCGGAGGTGTAGGACTCCTTGGTGTTGGCATGAGTCCGGTGAAAGTGTTGTTCTTGGACCGGAATTGGTTAGGGAGACCACAGAGAAGGTAAAGATGATCAGGGATAAAATGAAGGAGTCTCAGAGTAGGCAGAAAAGTTACCACGATAGGAGGAGAAAGGACTTGGAATTCCAGGCTGGTGAGCATGTGTTCTTGAGGGTCACGCCTATGACTGGTGTTGGGCGTGCCTTGAAGGCAAAGAAGTTGACTCCTAGATTTATCGGACCGTACCAAATCACTGAGAGGGTGGGAAAGGTTACTTATAGGGTGGCTCTGCCACCAAATCTTTCGAACTTGCACGATGTATTCCACGTGTCACAGCTTCGGAAGTATATTCCAGACCCGTCTCATGTGATTCACATGGATGATGTGGAGGTACGTGAGAACCTCACTGTGGAGACTATGCCAGTGAGGATTGATGGTAGAGAGGTGAAGGTGCTGAAGGGGAAAGACATTGCCTTGGTCAAGGTAGTGTGGTTGGGAGCTACTGGCGAGAGCATGACCTGGGAGCTGGAGAGCAGGATGAGGGAGTCTTATCCAGAGCTATTTGACTCAGGTATGAATTTCGAGGACGAAATTTCCTAAGTGGGGGAGAGTTGTAACACCCTAAATGATTTAATCAAGTAATGGATTAAATTATTTAACGTGTTGTACTATTTTAATTATATTAAGTTATAATATAGTATTTTATAAATAGTATTTTATTTGATTGAAGGGAGTGGTATTAGGAATACCGGAACTGCATGTATTTGCCCAGGAGCACAAGCCCAATGACTTAGGCTCCTTGGAGTGATGCATTTCGCACCATTCACCAAAGAAAGAAAGAAAACGAAAAGAGAGAAGAGAGAAAGGAAGAGAGCGGCGCAAAGAGAGCTACAGAGGAAGAGAGAAGAGCTTCGCACCAAGCAAGGAGAGGAGAAGAAGGCTCTTGTTGCTGTGGTTTTTGCACGTGACTCAGAGAGAAGGAAATTCTACGGTTAAATTAAGGTAAGGGGAGTCTCACTCTATAATAGAGGATATAATAGGTTGTATAGGAGCCGTAGAGTCTTGATTCGATGTTATTTGATTGTTAATTGAGTTGTTGTTGGGTGAATTTGATGAATTGCATGATAAAATTGATTTAGGGCTTAGGTTAGGGTTTTATAATATATGATTTCGTGATTTTGGTGTAATTGATGATTGGAACGTGCAATTGTTTGTTAATTTATGAAATTGTAAGTGTTAGAATGGTTATAGGATGAGTTAGTTTAAGAGAATTTGAGGAAATTGGGATTTTGGGGTTTGGGGCGCCAATGTGCTAGGGAAATGGCGCCCTGTGTACTGTTCATGTGTGGTGTGGTGAGTTTTGTGAAGTGTTGCCACTGACTGGGCGCCAATTTCCTAGAGAAATGGCGCTTTGTGTCACGATGAGCGATGGATCGTGCGTGTGTGTCGATGCACGGGCGCCACATTCTTGAGAAAATGGTGCACAGGTTCTTGTTCATGTGTGTTGTGTTTTTGTGCGGGAATGTCATCGTCGTGGCGCCACATTCTTTGGGAAATGGCGCTGTTTCTTCGTTTGGGTGTCTCGTGTGCAGTGTCACTTTGCACGTGGCGCCAAGTTCTTTGGGAAATGGCGCCCAGTGTACTGTTTGTGTGTTGTGTGCGTGTGTGCGGTGATGAGGCGCCAAATCTTGCCCAGGCGCCCGTGAATGGCGCTGTGTCACCGTTCATGTGCGATGTGTCTTTGTGTCTAGTGCGGGCGCCAAAAGTGGCTGCCCAATGCGCCTAGGAGTGTTGTGCCAAGTGCAGGGCGCCAAATGGCTGCCCTGTGGCGCCTGTGGTGGCGCCTAGGTGAGTGTGTGCGTGGGTGTCTAAGACATGGGCGCCATTTTGGCTGCCCTTGGCGCCTAGAGTGGCGCCAGAATTGTGACAAGGGTGCGTGGGTGAGTGTGGCTCAGCACATGGCGCCAAATGGCTGCCCTGTGGCGCCTGTGGTGCTGCCTGTGTCTAGGCAGGGCGCCAAAAGTCTTGCCAGCGCGCCAGAATGTGCTTGTGGTTCGAGGCCCGTCTCGATTTGTGTCTAAGTTTGTGTGCAGGTCTGTGCTTTGCCTGAGGGCTCTAGATTGCTAGGAAAATGGCGCCAGCATGTTGTGTTGCCATAGGGCGCCAAGTTCTTGAGTTTTTAGCGCATAGTCTTTGTGTTGCACAAGGCGCGCAGATTGGTGGGGAAAATGGCGCCTAGTGCTTTGCCTTGTGTCCAAGTGTGTGCTGTTTTGGTCCCTAGGTGACAGTTTAGTCCTAAGGGGGTGGTTTTGGTCCCTAGGTGACAGTTTGGTCCCTAGGTGACAGTTTAGTTCTAAGGGTGTGGTTTTGGTCCCTAAGTGTTGTTTTGGTCCCTAGGTGCCAGTTTGGTCCAAAAGGTGTTAATTTGGTCCCTAAATGTTGATTTGGTCCTAAAGGGTGGTTTAGGTCCCTGAGTGAGGTTGAGTCCTCTAGTTGTGACTAGTCCTTGGGACTTGATTGTGTTGAGTAGTGACTGAGGTGATTGATGATGCCATGGGGGCATGAGCCATGGGGGCTAAAGCCATGGGGGCTATAAATGAGATTAATAATGAGTTGAGGAATAATGTATTAACTGTGATATTGTGAAGTGTGATTGTGGCATGTTCATAGAGTCTCATGCATACATTCGACTGCGGTCGCGACGTTTATATTGTGATGATGAGGCCATGGGGGCCAAAGCATGGGGCCAGAGTCATGAGGACTCATTTTGTTGATGATGATGCCATGGGGCAATTGGTACCACATGCATGACTGCATTCACATTGCATTCATTCTCATACATTAATATTAAAGTGAATGTGATTGTTGTGTGTTGACTTGTGATTGATTGACTTCTATGGAGCTATTATACTGCTTATTATCACTTTTATTATATAGTTCGAGACTCACCCTTTCTGTTGTTGTTTACCACAGGTAGCCATGAGTGAAGGCCTAGTCCCTTCACTTCCCCGAGTCGGTCTGCTCTGATACGTAGCACCTAGGGGATGGGTCTAGGATTTCTAGTCATTTCCTCTTTGTTGACTATTGAACTATGTTTTTGATATTTCCACGTTGTATTTGAGATTATTGTTGTCCATCTGAGACTGTGTTTCTGTTTTCCGCTGCGTAATGTTTATTAATTAGGGTGCGTGGAATTATTTATTAAAGTAATGAGATATTCCATCCTATGATGGTGTTGCGTATTATATTTGCTTAATAAAGCATTTTTGTTATAATTGTGTTGTTTTGATCTGAATTGAGTGTAGCACTCCATGTGGAAAAGAATTTTTAAACTCTGAATTTTAATATAAATTGCCGGGTAGAAATGGGGTGTTACAGTTGGGCTTGGATCAAGACCTGAAAAATTATCCAAAACCCAGTCAAAACTCAATCAATACCTTAACCTAGTTTTATACTATAAATAAACAGTCCAATAACAGTCAAAAACACACAGAAATCAAGACAGCAAAAAGCTGCGAAAATCACTAAGAAATTAGGATTAGGGCTTCACATCGAAACCCTAATCACACAAAAACACGGTTTTTCGAGATCTGAGATTTGAAGATTTGGGTAGCAGCAGTGGCAGTTCAAGGAGGACACCATAGCAGTTGCTGTAGTTACAAACAACAACGTTTAGGAGTCTAATCTGAGGCTGGAGAAAAGGTAGGTTTTACTCAATGCATTCTTATTTCTGAAATCAATGTAATAATGTCCAAATTTCATGTGTTCAATAAATCTGTTTATGTCAAAAATATATGTGCATGTGTATGAAATCCAGATTTGTCAAAACGTGTTAATATGTATTCGGGTGCTGTTTGTTGTCTAAAAAAATTTAGCTACTCGTTTAGGATGATTAGGGAATCAAAAATACATGTTTTCTGAATAAATAGAAACCAGATTCACTTTTTTAAAAAAAAAACAGAGAGAGTCAAGAATAAACCAGCAAATAATCAAAGACAAAAGGAGTAGAAGAGAAATCAGAAAGAACAAACAAACCGAATAAAGTACTGACCTTAATCTCGCCGGAGCTCCGGTCGTCTTCTCCGACGAGAGCTCCGGCGAGGTCCTTCGAAACCGAACCACCACCACGATAAACTGAACTCTCCTCTTCCCACTGTCATCCTCCCGTTCGCCTCCCCCAAAACAAGCCTCCGACCGCCATGGTTTCAGCCAAAAAAAAAGAACAATTGATCAGAGACATTTTTAAAACAAGGAAAAGGAGAAAAACCAGAAAAAATGAGAGGAAAGGAGAGACAAACGGAGGAGAGGAAACGAAACTCACCACACTCTCGCCGGCGGAGTCCTCGTCGCCGGCGTCACCATCATCAACGAACGCCGAAGCCGTTCTCTCCCTCTCACCTTAGAAGCAGATCGGCGCTCTCTCCCTCCCCTAAAACCGGCGATATTTTCGCCGGATCTCTCTCTCTCTCTCTCATCAGTGCGAAGCAGCTGCAACAAGGGGAAGGGAAGGTTGGAGTTGAAATTAGGGTTCTGCTGTCTTAGGGTTTTCCTTATATAGTGGGCCTCTTTTTTTTATTTTTTTTAATGTTCAGGTTGCTAGTCACACCCCACTGATTCACGCGCACACCTCCCCCCACTTAAGCCCAGTTTCGCATACTGGGCTCTCCTATGCGAACTGGGCTTTCCTTTTTACACCCCCTATTAATTATACAGCCCCGTGCGACTAATAAAACCCCAATTTATAATTTTCACCCCCTGTTTTTCTTTTTAATTCTTTTCTAACCCAAACATAAACAATCTTTCTCGCGAAATTAATTAAACGGCTAAGTCGGTTGTACAACCGGGTTAGTCATTATTTTAGGGCCAATGAGTACATGCATTCGAAGAACCACGAAAACTTAATAAATACGAATAAACTATTTTTCCTAAATAAACGGCTAAGTCGGTTGTACAACCGGGTTAGTCATTATTTTAGGGCCAATGAGCTGTACAGTTCAGTAACCATGAAAACTTAATAAACCATTTTCCTAAAAATAGGGGACTAAGTCGGTTGTACAACCGGGTTAGTCAGCGTTCTAGAACTAATGAGCTGTACAGTTCAGGAGTTCTAGAATACCTATTCTAAAAGGAGCCACCTCACACCAAACCAATTTCTTTCAAAAACTCAAAAATCACTTTCAAAAAGTAGGGGACTAAGTCGGTTGTACAATCGGGTTAGTCAGCGTCCTAGGAATCAGTGAGTTGTACATGTCATACCCCAATTTTGTCCGGCTTAGGTCAAAACCCTAATTTTCCCCAAAAATAAATAGATTAAGGATTAAAGAGCATCATGCATTGCATTTAGGTTTCTAAAAGTCATTTCAAAGCTTCTAAAATCGTTTTTTGGAGTGAGAATGCACTTTTTGGACAAATTAGGATTTTTTAGGGTAAAAGGCATTTTGGTCATTTTCCACAACAGGATGATTTTCTCGTTTAAAAAAATAGGCATCCACAAAAAGTACATTTTATTCTCTCCAAGATAATTTTTGTACAATTTTAGAGAGAACATCCTAGTTCAAAATAATTAAAAATGCATTTTCCCTATTTTTTATTGCATAAAAAATGCCAAAAGACCATTAAAATTTCCCCAATTATTAAGTGACAATTTTGGTTGTCTAGAATAATTGGGGAGGCTATTTCATGGTGCCCAAAAATATGTAACATATTTTCAATAGGTGCATTTTCATTTGCATGCCCAAAAAATTCAAAATTCAAAAAATCAAAAGGAGGAAGTGTCCTCAATAAGACAAAAGACCAAAAACAAACATTTTTTTTATTTTTCTCTCCATGACCAGCTGATCATGCGCCACCTATACCCTCTCTCTCTCTCAAAATTCTTCTACACATTTATTTTCTTATTCACCAAGATTTGATTTGATCCTATCCTCCCTTTTTGGTAAATTATTCCACACACTTACACTAACTTTTCCACCAAAAAATACCAATTTTCCATTTTGATAACATTCCCTCACCAAAATACCTTTAACCCTATCTTACAAGAGTCACCATTCCAAAATTAGATTTTTGTTCACAAATTTTCCCTTCTTTTTTTTCCTTTATGCGCCACCTTCACTTCCCCCTCTCACACACTTGTGTTTTCTAAATACCCCTAATCCATGTGACTAACAATCCTAGCCATCCATTCAAAATTAAAATCTAATCCTAGAGCCCAATCAAAATAAAAGGACCAAAATACCCTAAAACCTCAAAAACTCCTATAAATACCTCACATATATATTCACTCTTTCCCAATCTTTTGGCTATTACTCTCACATTCAAGAAAAACCAAGCACAGTACCTCCCCTCCTCTCCACCCTCTAGCCGAAGCCCTTTCCTTCTTCCCCTCCTCCATTACTTCATCTTCATTCACCAAAATACCTTCAATCCACCTCTCACAACCTTAACCTTTCTTTCCCATTCAAGAAATCCATCACACCATTTTCATCTCCTTCCTCCCCTTGCAAGGCCGAAGCTCCCTCTTGTTTTTCTCTCCTCTATTTCTTCAATTTTCTTTTCCATCTTAGAGAGAAGGTAAAATCTATAGCCCCTTTGCATTATCTCCAAATATTTTGCATTGAAACTCATTTTCTTTCCTCATCCCCTTTGCATATCATCATTCTTTTTATATAATGTAGTTTATTGTGGTTGAGGGGTGAGATTTGTTATCTCACCCTAAAATAAGTGGATTCGTGTTGTTTTTATGTTAGTTTTGTTTTCTCTTGTTAAATAAAATGTGAGTTAGGTTTCACATATATATGGTCAAAAACATCTTCAAATTGATTTTGTTGCTTCTTTGTTTAATCTTGTTGTTAGTATTTTATTTAGTATTAGATATTATGCTTATTGTAAATTGTTGAGGATTTAGCTCCATGATTCCTACTAGTGCCAAGTGCACTTTGATCTTAGTAGTGAAGAGGGCTAGAAATGACTCTATCTAGTATATTAGTTTAGGTATTCATTAGTTCTTGTGTTTTAATTTACCTATTGTTTAGTTGTTGATGATCTTGCAAAATGATTCCCACAAAATGCCTAGTGCATTTGATCCAAGTGGTGAGGATTGCAAGAAGGGATTCAACCTAGTTTATATGTTTATGTGTTCTTGTGATTTAGTTATATTGTTGTTATTTGTTGATGATCTTGCAAAATGATTCCCACAAAATGCCTAGTGCATTTGATCCAAGTGGTGAGGATTGCAAGAAGGGATTCAACCTAGTTTATATGTTTATGTGTTCTTGTGATTTAGCTATATTGTTGTTATATGTTGATGATCTTGCAAAATGATTCCCACAAAATGCCTAGTGCATTTGATCCAAGTGGTGAGGATTGCAAGAAAGGATTCAACCTAGTTTATATGTTTATGTGTTCTTGTGATTTAGCTATATTGTTGTTATATGTTGATGATCTTGCAAAATGATTCCCACAAAATGCTTAGTGCATTTGATCCAAGTGGTGAGGATTGCAAGAAGGGATTCAACCTTGTACAAATTGTCATTTCATTCTCCACTTTATCTCTTAATGGTTCTTGTAAGGTAATCATAGATTCTTGCTTAATGTTCAAAGTTTTCCTTGCATACTTAGTTTTGGCCGTGGGCTTTATTTCATTGAATAATATTTTCTATTGCATGTTCCATAATTTGGGGGTTGATTTTGGGGTTTGGTTCCATCATGTGTGTTCTTGGGTTAGGGTTTAGGTTTTGAGGTTTAGGTTGCTAGTTTGTTTTCTTGAACTTTTAGGTTGAATAAATACATGCCTTGCTTGATACTTATCTTGCAATTTCACATGTTAGCTTAGATTTATGCCTCATGATGCTCTTGTGTGTTGATCTACAAGATTTTGGTATGGAAACTTAGCTTATCTCTCTTTTACCATCTTAGCTTTTTACTAAAGACACAAAAACATTTTCCATTTTTATCATGTTATTAACTCTTTACCTTTTACCTCTCCACTAAACATTTTATCTCATTTCACTTAATTCCTCACGCTTTGCATTTCGTTTAGGGATTTAGAGTTGATTGATATGTTCTACTTGTTGTCAAGTATCTTTCTCCAAAACCATACTCTTTTCTTAAAATTAAGTTTTCAAACTTTTCTGATAAAAAACCCTAAGGCATTTTTCATAAGCAAATCATTAGCCATCACTCGAAGCCGTTGCTTGTTTGAGCGCTAATGAGGAGTTATTAGTGATAGTCACTCGAAGCCTTTGCTTGTTTGACTATTATGAAAGCTCCCACACATTAATTAAACAACAAAAACAAATTCAAATTCCCAAAATAAATACGAGCTATTGGTGATAATTATCATTGATGCTCACCACTTTTTTACAAAACCGTTTTCAAAAGGAATGTTGTCACTGGTAATCACTCGAAGCCATTGCTTGTTTGATTACCGGTTCCAACTCTCTTTTCTTTCGAGTTAGTATTGAATGCCACTCGAAGCCTTTGCTTGTTTGGTGTTCGAGAACACTCGAGTCTTATTTCAAAAACTCCGAACTTAAACCCTTAAGCCATTTTCGGGACGCAAAACGAGAACTACGTAGCTTTGATCCTCATTCCGTGAGTCACGTAGGGACCGGGTTCATGTCCCGTCAAGCACCCTTTTCAAAAATCTTTGTTTTGTTCCGTTTTTCAAAGATACCAAAAACATTCCTTTTTCCCCGTTTTTTTTAATAAAACAATCTTTCAAAAGAAAAGAAAAGAAAAGAAGTAGAACGATGTATTTCAAATCAAACATTTCAAAATCACATCAAGTTAATGGTTCCCTTTCGGTAGAAAGGGCGTGTGGGGTGCTAATACCTTCCCCATACGCAACCGACCCCCGAACCTACATCTCTAAAGGTTTCGAAAGACCACCCGTTTTCCAAAAAGGGTTTTTTTCAATGTTTTCCTAAATAAATATTGGTGGCGGCTCTACTATTTTCACGTTGTCAAACTGAAAAGTCCAAACCGGATTTTTCGGGGCGCAACAGCTGGCGACTCCACTGGGGACAACTTTTCTTTTTAAAAAAAAAACAGAGAGATGAGGGTCAAGCCTATGTTACTTTGATGTGTGTTTAATCTGTTTGATTTGAAAGTTAGTTTTACCTATTCCCTTTCTTCTTTTCTTTTCTCCTCTTTGATATATCTATGGTTATGCTTATGCATGCATTCCTCAATTCCCATGTCCCCTCTTCTTTGCTCCCTTTCTTGAGGTAAGTCGCGCATATGACTGTTGTTGAAACCTAGTTTAGTTCATTGGCATTCTGATATTGAACCCTAGGGTAGACGATATGTTGTTGCTTGTTTTCTGCCTGGACTGTTCTGGTTTTCCTTGCAGGTGGGGTTGGGTAGATTTTAGGAAGTATGTCCTCGATCACACACCTTCACACCTTATGATTTGTGTGCTATGAGTGGGCTCCTATACCCGGATCCAACAAACACTTAGGGGAATGGAGGCGATTAGTGATTGTCATTCAAGACCTTTGTGCATGTCGATACTCACAAAAGTCTCAACCGAGATACGCTTTCTCATGGCGCCCCACACTTGGTAGCATTCTACATTTGTGGGTGTCGGCATGAGGATTCTATAGCTCCGGTAGCCATTGTGAGGGTGTGAATTAGAACTACATGGGAGGAACCTTTGAAGTTGCCCTAGAACTGAGGATTCCCACCTTTGTAGGACACGAGGGCATACGAATTGTGTGCTGCATGGTAGTTTAGGACATGTCTTCCTCAAAAGGAGCTTTTCAAAGTTTTTCCAAAAAATATACAAAAAAATATTTTACTTCTTTCAAATAAACCATCGCGTGCGTGGCGGACGTAGCGTGTTTCCTAAATTTTTGAACTTCCGTCCATATGCATCACTTTTATTTTCTTCACATGCATCATTCACATCATAGCCGCATCATGCCGCATTCATTAAAGCTAAATGTTGTAAATATTTGCATTCATACTGCATTTCATTTGCATTTGCTTGTCGGGAACCACTGAATAATGTACCGTTTTGTCATAGGTGCATCAGAATGGAATTGAATAGCAAGACTTCACTCACTTCCCGCTTCCCAGTTGTGAAAAAGGTTGATGTTGGTAGTCTGAGGCAGTGTGCAGCTCTTATGGGCCCGATTGAGAGGGATTCCTTTGACCAGGCATACGAGAATATTCGTAGGCTTTTGCAGTTGGTTGTTCAAGAGGATGCTCTTGTGGCTTTGAGCCAGTTCTACGACTCTGATATGAGATGTTTCTTCTTCAAGAATTTTCAGCTATCACCTACATTAGAGGAATATGAGCAGCTTTTGGGGTTCTCCAGATCTCATGCTAGACCCTACCAATTTCAAGGACAATACTACACTGATGAGAAGCTTGCAATGTTGCTTAGGATTGGTGCGGACGAATTGAGGTTGCAAAAGTTAAAAAGAAATGGTATAGTGGGGTATCCGCAAGAGTATTTTGAGGGCCTGATGCAATCCTATGCTTTGGCTAAAAAGTGGGGTCCATTCAAGTTAGTGCTTGCTCTCACCATATTTGGGGTTGTTCTCTTCCCTCAAATAGAAAAGTATGTTGATGAAGATGCGATCGGTGCCTGCTGTTCTTGCCAACACATACCATGCTCTAACCCGCTACAGTCAGTTCCACAAAAAGAAGATGTGCCTTTCTTCTCACGTTCTCTATGCCTGGCTCGTTACTCATGTAGTCCATAACCGAAGTGATGTTAGGGAGTTAGTTTCTTATGCCCTAAGCTGTGAGGTGAAGGTCAGAACTGCTCTGGAGTGGGTTGAGTTTTTGAAAAACCTCAATGATCTCCAAATCCGATGGTATACAGCTGCTTGTTGGGATGACAGACCTGCGGTGGTGTTCAGCTGTGGAAGCTTTCAAAATGTGCCTCTCATGGGGACTCAGAGGTGTATCAACTACAATCCTTCATTGACCTTAAGGCAACTCGGTTACCCGATGAGGAATTCACCCTCTGAAAGCATGATGTCCCGTGTTTACCTTTATAAAGGGATGCCTAAATGCGGTGATTTGCTTCGAAGAGTTCAACAGTCATGGGAATCCGTAGTGCGAAAAGGAAGTGAAGAGTTGTCAAAAAGAACCAGTGACATCACCTTCAGTCGATGGCTCAAGGAGAAGCTTCAAAGTACAAAATCACTGAGCCAAAGGACATTTCCCCTTGAGGAGGAGATACCAGAGCCTTATGCCCCTACCTATGAGGAGCTAAACAACGTCAAATCCGCTTTAGCAAAGGTAGAAGAGGAAAAGAAAGCATTGCAGGCTAAGTTAGGGGAGATGGCTTTAGAGAAGGAAAAGCTAGAGGAAGAAAACAATGTCAAAATGATCGCTGTAGAGGAGAGTGTTAAGCGATTCAAAGAAGAAGAGCGAAGCAAGATCGAAGCCCAGAAATATCTGAAGGGAGCAAGAGAGTAACTCCAAAGGTATAAACAGAAGACAAGGAAGGCACTTGAAGAAGCTCAGGAGTGGAAGACACTGGCCATTGAATCAGGACAAGAATCACATCTGGTGGCAGAGTTGAGGGGTCAGCTGAGAAACCTTGAACGGGAAAGAAGTGTTGTTGCTGAGACTCTTAAAGAATATCAGCAAGCCTTGGAATTTGAAAGAGGAGTATTTGACGAATTAAAGAGGGACCTCTGTTGTCTAGAAGAAGCCTACAGACAGGTCCAAGCTGAGAGCCAATATTGGGAGAAACGCTTCCTAGATTTTATTGGGAAGATTGAAGATCAAGAGATCATCCAAGAGCTCAGGGACGAGATCCAACTGTGGAAGAGCAAGTTCTTAAAGCTGTCAGAGATAGCCAGTCAGGCTATGTCGGGGGTTCCCAAGAATCTGAAGAGGGCCGAGGCTGGGATGCATTTCTTCAACACCCCACTCGAGGTATACCAGTTTGTGAAGTACTACAGAGCCTTGGTCACAGAGTTCAAAGAGCAGTCTCGAGTTGCGAGCACCAGCAAGAAGAGGAAGAGAGTCGGGGAGCTTGAAGTTATTTGTATTTGATTTGTCTACTTGTACTTTTCAGCTTAAGCGTTTATTTTGAGCTCTGTATTCAAGAACATTGTACTTTCTCTTTATGAACATTGTACTGCCTTTTCCCTTTAATGAAAATTGGTGAAGCTTTGAATTCTTGATGAATGAAGTATGCTATTTCGATTCCTCGTTCATTTGCACTTCCAAAATCAAAGAAATGTTTATGCGCCTATGACAAGACGAGGTGTTTTGTGGTTCCCGGCACCGAGCAAACATTGTTCATGCATTCATATACCCATTCATGCATTCATTTTGTTTCTTATGCAATAAATGTTTAAAAAGGCACGCTGGTTCACTTTCACTGTTACAACACCCGACTTCAAGCGAGATTAATGGCAAGTAATTCAGAGAATCCGGAGGTCGAGATGGAGAGTCGATGGGATCCGAATGACCGGTTATAGCAATGCTCAACCTCAACAACCGCTCGGGAGAACCAGGCTTTGAAAAATAAGATGGGTGCTATGGAAGCCCAGGTGCATGAGATGATGGTCATGATGCAAGGTTTAAAGAGTGGGACAACCGTTGAAGCTGTCGTCGTAGTGGGTCCGGATGGTGTCACTTCTTTTGTTCCTCCTCGAAGAGACGCGAAATGCTACGACCACGCCCTCCGGATCCGAGGTCAGTCATCCCGTGTTTGCTCCAGAAATGAATGTGTCAAACCAATGCACTGCACAGAGATATCCTTGGGGTATGCCTGCCGGGTACATGCCGCAGTCTGTTAGACCTGCTCCTGTTGGTGTGGCTGCACCTAATCAAGTCACCATCACCCACCGCACTGGGAGCCGCCGAGGACCGCAAGTTCAGACTCCTAGCCCTCATACTGTGCTCAGTCCCACTCCAGGGTTTGCAGCACGCCCTCAAAATGTTCTTCAGCCAGGAGGAGGATATTATTACAATATGGGGAGTCACCCCCAAGGACACATGTTTGAGAGATCTCAGCCGAATGATCTGATTCGTGCACTTGAAGAAAGAGTAAGGGCTATGGAGGGTACTGGTGTTAGAGCCAAGGAAGCCCGTGAGCTATGTTTAGTCCCAGATTTGGTCTTACCACCGAAGTTTAAAACTCCTGAGGTAGACAAGTACAGAGGGATCGGCTGTCCAGAGAGCCATGTTACAATGTTTGTCCGAAAAATGGGTCCTTATGCCAATGATGACAAGCTGCTGATTTACTGCTTCCAAAATAGTCCGGCCGAGCTCCTAGAGATCGGTATATGAAATTGCAATCCTTTGAAATCCGTTGTTGGAAGGATTTGTCTGAAGCTTTCATGAGACAGTATAAGTACAACATGGACATGGCTCCGGATAGGTCACAGTTGCAGCACATGAGTAAGGGCGAAAAGGAGACCTTCAAAGAATATGCTCAGAAATGGCGAAGCACAATTTGCTCGATTTCAACCTCCTCTGACTGAGAAGGAAATGGTATACATGTTCTTGGAAACCCTGCCAGCAATCTACTATGACAGGCTGATTACGAGTGTTTCGACTAGCTTCTCCGATATGATAGTCTTCAAGGAAAGACTTGAGCATGGCCTACGAAGTGGGAAGATCTCAAATCATCTCGATGTCAGAGAGCTCGGCGGTTCAAATACTCGGAAGAAGTATCACCCCATTTCCATAAGAAGAAAGAAGGAGAAACTAATGTCATCTCGGGGAAATTCATCTTTTGTACACCTCCACCACAAACCTGCTTCCATTCTCGCGCTCCCGTGCCACCTCGGCAAGGCATTGACATCCCAAGACTCGTGGTTATCGGGCCCAAGAAGCGGACCAGTTTTGACCCAATTCCGATGACCTACACTGAGCTGTTTAATCACTTGACCTCCAATAATCTGATCAACACTCGGCCAATGAAAGTAGTTCAGCCGCCATTTCCAGAGGTTACAATGCTAAAGCTACCTGCAGTTTCCTTGAAAACGGGCCTGGCCACGCCAGAGAAGAATGTAAAGCCTTTAAGCATGTGGTGCAAGACCTGATAGATGCTGGTTGGATCTCGTTTAAGCAGAACAGTCCAAATACAACCATCAATCCATTACCAGGTCATCAGGGGCCAGCTACCAATGCTATAGAAAGTGATGTTGGCAAATTGTTGAAGAAAGTGCAAGAGATCAAGACTCCTCTAAGTGTCATTAATGCTGAGTTATGCCGGGCCGAGGTTATTAAAGAGGGGTGTTGCCACGAAGAAGGGTGTGCTGACTCTTTATGCGTGGGAGATTGTGAAAGCTTCAAGATGATCCTGCAGGACCTGATGGACCAATATGTAGTCCAGGTAGAAACCCATGGTATGAAAGATGAAGTGTTGACTCTACATTCGGACAGTGGTAGGGAGACCAAAAAGCCAATTGAAATTCTGTGCAATCCTGATCCGAGATTGGTTCACGCCAGGTTCGACCAATAGCCACCGAAGACCAGTTCCTTTTCCCATACAAGGAAGAAATCAATGAAGACGTAACAGTAGTGCCTACAAAAGAGGGATGTTGGGATACCCTAGGGGAGCCCAGTGGAAAGTTTGATTACTTGGTCAGATATGATGCTCCTTAGAGTGCTCAAATCCGAATGGAAGACATCCATCCCACAGGATGGGATGAGGAAGATGAGCAACACAACCAAGTTGATGTCATCGGGGATGGTCTTGAAGCTGAAGAGGGCGGTGTTAGTCTGATCCGCCATTGCCTTGCTGGAGAAGAGTTGAAGAATTGGGAAGCTGCTGCCTTTCCTGTGGTTTTTAATTCAAAGTAATTATTTGTAATGCAACCCTATGGCTCTGCCCAAGGCCATAAGACCAGTTGTTAGGGGCACGCATGTTTTTATTTTCTAAATCATCATCATCAATAAAAACGTTTGTTTTGAATTTCTCAATCAATAAAGATCATTTTTCTTCATGGCGTGAGTCTTTTTCTGCTTTATTTGTCTGTTTGTTTTCTTGTTTCGCCTTTCATTCTGGTTTTCCACTTCGGCAAAATGCAGATCTACAGCAATAGTCTCTGAAAACAGCAGTGCCAATAGTCCACCTTTTGACTTTGATCACCCCATCAATCAGGCTGAGGGGGATGTTGAGGAAGACTGGGAAGCTCCTCCAGAACTCATGAGGTTAATGAAACAAGAAGAAAGGGTAATTCAAAGAACACGAAGAATCTATTGAAGTGATCAACTTGGGTACAAATGAGAATAAGAAAGAGGTCAAAGTGGGTACCACCATGAATGGCGAAGATCGCATAAAGTTGGTTCAAATTTGCTTGCGATTATGTGGATGTGTTTGCATGGTCCTACCAAGATATGCCCGGGTTGGACACCGACATTGTGGTACACAAGCTACCATCAAGCCCGAATGCCCACCACAAAACGAAGTTGAGAAGGATGAAGCCGAAATGTCCTCAAAATCGAGAGACGGCGTGAAGAAGCAATTTGATGCGGGGTTCCTAGCGAAGGCTGGTACCGCAATGGGTTGCCAATATTGTCCCGCCTCCCAAAAAGACAGAAGGTCGAATGTGCGTCGACTCACCGAGATTTGAATCGTGCTAGTCCTAAAGACGATTTTCCTTTGCCTCACATCGATGTCTTAGTGGGCGATGCCAAAGACTCGTTGTTCTCCTTCATGGATGGATATTCGGGATATAATCGATCAAGATGGACCACGAGGACATGGAAAAGACAACTTTCATAACACTTTGGGAACATTCATTTATAAGGTCATGCTATTTGGGTTGAAGAATGTTTGGCGCAACCTACCGAGAGGCCATGGTTACTTTATTCCATGATATGATGCATAAAGAGATTGAGGTTTATGTTGATGACATGATCGCAAAATCCAAAACCGATGGGGAAGACATTGTCAATTTGCAGAAACTCTTTGAACGGTTGAGGAAATATAAACTAAAGTTAAACCCAGCCAAGTGCACGTTTGGGGTGAGATCAGGGAAGTTGTTAGGCTTCATTGTCAGCCAGAAAGGAATTGAGGTGGATCCAGACAAGGTAAAAGCCATCCTCGAGATGCCAGTGCCCAAAACAGAGAAAGAAGTCCGTGGTTTCCTTGGAAGGTTGAATTACATCTCCCGATTCATCTTCCAGCTGACTGCTACTTGCGAGCCAATCTTCAAATTGCTATGCAAAAATCAAGGGTCGAAGTGGAACGATCAGTGTCAAGCTGCCTTTGAGAAAATCAAGGTGTACCTGCAGAATCCACCGATCTTAATGCCACCGTGTCGTGCGGACCCTCATCTTATACCTTACAGTGCTAGAAAACTCAATGGGTTGTGTGTTGGGGCAGCACCATGAATCCGGGAAAAAGGAACATGCCATATACTATCTAAGCAAAAAGTTCACCGACTGTGAGACAAGATATTCTATGCTGGAAAAGACTTGTTGTGCCCTAGTGTGGGCTGCCCATCGTTTAAGGCAGTACATGCTGAGTCACACAACTTGGTTGGTGTCAAAAATGGATCCAATCAAGTACATATTTGAGAAGCCAGCTCTTACAGGACGAATTGCCTGTTGGCAGATGCAATTATCAGAATACGATATCCTGTATGTCACACAAAAAGCCATTAAAGGTAGTGCACTTGCTGAATCTTTGGCATGTCAGCCGATTCCAGACTACCAACCAATGCGAAATGATTTTCCTGATGAAGATATCATGGCATTGTTCGATGAGGGGAAGTCCCAAGAAAGCGAAAGGTGGAGAATGATATTCGATGGTGCGTCAAATGTATGGGGGCATGGAGCAAGCGCTGTGTTGATATCTCCTAACAACCGCTTCATTCCTGTTACTGCAAGACTGAGTTTCTATGTCACAAATAACATAGCAGAATATGAAGCGTGCATCCTAGGTATTCAAGCATCCCTAGAATGGAAAGTTAAAAGGCTAGATGTGTGCGGGGACTCAGCCCTGGTTATTTATCAAGTAAGAGGTGATTGGGAGACCAGAGATCCCAAACTGATTCCTTATTGTGATTATATGCAAGAGTTGATGAAGTCCTTTGATGAGATCACTTTCAAGCATATCCCTCGAGGTGAAAACCAGTTAGCCGACGCATTAGCAACATTGTCTTCTATGTTCAATGTTAGCTGTGACAAGAGCTTGACTAATATCAGAATTCAAAGATCGGAGCTCGCTCACAAGCATCACTATCGCACAAACAATAGATGAGGAGCCCGACGAGAAGCCATGGTATCATGACATTAAGCAATACATCACTAATCGTGAATACCCACTCGGGCATCGAGAATGACAAGAGAACTCTCGAGAAGATTGTCAAGGAATTTCTTCTTGAGTGGTGAAGTTCTCTACAAAAGAAACTACGATATGGTTCTCCGAGGTGTGTTGCCAAGGAAGAAGTTTGAAAGAATCATGAGAGATGTGCACGAAGGCTCTTTTGGGACCCATTCCAAGTGGGCACACTATGGCTAGAAAAATCTTAAGGGCGGGCTATTCGGGCTGCGAGATGGAATCGATCATTATAGCTTTGTAAGAAAATGCCACAAATGCGGATCTACGCCGATCATATCCATGTACCGCTTTGCTAAATTAAACGCTTACAGATCGCGCTTGGCCGCTCTCAATGTGGGGCATGGACGTCATAGGTCCAATTGAACCCAAAGCATCAAATGGGCATCGTTTCATCCCCGGTCGCCATTGACTATTTCACAAAGTGGGTTGAAGCCGCCATACTCGGTATAACCGAGCCTCGATGGTTGCCAAATTTGTGAAGAAAGATCTGATTTGCCGATATGGTCTTCCTTACAAAATCATCACGGATAACGGCAGTAATCTGAACAGTAAAATGATGAAGGACCTATGCAAAGAATTCAAAATTCAGCATCATAATTCCTCTCCCTACCGCCCAAAGATGAATGGGGCAGTTGAAGCAGCCAACAAGAATATCAAGAAAATAGTGCAGAAAATGGTGGTAACCTGTAACACCCCCTTTATTAATTATAAATAAACGCGCAATTATCAGAGTCACCACGAGGGTGTCACATTTTTCACCACATAAAAACTCCAATTGATTTAAATTAAATCCTCAAAAACATTAATAATTAATCTCTAGGCAGCGGAATCACAAAATTATTTAACATCTCCAACATAAATAAGACATTGAGTCACACTTCAAAAATAAATAGGCATTAAGCCAAAACTCCAAAATAACAGTAACAGTTTGAAAAACGAAAACTAAATCCCTCCCCGGTGCTACACATCAGAGCTGACACAGACCCAACGAGAAGGAAACTACACCTAGCAATCCTCCACGAGTGCTATCGATCACCTGCAGCGTTGCCACATAAGAGCAACATTCCAAGCAGAAGGGGTGAGCTTAACAGAAATAATGTGTACATGATAGCAATATATAAGCAATAGGTAACTCACGACAACAAAGAAAACCAACACGTTATTACCCAGCACAAGACACAAATTCCATCATGTAGAAACACCCAAAACACGTTATAACTACGTATATATATGGACCATGCAACAATGCAACCCCTCTGGGCATATGCATGCGGTACCGATCTCGTAAAATAAGCCACGACGGGCAAGAGGCCGAAGCCTATACCACCAAAAATATTCACAAAGAGGCCGAAGCCTGTACCACCGAGAAATGCATATGATAATGCGACTCATGACTCATGCACCAACTACACAAACTCAAAGTATTTACTTAATAAATACTATAACATCATATCTCATTATAAAATCACTTCACAAAAATATCACGTGTTGTAGCATCACAGCTACCTCAGAAAAGCGGCATCGAGACAACATAAAAACAAGAGCAATATGTGCTAAACATGGTAACACTTATGTGCTAAAACAAAGACCAACGACAAAGACGAGAACAAAGAGCATCATTCGCGAAAACAAAGGCCAAGAACAACACGTGAAACAAAGATTATTTATGCGCAACAACAAAGAAAGAAAAACAACAACATTAAACGAAAGATAAAAATGAAGACCATTTATCTCAAAAACAAAGAACATATCCACTATTTATTTCAAACAAAGAACACATTCTAGTGTAAAGACAAAGACTATTATTTTCAAAAAATATAGCAACATATTCCGTTATAAAACAAAGAATAAAACAACATGAAACAAAGTGACATCAATTTGCCAAAAACAAAGAAGAAAAACCGCTTAAAAAACAAAGAATGTTAAGTTGCCAAAACAAAGCAATAAAAATAGTTCAAAAACAAAGAACATTTAATTGCAAAAACAAAGAAGAAGACAACATAAAAACAATGAGCGTTTATGCGCCAAAAATAACAAAGAAATCAACGTAAAAAGCAGCAACATTATTTGTAAAACGGCAACAAAACAAAGAAGATGTTATTTGTAAAAACAAAGAACTAAACAATAGCATTTTATTTGTAAAAACAAAGAACCAAACAAAGAACATTTTATTTGTAAAAACAGCAACATTAAATTCACAAAAATAGCAACATGATTCATGTTTTAATTGTGCAATCACAACCACACCTAACCCTCTCAATCCTATTACAATAATACAAATTCAACATCAACACTCATAGAATCACTCAATTAAGATTCAATATAACAACAACACCTAACCCTCTCAATCTTATTACAACAATACAATTTCAACATCAACACTCATAGAATCACTCAATTAAGATTCAATATAACAACAACACCTAATATAAGAACAACATCACAAATCAATTCACAAAGACCCTAACTACCCTTAAACCACCATCATAACCCATTATAATTGTTAAACCCACCCTTACCTTAAACTTGATAGAAGATGAGAGCCCTTCCTTTCTCTTCACCGTCGCACTCTTTCTCTCCTCTCTTCTCTACGTTTTCTTTCTTTCTTCTCCTCTTCTCTTCTCCTCACGATCTCCTCTTCTCTTTTCTCTCTCTCAGTCGCGCCCTCTTCCCTCTCTCCCACGCTCTCTTCCTTTCTTTTCTTCTTTTTTTTTTCTTTCTCTCCCAGTTTCTAAGATCTTAACCCTAGCTTAAGACATTGGGCTCACTTGACTTGGGCTCTTCTCGCCACCTAGTTAATTACTAACACTACTCCTTTCTCTTAATTAAATTACCACTCACTTACTTACTAAACACCACTCCTCATTTAAATTAAATACTCTATTATTATTTTAATATAATTAACCACTATAACACCTAATTAAATTAATTAAATAAACACTCGAATTATTTTTGGGGCGTTACATAACCTACAAAGACTGGCATGAAATGCTCCCTTTCGCCTTGCATGACTACCGTACCTCGGTGCGTACATCGACTGGGACAACCCCCTTTTCTCTAGTATACGGGTCAGAAGCCGTACTCCCCATTGAGGTTGAAATACCTTCCCTGCGGGTACTGATGGAAACCAAGTTGGAGGAAGCAGAGTGGGTGCAGGCCCGTCTAGATCAGCTAAATCTCATTGAGGAGAAGAGAATTGCAGCTTTGTGTCATGGGCAACTGTATCAGCAGAGGATGAAAACTGCCTTCGACAAGAAAGTCCGGCCACGTGAATTCAATGAGGGAGATCTAGTACTCATGAAGATTCTGCCTATTCAGAGTGACCCCCGAGGGAAGTGGACACCCACTTATGATGGCCCGTATGTAGTCAAGAAAGCCTTTTCTGGAGGAGCGCTGATACTCACAAATATGGACGGAGAAGATCTAAAGAACCCAGTCAATCCAGACACTGTGAAGAAGTATTATGCCTGAAAGAAATAGACGAAAAAAGAGAAAGACAAGCCAAGTAAGAATTAGCTCGCTAGGTTGAAAACCCGAAAGGGCGGCCTAGGCAAAATCAGAGCGACCCGGTGGATTGCAAACCCGCAAAGGGCGATCCAGGCAAAAATTAGGGTCAGAAAACTTGAGCATGAAAAATAAAGAAAGGCATACAACTCCCCTGAAGGCTTGGATGAGGGAGTGGTCAAGGTTAAGGACACAAATGTTGGCACTGCTCCACAGAGCGGACAGTCGATGAATTAGCTTCTCTTTTGTTTTTCGTGTCTTTTTGTAGTTTAAAACTTTCAAATGTATTGAACAGTCGTCGTAACATTCTGTACGATCGGCTTCCACATCAATAAAGCTCAATTTTCTCATGTCTTGTTTGTTGTTATTTCTGCTTTTTCTGCTCAAAATAAGCGTTTTATGATGGTGGTGATCTTGAACTGTAAAACATGTGCTCACATCATAAAGCATTACAAATCATTGCGAAATCTTTAAAAGTCACGGGAAATAAGCAATTTTCCAAAGAAAATTAATCTTACAAAGAAGGTTGCACTCACAAACCATTCCAGACGGCGAACCATAAAGCAAACTTGCGTTCGATTCATGAGCCCTGCAGTCTCCATCGGCCTCTCAGTCTCATGCCAAGAGTATCGGGAGTCGGTTGAACCAGTAGAAGAACAAGCCTTTGTCAAAAAAAGCGAAAACAAATGATCAGAAAAGAGAAAGCTGATCAGAAAAAAGCAGAAAAATCAAATGACCAGAAAAAAGAAAGCTGGTCAGAAAAGAATTAAGGAAAAAAGAGGAAGACGGTCTACTACATGCATCATCACACCAAAATTATAGCATAACATGCTCCTGCATAACATGCCCTTTGCATAACATGCACTCATGCATCATTCTTTGCATCAACTGACATATGCAGGTACCCCAATTCAGTGCGCCAACAGTTGGCCATCTCGATCAGTCTATCAACAGGATTCGCAAATCCCTTCAGGACTCGCGTGTCCCTTCAGGACCTATGCTTCCTTCGAGATCCCGTCGTTATCGAAAGCAATCGACGAATCATCGACCCTAGAGTCCTTCGTTTAGTTCAAATCAACAGTCAAAGTGGCGACTTTGAACTCGACCTTCACCTCGCCAAGTCATCACAGAGCATGACGGATCAGCCCCTCAGACCTCGTGTCCTGCATTTCGCCAAGTCATCACGGAGCATGACGGATCGGCCCCCTAGACGTCGCGTCCTTCAGACTAGCTGTGGCAGCGTAAAGCATAGCGTAAGTCCATCAAGGTAAAATGTATCAGTTCTACAACTCGATATTGAACCTCGGTCGCTCGAATAGGCCATCTTCTAACTCAGCCGCTTCTTCGTGAGCCCAAGTGTTCCTTCAGAGCCCAAGCGTTCCTTGTAACTCAAGTGTTCCTTGAGAGCCGCAAGTGCTCCTCCTTTCTTGCATTTCTTTATTGCTTTCTTTACCGCTTTTCTTTGCTACTTTATTTTTTCTCTTCTCATGCCACCCGAGGGTTGGCACCAATTTACTTCTTGCTGCTGCCGCCTGAGGGTTGGCACCAATTTATTTCCTGTTTTGTTAGCTTACTGAGGGTTAGCACTTCATTCATTACAGTCATTTCTGGCTGGCATCCATTCACCAAAAAAAAAAAAAAACTAGAAGATAAAAAGGAAAAGAAAATTCGGGTTTTTCCTAAGTAGCCAAAATCGGTATCATTTCTGATTTCTTTATCTATATTTTGCCTCGGAATATGTTTCGGCCAATCCATATTTCTTGTTAAAATCTAGATAAAGAGGGGCAGCAAAATGTCATACCCCAATTTTGTCCTAAAACTAGGTCAAAACCTAATTTTCCCCAAAAATAAATAGATTAAGGATTAAAGAGCATCATGCATTGCATTTAGGTTTCTAAAAGCCATTTCAAAGCTTCTAAAATCGTTTTTTGGAGTGGGAATGCACTTTTTGGACAAATTAGGATTTTTTTAGGGTAAAGGGCATTTTGGTCATTTTTCACAACAGGATGATTTTCTCGTTAAAAAAATAGGCATCCACAAAAAGTACATTTTATTCTCTCCAAGATAATTTTTGTACAATTTTAGAGAGAACATCCTAGTTCAAAATAATTAAAAATGCATTTTCCCTATTTTTTATTGCATAAAAAATGCCAAAAGACCATTAAAATTTCCCCAATTATTAAGTGACAATTTTGGTTGTCTAGAATAATTGGGGAGGCTATTTCATGGTGCCCAAAAATATGTAACATATTTTCAATAGGTGCATTTTCATTTGCATGCCCAAAAAATTCAAAATTCAAAAAATCAAAAGGAGGAAGTGTCCTCAATAAGACAAAAGACCAAAAACAAGCATTTTTTTATTTTTCTCTCCATGACCAGCTGATCATGCGGCACCTATACCCTCTCTCTCTCTCTCTCTCAAAATTCTTCTACACACTTCTTTTCTTATTCACCAAGATTTGATTTGATCCTATCCTCAATTTTGCCCTTTTTGGTAAATTATTCCACACACTTACACTAACTTCTCCACCAAAAAATACCAATTTTCCTTTTTGATAACATTCCCTCACCAAAATACCCTTGACCCTATCTTACAAGAGTCACCATTCCAAAATTAGATTTTTGTTCACAAATTTTCCCTTCTTTTTTTTCCTTTATGCGCCACCTTCACTCCCCCCTCTCACACACTTGTGTTTTCTAAATACCCCTAATCCATGTGACTAACAATCCTAGCCATCCATTCAAAATTAAAATCTAATCCTAGAGCCCAATCAAAATAAAAGGACCAAAATACCCTAAAACCTCAAAAACTCCTATAAATACCTCACATATTCACTCTTTCCCAATCTTTTGGCTATTACTCTCACATTCAAGAAAAACCAAGCACAATACCTCCCCTCCTCTCCACCCTCTAGCCGAAGCCCTTTCCTTCTTCCCCTCCTCCATTACTTCATCTTCATTCACCAAAATACCTTCAATCCACCTCTCACAACCTTAACCTTTCTTTCCCATTCAAGAAATCCATCACACCATTTTCATCTCCTTCCTCCCTTGCAAGGCCAAGCTCCCTCTTGTTTTTCTCTCCTCTATTTCTTCAATTTTCTTTTCCATCTTAGAGAGAAGGTAAAATCTATAGCCCCTTTGCATTATCTCCAAATATTTTGCATTGAAACTCATTTTCTTTCCTCATCCCTTTGCATATCATCATTCTTTTTTATATAATGTAGTTTATTGTGGTTGAGGGGTGAGATTTGTTATCTCACCCTAAAATAAGTGGATTCGTGTTGTTTTTATGTTAGTTTTTGTTTTCTCTTGTTAAATAAAATGTGAGTTAGGTTTCACATATATATGGTCAAAAACATCTTCAAATTGATTTTGTTGCTTCTTTGTTTAATCTTGTTGTTAGTATTTTATTTAGTATTAGATATTATGCTTATTGTAAATTGTTGAGGATTTAGCTCCATGATTCCTACTAGTGCCAAGTGCACTTTGATCTTAGTAGTGAAGAGGGCTAGAAATGACTCTATCTAGTATATTAGTTTAGGTATTCATTAGTTCTTGTGTTTTAATTTACCTATTGTTTAGTTGTTGATGATCTTGCAAAATGATTCCCACAAAATGCCTAGTGCATTTGATCCAAGTGGTGAGGATTGCAAGAAGGGATTCAACCTAGTTTATATGTTTATGTGTTCTTGTGATTTAGTTATATTGTTGTTATTTGTTGATGATCTTGCAAAATGATTCCCACAAAATGCCTAGTGCATTTGATCCAAGTGGTGAGGATTGCAAGAAGGGATTCAACCTAGTTTATATGTTTATGTGTTCTTGTGATTTAGCTATATTGTTGTTATATGTTGATGATCTTGCAAAATGATTCCCACAAAATGCCTAGTGCATTTGATCCAAGTGGTGAGGATTACAAGAAGGGATTCAACCTTGTACAAATTGTCATTTCATTCTCCACTTTATCTCTTAATGGTTCTTGTAAGGTAATCATAGATTCTTGCTTAATGTTCAAAGTTTTCCTTGCATACTTAGTTTTGGCCGTGGGCTTTATTTCATTGAATAATATTTTCTATTGCATGTTCCATAATTTGGGGGTTGATTTTGGGGTTTGGTTCCATCATGTGTGTTCTTGGGTTAGGGTTTAGGTTTTGAGGTTTAGGTTGCTAGTTTGTTTTCTTGAACTTTTAGGTTGAATAAATACATGCCTTGCTTGATACTTATCTTGCAATTTCACATGTTAGCTTAGATTTATACCTCATGATGCTCTTGTGTGTTGATCTACAAGATTTTGGTATGGAAACTTAGCTTATCTCTCTTTTACCATCTTAGTTTTTTACTAAAGACACAAAAACATTTTCCATTTTTATCATGTTATTAACTCTTTACCTTTTACCTCTCCACTAAACATTTTATCTCATTTCACTTAATTCCTCACGCTTTGCATTTCGTTTAGGGATTTAGAGTTGATTGAAATGTTCTACTTGTTGTCAAGTATCTTTCTCCAAAACCATACTCTTTTCTTAAAATTAAGTTTTCAAACTTTTACGATAAAAACCCTAAGGCATTTTTCATAAGCAAATCATTAGCCATCACTCAAGTCGTTGCTTGTTTGATCGCTAATGAGGAGTTATTAGTGATAGTCACTCAAGCCTTTGCTTGTTTGACTATTATGAAAGCTCCCACACATTAATTAAACAACAAAAACAAATTCAAATTCCCAAAATAAATACGAGCTATTGGTGATAATTATCATTAATGCTCACCACTTTTTACAAAACCGCTTTCAAAAGGAATAATGCAACGTTGTCACCGTAATCACCGAAGCCATTGCTTGTTTGATTACGGTTCCAACTCTCTTTTCTTTCGAGTTAGTATTGAATGTCACTCAAGCCTTTGCTTGTTTGGTGTTCGAGAACACTCGAGTCTTATTTCAAAACTCGAACTTAAACCCTTAAGCCGCTTTGGGCGCAAAACGAGAACTATGTAGCTTTGATCCTCATTCCGTGAGGGTACGCGTGCGACCGGGTTCATGTCCCGTCAAGCACCCTTTTCAAAAATCTTTGTTTTGTTCCGTTTTTCAAAGATACCAAAAACATTCCTTTTTCCCCGTTTTTTTTAATAAAGCAATCTTTCAAAAGAAAAGAAAAGAAAAGAAAAGAAGTAGAACGATGTATTTCAAATCAAACATTTCAAAACCACATCAAGTTAATGGTTCCCTTTACGGTAGAAAGGCGTGTGAGTGCTAATACCTTCCCATACGCAACCGAATTTCCTGAACCTACATCTCTAAAGGTTTCGAAAGACCACCCGTTTTCCAAAAAGGGTTTTTTTCAATGTTTTCCTAAATAAATATTGGTGGCGGCTCTACTATTTTCACGTTGCCAAACTGAAAAGTCCAAACCGGATTTTTCGGGGCGCAACAGTATAGTTCAAGGAATCCTAGGACCCCTACACTAAAAAACACCAACCCACAAAATTTTTCAGGAAGAATTACGTAGCTTTGATTCCTCCATTTCATCTGGAGGTACGTAGGAGCAAGATTCAACCCTTGTCAAGCACTAAAAAACCAAGAACTTAAATAAGTCTTTTTCTCTACAAATAAAAGGGTAATAATTAAATAAATCTTAAATTAATTAGACAATGGATGTCGTGGGGTGCTAATACCTTCCCCACACATAACGACTCCCGAACCCTAACAATGCCTCGTCCTAAAACTTAAAGGGATTTTCCGAATTTGCCCTTAAACTAGAATTTCGGTGGCGGCTTCATTTTCGAACTTTCGAAGAATCCTTTCCCGGATTTTTCGGTCGCTACAAATAGCCTTAAGGAGGAAGAAGAGAAGATCTTGGCGAGGAGAGTTCAAGTTCAAGGAAGAGGAGCTTGATTGTTGGGGGATCTTGAAGTCTTGGTGGAGAGAGTGCTTATTCTTCAATCTATTGAGGTAAGGGGGCTCTCTTTCACCTATAATAGAGTATATGATGAGTGTTATGTGTGGGTTAGACTCTAGGATGATTTTTGAGTTGTTTGTGTTGATTGTTGTGTGATTGATGTTGTGCTTGCTTCACTTTGGTGAAATTGTGATGTGTGTATGTGTTGTTGATGATTGGTCATATGAAAGACCTAGGAAAGAAATGGGATTTAAGGAACCCTAAGTGCAAGGCGTTATTGTTGGTGTTGGCACCTTCATTGATTACTTTGAGATGTGTTGGACAAATTTTGAATAAGTATGTGTGTAGTAGTTGTGGTTTAAGTTTGATCATAGTATGAGAATCAAAGAGAAGAGGGAAGATGAGGGTTAGGCGCCTAGTGCGCCATTCGAAGTGAAGAGGTGCGCCTGTGTCGAAGTGAAGTATTATTGTGTGCCGAGAAGGGTAGGTGCGTTGTAGGATGTGTGCGTCAAAGGATGGGTGCGTCGAAAGTGTGTGCGTCGAAGGATATGTGAGTCGAAGTATGTGATGAAGTGTAAGTGTGGATGTGAGGAAGTGTAAGTATAGATGTGATGAAGTGTAAGTGTGGATGTGAGGGAGTGTAAGTATAGATGTGATGAAGTGTAAGTGTAGATGTGATGAAGTGTAAGTGTAGATGTGATGAAGTGTAGTATAAGTATGTCAAAGCTAGTGTAACCGAGGTGAGTGATGGTTAAGTGAAGAAGTGTAACCGAGGTAATGTAACCGAGGTGAGTGATGGTGAATTGAGGAAGTGTAACCGAGGTGTAGTGTATGTAAGTCAAAGTGAAGCTGTCGAGGTGTAATGTACCTAAGTCGAAGTGAAGCTGTCGAGGTGTAGTGTATCTAAGTCTAAGTGTAGTGGTCGAGGTGTAGTGTATATAAGCCGAAGTGTAGTTGCCAAACTATAGATGTATATCGAAGTGTAGTTGCTGAACTGTAGCGTATGTATACTGAGGTGTAGTTGCCGAAGTGTAGTTGTCGAACTATAGATGTATATCAAAGTGTAGTTGTTGAATTGTAGTGTATGTATACTGAGGTGTAGTTGCCGAAGTGTAGTGTGTGTATACCGAAGTGTAGTTGCCCAGTGTATATATATCGAAGTGCAGTTGTTGAAGAGTAGTTGTCGAGGTATAGCGTATATCTACCGAGGTGTGGATATACCGAGGTGTAGTGTATGTATGTCGAATCTAGTGTTGTCGAAGTGTAGATGTATTAAAGTGTAGTGAATGTATGTCGAAGTATATGGGTGTCGACGAGTAGATGTGTCGAAGTATATGGAAGTCGACGAGTAGATGTGTCGAAGCATATGGGAGTCAACGTGTAGATGGTGTCGCAGTGTTGATTGAAGTATGTGTGTGTCGACGTGTAGGTGACGAAGTGTAGATGTGACGAAGGGTAGTGTAGGTGTGTCGAGGTGCAGTGTGGTGTGCCAAAGTGCAGTGTGGTGTGACGAAGGGTAGTGTAGGTGTGCCGAGGTGCAGTGTGGTGTGCCAAAGTGCAGTGTGGTGTGACGAAGGGTAGTGTATGTGTGCCGAGGTGCAGTGTGAGTGTGCCGAAATGTTGTTTTGACGCCAGTGTGGCGCAGGTTGCTTGTTATACCCCAATTTTGTCTGTATTCTTTTTCTTGTTTATTTGTTCGGAGTCGCATGATTACGAGAATTATTAGTGTAGAGTCGCATTTACCAACCCAAGCCAGTTCCAGCCACTACATTCAACTAACCCGAAATACCGTTATTTAAATTAGGCACGCACGCGAATGATCGATCTTTTCGGGCGTTCTTCGATTTAATATCTGTATTCAAGTTTAGTCGTACGTGAACAGGTTTACCAAAATTCATTTTTTTCAAAAGTTGGCTTGAACTCAGACTTAAGAATGCGATTCCAAGTTAATTTTCTTAAGCGTGCCCATTTCTTCTATTTTCGGTCTAGTCGTAGCGCAGTTGTCAAGTCTGGTCCGTTCTCGTCTTTATATTTGGCCTTTTTCCTATTATTACTTTTATTCTCATTTTGTTTATTTAATTTATTTAAGCACTTAATAGTTCAAAATGTCAAAATTCAATTTAGTTTAATTTACAATGTTTAAGAGTCCAATATGCCTAAAAATGTCAAAAATTTCAATTTAATTTATAATTTAAAAAACACTATAACAGTCCAAAAATGTCAAAAAAATGCTATTTAGTTAATTTTAGAATTTTAAAGCTCTTAAGAGTCCAAAAAGTCCAAAAATAGTAATACAAAATATATAAAAAATACACAAATCCGAAAATAACAAACTAAACAGCAAAATAGGGTTCCAAGCAGCAGTTCAAGCTGCTGCAGGTGCTGATGGGCTTGGGTCAAGACCTGAAAATTATACAAAACCCAGTCAAAACTCAATTAATGCCTTAACCTAGTTTTAGACTATAAATAAGCAGTCAATCAGCAGTCAAAAACACACAGAAATCAGCATAGAAAAAGCTGCGAAAATCACTAGAAACCCTAATCCACCAAACACATGAGTTCCTAAATTTGCAAAAAAGGAGAACCAGCAGTGAGGAAGGGAGAAAAGTAGCAGTTCAAGTAAAGAAGTAATAGTAGCAGATACAGTAGCAGCCACAGCCATAATCACACGCTGGAGTAAAGGTTGGTTATTCACTCCTAACATACTAGAATTAGGCTGCATGAAAATTGATATGATGTTTGTATTAGTTGTTAAATCTGGAGTCTGTTGAAAGTTAGAAGTTAATTTAGGCAAAAAACTGTTATTTGGTCTGTTCATATTCTGTTAGTATCATTATAAATCATAATTGTGTTTTTAGATAAACAATCGTAATCGCATATAAAATAATTTCGAGACAATACTATAAAATTACAATATTATATCTCAATTAGAATCACAAAAAATAGCAAATCAGATCAAATAAAGGAAGGAGTCAAACGGAGTAGGAGAGAAATCAGACCCAGGGAAAGCATAAAAAAAAAACAACAAACAGTAACACTGACCTTAAGCTCGTCGGAGCTCCGGTCGTCTTCTCCGGCGAGACTTCCGGCGAAGACCTCCAGAACCGAACAAACACCACCACAAACAGAACCATCTTCATCATCCTCCCACCCTCTCTCCCTCAAAACGAGCCACGACCGCCACCGTTTCACCTCAAACGAAAAATAACAGATCAAGAACTCGTTTTTTAGCAAGGAAAACGAAGAGAAACACTGAGAAATAAAGAAGAACAGAAAATGGTGAACCTTACCCAAAGCTGAACGCATTACCACCGGCCACCCACCTCCGAGGGAACCGTCGCGCTCGTCGTGGCCTTCCTCCCCTTCTTATCAAAAGCGCCGGTTTCTCCTCCCACCATGGAATTCGGCGCAAACCGCGCCGGATCTTCTCTCCCTCTCCCCTGGATTTTCGCCGTAGATTTCGCCCCTTCTCTCTCTCTGTGCTGCGCAGCGCAGCAGTGTAATGGAAAGGAGGGTAAGTTTTTAGGTTTAGGTTTTTGCTGTTGGGCCTTTATACATCAGTTCATTTCCTTTTCATTTTTTTATTCCCAGAATACTAAGCGCACCCCTTTATTCATGCGCGCGCCCCTCCCCAACTTAAGCCCAGTTTCGCATTCTGGGCTTCCACATGCGAACTGGGCTTTCCATTTTACACCCCTTATTATTTATACAGACCCCTGCGACTAATAAAACCCCAACTTACTATTTTCACCCCCTGATTTACTTTTTAATTCTTTTCCAATTCGAATATAAATCCTTTTTCTCTCGAAATTAAATAAACGGCTAAGTCGGTTGTACAACCGGGTTAGTCATTATTTTAGGGCCAATGAACTGTACAGTTCAGTAACCCTGAAAACTTAACTATTACGAATCAATTACTTTTCTAAAAATAAACGACTAAGTCGGTTGTACAACCGGATTAGTCATTATTTTAGGGCCAATGAGCTGTACAGTTCAGTAACCCTACAAACTTAATAAATACAAAAAACTATTTTTCTCTAAAAATAAACGGCTAAGTCGGTTGTACAACCGGTTAGTCATCATTTTAGGACCAATGAGTCAGCATGAGTTCAAAGAATCCTACAAAAAAACTTAATAAAATATAAATAAATCTATTTTCCTAAAAATAGGCGATTAAGTCACTTTGCATGTGTAAGTTAGTCAGGCGTTCTAGAACTAATGAGTCATGCAGTTCAGAGTTCTAGAATACCTATTCTAAAACGAACCCACCTCACACCAAACCACTTTCTTTCAAAAACGCTAAAATTATTTTCAAAAAGTAGGGGCTAAGTCGGTTGTACAATCGGGTTAGCCAACGTCCTAGAATCGATGGTACATGCATACCAAGGAATCCTAGGACCCCTACACTAAAAAACACCAACCCATAAACATTTTCAGGAAGAACTACGTAGCTTTGATTCCTCCATTACATCTGGAGGTACGTAGGAGCAAGACTCAACCCTTGTCAAGCATTAAAAAACAAAAATCTAAATAAGTCATTTTCTTTACAAATAAAAGGGTAACAATTAAATAAATCTTAAATTAGTTAGACAATAGGATGTCGTGGGGTGCTAATACCTTCCCCACACATAACGACTCCCGAACCCTAACAACGCCTTATCTTAAAACTTAAAGGGATTTTCCGAATTTGCCCTTAAACTAAAATTTGGTGGCGGCTTCCTTTTGAATTCACTGGGGACTTACTTATTTTTAGAGAGTCAAAACCTAGTCTAGTTAATTTAGGATTAATTCAAATCTTTACCCTTTTATTTATTTATTTACTTTTGCAATAATTATGTTATTTATTTGTGTAAACCCTAGGGTAGAAGAAGATATTTTGTATGTATGTTTGTTTTGTTTTGCAGCTTTGGGTTTATTTTTGCTCCTACACACACTGCACTTCTACACTTCACACACGTGAGAAAAGTCCTCTACCCGGACTCGAGCATAAACCTAAGTTAGAACGAGATTGCGTAGTGATGGCCTGCGGGAGGTACGTCTCGTTGGGTGGTCACGAAAATCTCACCTAGAGTTTGATTCCTTTTGAGGATGCTATCCCTTCTAATAGCTTGCCTATTGTTGGGGCCAGTGTTCTTGACTGGGGTCCTTGGCTCTAGGAACCATGTGTAGGATTCTTTAGAACCACCCTTGGGAGGTTCACTATAAAAGAACCTTAGACCCCCCTCCATAGGGTACCCTTCTAGGGTCACAGAGGAGCTCTATACCCTTGCATTCAAACAAACATTAACGCATACCGTCTTTTATCCAAAAAAAAAATCAAAATTGTTATTTCCGCAAAGTTTTTTTTAGAAAGTATATTACATGCATTCTTTTTGTTGCATTACAAAAATTTTGAAATAAGCGTCAGGGAGTTAAAAAGTTTTATTTTGGAGAGAAGCCATGCATGCTAAAGTCAAAATCAAATTTTGTTCTTTACTCTCCAAACGAAAGTTTATAACTCCCCAATGTGATAAAATCAAATCATATGTTATCATCTCATGCACATACATCTCATACATTTCATGCGCATACATTACCATTTCATTTACATTACATACTAACATCATGCATTGAAAAAAAAAAAAACAGAAAAAAAGGCAAGCTGGTTCATCAACATCGTTATTGGACTCGCTCTCAAGCAAGGAACATGGCTGAAAACCAAGACAATCAGATATTGAAGGATGAGGTTGAAAAGCTGAAAGAACAAATGAAGGACATGCTGGGTTTGAAAGATCAGATGACCGAGATTTTGAAGCTTCTCACCGAGAAGAATGCGAGCGACACCATTTCAGCTGGGGGCATCAATGACCAGGCCACAAACATGCCCCGTCCACATAACCCTGGTCCCAACACTCAGGGTGTGTAATGGCCTCAATGGGGTCTACCACAAGGTTACACGCCTCTGACCATGGATGTTGTCAATGAAGAAGATATTTCGGGTTGTTCTTTGCATTAATCGGGACTTTAATAGCGAGGAAATAATGTTGGTGATGAGACAGAACAAATTCAAGACAAAACTTATGGCACCACCCAAGGGCTTTCTCAAATTCTTGGACTCGACTTCAAGAATCATACTCGCCTGCTCCTCACAATATGAACAGGCTTCCTCATGGTTACCAAGTTGAAGATCCTCAGTGAAAAATAAGCTACAAATACTAGAGGAGCGCTTTGAAGAGCTGTGGAAGGATCCAATGTAGGAGTGAAGGACGCGTATGACCTATGCCTCGTCCCCAACGTGGTCATCCTCATAAATTCAAAGTGCGATTTTTGACAAGTATCGGGGGACAACATGTCCTCTTAGCCATTTGACCATGTAATCGCAGAAGATGGCTCAATTTGCGCACATGACCAACTCGATTCACTACTTCCAAGACGACCTAGGTAGGGGCAAAGATCGAGTGGTATACGCAATTGGAGCGCGCCGATCCGGTGTTGGAAAGACCTAGCCAAGCTTTAAAAAGCGAGATAAGTACAACATTGATATGGCTCCCGACGAAACACAACTTCAAAGTATGACCAAAAAGACAATGAGTCCTTCAAGGAGTATGCTCATCATTTGTAGAGGGTTAGCGCCGCAGTAGCACCACCTCTATTAGAAAAAGAAATGGTTGCCATGTTCATGGAAACTCTTCCACCACCCTACTTTGACAAATTGATAGGGGGAGTATCCTCAAACTTCTCGGACATGGTTACCATAGGAGAAAGAATAGAAAGTGCAATAAAGAAGGGAAGATCACTCATAGTTCTGATGGATCTCCTACAACTTTCAGTAAGAAGAAAGGAGAAATCAACGCTCTAGATCAAGGAAAATCACACCATCATCAAGGGCCATCCCAATACGACCCCATCCCCGTGTCATACACTGACCTGTGCAGCCAACTTGTCAGCCGCGATTTGATTTCTCCCGTCGGATGAGACCATTCACCTCCATTCCCAAGATGGTACGACCCAAAAGCCAAATGTGAATTCCATGTCAGAGGCGATGAGCCACTCGACCAAAAAAGTGTTATCCCTTAAAGCGCATCGTTCAAGGCCTCATTGATACAAAGCAGCTAAACTTCAAAGAAAATGACGATGGATCAATTAGCGGTTGATCAAGATACCAAAGACAACACCGTCAACTTAGTGTGTCTTTGTCCTGAAGAGTTCAAGAACTAAGAGATTGTTGATTGTCTTGTATTTTTTTAATTCAAAGTTAAGTTTCTGTAATACAAATCCTATGGCTCTGCCCAAGGCCTTAGGACATCTCAATAAGGGCACACATGTTTCATTTAGTATCATTATTAATAAGATAACATTTTTGAATTCTCTAACAAACTTCTTTCTTCCTTTCTCATTCATTCGCTTCGCTCTCTTTTCTATCCCCTCTCACCTTCAGCTAATGCAGATAAAAAGATTTTCTTGAAAATAACAATGTCGGTAACTCATATCACAACCTTGATCACCCCATTAATCAAACTGAGGAAATATGGAGTATAACGGGGGGGTCCCCATGAGAATTCGACAGGAATCAACTTAAATAACTAGCTTGGGCACGGAAGAAGACAAAGAGTACAACAAATTAAGGACAACAAACAAAGAAAACTCACTCGAATCTTGTCTGATTGAGTCGACGTCATGGCATGGATGCATCAAGTCATAAGAGGCTATTAAACACTCACCGGTGTACCAGATCTTTGATTGCTAAAGCTCATAAAAACTTTAGTCACCGTTACGATCTTCCAAAAACATCATGGTGGCGGAGTCGTCGGAGACCTCGTGTCGTGCTCATAGCCTCTCTCCATACCACCCAAAGATGAATGGGGCAATTGCAAAGAACGAACAAAGAATATCAAAGAGATCCCGAGAATCGCGCAAACATTCTCTTGGACCTCACAGGAAGTCAAGCCTCTGTAGGGGCAACCCCACACAATGAGAGTAGTACTTCCATTAAAGCAAAGTGTTTGCCCTATGTCATGACCAATTGTAAAGAAAGATTAATAGAAGAAGGCCTTTCTTCGACAATTCACGAAAGGGACCTAGTGCCCAAGAAAATCTCGAAAGGATTCTCGAGCTCGAATTATGAAGAACCTTACGTGGTGAAGAAATCGTTCTCTGAAAGAACCTTAATTACGACAATGGTGAAGACCTCCCACTCCTAATCAACTCGGATCGCGCCAAAAAAAAAAATACTATGCCTGAAAGAAATAATATAGAAAAAAGAGAAAAAATGAGCCAAGCAAGAGTAAGCTCGCTAGTCGAAAACACAAAGAGCGGCCTAGGCAAAAGTTAGAGCAACCCTGGATCGAGAACCCAAAAGGCGATCCAGCAAAAATTAGGGTCAAGAAGTTGGACTAAAATATTGAGGCAAGCAACACTTCCGAGGTCGGATAATGAGCGATCAAGGTTGTAGTATGGGCGATCGACAAATAAGTATCTCAAGGACACTAGCTATCAACGAACCCGCTTAGCATTTCACTTTTTCTTTTCCTTTCATTACGATATAATCTCTAGTCGGTGTGCCTTCCGCATACCCGCTTCCAATATGAAATATCAAACACTTTCCTTTCTCTTTTATTCTCCCCGTTTTGAAATGGTGTTTTATGATAAATGATACTTGAATTGTGAAACATGCGGCATATCATAAGCATTACGATCAATTCTGAAATTTCTGAAATCACGTAAAGGACATAATCTCTCATCACGAGAAATGAACAAATGCACTTAAGGTCACTTCAAATGAATCATCAAATCACCAAAGATGTCGATCCAAAGAATACAAATACACAAGAAGGCTTCATCTCTCACACCGAAAGTTCCACGAGTTGATGAAACCAGTCAAAAAAGAATGTCAAAAAAAAAAAAAAAAAAAAAGAAAAATGCCGAAAAGAATCAAAAGGCAAAAGAAAGGAAAAACAAAAGAGAAGTGTCATCCCGCATTTCATCCATCATCCCACATGTCAATCGTTACATGTGCATACATCACATACAAGCATATCAATTTCATTGCATTATTAAATACGCCAAATGGAGATTGCCTTTTCATTTTTTGAATACGCTTATTAAGTGTTCAGATTGACACGCTAAGTGTCGATCCCCATATTTTGTTCCTCTAATATCGTAGCGCTTTAGCGTTGATCTCATATCATATCACGAGATCACCGTGTTGATCCTTCGACTCGAGTGGTCCTTCCCGAGCACTACGCCCTGCGCAGCCTCTAAGTGGCCCAGTCGCAAACGTCGTAGTCGAGCCCGACGGACCTTCCGGACCCGCGTGGTCCTTCGGACTAGCCGTGTCGACCCTAAGACATGGTGGACGTCCTCTATTGGTCAACATATCAGTTCCGGATCTGATCTTGACCCCTGGCCGCTCGAATCTAAATGCCCCTCAGATCGTTTTACTAGTACCGCAGCTAGTAGCGCTCCTTCAGACCAAGATGGTCCTCTATTAAGGCCTAGGCAGCCTTCTAGACCCCGAGTGGTCATTCAGAGCTTTAGTGCTCCTTTAAGGCCCCAAGCGGCCCTTCAGAGCCTTAGTGCTCCTTCAGATCCCGAGTGATCCTTCATTTTGTTCTCGGTTAATACGCTAAGTGTTAACCGCTCCCTGTATATTCTTAAACCCTCTATTTCCCCTCTAAACGAACAAAATTGACGTCTATTCTATCTTTATTTCTATTTCTACTACGAAAATTTGAATACACCTCACATTTTCTAGTAAAATATAAATAAAGAGGGGCAGCTGTTATACCCCAATTTTGTCCGTATTCTTTTTCTTGTTTATTTGTTCGGAGTCGCATGATTACGAGAATTATTAGTGTAGAGTCTCATTTACCAACCCAAGCCAGTTCCAGCCACTACATTCAACGAACCCGAAATACCGTTATTTAAATTAGGCACGCACGCGAATGATCGATCTTTTCGGGCGTTCTTCGATTTAATATCTGTATTCAAGTTTAGTCGTACGTGAACAGGTCTACCAAAATTCATTTTTTTCAAAAGTTGGCTTGAACTCAGACTTAAGAATGCGATTCCAAGTTAATTTTCTTAAGCGTGCCCATTTCTTCTATTTTCGGTCTAGTCGTAGCGCAGTTGTCAAGTCCGGTCCGTTCTCGTCTTTATATTTGGCCTTTTTCCTATTATTACTTTTATTCTCATTTTGTTTATTTAATTTATTTAAGCACTTAATAGTTCAAAATGTCAAAATTCAATTTAGTTTAATTTACAATGTTTAAGAGTCCAATATGCCTAAAAATGTCAAAAAATTCAATTTAATTTATAATTTAAAAAACACTATAACAGTCCAAAAATGTCAAAAAAATGCTATTAGTTAATTTTACAATTTTAAAGCTCTTAAGAGTCCAAAAAGTCCAAAAATAGTAATACAAAATATATAAAAAATACACAAATCCGAAAATAACAAATTAAACAGCAAAATAGGGTTCCAGGCAGCAGTTCAAGCTGCTGCAGGTGCTGATGGGCTTGGGTCAAGACCTGAAAATTATACAAAACCTAGTCAAAACTCAATTAATGCCTTAACCTAGTTTTAGACTATAAATAAGCAGTCAATCAGCAGTCAAAAACACATAGAAATCAAAGATATAAAAAGTCATAAAATCACTAGAAAAATAAGGATTAGAGTTTCACATTGAAACCCTAATCCACCAAACACATGAGTTCCTAAATTTGCAAAAAGGAGAACCAAAGAAGAGGAAGGGAGAAAAGTAGCGATTCAAGTAAAGAAGTAATAGTAGCAGATACAGTAGCAGCCACAGCCATAATCACACGCTGGAGTAAAGGTTGGTTATTCAGTCCTAACATACTAGAATTAGTCTGCATGAAAATTGATATGATGTTTGTATTAGTTGTTAAATCTGGAGTCTGTTGAAAGTTAGAAGTTAATTTAGGCAAAAAAGCATTATTTGGTCTGCTCATATTATTCATTAGTATCATTATAAATCGAAATTGTGTTTTTAGATAAACAATCGAATCGCATATAAAACAACTCGAGACAATACTATAAAATTACGATGATTATATCTCAATTAGAATCACAAAAATAGCAAATCGGATCAAATAAAGGAAGGAGTCAAACGGAGTAGGAGAGAAATCAGACCCAGGGAAAGCATAAAAAAAAAAACAACAAACAGTAACACTGACCTTAAGCTCGCCGGAGCTCCGGTCGTCTTCTCCGGCACGACTTCCGGCGAAGACCTCCAGAACCGAACAAACACCACCACAAACAGAACCATCTTCATCATCCTCCCACCCTCTCTCCCTCAAAACGAGCCACGACCGCCACCGTTTCACCTCAAACGAAAAATAACAGATCAAGAACTCGTTTTTTAGCAAGGAAAACGAAGAGAAACACTGAGAAATAAAGAAGAACAGAAAATGGTGAACCTTACCCGAAGCTGAACGCATTACCACCGGCCACCCACCTCCGATGGAACCGTCGCGCTCTTCGTGGCCTTCCTCCCCTTCTTATCAAAAGCGTCGGTTTCTCCTCCCACCATGGAAACCGGCGCAAACCGCGCCGGATCTTCTCTCCCTCTCCCCTGGATTTTCGCCGTAGATTTCGCCCCTTCTCTCTCTTTGTCTTTGCCTTGTGCAGCTTTAATGGAAAGGAGGGTAAGTTTTTAGGTTTAGGTTTTTGCTGTTGGGCCTTTATACATCGGTTCATTTTCTTTTCATTTTTTTATTCCCAGAATACTAAGCGCATGGGCTTTCCATTTTACACCCCTTATTATTTATACAGACCCCTGCGACTAATAAAACCCCAACTTACTATTTTCACCCCCTGATTTACTTTTTAATTCTTTTCCAATTCGAATATAAATCCTTTTTCTCTCGAAATTAAATAAGCGGCTAAGTCGGTTGTACAACCGGTTAGTCATTATTTTAGGAGCCAATGAACTGCATGCAGATTCAAGAACCACAAAACTTAACTATTACGAATCAATTACTTTTCTAAAAATAAACGACTAAGTCGGTTGTACAACCGATTAGTCATTATTTTAGACCAATGAGCTGCATATTCAAGAACCCTACAAACTTAATAAATACAAAAAACTATTTTTCTCTAAAAATAAACGGCTAAGTCGGTTGTACAACCGGGTTAGTCATCATTTTAGGACCAATGAGTCACATGCAGATTCAAGAATCCTACAAAAAAACTTAATAAAATATAAATAAATCTATTTTCCTAAAAATAGGATTAAGTCTACTGCAGCAACCGGTTAGTTAGTCAGCTTCTAGAACTAATGAGCTGTACAGTTCAGGAGTTCTAGAATACCTATTCTAAAACGAACCCACATCACACCAAACCACTTTCTTTCAAAAAACGCTAAAATTATTTTCAAAAAGTAGGGGCTAAGTCGGTTTGTACAATCGGGTTAGCAAATGTCCCTAGAATCGATGAGTCATGCAGTTCAAGGAATCCTAGGACCCCTACACTAAAAAACACCAACCCATAAACATTTTTAGGAAGAACTACGTAGCTTTGATTCCTCCATTGCATCTGGAGGTACGTAGGAGCAAGACTCAACCCTTGTCAAGCATTAAAAAACAAAAATCTAAATAAGTCATTTTCTTTACAAATAAAAGGGTAACAATTAAATAAATCTTAAATTAATTAGACAATAGGATGTCGTGGGGTGCTAATACCTTCCCCACACATAACGACTCCCGAACCCTAACAACGCCTTATCTTAAAACTTAAAGGGATTTTCCGAATTTGCCCTTAAACTAAAATTTGGTGGCGGCTTCCTTTTGAACCTTTGAAGAATCCTTTCCCGGATTTTTCGGTCGCTACATTGCTGCCAGGCGAAATTTTGGGTGTTGGTGCCGAGTACGTCTAAGTTGCTGAATTGTGAAACCAGTTTGGTCCTTAGGTGACGGTTTAGTCCTTAGGTGACGGTTTGGTCCTTGTAGTGACAATGTAGTCAACTTCTTTTGGTGTCGACGTGACCGGTGAGTTTGATATCAGCCATAGAGCTATTGATTGAGGTATTGACGTTAGCCATAGAGCTAGTTACCGATGTGTTGATGTTAGCCATAGAGCTAGTGACCGATGTGTTGATGTTAGCCATAGAGCTAGTGACCGATGTGTTGATGTTAGCCATAGCGCTAGTGACCGATGTGTTGATGTTAGCCATAGAGCTATTGACCGATGTAGTGATGTTAGCCATAGAGCTATTGATGATGTCTTGGAGAATTAAGTGACGGTGTAGCGACGGTGTGACGACGGTGTAATGCCGGTGGATTAAATGACGAAGGTAAATCCAGTGACGGTGTCAATTCATACATGGTATGATTGTTTGTGGTTGATGCATTGTCATGGAGTCTCATGCCTCATATGCATCAAAGCGACGGAGACTGGCTTCGGCCTCGATATTGTAGGCTTCGGCCTTCATATCATTAGCGACGGAGACGCCCGAATGGCAAAATAGCGACGGTGATGGTACCACATGCATTATACCTTTGGTGTTGGGTTGCATTCATGCATATACTCATGCGATTGGTGATGTAGTCTTGTTGATTATGAGTTATGTGTTATAACTTGATGTTGTGTGTTGTTTATTGAGCCAAGGTGTTTCTAGTTGTTTTTCCTCTAACGTAATGTTTATCATACATCCTATTATGTGTGTTAGAGACTCACCCTTCTGATTTCTATGTTGCTTCTTATGTCGGCAACATGCAGGTGATCCCGAGTGAAGGTTCTTCCTTCCTCAGTCTGGTTGTGGAGTCTTGCTCTGATACGTAGCACTGGGGGGATGAGTAGTCTATTAGTTGTTTTAACTTAAGTGGTTGAACTGTAACTTGATTTGAGGGTTCGCCCCATTGAAGTCGTGCTATGTATCACGCAATTATTTTTATTAGTGAAAAGTATTGTTGACTAGATTAAAGTGATGTTTTGGTGAACGTAGCATTCCCTTGAGGATGTATTTTTAAAAGAAAAACAATTTTTGAAATCTGATTTTAAATTAAATTACTGTTGAGAAAAGGGGGTGTTCCACATTGCTCGAAACAAGGCCTTGAAAAATGTTTTGTTAAATTTTAATAGCGATTACAGTTAATGTTATAATTTAATTGTCATGTAACTTTGTGGTTCAAGTTAAATTCATGCCTATTATGTTTCTAAGTAAATTCATGCCTATTATATTTTTATTTTTATTTTTGCAAAATTATTACCTACTATAATAGTGAGGTTGTCCAATACTGATTGGTTAATTAAATTTAAAAATATCAAATTTATATCTATTATACAATTAAATTTTTGCTCAAAAAATAATAATTAAGATTTATCAATTAACCAAATATTTGGTGTAGCACTTTTTGAAAAAATGAAAAAAGTGTGTTGATTTACCTAAATATCTACCAATTATTTGAGAAAAAACAAAAAAAAATATCATATTAGGGAGTTGAACACATGACACAAGGGAGAATAAACAATGTCAGCCATTATGTCAAATTCATTGTTTGTTTAATTATTCGCAAACATTCTTCATATTTAGACGTAATTTTTATAATTTTTAGTGGAACAAAACTTATGTAAAGTTTAAATAATCTCCTACTTATTATTTGAGAAAAAAAAAAGATCATATTAGGGAGTTGAACACATGACACAAGGGAGAATATACAACGTCTTAGCCACTATGTCAAACTCATTGTTTGTTTAATTATTTGCAAGCATTCTTCATATTTAGACGTAACTTTTGTCAAAGCAAGTAACTTTTGTTTTTACTATTGTTATTCATTTTTGTTTTTAGTAACTTTTGTTATTTTTTATTCCTGAATAAATTCCTAAAAAATAAGAAATCAAATATTTTACTATTTTCTTAGCCTTAAAAAATAATTGATTTAAAAAAATTATACAATATATTGGCCTTTTATTACAATAACTAATAAATAATATATCAATTTAGTTTTTGAAACCAATATGACACCTGATTAGGTTGACTATGGTTAGATGATTGAGACTAATGGTCAAAGCAAGTTACTAATTAACCTTGATAGATGATTATATTAATTAAGATTGAAACCGTAGGTCAAAACAACTCTCCTGATTAGGTTGACCAAGTTTAACCCATATCCCCCCTGGCAATTAGGTTGAATGTGGTTTACACAAGTCAGCCGTTGTTATACCCTAATTTTATCCGAGTTCTTATATCATTGTAATATATATATATATTATTTTATTTTATTAAGTAGTGTATGTGCAACAAACGTTTCTATGTACTCAAGTAAAAGATAAGTAGCTTGTGCATATCAACCACAATTAATATAAAGTTGAAATAAAGATGCATGATTTGATTCTTGTTCAATCATCCCACATGTTATTTCCTTTTGACCCTCTTTGAGTAATTGAAAAAGCAAGTGAAGCAAAGCACAAGAGCTTACAAAATAAGAACAAGAAGATGAAATACCCAAATCTGCAGCTCTATTGTGAAGGCAATTTCTCTCTCATCAGACCTCTTTTCGACGATCCGATCGGTGAAAGTGGAGATATATGTCTCACGAACCAACTGTCGAAAAATGAAGATGATCCAACGGTTAACGAATCCGGAATCGCACTTTTACGTTTAGGGGTTTGAGAAAAACGGACCAAAAACTGCAGCTATTGCGAAAGCAATTTCTCTCTCCTCAGACATCGTTTCAACGATCCGAACGGTGAAAGTGGAGATATATGTCTCACAAACCTACTGTCAAAAAAGGAACACGATCCAAGCGGTTAACGAATTCGGAATCACAATTTTACGGTGACAGGTTTGAGAAAAACGGGAATTGTGTTTTAAAGGAGAATTGTTTTCTCTACCTTGTTTTAGTCCCACATCGCTCGCAAGAAACAAGAGCTCCTTAGCAATTGGCTATAAAAGGGGTTGAGAGGTGAAGATTAAGGAGGAGATCATTGGCGGGTTAAGTGAGCGTCGCGGCCCATTTCACTAAAAGCCCGTATTTGATCATTTGGACGTTTTGAGTCGGCTTTCCGATTCTCAAGGCGGTTCTTGCGGTCTTGGGGTCAAAATGGACTAGATAGGAGTCCGGTTCGCGATTGACCTGGTCAGACTGCTCGGTTCAGTTCGGCACTCGTCGAGTCCAGGTTAGTTTTGTATTTATTTTGTTTATTTTTATGTACATATTTATTTATCATTTATTTATAATATAATCTATTTATTTATTTGTTTACGTATATATCTATTCATATTTATTTATGTATATAGTTATTTATTTATTTGTTTATTTTTTTTTTTTTAGCCTAGTCTTTATTAATTATCAGTTTTTGTCTTTTTTTTTATGTATACAGTTCAGTAATCCTAAAAACTTATAAAAAAACAAATAAATTATTTTTTCTAAAATAAAAGACTAAGTCGGTTGTACAACTGGGCTAGTCATCATCTTAGGACAAATGAGCTGTACAGTTCAGTAATCCTAAAAACTTATAAGTAAATAAATAAATCACTTTTTCTAAAATAGGGGACTAAGTCGGTTGTACAACCGGGTTAGTTAGCGTTCTAGAACTAATGAGCTGTACAGTTCATGAGTTCTAGAATACCTATTCTAAAACCAACTCACCTCATACCAAACAAACTTCTTTCATAAAACCTCAAAAATACTTTCAAAAGTAGGGGACTAAGTCGGTTGTACAATCGGGTTAGTCAGCGTCCTAGGAATCAGTGAGTTGTACAGATCAAGGAATCCTAGGACCCCTACACTAAAAAATACCAACCCACAAACCTTTTTCAGGAAGAACTACGTAGCTTTGATTCCTCCATTGCATCCGGAGGTACGTAGGAGCAAGAGTCAACTTTTGTCAAGCACTAAAAATTAAAAAATTTAATTAAGTCTCTTTCTTTATAAATAAAAGGGTAAATATTAATAAACCATAATTAATTAGACAAAGGATGTCGTGGGGTGCTAATACCTTCCCCACACATAACGACTCCCGAACCCTAAACTTGCCTTGTCCTAAACCAAAAGGGATTTTCCGAATTTGCCCTTAAACTAAAATTTGGTGGCGACTTCCTTTGAACCTTTCGAAGAATCCTTTCTCAGATTTTCCGGTCGCTACAGCTGGCGATTTCACTGGGGACTTAATTCTTTCTAGAGAGTCAAAACCTAGTCTAATTATTTAGGATTAATTTAATTTGTACCCTTCCCTTATTTATTTATTTTTGCATGTTATACTTTTATATGATATATAAACCCTAGGGTAGAAGACGATATTTATATGAATGTTTGTTTTGTTTTGTTTGCAGCTTTGGGTTATTTTAAACTGCTCCTACACACACTACACCTCTACACATCACACACATGTGAGAAAAGTCCTCTACCCGGACTCGAGTGCAAACCTAAGTTAGAACGAGATTGCGTAGTGATGGCCTGCGGGACGTACGTCTCGTTGGGTGGTCATGAAAATCTCACCTAGAGTTTGATTCCTTTTAAGGATGTTATCCCTTCTAATAACTTGCCTATTGTTGGGGTCAATATTCTTGACTTGGGGTCCTTGGCTCTAGGGACCATGTGTAGGATTCTTTAGAACCATCCTTGTGAGGTTCACTATGAAAGAAACCTTAGACCCACTCCATAGGATACCTTCCTAGGGTCACAAAGGAGCTTCATACCCTTGCATTCAAACCAATATTGATGCATACCATCTTTTATCAACAAAAAAAAAATCAAAAAAACGAAAATTGTTATATTCCACAAGCTTTTAGAAGTTATGCCTCATGCATTTTTCCTTTTCTTTGCAATAAAAAAAATCCCATGTCGCATGTACTTTTATGACCGTCTGAGAATTAAAAGCTTTATTTTGGAGAGAAGCCATGCATGCTAAAGTCAAAGTCAAACTTTGTACTTTACTCTCCAAACGTAAAACTTATAATTCCTCGGCGCGATAAATAAAATCATATATTATCATTTCATGCACGTACATTATCATTACATTCGCATTTCACATACATCCATTCGCATATCATGCACATTCATTCATTGCATACTTACATCATGCATTAAAAAAAAAGAACAGTATAAATTTTAGAGAAAAAACTATGATGAGAGATGAGATGTTCTTGTGAAATAAATTACTCTTCTTTGGAAAAGTTTAGTCTTACTTAGTTGCAAGCTCAAGGTGTTTCAAGGTACTTAATTTTTCAAATTAGCAGCTCGTTCACATTTTTTTCAACAAAGCATTGCATCTCAGCCACTCCATGATGAATGACCGAAGTGGTCCACTAAAAATTTATTTCATGTTAAAACTGATGTTAACTCTCTACGAAGCATTTGTGTAGTAACTTGTGTGTGACATGTGTCTTCATTTTTTGTTTGAGTCAGTTAATGTCCTTACCTTGTCATCATCCCCCATCCAAGTCTAATCCCACCCCGACCACCCTAAAGTACATACTCCCCTACTTAGTCAACTTTTTGGTTTGTTCTCACTGATGACATAACACTTTAGGTCCTCCATACTGGGGCAAATTTGTGATCTCTAAAATACCTTGTCAACATTGTATTCCCTTGGTGCAAGTCCTTTACAAAAAAAAATCAAAAAGACCCGTTAGGTTGAAAACTCGTAAGAGCGGCTTAAGCAAAAATTAGTGCATAAAAAAAGAAATAAAGAAAAAAAGAGCAAATATATAAAAGTAAGTAAATTATTGTCCTTAAGTTAATTTTTGAGAAAACGAGCAATCATATTTTGAAATGAAGTTTGACCATCTTCCCATATCCTCAAGAAATCCTTTGCCAAAATCCAAAGAAACTTTCGATCACCCTAGACAAGGATCAATTCCACATCAAAAATGGTGTACCATTTTTATCAAGTCACTCAGCTCGAAGTAAAGAAAAAGAAAAAGAAAAAAAATCAAAAAAAAAGAAGTGAAATCAAAAAAGAGGATCGAAAAATCATGAAAAAGCAAAAGTGGTACAATTATGAGCTGATACTTCTTACCATTAAACACATAAGAGATCCTTGTCTGAAATAAACCCTCAAGCACTTCCTTTTGCCCCAATATCCTATCCTCCATTAACCCTTGGCCACATTACAACCCTAAACAAATTCATTCTACCATGAAGCACATAAGAGGTTCTTATCTCAATAAAACCTCAAACACCTCATTGAGCCTAATAACCCCTTCTTTCATAAACCATTAACCATTAGTCAAATCATACCGCTCAATAAAAAGATCATCCGTCCCATCAATCCCCAAACATTACTCTGAGCCCAATTATCATTTCCCTCGTAAATCACTAACCATCGGCCACGTTACAACCCTCTAGAGTTCATTCCGATCAATGACTGATTTCTTTTGTTTTCTCAAAATTTTAATTTTAGGACAAATAAGTTTATCTATTTACAATATGTTTGCTAGAAAAAATATATATCTCAAAAAAAAAACTTAAAAATACATAAATAAATAAAAAAGGGCTTGCACCCCAAAGATTCATTCAAGTTCTGTTGATATAAACACAAGGCTTAGTTATCACCAAGTGCAGTGTTCATCATAGCAAACTCAAGACTATCATAGTCTGAGAGTCATTCTAAAGATAACCAAAAGTTTATACTAGGATCGTCACCTAGATCCTAAAGCGGGGCATCCCTTTCACCATCTATTCCATTTGAACTTGGGGAAATTTGTACAGTGTCCATCCCATATCACACCCAGCCTATAGCCATACCAGACAAACTCCAAAAATCCATAACACTAACTCTGTCACGTTTCACAACCATTTGAAATCCCATTACCAAGTGGGGCAATCCTGTTACCTCTCACCTCACCTACAATTGAGGGGATTCACCCAACACCCATCTCATTCCCTTGTTATACTCACATCCATAAAACCATACTGGGGCAATTTCTCAATGCTACTACTCTAAGTCGGGGCAATCATGTCCTTACCATAAATGGGGCAACACCATACTCTATGGGCTGGGATAAAATCTCTTGCTTTTCGCCTTTCATTCCAAAGCCAATGCATTCCCAATTCATCATCTTCTACGCCCCTAACTTGTCACCACTAGACTGGGGCAAGTTACTCACTCATCACCATCAGATCTAAATTGGGGCAATCTCACATTTCTTGGCTTGGGAAAACCTACCTTTCATGACCTTGACAAAGACCAGTCAGTCATTCACCCCTTCCTGTGCCACAAATGTCCTCACCCTAGACCTATAGAACCCCACGTTAACTGACTCATTCATCTATATATACACTGCTATACATCTTTACTAAGCAATGCTTCAAAGAGAGAGAACAAGTTGATAATATGATACTGAAAATCCACTTGGTTAACTTTGTGGACCTAAATTTCGGTCATCATGGGGTATCATAATGGAAGAGAAAAAGAAGTGAGCTTGCGAATACAGTCAATTACTTTTTCACATCAGCTTCTGTAAATAACAAACCTTGAGAATGCCGAAGTTTGAATCGAATTTAAATTTTTCCAAAGAATGATCAATATTTGTAACACCTAAATAATTTGATTAAGTAATTGATTAAATTATTTAAAGTGTTGCACTAATTTTAATTATATTGAGTTATAATGTGGTAACTATTTTGTTGTGGTAGGGAGTGGTGGAAGCGATGGAAGGAGGGTGTAAAAAGGGCCCAAACCTTTTGAGCCCAAAATATAAATAGACTAGGTTTAGTTGCATAGGAAGGAAAAGAAAAGAAAAACAACAGAAGAAGAAAAGGAAGAGGTGGTGCGCCGTGGGGAGGAGAAAGAAAGGAGAAGAGAGAAACTTCTCAAGTTGCTCAAGGTAAGGGTTTGGTCCTTTCTTTCTCAAAATTTTTCCTTTTCCTATTGTGGTGATTTTCAATCCCTCATTGCTTGTTGTTGTTGGTTCGCAAGTTGCTCAAGGAGGGACAGCCATCGTATTTTCAATAATCCTAAAAACTTATAAAAATACAAATAAATTATTTTTTCTAAAATAAAAGACTAAGTCGGTTGTACAACTGGGTTAGTCATCATCTTAGGACAAATGAGCTGTACAGTTCAGTAATCCTAAAAACTTATAAGTAAATAAATAAATCACTTTTCCTAAAATAAGGGTCTAAGTCGGTTGTACAACCGGGTTAGTCAGCGTTCTAGAACTAATGAGCTGTACAGTTCATGAGTTCTAGAATACCTATTCTAAAACCAACTCACCTCACACCAAACAAACTTCTTTCATAAAACCTCAAAAATACTTTCAAAAGTAGGGGACTAAGTAGGTTGTACAATCGGGTTAGTCAGCGTCCTAGGAATCAGTGAGCTGTACAGTTCAAGGAATCCTAGGACCCCTACACTAAAAAATACCAACCCACAAACCTTTTTCAGGAAGAACTACGTAGCTTTGATTCCTCCATTGCATCCGGAGGTACGTAGGAGCAAGAGTCAACTCTTGTCAAGCATTAAAAATTAAAAAATTTAATTAAGTCTCTTTCTTTATAAATAAAAGGGTAAATATTAATAAACCATAATTAATTAGACAAAGGATGTCGTGGGGTGCTAATACATTCCCCACACATAACGACTCCCGAACCCTAAACTTGCATTGTCTTAAACCAAAAGGGATTTTCCGAATTTGCCCTTAAACTAAAATTTGGTGGCAACTTCCTTTAAACCTTTCGAAGAATCCTATCTCGGATTTTTCGGTCGCTACAGCCGTCAACAAAGATCTCACAACTCTCCTAATTCACTACGAGTCTGGTTGTCGAACTTGTAGACGCATCTCTCGTGAGCCCAATATGTAAAATCCGACTCGTCCAGTATTGGATTGGATTGGTTTGGTTCGGATAGTTTGAAAATTATTTTAAAATTGAAAATCATCCAAATCGCCTTATGGGTCACTTAATGGGCCCCTACGGGTTGGGATGGGCCCAGTCCAGAATAATCGGCATCACCAAAAATACAAAGGTGAGAATGAATGTAATGGATTATAATTGATGGCCCATACTTCTTCCAACCCCAGAGCTACTCAGTAGACACCCCATAAAGGGATGAAATGACCATGGTGACCTTAATGAAATTTGTAATTTCTATTATTTTTTAAACATTAAATGCGGTTCGCGACGCTTGCTTGCAAAAACCGGTTCGAATGTTGGTGCGCCAACCACTAGTCAATACAAGTCTAGACCATTGAGCCAACCACTAGATTAGGTTGGCTAAAATTCAAATTAATTTATTTCAAAATATAAATTTAATAATTTATATTATTAATAATTATTTAAAACATGAAATAAATATTGATCGTAGGATATTTTGAAAAATGCTATGAGTCTTGAAGATTGAATACACTAGTCAATACTATATCTTATTTTAACTGTTTTGAGATTTATACCATAGTGTCAAGTGTGGTGCAGAGGTAAAGGTTTGGATTGAGTAACCTTGAGGTTGTATGTTCAATTCATGCTATCTTTTTTTTATTTTTTTATTTTGTATCTTCAAAACAAAGAATTTGTCAAAAAAAATTGATTGGCAGCAATAAATATTAAAAACCAATCTTGGTAATCAATGCAATAAATCAAAGCAAATCTTTTTTGGGATACTTGGTTGGAAAGAAACTGTGATTGAGGAACGGAATTAGGGCTGTGAAATTGGAAGCATATTAAGAAAACAAGTATAAAAAGCCCTTTCCTAGGAAACCCTTGATTTAAAATCAAAGAGTTTCTCTCTGTGCTGCCAACGTGAAGTTCACTGCCGATCCAATAATTAAAAAGTGTTGAACTTTTTGGTTTCTCTCCCTTCACTGCCATCAACGTGAGTCTTGCATACCCTTACACTAAACCTTTTTTCTTTCTTTGCCTATTTGTTAAACTTTTACTTTTTGAAAACACATAGCCTCTTGTGCGATGCAGTGGCTGTTGAAAGTAAAATCACTATATAGATCTAATCATGTTGAAAGTAATTTTTGTTTTAAGTTTTACTACTTGCACTCAAATATATATATTATATGTCATAAATTTGTCTATAAGTTTTGAATTTTTAAGTTTTATATATATATATATATATATATATATATATATATATATATATATGACTTGTACCATTTGAAAGTATTTTATGTTTTATGTGTTTTTGTTATTGGTGTTTGCGTGTTTAATTTTGTCTATAAAGATTGTTTTCTATTTTGCTAAAGTATGTTGGCACTCTATATGAAAATTAGTTGTATTTTGCTAACGATAATAAATAATAATTTTTAGCCACTCAAATATGAGTGAAAACCGGACCGAGAATGCTGAAGTCGGCGATGATGAGTTCACACGTCGCCGGCTTACGAAAAAAAACGAGAACAAAGGCTGCAAAAGGAAGTCCTTGGGCCAAAACACGCCTATGGTTAATACATCTTTCAGGTCAGTTGAGTACGTTATTGTTATATATTTCAATATTTAATTATTTATGGCTGGAAAAAAAAATCTCTAATGCAAACCCAAGTTCAAGTGCTTTATTTTTTTACGTGAAGTTGTAGTGCTTTGTTACACATACTAATAGTGTTAATGGGAAATTAAAAAAAGTAAATAATAGCTTTACGGAACATATTTAGCAATAACATCTCGAACATCTTAATCAACCATAATCAACCAAATAGATTGAATGCTCTTATTTGATTGAATTCACAGTCAAGAATACACTGATCATAAAGGGAAGTCTAACTTACAAGTAACATCTGTTGTCAACTTGATATCTTCCAGGTACATAATGCACTAATTTATTATATTCTTTCATCATTATGTATCATCAAATGCTTATTGCACTTTTGTTATTTGATAAAAACACATAGCCAACATGAGGGTGATCAAAAGAGGAATGATAGAAAGGATATAATTGATGACATCCGCTCTAGACAAGAAAAAATTGAGCGTGAGGTGCAAGATTTGAAAAACATGTTCAATGAGTTGAAGGAAATTTTAATGAACATATCTGGCCAAAATGAGTTGAAGGAAATTATAAATCAAGAGATTTTGAAGCGAGCTCGTGGCATGGAATGAAGGGATGGAACAAGGCATGGACTAAATGGATGGAACAATGCATAAGGATGGAACCACCTGCTATTATTGATAGTCTCGTTTGGTTTTTAGGGTTGATGACATTAATTTGGTTAACAACCTTTTCTTGAAACATGCTACATTTTTGAAGAATTTCTTATTTTGGTTATTAAACTTATTTCCTGATTATGGTGTATGTCAATTGGTTTGTTATTTTGGAAGCTTACGTAGCCATAATTAGCGATCACCCTTCTTGTTCATTAAAGTAATAGTGCAAATCACAGCTTTTAAGTATGGCCTCCAATACTACTCTAAGCGCTAAACAGTACTATATGTCTGCACAAACACCAAGGAAGAAAACCCAAATTCAAAACTTAAAGTAGCCATTTCACATATACATATGAAGCATGTCCTATTCACAAACCAAATTACCAGAAATGCTTAAGCAGAGACTTGGTTTAAGAGACTAGGTTCATATTACAAACCAGCCACAATCTTTTTATTCTACTAATTGTTCTTCAAATTAAATGAAATCAGGCAGTGGAATCCAGGGATATGCCAGAGGCCAAATGTGCCACAATTGAGACCAAATTTATGGGCAGGCCTAAGTCTAAACCACTAAGAAGATAACAAAACAGAACAAATAAAAAGAAATCTAGTTGAAAGCTTAATGCAAAAACAATGCATCAAACAAACTACTAGTCTTTGATACAAATAACATTGGTAATGGGGCGTATACTGTAACAATATGCTGTGAAACAATGCTAACTGCGCACCTGCTTTCAAACAATATAAAGATTAAAGACATCTTCTATATTCTGGCATCTATACATACAAGCCGATTTTAACTAGAAATTTATTTATTCCCTTTCCCTCTTCCCTCCACCAGCAAACAATTGGATGATAGTAAATGTCAATTTCAAATAAATAATAACTCAACCAAGACAAACATATAAGTTATAACTGTGATACTCTACATGTGGCCTTTGGAGTCATACACTGATTGTGAAAATTACAAAACCCAGCCTTTTCAAATCACCAAGTTTCCTGTTAACTGATTATAACAAAGCTGCAAAACCCCAAAACCAAGTAAAAATGCAAAATAAGCACACTATCAAAAGACTTTCCTATTGGATATGTCATTGCAAAGACAACAATGAACAATATGAGCGAAGGAAGCAATACAATTAGGGGAAACACATTGACCCAACATGCCTAAGCTATGTAGAAGAAAACTTCACCATTTCTTGAAAGTTAAGACCAGTTAATAAATGACAAAGGTGTCATAGTCCTAGTTTACCAATTACTACTGCCTACCTTTCTGAGATTCTTTTCTCTCACTTGAAGGACAAAATTATGAAAATAGTTATTTAAAGTCTACCTTTATTCAAGTCTTCCTCCAACTAAAGATTTCAGATAAGAAGTTAGGAGACGAAATCAAAATATATATATTGAATCAAATTGAGAACATAGAGTTGAAGACTGGGAATCCCCCACCACTGTACCTGTGACTGCCTCCTGCGTATAAGCTGCATGCCATTTTCCTCTGTAGAGCGTAATCTCGTTACCGCTGCGGCAACCAACGCATCATATGAAATGTAGAAGTGAAATCGCTAGATTAGGGTTCGATCCAATGGAATTAAGGTTGTGAATGAATGAATTTTTTGATTCTGTGATAAAAGTGAAATCGAGCTATCGAAGGGAATTAAGGTTAGGGTTCTATCAACAATTCCTTTCTCTTTCACTCATTCATATTGTTCAATTGAATATAGCAATAAACAAAAGAGCCTATAAATGGAAAGCATAGGCACATAACAAGAACATTTTTACTCCTCCTCAACAACAACACTAATCTCACCTTTTCGAGTAAATCATAAAAGGTCCTGGCTTTTCTCTGTTCATTCCAGTGATGCATCTCCAGAAACTACCAGTAGTTATACCTAGTGCTATTCCAATTATTATCTCCTTCACAACACTTGGTCCTTTCAAGGTAGCATCTAGGACCAACCATTTTGCTTTCTCTGTCTAAAGCTTGTTAAATCAGAAACACGCGAGGAGACGAAGTCGCCAAGCGAGCTCAAGAGGCAGAAAAATACACCTATATCAGTAATTCATTCTTGAAGGCTGTGCTATGGAAAATAATATTATATATATATATATATATATATATATATATATATATATATATATATATATAATTCAATCAAACACTTATACACACAAATTCTAATCATGCATATTTTAAATTGTAAGAAAATTATTTTCTTTATTCATAATTTTCAGGTAGTTATACTCATATAATTCAAGTAAGAACTGATATATTACATATAAGATTTAGCTGACATGAAAATGCAGATTCTTCACAAAAGCAGGTACCAAACAAGTGGAGAGAAAAGGATTCAAAAAGATATTAACACCATGCATAGTGTACATCAGACAGTTTGACAGAGATCTACAAATAGCTATCATTTTAGCACAGTACCTATTTCTTCAATTCGAACTCAAATTATTAGAACATCAGATTGTAAATAAGCATTATTTAACAGAAATAATGGCACAGCTCTAGAACTTTCACACAAAGAATTCTCCATCTAAGAATCTGTTTTTTGTTCATTCATGTGGTTTACGTTTTATGACATCAACCAGTAACATTCCTTCATAAAGTGATATCTGATTCAAAAGGAGTTTATACAGAGCTCTCCAACTTAACACAAAATTATGGAATCAATCAAGTCAAATTACAAGAAAACATTTGAAGCAAAAATGAGAAAAGAAAAAGAAGAGGAAGAAGAGTAACCTCAACATAACTGTCAAATGATGTTGGACAAAGGAACCAATGAGCAAACTTCCAACGGTGAAGGCAGATCCAAAACCCTAACCATTCAATAACACAAAGGGAAATCGAACAAAGGGGAAATTGTTAGATCGAAATATCCAGCAAATGGCAAATGCACGGCACTTTCAAAGTGATTCCCGAGCGAACCACTTCCAAAACCCTAATTCCATTATCAGCGATGAGATCTGAGAATCCTGAATCGACACGGAATGGTCCGAAAGCGACAACACTACCATTGACGGGAGCCTTTAAATTGGAGCTGAAGAGATTGCGGCCATCGTCGTCGTCGCCAGAGAAAGAGTCGTCGTTGCGGGTCCGCCGCGAGTGAGATGTAGAAAGGGGCGACGACGACGGAGAGCAGCAGGAGAGGGATAGTTGTGAGTGGAACGAAGACGCTAACGATGATTGGTAAACGTTAACGACAACGGAGAGGGATAGTTGTGGTGTGGAGTGTATGTTGCTTCTTCGACGGAGAATGTATTGATTCTCAGTTATTATTACTCATTTTATTAATTTGGGCATAAAAGAAACTAGGCACATAAAATAAGTGTGAATATGCAAAATTTAAAACCGACTCTTGATAAGTGAGTTGGCAAAATTTAAACAGATATAATCTTAAAATTTTTGACAAGTCATGCAAGTGTTGGTGCACACAACTATTAGGTGGGTACCGAAGTCATCACCTACATTTAAATAGTTTTCTCAAAGCAAAAAAAGCTGACTTGTCAATCAAAGAGCAGCTCCACATCATCGTTGCAAATTTTATGGCCTATTAGGATAAAATAATACATGTCACCTTCAAATAATACATTGATATTTTGTGAACTCTTTTTTTTTTGACAAGTATTTTTGGTGAATTTTAATTACTGAAATTAAACCATTAGGCATACGTTTCTTTTTCTTTTCTTTGACAGAGCATACGTTTATTATTTATTTTTTACAATCAAAGCATACGTTTCTTATTCCTCCAAAATATTAAACTTCCAAAACTGTTAAGGCATAATCAAATACACATTTAACCTGTCATTAATTCTAAGGTCAAAATACAAAATATGTAACACAGCTTTTTGGATGAGGTTCCATTTCACACATGATTTTCTCACATTAAATGTAAATATAATACCTAATTAATTGCCTTTCAAATTTCAAATTAAGAATGAAAAATATCATTTGCAATATCTACATCTTTTTTCATCTTTCTCATTTTCTTTTTTTCTCAAATCTTCTCATAAAAGTGAGCTTTATTCCTCCTTTACTGCTTGGTGAGTTTTTCTTAAGCTTCTCTTCCTCTCGGTCTCGGTTCTACGTCTTCCTCAATTCTTTTCTCACCTCTAAACATAAAAAAAGTGAGCTTTTCTCATTTCTCATTGCATTGTAATGTTTGAAGATTTTATGGGGAAAACAGAAATAGAGGACTAAGAAAGTATTAATTTTTGTTTGTCATTTTCTACAGCTATTATTTTCATTGTTTTGTCTTGGTCTTGCTTGGGGTTTTCATTTTTCCAGTTTTATAAAACATGTATTGTTTAGCATCCTTTTCTCTCTTCTTTTAAACATTGTTATGATTATTTTGTTTACAATTGTTTATAGAAAATATGGGTTGAAGTCGTGATGGGCTATGCGTGATGACTGATTTCTCTTATGTGTAACATGTTTATAAGAGGTATGTTAATCATTTTTTCCTCTTTTCTTCTTTTACTTTGCTGCAAAGAAAATATATAATCTACTATCACCTCATTTGTTCACCCATTGAGACTTAGCTGCATTTTCATTATTTTTCACTTGCAGTTGTTCTTGCTTTGAGATTGCAGCTATGAGAGAAAAATTAAAAACTTGCAGTCACAAAAGACTAGATAATTAGATACATCTTATGTTATTGTCACTTTCAGTTGTTCTTTCTCAATGAGGGAAAATATTTACCTAATCTAATTAGCTTTGTTAGCTTGCTTTTATCTTAACCTTTCCTTTAGGTGATTTTAAATTATACTACATAAGTACCATTTCTACTGTGACCCATTTTTGGAGGCTATCAACCAAGTGTAGTTTGAAATTATTTTCCTTCTTACTTAGAATCTCCAATTTTTATTTATTTCCTCTTTTCTTTGGTAAACCATATATGTCTTCATTGGATGGTTAATGGTTTCATATATATTAGATAGCTCTTGCCTCTTTCCTCATGCTTAGAATTACATTCATGCGTTTTTAATTTCTACTTAAGAATATTTTTGTTTTGAAAATTTTCTTGATAAATTTTAAGGATGGGTGCTCTAGAAGATATGTCTTTCATTTAGTAATGTTCTTTTGTTTATTCTTTGCATTTACTTTTACAGAAGATATTTTCTTGAAATTAATATTTTTTTGTGCTCTTAGAAATCATATTCTAAAAGGTGAGACAACACATCAATAGTACAATTATTCTATGTCCTAAAAAAACATATAAATGGTATGGTAGAAGAATTTGGAGGACATGTGTAACTTTGTCTACAATAAAAAAAAAATTACAATTTCTAGAGATATGTGTAACTTTGTCTATAGCATAACAAATAAAGTTTAGGGGAGGTGGTAGATAATAGGTTTGTACTGTTAGATATCCAATTTGTCTCAATCAAATTATTTGTGTGGTTTTATTTGATCAATTTTGTTCTTCATCTTTGTTACTCTTCTTTGAAATGCATAAATCCAATTATATAATGGTTGCATTGGTAGTATGCATAGGTTATAACTTATAAACTATTTAGGAGTAATCCATGTCTTAATATGAGAGTAGATTTCCAAGTCAATTTTTCTTGGTCTATTAATGCATTGCCCTTTGTGTGTGGCGAGCGCATTGAAGCAGGTGGTGTGAGGTTGGAGTATTGCTTGGTGGAGGTTGGGCATCAATAATTAATATGGTTCTAAGATGAGTTTAAATTTTTTGTGCCTGCTACTTTATTGCTACTCACAATTTGTTTTAGATATTAGTTATGTACAGTAATTTAACTGAAGTTCATTGTTGAATGATCTCATAGTGATATTTTCATGGTTGTGATACTTCTTAAATTTTAATTGCCATTTTATTTAACCACTTATATTTTTTTGGTAGACGAGTATCAATTATTCCCTCTCTTTTATTTTTTTTGTGAATCGGGTATCCTCTGCACGCAACTGTATAGACAAATCCCTTGATCTGGGTAGGACCACAATGGGAAGCAAAACTCTCCCTCAAAAGATTTAACGCATCTGCATTCCCAATGCTGGATTTGAACCCGGGACCTTGGTTAAGCTGGAAGAGACCCAATGCTGGATTTGAACCTAGGAACTTGGTTAAGCTGGAAGAGACCCAAATCATCTCACTCAATCGCTCTTCGGGTGTTAATTTCTCTTTTGTCCTCCTCTTATATATAGCTCAAGTTGTTATATGTTATTGGTTTAACATGTATAAAAATAGAAATAAATAACTTTTCTGAATAATGTATATACAAGTATAAAGATATGTGGCAGCAATTTTTTTAAAACAACAATAAATTGTTGGGAACTACAATAATTTGGCAACAATATCAAAAGTTGTTGAACATGTAATTTATTTTATCACAAGTCAGTGACAAGTTTAAAGAAGTTGGCCATGAAAGACATGTTGCTATCAAAAATGCTCAAATGCTTTATTATTTTGAGATAATATTATTAATCATTAAAGTAATATTTTATCTTATAAGTATGAAACTAATGTGATGAATAAGCTTAGAAAAATACAGTTTTATAAACAAATGACAATAATGATATATATTTAGAAACTTTTTGCTTAGATTATTAGACATTTATAAAACACTCACTATCACATATATTGTTTAGAAAAAGTTATAATAGCGTAGAATGACGGGAAATCATGCACCCCCCGCGGTGGGGTGCATCGTTGGTTATCCCATGTAACCTGTAGAACCAACAGTTGTGTCTTTATTCCCACGCCCGTACCAAAATAGAAACACTAAGGCTCTTGAATTTTTCTTTAGTATTTCTCTTTTATTTAAAACAAAGTGTCAAAATAATTTCACCTATGAAATCTTGACCCTTTACTGATATTTTTTTTTCTGATCAAAAATATTATGTAAATTTCTTTACCGTGTTTAGTAGTGTCAACATAAATATAACATATTAATTTGATTTGTTTTGACAAATTATATATATATATATATATATATATATATATATATATATATATATATATATATATATATATATATATATATATATATATATATTCTTAACGAAATATGTGATGCTTTTCACTTTTTATCTATATCAAATTAATAGTTTTCATGATGACAATGTAAATTAAATTTATTTATTTTTCAATACTCAACTTTAATTATTTTTATTGTCTATCCAAATATTAGATTTCAATTGTTTTTTCAAAAAAATAACTTAAGTTATTTTATCCTACACTCATACCTTAAGTTATTTTTTTTGTTGTAAACCGAGTATCCTCTGTGACTGCAGAGACTTAATCCCTCGAGCGATTAACACTGTTGCAAAGCTCTCCCTCAAGAGATTTAACACTACTGGATATGCCTGCATGCCCAAAGATGGATTCGATCTCAGGACATTGGTTAAGCTGGAAGAGACCCCTCCCTTTAGTTATTAATATGCACTAATCGTACCTTATCTTTTTTAATTAATTACAATAATCGTACGTTATCTTTATTCTTCATAAATATTACTATGTATATACTAAATTAAAATAAAATAAAATTTTTCGTTGGTATCAAACATTACCAAATTAGGAGCTGATCGTACCTTGACCAATGAAGAGTTGAAGTGTGATTGATTCGTCAGATGGGCCGGTCGTTGAATGAGTGAAAGGACCGGTCCTGGCTTCACGCGTTGAATACCTCGGGTGGTACCTGCAAAGACACTCCGACGATCTAGTGAGAGGTCGCTCGGGCAGATAGCACAAGGTTAGAGAACGTACCTGATGCCATGTGCGAATGGCATATATATTGTAGAGGTCCGACCGTTAGCGAAGATTTCGGCCGGTAGCGAGAATTGCGGTCCAAGCAGCTTACTTGGGCCGATTGCGCTGGGCTGGGCCGACGGCCCGATTCTTGATTGGCAATTCTTGTAATTGCCGATACACCCTGCAACGCTGCCCCCAAGCCTAGGTCGCCTGAAGGCGGGCTGAGGCTTGAATCGTTGCCTTCAAGTAATGTTGTAAGCGGTCGGGTTGCATTGCGTAGTCGGTCTCCATCTTTCGAAGTGTGTGGTCGCTGCCACACCCAGTCGCGATCTGTCTTGTAGTCTAGGCACTGGGTCGCCGGGGTCGCCCCGCGGGGTCATCTTGCGCCAACTCGAGGCTCGATATGTTGCCCCCTGTCTAGCCTCGCGGCCGACCTACGAGGAGCGACACGTCAGTGGCTCGTTGGGGGCCATTCGTTGGTTGCGCTTTGTTGGAGGTCGCTTCGACGTCCTACTCTTGCTGTAGACCGCTCAAGGTCCGCGCTTGTTCGTGGGTCAATCTTTGACTCTTGGATCATTCGATGGCACTTGGTTGGGATGTGGACGCTGCCACTCATGCTGGAGAGCGATCCAATTGGTCGGGACTCGACCGACCTCCTTAACTTACGAAGTCTACTTTGATCTTGCTCGTTTTAGGAGGTGCGATCATTCTCGGGTCGCTCAAATTCGTTCAAGTCTTTCACTCATTGCCTATTTCGTTTGAAAACACTTTCGATTGTGACCTCGGCGGGCCGCTATCGTGAGCGGACTTGTTCGGCAGCGTTTTGCGATTTTTGGCAATGGGCTTACTAGGTTAGACGGCCCTCATCGTAGCCGGTCTCTTCTGGCCGTGTTCGGCAGTCAATGCTCGTTATTGGGTTATTGCTTGACCTCGGTCATTCGATGCCATCGATGGTTGTGCCCGGCTGGTGGCACTAGACGCGTCAACAGCGGTGACATTCGATCGGGCCAACTTCGGTGGCGCCCGGATGTAGACCGCTCGGGGCTACTACTCGTTTGTGGGTCCTTCGACCGACTTGGGCCATTTCGATGGAACTTCGATTGTAGACCGCTTCGGGGCCTACACTTGTTGGTGGGTCCTTCGACCGCGGGGCCATTTCGATGGCGCTCGATTGTAGACCGCTCGGGCCTACTCTGCTTGTGGGTCCTTCGACCCTTGGGCCATTTCGATGGCACTCGATTGTAGACCGCTCGGGGCCTACGCCGCTCTCTTTTTCTCGCCGCGAGCTACGAATCATACATTCTTGCATGCGAAATAGATTACAAAGTACGACTTTTAAAGTCGGGGCCTCGGTAAAACCCGGCTCGGAAAAGAGTGCCCGCCTGACATTTATTCATAGATCGTTAGTCTGTTCTATTATCACGAGGACTGTCTTGTTCTTCAAGTGACCTATCCTGCTCTTCTCTGGGCCGCGCACGGGCAACCTTTCTAGCGAATAGTGCTTCTTCATAGGCCATATGATCGTTGGCCCTTCGTAGGAACATGGTCAGATCCATGTAACGATTTAGGCCGAACTCTTCTGCAAAGCTGTGGTCCGATCTGATCCCACGCTTGAGATACTTCAGCTTGTCTCTATCGGTCAGGTCGCGCACCTGATCGGCCTCGGCGTTGAATCGCTCTATGTACTGTCTCAATGATTCGTTGTCCCCTTGGATAATCGTATCCAAGTGCTCTTCATGCCGCTCTAGGCATCTGTTGGCCGTGTAGTTGGACAAGAATGTTCTGACCAGGCCGTCCCAAGACGAGATGGTGTTGGGCGGTAGGCTCTCCCACCACTCCAGTGCTCGCTCCTCGAGCGACTGTGGAAAGAGTCTGCACTTCATGGTCGTTCCTAGCTCCCTATAGCTGCAGTAATTGTTGAAGTACCTTAAGTGTCTGTCTGGATCCCCACGGCCGTTGAATTTATTCAAATTGGGGGTTTCCTCAGGTCTCTGGGGATACGGTAACGGCGTATCTCTCTAATTAAAGGTCCATGGCCGGTCGGAGACCGCTCGCCCAAAAAGTGCATGGGAAGGTGCGCCGTTGCTCGGCATTTCAGTAGAACACACCGCTGTTGGCGGACCACACAACGGTGGCATTTGAGAAGATTGTCCCCGGTCGCTGGAATGGTGTCTCCTCGGCCATTGGGGATATCCTGATTTTTCCATCATGATAATCATCAAACTCTTCAGACGAGTCCCACGATCGACTTCTCGATCTTCGAGAACCGAGGACCCGCAGGAAGGATACACCGTAGTCGGCGACTTGACTTAGGGCGATAGCTAGGATCTTCATATCCATAATCATAAGAGGGGAACGGCGTCTGCGCACATTCCTGCTGGGGGCGACTGCGTGTGCCATGATTCTTCGTCTGGGAGACCGGTGGGTGGTGCTTTCGGCGAGAAAAGCTCCTTCGAGGAGGGCGATGTCTTCGCTACCGGTCGGCGACGGCGGGGAGGTTCTCCGTCTTCCGCACGCGAGCGGCGAATCGACCCTCTTTCATAACGTGAGATCGGCCATCTCTCGCATGCGCAATGACTTGGTTCTTGCTTGCGAGAATCTGCAGAGCGGCTTTGGCGACATGTGTTCGCGCAGAGGTTCGGATGTCCGCTTCAATCGGCTCGGCGGCAAGTCTCCGAGAACGGGCGGATGGATCTGGCTGGAGGACCGGCCCACGGCACCGCTGCACCGAAGGCTCTTGTCGTGGAAGTCCTTGAGATTCGTGGGATGTGACGCCACGCCCTCGGGTCTCTGGCGATTACGCCGGAGGATTGGAGTCGTCGGCGGCCGCGTGCGGGGCGATCGCGTGGAGCCATGATTGAGGTAGGATAGCGCGCACGGGCCTCCCATCGTGGTCGCCAATTGATCGTGCCTTGACCAATGAAGAGTTGAAGTGTGATTGATTCGCCGAGATGGGCGGTCGTTGAATGAGTGAAAGGACCAGGTCCCGCTTCACGCGTTGAATACCTCGGGTGGTACTGCAAAGACACTCCGACGATCTAGTGAGAGGTCGCCGCGGATAGCACAAGGTTAGAGAACGTACCTAATGCCATGTGCGAATGGCATATATATACTGTAGAGGTCCGACCGTTAGCGAAGATTTCGGCCGGTAGCGAGAATTGCGGTCCAAGCAGCTTACTTGGGCGGTTGCGTTTGGCTGGGTCGGGCGGCGGCCCGATTCTTTGATGCGATTCTTGTAATTCTTGATACACCCCAGAAACAGAGCGATTTTCTTTACTTATTTTATTTATTAAAAATTATATTATTATGTTCTACAAAATTATTTTAATTTAATATCTTTCACAAAAATTGTTTCCCGTGCATCGCACGGGTTACATACTAGTATCCTTCAATTTGAGTTATATCTAGCCTGTGAGAGGCTGATATATCATCTTTCAGTTTGAGTTATTCCTAGCCTGTGAGAGGTGAAAATGGTACTCAAGCGATCATTCTTAGTCCGTGAGAGGTGATCCGGTGTCATTGAGTTTGAGTTAGTGTTATGGTACCATGTACCTATAGTGTGGCGTGGTAATATTATATGAATATCTTGATGGTGTGTTTTTGTGTTGTTTCTATCCACCATTGTTGTTATGCTTTTAACATGATGTAAAACATACTCACCCCCTCGTTTTCTATGTGTTTTTCTTGTATGATTTGTGTGCAGACTATCCTTAGGAACGAGACTGCATATTAGTATTGGGGAGTTGTCCATAAGGATGAAGTGGAGATATTTTCTCTAACTCACCTTGTTGTTGGACTACTGTTAAGTTCAATTGGGAAGTTTGGCTCTGATATTGTGACATTGGGGTTGGGATTAATATCGTTGTCTTGAACTTATTTTTTTATTTCCACATATTCTTTATTTGAGGATAATTGTAAGGCTTTTAAGAAGCCAATATATTCTATTATGTTAAACTATGATTTAGAGTTGAGATATACAATGATGAAGTGATACCTTTTCTCCCTACGAAGGATTATTATTATTATTATTATTATTATTATTATTATTATTATTATTATTATTATTTGTTTTCATTTTATTTTGTTATTATTAATTCGTACACACAAAAAATACTTATTTTTCATACAATTCGTTATAAATTATTTTGGGGTTTAGGGTGTCACAGTATCAATGCAACATTGGTCGTCCAACTCTGGGTAAGCTCGTGGCCTTCGCCTCCACTGTTCACCATAAAATGAGGTTCTTCTCTGATCTGGATCAAGTGGTGACAGTCCCAGTAGATATGGATGGGGCTAGAAGGTGTGAGTATCTGTGCTTAAAGGCCAAGCACCGAAAAGGAGCAAGCCCTAGCGGCATCGAAGTCAGAATATGACAATAAGGAAGAGTAAGTTAAAATATGACAATGTTAAATGAAGTGTAGGCATCAGTATCAGCTAAACACAATGTATTACGCATTGTCTTCAATAAATAAAAGTTTACAAAACTACTCTTTGTCGATTTCAATTACTTACAAATTTCTGTATCACTAACATATAGGTACGTCGACGACCCGAGCTCCCGACTAACTCAACGCCCCTCTCACCCTAGTTCGACCCGAGCTGGCCATTCGAAAGACAACGGTATGAGGCGGCGCCGACGAATAAAGTCCTCCATGATTCCGAGCTCATACGCTCCATCATGGGGTGCTGGTGAGGCCCACAGCGGCTAAGGTCCACAACGACCCTATTTCTTTCGCCCTGTGCGATTGTGCCTTCCATTCTAGTGTCTGAGTTCACATCTCCACCAGAGTGAGAAGGAAGAAGTTTTCGTTGCTTCGCCCCCTCTTTCGTCCCGTGCGATTGTGCCTTCCCTTTTGGTGTCCGAGTTCACATCTCCACCAAAAGGCAAAGGAAGAAGTCCTTGCGGCTTCACCCGAAGACCCATGATGTCTGAGCTCAGTGCTCCATCAGGGAATTGAAGGCCGGAATCCACAGCGATTTCGTTACCAAGATTTCTCTGATGTCCGAGCTCAATGCTCCATCAGAGAACCCGGTGGAAGCCCACAGCAGCTTTGGGGCAAAGACTACGAGGTAAGTCCCTTACTTTCTATTTACTACGGCTCCGACCCTCTCTTTCGTTAAATCTCACCACACGAGTATCGTCTGATTCGTAGTCGGTGCAGAAAACAAAGAGAAAAACTTTACTGCTCAATTAAAGAAACTACTCGTATTTCATATAACATAAAGCTTTTTACATAAAAGTTAATGATTGCAAAAGAGAAATTACAACAAAGCTAAACATCACTAAGGTATCGGATTCTTCCAAAGAACCAGACTCTGTACTCTCCTCCTCTTCTGATGTAGGGATATCAGACCTCGACTTCATGTGTTTCCCTTCAATGACAAGTGAATAGAAGTAGTGGTTGTAGCTTAAGTGATCATAGTAGGAAAATCAAAGAAAACGAGGTAAGATGAAGGTTAGGTACCTAGGGCGCCATTTGGAGCGAAGGGTATTTGCCTAAGCGTAAGTGTCGAAGCGTAAGTGACTAAGTGTGGGAGACGAAGGGCAAGAGTGTGTGAGCCAAGGTGTAGGTGTCGACTTGTAGCTACTGAAGTATAGAGTATGTATACCGAGGTGTAGTGGCCGAAGTGTAGTGTATATATACCTAAGTGTAGTTACTGAAGTGCAGATTGTAAAAGGTATAGTGTAGATCTACCGAGGTGTAGATGTACCGAGGTGTAGTATGTATGTCAAAGATAGTGTTGTCGAGATATAGGTGTGTTGAAGTGTAAGAGTATCGAAGCGTAGTGTGTCGAAGTGTAGTGTACCGAGGTGCAGTGTAGTGTACCGAGGTGCAGTGTGGGTGCCGAGGTGCAAATGTGAGTGTGCCGAGGTGCCGTTTTGACGCTTGATATGGCGCATGTTCTTTGTCGGCGCATGGCTTGTGTGGTGTTGTTTAGCGCCGAGTATGTCTAAGTGGCTGAATGGTGATGTCGATGTGTCCAATGAGTTGGACATTAGCCATAGAGCTATTGACGAGGTCTTGGTGAAATAAGTGACGAAGGCTGCGGTCTTGGAGCTATATGCTCAAAAGTGACGTTTGCGCCGAAAGGCTATTGTTGTGGTTGATTGTTTCTGAGGTGATGAACATGGTGTCTCATGCATCCCATATGCATTATTGCGACGAAGGCTGCGGTCTTGGAGCTATGCTCAAAGCGACGTTGTGCCCGAAAGGCAAAATAGCGACGATGGTGGTGGTACCACATGCATTATACCCTTGGTGTCGGGTTGCATTCATGCATACACTCATATGACTGGTGATGTTTATTGTTGATGTTGAGTTGATGTGTTATATCTTGATGTGTGTGTTGTTTATTGAGCCGAGGTGTTCTAGTTGTTTTCTCTAACGTGATGTTTATCATACATCCTATTATATGTGTTTAGAGACTCACCCTTCTGCTTTTATGTTGCTTCTTATGTCGGCAACGTGCAGGTGTTCCCGAGTGAAGGTTCTTCCTTACTCAGTCTTGTTATGGTGTATTGCTCTGATATGTAACACTGGGGAGCCGAGTAGTCTAGTAGTTAGTTTTAATCTAAGTTGTCAAATTGTAAACTCAGTGATGTATTTTGAATATATTGTATTCTGCTGCGTGGTGATTATGTGGACTGTTATGTCCTTAAACCGATGTGGTTGGGACTTCGTTCCCTTGACTGTAGTGTTACGTATCATACTGTTGTTGCTTGATTGTGCCATGATTGATGTCTGTTGGTTTTAATGAAGCAAATGTAGCACTCTTTTGTGGGTGATTTTGAAAACTCTGATTTTTTTTAAAAATAAAAAATTATTAAGTAGTAGTTAATTGTAAGGGGGTGTTACATTAGTGGTATCAGAGCAAAAGTTTGGTTTGTCCGACCAAGTTGTTGAGTCTTGAGTTTCCAAATCCTCGAGTCTTGTGGCTCGTTCTGAATCGATCTTGTTTAAATGTTTAGTGAGATGGCTGGAAGAGCTGGAAGGAATGACGCTGCCATTGCTGCTGCGTTGGAGGCGATGGCGAATGCTGTGGGAAATCAGCAAGCTGCCGAGGATGCATGAGCTCGTAGGCTAGCTACTTTCCAGAGGGAGAACCCTCCTACTTTCAAGGGGAGGTATGACCCCGATGGGGCTCTTGCATGGTTGAAGGAGATAGAGAGGATTTTTCGTGTCATGGATTGCACGACTGCTCAGAAGGTGAGGTATAGTACCCACATGTTAGCCGAGGAGGCCGACGATTGGTGGCTTGAGGTTCTTCAGAGGTTGGAGACTGCTGGCAAAGAGATCACGCGGGATATCTTCAAGAGGGAATTTATGAGGAAGTACTACCCTGAAGATGTTAGGGGCAAGAAAGAGATGGAATTTCTGGAATTGAAGCAAGGGAACAAGTCGGTTGCCGAGTATGCGGCGAAGTTTGTAGAGTTGGTTAAGTTATACCCTCACTACAGTGGTGCTACTGCTGAATTCTCTAAGTGTATCAAGTTTGAAAATGGTCTGAGGCCTGACATCAAGAAGACAATTGGATACCAAAAGATCAGAGTGTTCTCCAAGTTGGTTGACAGTTCCAGAATTTTTGAGGAGGATAGCAATGCGCATTTCAGGGTGATGAAGGACAAGAGGAGTCAGTCTCAACATCGTGGTAAGCCATATGAAGTTTCTGGTGGCAAAGGCAAGTCGAAGGTTGGTTCAGGAAAGAGGCCTAGTGGGGGAGACACTCCTGCTAGCGTAGTGTGTTTCAAGTGTGGGATGCCAGGTCACAAGCAGTATGAGTGCAAGGTCGTTGAGAGGAGGTGTTACCGGTGTGGCAAGGAGGGTCACATGGCTGCTGACTGTGAACTCAAGGGCGTAGTTTGCTTCAACTGTGGAGAGGTGGGTCATATTAGCACCAAGTGTTCTAAGCCGAAGAAGGAGAAGGGTGTTGGAAAGGTGTTTGCTCTTGCGGGATCCGAGGTGGTTAATGAAATAAGAGGTACGTGCGTTATTAATTGCATTCCTTTGGTTGCAATTGTTGATACCGGTGCCACGCATTCATTCATTTCTGCTATATGTGTTAAGAATTTGGGTTTATCCTTGTCTTCGTTGATGAGGGAGATGGTTATCGATACTCCAAATAAAAATTCGGTGACTGACTACCTCTCTTGTGTGTGCGAAAGTGTCCTCTGTCGATTTTAGTGAGACTTCGTTGTTGATTTGATTTATCCGCCATTGGATGGGATGGATGTCATCCTTGGTATGGGTAGTTAGTGGATAACCATGTTCATATCAATTGCTTTAGTAGGACTGTGAGTTTCCCTTCTTCCGAGGTGGAAGAATCTGTTTTGTTGCCTGCTGGTCGGTTGCGCAAAGTAATGAAGGAAGGAGTTATGCTGTTTGCTTTGAGGGGTCATTGTCTGTCGAGGATCAAGCTAAGATTGATGAAGTGCTGGTGGTGCGAGAATTTCCTGAGGTATTTCCTGACAAGATTCCGGATGTACCACCTGAGAGGGAAGTCGAGTTTGCTATTGATCTGGTACCTGGTACTAGGCCGGTGTCTATGGCACCTTATAGGATGTCTGCATCCGAGTTGTCCGAGTTGAAGAAGCAGCTTGAGGATTTGCTTGAGAAGAAGTTTGTAAGGCCAAGTGTGTCGCCTTGGGGAGCTCCGGTGTTGCTAGTAAAGAAGAAGGATGGGAGCATGAGGCTCTGTGTTGATTATCGGCAGTTGAATAAGGTGACAATTAAGAATAAGTATCCGCTTCCAAGGATTGATGATTTGATAGACCAATTGGTGGGTGCTCAAGTGTTTTCTAAGATTGATCTGAGGTCGGGTTACCATCAAATCAAGGTGAAGGATGAAGATATTCCTAAGACGGCGTTTAGAACTCGGTATGGACACTTAGAGTATTCGGTGATGCCATTTGGTGTTACGAATGCTCCGGGGGTATTCATGGAGTATATGAATCGTATTTTTCATGAGTATCTAGATCGGTTTGTGGTGGTATTCATTGATGACATCTTGGTTTATTCTAAGTCCGAGGAGGAGCATGCCGAGCACTGGAGATTGGTGTTGGAGGTCTTGAGGGATAGGAAGTTGTATGCGAAGCTATCTAAGTGTGAATTCTGGTTAAGAGACGTGAGTTTCCGAGGTCATGTAATTACCGGTAATGGTATTGCAGTGGATCCTTCTAAGGTTGAGGCTGTGTTGCAGTGGTGAATACCCTAATTTTGTCCGTCTTCTTTTTGTCACTTGCTTTATTCAACTTGTTTTTCGAGATCACACGATTACAAGTAGTTAGAATAGTGTCCTTTTTTTAATTTAAGCCAATTTCAATTATCCGTTCAATTAAACCGAAATACCGTTACTTAAGCTAGGCATGCGCGCGAATGATCGATCTTTTCGCGCATTATTCAGTTTAATCTCGATATTTGGGCCTAATCGAACCTAAGTGGGCTTCTTTAAGTCGCTTTTCTCACTATTGGGCTTCTCATTTTGGCTTGGGCCCACAGACGTGGTTCCGAGTTAATTTTTAGTGTTTATTGTTTAACGAATCTATTTCTTCTATTCGGGCCTCGTTCTAGCATGTTCATTCAGTTGGGCTCGAGTCGCTTTTGTATTTGGTCCAATTTCTTCTTTTTCTTGTTTTAGTCATTTATATTATTTTGAGCAATATAGGTAGTCCAAAAATGTCAAAAAAATCTATTTACTTTTATTTACAACTTAGGAGTGTCCAAGAGTCCAATATGTCCAAAAATACAAAAAATAATAATACTAAAAATACCAAAAAGTACAAATCCGAAAATACAAAAAAAAAATAAACGCAAGCAGCGTGAAGTGATTTAGGGTTTCAATACCGCTCCCCAGAAAGTGATGGGTCGGGACCAGCTCCCTCGAAACACGAAAGTCGATCAAAGCCCGATCAAACCGTAATCAATGCTAAGACCTAATTTTAACTATAAAAAGACAGTCAGTGAGAGTCAAAAGGGGGATAGAATCAGACAAAAACAGACAGAGCAGACACAAATGTCAAGAAAAAATCACTACACAGAGACTAGGGTTTCACACTAAAACCCTTATCATCCAAACAGAGATAGATCTGAAACAAAGAAATTACACAAAAGAAGGGAGAATCAGAAAAATGTAGAACTCACCAACACCGTCATCACTCACCGACAACCACCAAAACCGAGCCAATGAGCCATCTCCCTCCTCCTACCACCATACCCAGTCGCGAACCAACCACCACAAACTCCTTTCACCTTCAATTGCAAATCACCACCATCAAAAACCCACCTCCGGTCCCCTACTCTCTCATCGCGACCACCCGTCTCCCCACCTTCGGCCTCCCTCGCGAAACTACTCCTGAAAAAACTGAACCCACCATAAATTTCCTATAATCACCAAACCAAACCACACATCAGGAACTAGGAACGAGATTGGAAGAAAATAAGAGGAAGAAGAGAGTTAAAATCGAAAAAAAGAGAGCTAAGAAACAAAAAAATTGAAGGAACGAACCTGGAAGTTGTCCCATCGGCGCCGGCGAACTCTCTACCGTCGATTCCGAGCTCCGGCGAAGCTTCCCCTCTTCACGCTCCCTCTCTCTCTCTCTCTCGCTCTCTCTCTCTTCCACAATCGTCGGACCTCCTTCTCTCTGCTGGGAGTGGCTGCGGCGGCAGCTGATGTGAGGGAAGGGTTGGAGGTGTGTTTTTAGGGTTTTGGTTTTTAGGGTTGGGCCTTATATAGTGTCTCCCTTTATTTATTTTATTTTTAATTATCAGACTACTGCTTGCACCCCACGAATTAATGCATACAATCTCCCTCACTTAAGCCCAGTTTCGCTAATTGGGCCCTCCTATGCGAACTGGGCTTGCTTTTTACACCCCCGGTTCAGTTACGCAACCCCCCTACGACTAATAGCACCTCCTTTTTGCAATTTTCACCCCTCTTCTTCGTTTTTTTTTTCTAATTTTTCTAAAAAACTTTCAATAAATCAAAAACTTTGCTAGTGGTCTTGCGAAGCCTTTGCTTGCATGATTATTAACAATGAGGAACTAGTGGTGATCACTTGGAGGCTTTGCTCAATTGATCATCACGAATGCCTAATTTTTCTAAAAATTTTCAATAAATCAAAAAAACTTTGTTAGTGTGGTCTTGCGAAGCTTTTGCTTGCATGATTATTAACAATGAGGAACTAGTGGTGATCACTTGGATTGCTCAATTGATCATCACGAATGCCTAATTTTTCTAAAAACTTTCAATAAATCGAAAAACTTTGTTAGTGGTCCTGCGAAGCCTTTGCTTGCATGATAATTAACAATGGAGTGCTAATGGTGGTCACTTGGAGTCTTCGCTCAATTGATCATCATGAAAGCTCAGTTTTCACAACTAAACAAATAAAAACCAAAAACCCAGAACTACGTAGCTTTGAATTCTCCATCGCACCGGGAGATACGAAGGAGCGGATCCCCTCCGTCAAGCACAACGAACCAAAAACATTTTTCCTTTCAAAAAAAACCAAAGCGGCTAACTCTCGTCAAGCGCCGCAAATAAAAATTTTCATTAAGTCTTTTCAATCAAGAGTCAAATTTAAGTATTTTCCAAATCAACACTTAAAACCACACGTTTAATTAAAGGTTCCCTTTCGGTAGAAAGGAGGTGTGGGGTGCTAATACCTTCTCCAAGCCTAACCGACCCCCGAACCCAAATCTTCCGGATTTCCAAAAGGTCATCTGCCTTCCAAAAAGGTTTTTCTTCAATATTTTCCTTATAAAAAATATTGGTGGCGACTTCATTGTTTTAAAAGGTTGTAAACGAAGAAAAACCCCTCAGGGACTTTTTCGGGTGCAACAAGTGGGAGGCGCCCAAGTCGGTCACTAAAATAAGGAGTTTTCTGGGGTTGGCCGGTTATTATAGAAGATTCATTGAAGGCTTTTCCAAGTTAGCACTTCCGTTGACTCAGCTGACTTGCAAGGGGAAGGCGTTTGTTTGGGATGCTCGTTGTGAGGAGAGTTTCAATGAGTTGAAGAAGAGATTGACGACGTCTCCTATCTTGACGTTCCCTAATCCGAGTGAACCTTTTGTAGTGTATTGTGATGCGTCTAAGATGGGTTTAGGCTGTGTACTCATGCAGAATTGTTAGGTGGTTGCTTATGCTTCAAGACAGTTGAGGACTCATGAGAAGAACTACCCTACACATGATTTGGAGCTGGCTGCAGTGGTGTTTGCGCTGAAAATTTGGAGGCATTATCTTTATGGTTCTAGATTTGAAGTGTTTAGTGATCATAAAGGTTTGCAATATCTGTTTGATCAAAAGGAGTTGAACATGAGGCAGAGGAGGTTGTTGGAGTTGTTGAAGGACTATGACTTCGGTCTGAACTATCATCCAAGAAAGGCTAATGTTGTAGCTGATGTTTTGAGTCGTAAGTCTTTGCATGTGTCGGCCATGATGGTTAAGGAGCTCGAATTGATTGAGCAATTCAGAGATTTGAGTTTAGTTTGTGAAGTGACACCTCGGAGTGTTAGGTTGGGAATGTTGAAAATTACTAATGAATTATTGGTTAGCATTAGGGAGGTGCAGAAGCTAGATGTTAAGCTAGTTGATTTGGTGGTGGGAATTGGCCGAGCTGAGAACAAGGATTTCGAGTTGGATGCTCAAGGTTTATTGAGATATCGCAATCGGATTTGTATTCCTGATGAAGAGGAGATTAAGAAAGCAATTCTTGAAGAATGTCATAGGAGTAGATTGAGTATCCATCCAGGAGCTACAAAGATGTATCAAGATTTGAAGAGGTTATTTTGGTGGCCGGGGATGAAGAGGGATGTAGCTCGGTTCGTTTATGTCTGTTTGACTTGTCAGAAGTCAAAGGTGGAGCATCAGAGGCCGACAGGGCTGATGCAGCCGTTGGAAATTCCGGAGTGGGAGTGGGATAGCATTTCTATGGATTTTGTAACTGGATTGCCGAGTACAGCGAAGGGGTATGATGCCATTTGGGTGATTGTTGATAGGTTAACGAAGTCGTCTCACTTTGTTCCTATTAACATCACGTATCCGGTGCCGAGGTTGGCAGAGATTTATATCCGAGATATTGTCATACCCCAATTTTGTCCGGCTTAGGTCAAAACCCTAATTTTCCCCAAAAATAAATAAATAAAAGAAAAAGCATCATGCATTGCATTTAGGGTCCTAAAAGTCATTTCAAAGTTTCTAAAATCATTTTTGGAATTGAAATGCACTTTTTGGACAAATTAGGATTTTTTAGGGTAAGGGGCATTTTGGTCATTTTTACTAGCAGGATGATTTTCTCGTCAAAAATATGCACACACCAAAAGTACATTTTCTCTTATCCAAGATAATTTTTGTACAATTTTTAGAGAAAACATCCTAGCCCAAAATAATTAAAATGCATTTTCCCTATTTTTATTGCATAAAAAATGCTAAAAGATCATTAAAAATTCCCCAATTTTTAAATGACAATTTTTGCTTGTCTAGAATAATTGGGGAGGTTACTTTATGATGTCCAAAAACATGTAACATACTTCTAATAGGTGCATTCCCATTTTGCATGCCCAAAAATTCAAAATTCAAAATGCAAAAATGGGAAGTGTCCTCAATAAGACAAAATACCAAAAAACAAGCATTTTTTTATTTTTTCTCCCACATTTCAGCTGTTATGCGCAGCCCCCTCTCTCTCTCTCTCTCTCTAGAAGCTTCTACACACCTCATTTCTTACTCACCAAGTTTTGATTTGATCATATCCTCAATTTTGCCCATTTTGGTAATTTATTCCACACACTTACACTAACCTCTCCACCAAAAAACACCATTTTACCTTTTTGAGAACATTCCCTCACCATAATACCCCTAACCCTATCTTACAAGAGGCACCATTCCAAAATTAGATTTTTGTTCACAAAATTCCCTTTCTTTTTTTTGTTCATGCATGCGCCACCTTCACTCATTTCTCTCACACACTTGTGTTTTCTAAATACCCCTAATCCATGTGACTAATAATCCTAGCCATCCATTCAAAAAATAAAATCAAATCCTAGAGCCCATCAAAGATGAGAAGACTAAAATACCCTTAAACCTAAAAACCCCTATAAATACTTCCCATTTCCCCACCTCATGGATCTTTTGGCTATCACTCTCACATTCAAGAAAAACCCTAGCTAGCAACTCTCCTCTCCTCTTCCTCCTCAAAACCGTAACCTCTCCCCCATTTTCCTCCATTCATTTTTCAACTTTCATTCACCCAAATACCTTCAATCTACCTCTCACACTCAAGGAATTCATCACACCATTTTCATTTCCTTCTTCTCCTTGCTAGTAGAAAGCTTCATCTTGTTGTTCTCTCCTCTATTTCTTCAATTTTCTTTTCCATCTTAGAGAGAAGGTAAATTTATAGTCCCTTTGCATCATCTCCAAATACTTTGCATTAAAACTCATTTTCCTTCCTTCATTCCCTTTGCATATCATCATCTTTCATACAATGTAGTTTATTGTGGTTGAGGGGTGAGGTTTGTTATCTCACCCTAAAATAAGTGGATTCATGTTGTTCTTATGTTAGTTTTTGTGTTCTCTTGTTAAATAAAATGTGATTTAAGTTTCGCATATATGTGGTTAAAAAATATCTTCAAATTGATTTTGTTATTTCTTTGTTTAATTTTGTTGTTAACATTTTATCTAGTATTAGATGTTATGCTTATTGTAAATTGTTGAGGATTTGGCTCCATGATTCCTACTAGTGCAAAATGCACTTTGATCTTAGTAGTGAAGAGAGCTAGAAATGACTCTATTTAGTATTTGGGTTTATGCATTCATTAGTTCATGTGTTTTAATTACTATATTGTTTAGTTGTTGATGATCTTGCAAAAGGATTCCCACTAAGTACTTAGTACTTTTGATTTAAAGTGGTGAAGATTGCAAGAGGGGATTCAAATTCATTTTATAGTTTAATATCATGTTCATTTCGCATTGTGTGGGGATAAATTAGGTTTTGCTTGATTTTGATTTATTTTTTTTGTTGATGATCTTGCAAAAGGACTCCCACTAAGTACCTAGTACTTTTGATTTAAAGTGGTGAAGATTGCAAGAAGGGATTCAAATTCATTTTATAGTTTAACATCATGTTCATTTCGCATGTTTTGAATAAATTAGGTCTTGCTTGATTTGGATGTATTTCTTGGTTTAGTTATTGATGATCTTGCAAGAGGATTCACACTAAGTACCTAGTTGCTTTTGATTTAAAGTGGTGAAGATTGCAAGAAAGGATTCAAATCTATCTCATAGTTTAAATGTTTAGTGTTCTTGTGACTTAATTATGTTGTTGTTGGTTGTTGATGATCTTGCTAAATGACTCCCACAAAGTTCTTAGAGTATTTAATCCAAGTGGTGAGGATGGCTAGAAAGGATTCAATTGATTTAATTTTGTACAAATTGTCCTTTCATTCTTTGCTTTATCTCTTAATAGTTCTTGTAAGATAATCATAGATTTTTGCTTAATGCTCAAAGTTTTCCTTGCATGCTTAGTTTTGGCCGTGGGCCTATTCCATTGAATAATATCTTCTATTGCTTGGTCCATAATTAGGATTTGATTTTAGGGTTTTGGTTCCACCATGTGTGTCCTTGGGTTAGGGCTTAGGTTTGAGGTTTATGTTGCTAGATTGTTTTTTTTGAACTTTTAGGTTGAATAAATACATGCCTTGCTTGATACTTATCTTACACTCTCACATGTTAGCTTGGATTTATGCCTCATGGCGCTCTTGTGTATTAATTGTTGACTACTTTCGCTTGCAAATTTATAAGTGTTGCTTCTCGGTTTTGAATAAAAAGATTTGTTATGTTCTACTTTCTTTTCAAGTCCAAAATCAAATGTTTTCAAATAAAAACCTAAGGCATTTTTCATAAACAAATCATTAGCCATCACTCGAAGCCATTGCTTGTTTGATCGTTAATGATGGAGTTACTAGTGGTAGTCACTCGAAGCTTTTGCTTGTTTGACTATCATGAAAGCTCCCACACCTTAAATCAAATACAAATTAGTTTAAAAACTCAAAAAACAATATGAGTCATTAGTGGTAATTACCACTACGACTCATCCTTTTCCAAAACAATTTCAAAAAAGATAATAAAACGTTGCAACTTGTAATCACTTGAAGCAATTGCTCGACTGATTACCGGTCCCAACACTTTTCTTTCAAGTTAGTAATGAACGCCACTCGAAGCCATTGCTTGTTTGGTATTCACGAACACTTGAGTCATATTTCCAAAACCCAAAAGATAAGATAAAGACAAAACACAGATTTTCTCAAGATTAAGAACCAAGAACTACGTAGCTTTGATCCCTCATCTCATTGAGGGTACGTAGGAGCGGGTCACATCCCGTCAAGCACACTTTCAAAAAATCACAAAGCCGTCTTCGGACGCAAAGAACCAAGAACTACGTAGCTTTGATCCCTCATCTCATTGAGGGTACGTAGGAGCGGGTCACATCCCGTCAAGCACACTTTCAAAAAATCACAAAGCCGTCTTCGGACGCAAAGAACCAAGAACTACGTAGCTTTGATCCCTCATCTCATTGAGGGTACGTAGGAGCGGGTCACATCCCGTCAAGCACTCTTTTAAAAAATCTAAGTTTAGTTTCACTTTTCAAATATCCCAAAAAGATTTCTTTCTCTCTTGTTTTCTAAAAAACTCTTTCAAATAAAAAGGAAAAAGAAAAGAAGTAGAACGATTCATTTCAAATCAAACACTTCAAAACCACACATCGAATTAATGGTTCCCTTTCGGTAGAAAGGAGGTGTGGGGTGCTAATACCTTCCCCACACCTAACCGACCCCCGAACCTACATCTCAGGGTTTTCGAAAGACCATTTGCTTTCCAAAAGGTTTTCCTAATATTTTCCTTAATAAATGTTAGTGGCGGCTTCATTGAAAGATTTTCTTTTTTAGAAAAGTTGTAAACGAGGAAGGTTCTCCCTCGGGGACTTTTTCGGGCGCAACAGCTGGCGACTTCACTGGGGACATTTTTTTTTTTTTTTTTAAAAAAAATAAAATAAAATAAGTGGTTCAAAGTGTTTGATTTGAATTATTTTTCGTTTTACTTCTTCATTTCCTTACCTTTTTCCTTTTCTTTCTTCATATGCTTGTAATTATGCATGCTTTCCCCCATCTATTATAATCCCTTCTTCTCTGCTCCCTTTCTTGAGGTAAGCTATATATGGTTGTTGATGACACCTTAGGTTAGTTCATTTGTTTTGAAGTGATACTAAACCTTAGGGTAGACGACATGTTATTGTTTGCTTCTATCTGGACTGGTCTGGCTTTTTCCTTGCAGGTGGGGAGGGTAGATTTTAGAAAGTATGTCCTCAATCACACACTTTCACACCTTACATTTTGTATGTTATGAGTGGGCTCCTATACCGGATCCAACAAACACCTAGGAGAGTGGAGACGATTAGTGATTGTCATTCGAGACCTTTGTGCATCGATACTCATGAAAGTCTCAACAGAGTGCGCTTTCTCATGGCGCTTCACACTTGGTAGTTCTCTACATTTGTGGATGTCGGCATGAGGATTCTATAGCTCTGGTAGCCATTGTGAGGGTGTGAATTAGAACTACATGGGAGGAACCTTTGAAGTCGCCCTAGAGCTTAAGATTCCCACCTTTGTAGGACACGAGGACATACGAATTGTGTGTTGCATTATAGTTTAGACATGTCTTTCCTAAAAAAAAAGAAGATTTTCAAAAAAAAAAAGAAGAAAAGAAAGGGTTGCCATTATAGCCTTTTCTTTTGCCGTTCCGTACAAAGCGACATATGACCCACTTTTCAAAAAAAAAAGGGAAGAAAGAGTTACTGCTGTAGCTTTCCTCCTTCCGGTCTATATGAAGCAGTGTACGGTCCGTACTTTCAAAAAGGGGAAACCTGAGTTATAGCAAATAAAGTTTTTTCTAACCTTGCATTTGCATAAAGCATCATTGTCATTTGCATACATCCCCGCATTGCATAAAACTTAAGTTTCTGCAACTCACGCATTCATAGTACATCTCATTTGCATTTGCTTGTCGAGGACCACCAAATAATGCACCATCTTGTCATAGGTGTATCAAAATGGAATCAAGTAGCAAAGCTTCACTTACTCCCCGCCTCTGGGTTGTGAAGAAGGTGGATATTGGTAACTTTGAGTATGTCACGATACTTATGGGTCCAATTGAGAGAGATGCTTTCGACTTAGCATATGGGAATATCCGCAAGCTCTTGCAGTTGAATGTTCAAGAAGATGCTCTTGTGGCTTTAAGCCAATTCTATGATTCTGATACGAGGTGCTTCTTCTTCAAAAATTTCCACTTTCGCCCACACTAGAAGAGTGCGAGCGACTTTTGGGATTCTCCCGGTCTCGAGCAAGACCCTATCAATTCCGAGGATCAGTATTACACTGATGAGAGGTTAGCAACATTGTTGAGGATTGGTAAGGACCAGTTGAAGTTACAGAAACTGAAAAGAAATGGTGTGGCCGGGTATCCACAAGAGTACTTTGAAGACCTGATGCAATCTTATGCTCTAGCCAAGAATTGGGGTCCGTTCAAGTTGGTATTAGCTCTTACCATATTTGGGGTCGTCCTTTTCCTCAAATAGAGAAATATATTGATGAAGATGCAATTGGAGCATTCTTAGCCTTTAAAGATGCCAAAAACCCCGTCAATCCCGTGCCTGCCATTCTTGCTAACACGTATCATGCCTTCACTCGTCACAGTCGGTTCCGTACAAAGAAGATATGCCTTTCTGTTCACGTCCTCTATGCTTGGCTTATTCTTCATGTGGTCCATAACCGTCTAGATGTCAAAGAGTTAATTTCCTATGCTCTAAGTTGTGAGGTGAAGGTCGAACTACTTGAGAATGGTTCGAGTTTTACGCAAAACCTTAATGACCTCCAAATCAGATGGTACACTGCTGCATGTTGGAATGACAGACCTACGGTGTTGTTCAGTTGTGGAAGCTTTCAGAACGTGCCTCTCATGGGGACTCAAGGGTGTATCAACTATAATCCTTCATTAACTTTAAGGCAACTCGGTTACCCGATGAAGAACTCACCCTCCGAAGGCATGCTGTCCCGTGTTTACCTCTATAAGGGGATGCCTAAATACGGTGATTTGCTTCGAAGAGTTCAACAGTCATGGGAATCCGCAGTGCAAAAAGGAAGTGAAGAATTGTCAAAAAGAACCAGTGATGTCACTTTCAACCAATGGCTTAAGGACAAGCTTCAGAGTGTAAGATCACCAAGTCAAGGGATGCTTACCCTTGAGGAGGAGATTCCAGAACCCTATGTCCCTACTTATGAGGAGTTGAATGAAGCCAAATTCACTTTAGCAAAAGTAGAAGAAGAGAAGAGAGCCTTGCAAGCCAAGTTAGAAGAGATGACTCTAGAGAAGGAAAGGTTAGAGGAAGAAAATGCTATCAAGATGACCGCTGTGGAAGAGAGTGTCAAACGATTCAAGAGAGAAGAACAAAGCAAGATAGAGGCCCAGGGATTTCTGAAAAGAGCCAGAGAAGAACTCCAGAAGTGCAAACAGAAAGCAAGGAAGGCGCTTGAGGAGGCCCAAGAGTGGAAGACACTAGCCCATCAATCAGAGCAAGAATCACACTTGGTGAGGAGTTGAAGAGTCGACTTAGGAACCTCGAGCGGGAGAAAATGTTTGTTGAGGAGATCCTCAAGGAATATCAATAAGCCTTGAGTTTTGAAAGAAAATATTTGGTGAATTAAAAGGTAACCTTCGCATGATGCGGAGGAGCCTACAGGCAAGTTCGAGTGAGAGTCGATGATTGGGAAGAGCGCTTCTGGAATTGATAGGGAAAATTGAGGAGCAAGAGATCATTAAAGAGCTAAGAGAGAGATCCGGATGTGGAAGGGTAAATTCTCCAAGTTATCCGAACTAGCTAGTCAAGCTATGGCAGGAGTTCCCAGAAATCTAAGGGCAGCCGAGGCCGAAATGTGTTTCTTCAACACCCCTCTTGAGGTGTACAAGTTTGTGAAGTATTGCCGGGCATTGGTCGTGGAGTTCAGGGAACAATCTCAGGGAGCAAGAGTCAACAAGAAAAGGAAGAGAGATGAAGAATTTAAAGCCATTTGTAATTGAGTTGATTAGATGTACTTCTTCATATAAATTATTTACTCTGAATATTGTATTCTGAAGTATTGTATTCCTTTACTTTATTTCATTATGAATATGGTACCACCTTTTCCCTTGGCAAAAGTCGTTGAAGCTCTTTGTCCTTGATGAATGAAGTGTTTGGTTTGCTACTTTGATTCCTCGTTCCTTTCACTTTCTAAGAAAAAAAAAATAATAATAAAAAATAATAATAAATAAGGAAAAAAGAGAAAAAAATAAAATGAAAAAAAAGAAAAGAAAAGAAAAGAGAAAGGAAGGAAAGTTGGCGCACCTAGGACAAGATGAGGCATTACGTGGTTCTTGGCGTCGAGCAAACATTATGCATACATTCATGCATTCATTCATGCATTTTTCTTTTTCACTCTTATATAATAAAAGTCTAAATAAGCGAGAAAAGGCAAGTCAGTGCGACAACATCGGTATTGGACACGCTCACGGGCGGAGGATGGCAATCTTAGCGGATATCGATCCACCTCGGCCAAAGAAGAGAGAATCGAAATCCTCTATTCCGGCTCGGCAAATGGAAGTGGAGCGAACCCGACCCTCACGATGCAGAATCAAAACCCGATCGACTCACGTAGCTCCGAAAGAGTGATCCCGAAATGAGAATGAGATGAATGCTTTAAAAGCGCGAGATGAGTGAGGTGATGAGGCTTTTGTTGTCTTTAAAAGATGGGAATGACTTTGGATCGCCTTGATGGCTTTGCTACGGCCTTCCTTTGGGATATACTCCCCCAGTCAAGCGAATCGGGATCTTTGGTCTGTGTCGGCGATTGAGAATGTCGCGACCAACGTCTGTTGGACGAAGAAGAATCACTTCTTTGAACCGGGTCGATTCCCCATCCAATTGTTATACCTCAGTCCACTCCTCGAAATCTCACTACACCACCACCGTTTTCCATGGACTCGGGCTTCGTGTGCGAAACTCTGCTTATCCCGGGCTCGATGACTCAATCTTTGCCACCGCATGAATATGTTGTAAGCAATTCCCAGGGGTTATTCTGGCGAGCGGCCAGCGGACACAAGGAACAATTCCAAATGTTAGAAGAAAGGCTAAGGATGGTCGAAGGTTTTGGCTTGAGCTAAAGAGGCTAGAGATTTATGCCTTATCCCCGATGTGGTGCTACCCCCAAAGTTCAAGGTTCCCGACTTTGACAAGTATAGAGTGCTACTTGCCCAAAGAGTCATCCGGCGATGTTTGCGGAAAATGTCAACTTACTCTCGGGATGACAAGTCATTAATCCATTGCTTCCAAGACAACCTAGCCGGGCATCTCTTAATTGGTACATGAAGTTAGAGCCATCCCAAATCCGTTCTTTGGAAGGATTTGGCGGATGCTTTTCTCAAACACTATCAATACAATGCGGATATGGCGCGGATCGGACACAACCTGCGAGAACATGAGTAAGAAAGACGATGAATCATTCAAGGAGTATGCCCGGAGGTGGAGGGCTTTGGGTGCGCAAGTTACACCCCTTTTCTTTGGACAAAGAGTTGGTTTCTATGTTCATGGAAACCTTGCCGTCGTTGTATTATGACCTTTGATCAGCGATGTCTCGTCCAATTTCTCGATTTGGTGATTGTGGGAGAGAGTTGGAAAGTGGATTGAGAAGTGGAAAGATCGCATGCGAGGATTCACCAAGTGCAAACCCCGAGAAAAAGTCATTCTCGGCTTTCCCAAAAAAAGGAAGGAGAAACCAATGCTATCACCATCAACCCACCATATCAGCCACCCAATATTCCAGTTCCCACCCCCGCACAGACAGCCCGTCCATTCCAAAACACCAGTCAAAACAACTACCAAAAGACCTACCAAAACAGAACCTTTGACCCAATTCCCATGTCCTACACAGACCTTTTTAACTACCTCGTCACCAACAAGCTCATTAACACAAGGCCCATGAAACCTGTCCAACCACCTTACTTGAAGGGTACAATCCCAATAACTTTGTGCTTTCCATGAAGGAAGCGATGGGGCATGTTGTGGAAGATCTGCAAAGCCTTCAAGATAGTGGTACAAGATTTGATAGATGCAAAAGGCATAACTTTCAAGCAAGAGGATCCAAATATTACCACTAACCCGTTGCCGGGTCATCAGAGGCCAGCTACCAACGCCATAGAAAGTTCTGGTGGGCGGTTGATAAAGAAAGTGCACGAGATCAAGACTCCTCTCAGTGTCATTTACGCTGAATTATGCCGGGCTGAGGTTGTTAAAAAAGGGTGTTGCCATGAGGAAGGGTGTGCTGACTCTTTATGCGAGGGAGATTGTGAAACCTTCAAGTTGATCTGCGAGGACTTGATGGATCAATACATGGTCCGTAGGAACTCATGGTATGGGGATGAAGTGTTGACCACATGTTCGACGATGATGGGGAGGCCAAAAAGCCGATTGAAATTACGCGCAAATCGATCCAAGAATGGTTCAAGTCGGTGCTCGACCAAAGAATCATTAAAGACCCGTTCCTTTCTCATGCAAAGAAGAAACCATTAAAGACATAACAATGGTGCCTACAAAGGAAGGATGTTGGGATACCCTAGGAGAGCCTAGTGGAAAATTTGACTATTTGGTCAGGTATGATGCTCCGGCGAGTGCTCAAGTCCGAATAGAAGACATCCAGCCCACAGGATGGGGTGAGGAAGATGAACAATACAACCAGATAGCTGTCGTCGAGGAAGAGTTAGCTGAAGAAGAAGAGGGTCGGGATGTGGTTTGTCGCGATGTGGCGGGGAGAAGGAGTTGGCAACCGGAAGATCGTCGATTTCCACTGTTGTTTTCATTTCAAAGTAATGATTTTTGTAATGCAAATCCTTTGGCTCTGCCCAAGGCCTTAGGACATTTTCATAAGGGCATGCATGTTTTCTTTTAAGATATCATCTATCAATAAAATGTAGTTTTGAATTCTCAAATGAATAAAAATTGCTTTTCGTGTCTTCATTTTTGTGTCTCCATTTTTGCTTGTTCATTGCTTTTCTATTCCATGAAATGCGGATCAAAATGAATGTCTCTGGAAATAATAATGCCAATGGTTCATATGTTAATTTTGATTACCCAGTTAATCAAGTGAGGAGGATGTTGAGGACGGTGGGAGACTCCTTCAGAATTGATGAGAATGGTTGAGCAAGAAGGAAAGGTTATTCTACCATATGAGAAAGCTGTTGAGACCGTCAATTTAGGCCTGAGAGGGTGAAAAGAAAGAAGTTAAGGTTGGCACGTCAATGAAAAAAGGGGAATATGAGAGGTTGGTCCAACTCCTGCGTGATTATGTTGACGTCTTTGCATGGTCGTATGAGGATATGCCCGGATTAGATACAGATATAGTGGTGCACAAGTTGCCAGTCAAGCCTGAATGTCCTCCGGTTAAACAGAAGTTAAGGAGGATGAAGCCTGAGATGTCTTTAAAGATCAGAGATGAGGTGAAGAAACAGTTTGACGCTGGTTTCCTAGCCGTAGCTAAATACCCACAGTGGGTTGCTAACATTGTGCCAGTGCCCAAAAAGGATGGGAAGGTTAGAATGTGCGTTGATTACAGAGATCTGAATCGGGCCAGTCCCAAAGATGATTTTCCCTTGCCTCATATTGATGTCCTAGTAGATAGCACAAAGACAAAGACTCCCTTTTCTCCTTCGGGGCCGGGTATTCGGGTTATAATCAGATTAAAATGGCTCCACGAGGATATGGAGAAGACGACTTTTACGACCGCTTTGGGGGCGTTACATTACAAAGTCATGCCGTTCGGTTTGAAGAATGCCGGTGCTACCTATCAAAGGGCTATGGCTACATTGTTTCATGACATGATGCACAAAGAAATAGAGGTCTATGTGGATGATATGATTGCAAAGTCCAAAATCGATGAGGAACATATTGTTAACTGCGAGAAGCTCTTGACGGTTGAGAAAATTCAAGCTCGAGTTAAACCCGGCCAAGTGCACCTTCGGGGTGAGGTCGGAAAAGCTGTTAGGGTTTATCGTCGATCCAAAAAGGATAGAGGTGGACCTGGACAAAGTGCGTGCAATTCTCGAAATGCCCGCTCCCGAAACGAGAGAAAGAAGTTCGGGGTTTTCTTGGAAAGATTGAACTATATTTCGAGTTTATCTTCCGATTAAGCGCCACATGTGAGCCGATTTTCAAATTCTTTGTGCAAGAATCAAGAGACTAAGTGGAATGATGAGCGCCAAGAAGCTTTTGAGAAGATTAAGAAATACTTGCGAATCCACCTATTTTAATGCCTCCGGTGCATGGCAGACCTTTGATCCTGTACCTGACTGTGTTGGAAAATTCAATGGGTTGTGTGCTAGGGCAACATGACGAAACTGGCAAGAAAGAGCATGCAATTTATTATCCGAGCAAGAAGTTCACCGATCGTGAAACGAGGTACTCACTACTAGAAAAGACTTGTTGTGCCTTGGCTCGCCGCTCACCGCTTTAAGGCGACATGTTAAGTCATACCACTTGGTTAGTGTCAAAGATGGATCCTATCAAGTACATCTTCGAAGCCTGCGCTCCACGGGAAGAATCGCCAGTGGCGAATCACGGTTAATCGAAATATGATCTTCTTTATGTCACTCAAAAGGCCATAAAAAGTAGTGCGTTGGCCGAATACCTGGCACATCAGCCTATTGAAGATTATCAGTCAATGCAGTGTGATTTCCCGGATGAGGACATTATGGCTCTATTTGAAGAAGGAAAGTCCCAGAGAAATGAAAGGTGGAGAGTAGTGTTCGATGGTGCTTCCAATAGTTATGGGCACGGAGTCAAGGCGATGTTGATTTCCCACGACAATCGTTTCATACCAGTCACCACTAGACTAAGTTTCTATGTCACAAACAATATTGCAGTCACGAAGCATGTATTCAGGTATTCAGCACTTCTAGATTGGAAAGTCAAAAGACTAGATGTGTGCGGAGACTCGGCTCTAGTCATTCATCAAATGAATGGAGATTGGGAGGCCGAGATCCCGAGTTGATACTCTATAGGGATTATATCCGAGAATTGGTTGAACCCTTTGAAGAAATCACATTTCAAAGATACGCCTCGCAGAGAATCGATTGGCGATGCACTAGCTACTTTGTCTTCAATGTTTAATGTCATTTGCGATAAGAACTTGACCCGCATCGAATTCGACGATCGAAGTTTGCCAAAGCACATTATCACCACTCCCGCACAACAATTGAAGATGAAGAAGATGATAAGCCTTGGTATCATGACATCAAGCGAGACATCCGGAGCAGAGAGTGTAACACCCCTTATATTTAAATGCTAATTCAATTAACTAAAATCGAGTTTTTCAAAAACCTTTCCACGCACCTCGGAGAGGTGGTACATTTAATGAAAACATCGTCCTGACACATAATAAAATCAAACGCATCGAATGCATAATACACATCATGGTCAAGTGGGTTAAGACCCCCAAAACAACTTTGTTTAGTGTTTACAATAATCCATCAAATAGTTTACAAAGACAAATGAAATGAAACGAGTTCACATACTCAATACATAGTTCAAAATCGACAATACATAACCGTAATAAAATAATACTAAGACCCCATCCCCGGTGTTACTAGATCGAGCCGACACAATATCCCATGAAGGCATGGCACCTTCACTCAAAATCACCTGTTTGTCGCCACGAGAGCAGGCAACATAGAAATGCTAGGGTGAGTCTCTTTACATAAATCATAACAAGTAAGATAAGCATTATAATAGGAAGCATCTAGCAAACAACAAGTCACAATAATAATTTAATTAATCATCAACACAATTCTATGAATGTATGGATATATGCATGTGTGCAAAATGCATGTGGATCCATACTCACCTCAATAACCCGCCGGCATCACCGCTTTTTGGCCGAAGCCACCACCGCTTTTGGCCGAAGCCACCACCGCTTTTGACCGAAGCCACATTATTTATTAACATCACCGCTTTTATATGCACATGAATTATGTGACACTATGACAATGCATTCACACATTCACAAATTCATTACTTCAATTATTAACTCGCCGCTTTGGCCGAAGCCCACATCAATCAATAATCCACCGCTTTGGCGAAGCCCACATCAATCAATAATTCACCGCTTTGGCCGAAGCCCACATCAATCAATAATTCACCGCTTTTATTAATTCAACACCTCAACATTAACTCACACTTTGTTGTCACTTCACCACACCACCTATTGATTAAATTCAATCTCACTCATGGACTAAAACCCACCCAAGGACCATTTTGACACACCAAGAATCAATTTAGGGACTTAGGAATTTATTTGACACATTGGAACTAATTAGACGCTAAGGGATTATTTTGTCACGCCAAGGATTAATTTAATTCTTAGGGACTAAGTTGTCACACCAAGGATTAAATTAATTCTTAGGGACTAAACCATCACTTAGATATATTTTGGGTACCTAGACACCAAGGGGGCAGCCAAAATGGCGCCCATAACCAAACACCAACAGCCCACATCACACACTAGCACAGGCGCCAAGTTGCTAGTAAACGCGGCGCCTCTCACTGCGGCTCACCTGCGTGCACACACACTCGATCCACGGCGCCAGATTCCTAGGGAATTGGCGCCCCCCCTGCCAAAACCACCCAAACCGAAAACACAAGGCACAAAACGGAGTCCTGGGCGCCTATTTGCCTAGCAAATGGCGCCCCTAACCAGCACAACACCACTCCAGCAACTAGACACCCCACCAGGCGCCACTTTCTCAGTGAAATGGCGCCCTGCACCTGTTCAGCCTTAAACCGGCAACCTGGCGCCAGATTGCTCAGCAATTGGCGCCCTCTCCTTTACCTACCTGCACTTGCATAAAACACAAGCAGCCAGGCGCCATTTGCCTAGGCATTTGGCGCCCCTCCTCCAACACCATCACTCCAATGACTTCAAACCTAATCATTTACCCAACAACTCATTTCTCACATAACAACCACTCATTTAAACCTCAAATTGACATTATTAGTTTATCATAATCACACACTCATTCTCATGGAAACATTTCATCAAATATATAACATGCATAATTTCACAACTCATGCTCTTACAACCACAAACAACATGTTATGACCAAATCAAACATCCCAAACATCAATAAACATATAATCAACACAAAATCACACAACACATCATTCCTAGAGTTAATCCAACTATAAAACACATCCTACAAGTTATCATAAATGTAATGGAGAGTCCCCTAACCTTGGGTGAGCTAGAAACCTCCAAACAATCACCAAAGTCACCAAATGAAGCAAGCCTCCTTCAATGTGCAGCTATTGCCGAAAATACCCTCTCCCTTGGGTGGAAATGAAATTCAAAATGACAAGAATGAGCTTATGGGACTCTTAGAAATGGAATAAGGAAGGGAAAAGATGAAGATTGGGACCAAAAACTTACTTACCCACACAAGATTTTCAAGGAAAGTTTCCTCCTTTCCTCCTCCTCCTACCTCGCGTGGTCGCTTTTCTCTCCTCCTCTCTACTTTCCTTCGTTGCTTTCTTTCTTTCAAATGAGGGTTTGGTTACTTTAGCTTAGGACCCCTAACCTTTATGACTAGTATTGGGCCCAATAATGGCCCTTGGGCCTTATTCCCACTCCTACACTTAATTTATTCCACCCCCTGAAATAAAAATAATTCCAACTTAGTATCCTATTTAGAATTGATTAGACCCCTCTTAGATAAAATAAACTTTGACTATTTAATTAACTTAATTAAATGTTGCAAGCCCCCAAATAACTTAATTAATTAAATAATTAAATTATTTTGGGCGTTACAACTCTCCCCCACTTAGAGAATTTCGTCCTCGAAATTACCTGTATCAAATAATTCCGGATAGGCCTCCTTCATCTTACTCTCCAACTCCCAAGTTATGGTTTCTCCCACTGCTCCTAACCACACTACCTTCACCAAATTGATTTCTTTGCCTCTCAAGACCTTCACCTCACGGTCCTCAATCCTAACCGGCATAGTCTCCACCGTAAGGTTCTCCCTCACCTCTACATCATCCATCTGCACTACATGAGACGGGTCTGGCACATACTTCCGCAATTGAGACACATGGAATACATCATGCAGATTAGCAAGATTAGGTGGCAAGGCCACCCGATAAGCAACTTTCCCTACTCTCTCTGAAATCTGATATGGTCCAATAAAACGCGGAGTTAACTTCTTAGACTTCAACGCACGACCCACACCTGTTGTCGGAGTAACTCTTAGAAATACATGGTCACCCGCCTGAAATTCTAGATCCTTCCTTCTCTTATCATGGTAACTCTTCTGTCTACTTTGTGAAGCCTTCATCTTCTCTCTAATCATCTTCACTTTCTCTGTGGTCTCACGCACCAACTCAGGACCTAGCACTACACTTTCTCCAGTTTCGTACCAACACAATGGAGTTCTGCATCTCCTCCCGTACAATGCCTCAAAAGGCGCCATACCGATACTCGAATGAAAATCATTGTGTAAGTGAATTCAATCGATGGCAAATGTGAATCCCATGAACCTCCACCTTTCGAGAACACATGCTCTTAACAAATCCTCAAGTGATTGAATTGTCCTCTCTGCGCCCATCCATGCAGGGATGATATGCCAACTCAATCTCAATTTGGAACCCAAAGCCTCTTGCAAACTTCTCCAAAACTTCGGAAGTGAACCTAGGATCCCTATCGGACACAATACTCGGAGGCACACCATGCGACTTCACAATTGTCTTGACATAGATATCCGCTAACCTCGGAATGGATAAGTAATATTAATCGGTAGAAAGTGTGCGATTTAGTCAATCTATCAACAACCACCAATATGGTATCAAACCCCTCATTGTAGTCGGCAAACCCGTCCACAAAATCCATGGAGATACTATCCCACTTCCATTCGGGAACATCCAATGGTTGCATCAACCCGTGGCTTCGATGTTCTACCTTAGATTTACGACACGTCAAGCAAGCATACACAAAGCCGAGCCACATCCCGTTTCATGCCGGGCCACGAGCAGTTTCTTCAAATCTTGGTACATTTTGTAGCTCCGGGTGAATACTCGACTTACTACGATGACCTCTTCTAGAATTGCCTTCTTAATCTCATCATCACTAGGAACACAAATCCTCCCACGGTACCTTAGCACATCTTGAGCATCTACCACATAATCTTCACTCTGGGAGTGGTCAATCCCAACCTGCGATCTCAACTAGTTAATGTCCCTCTTTTGAGCTTCCCGAATAACATTCAAAAAGTCATTGTGAATCTTCAACACACCCAATCTCACACTCTTAGGTGTCACCTCGCAGACTAGACTCAAATCTCGAAACTGTTCAATTAATTCAAGTTCTTTCACCATCATCGCGGATACATGCAAGGACTTTCTACTCAAAGCATCAGCCACCACATTAGCTTTCCCCGGATGATAGTTCAAACTAAAATCATAATCTTTCAACAATTCCAACCATCTCCTTTGCCTCATATTCAATTCTTTCTCAGTCAAACAAGTACTGCAATCCCTTATGATCACTGAACACCTCAAACTTAGAACCATATAAATAGTGCCTCCAAATCTTCAAGGCAAAAACAATCGCTGCAAGCTCCAAATCGTGTGTAGGGTAATTTTTTTCATGAATCCTCAACTGCCTTGAGGCATAAGCCACCACTTTACCATTCTGCATTAAAACACCTCCTAGACCCATTTTAGGCGCATCACAATATACTACAAAAGGCTCTCCAGTTTAGGCAATGTCAAACAAAGCAATTGAAGTTGTCAACCTCCTCTTGATTCTTGGAAACTCTCTTCACATTTGGAATCCCACACAAAAGCCTTCCCTTTACAAGTTAACTGAGTTAGCGGAAGTGCCAACTTAGAAAACCCCTCAATAAACCTTCTATAATACCCCGCCAATCCAAGGAAACTTCTAATCTCCGTGAATCGACTTAGAGCCTCCCATCGCATCATCTTTGCATCAACTTTAGATGGATCTACCGCAATCCCATCACGAAATAATATGACCTAGAAAGCTCACTTCCTTCAACCAAAAATCACACTTTGACGATTTAGCATACAACTTTTTCTCTTTCAACACTTCTAGCACTAACTTCAAATGCTCTGCATGCTCCTCTTGGTTTGGAGTACACCAAAATATCATCTATGAAAACCACCACAAATCGATCCAAGTAATTATGGAAAATACGGTTCATGTACTCCATAAATACCCACAGTGCGTTAGTGACACCAAACGGCATTACGAATACTCATAATGCCCATATCTCGTCTGAATCTTTGTCTTACGAATATCCTCGTCTTTCACTTTAATCTGATGATAGCCCGATCTCAAATCAATTTTGCTAAACACCTTAGCACCAACTAGCTGATCCATCAAATCGTCAATTCTCGGAAGTGGATACTTGTTCTTGATTGTTACTTTGTTCAGCTGTCTATAATCAATGCAAAGTCGCATACTTCCATCTTTCTTCTTCACCAAGAGTACTGGCGCTCCCCAAGGTGACACACTAGGTCTTATGAACTTCTTCTCAAGTAAGTCCTCCAACTGACTCTTCAACTCCGATAATTCGGATGCAGACATCCTATAGGGAGCCATAGACACGGGTCTAGTGCCAGGCACTAGATCAATACACCAAACTCTACTTCTCTTTCAGGCGGCACATCTGGAATTTCGTCGGGAAACACTTCAGGAAATTTACGAAGTATAGGCAACTCCTCAATCTTAGCTTGGCTCTCAACGGACAATGATGCCATCAATGAAAACAACTTAGCTTCCTCCTTCAAAACTCTATGCAGTTGACCAGAATGTAACAATGCAGATTCTTCCTCCTTAGAAGAAGGAAAGCTCACAGATCTACTAGCACAATTGATATGTACTTGGTTATCAACTAACCAGTCCATACCAAGAATGATGTCCAAACCTCCTAAAGGCAAGCAAATAATATCAACAAGAAACTCTCTGCCAAAGACTGACAGAGGACATCTAGCACACATTAGGGATGTAGTTACTGATCCTTTGGTTTGGGGTATCAATAACCATGTCCCTTCTCATTGTAGACAAAACAAGACCCAAATTCTCAAAGACACAATTCAAAGAATGAAAGAATGAGTAGCACCAAAGTATCTACTATAGCTATCAAAGAAGTACAGTTAATAAAACAAGTACCTCTAATCGCGTTGTCCCCTCGGATCCCGCCAAAGCAAATACTTTTCCTTTAACTTTTTCTCTCTTGGGCTTAGGACATTTTGCAATCGATATGTCCCACTTCATCACAGTTGTAATGCATTATCTCTTTCTTCTCGCAATTATTAGACTTATGGCCCCTCATACCACACTTGAAATAAGCGGATCTCAGTGCACTCGCTACTCTTGTGGCCGGGTTTCTTGCGAGCAAAGCACACAATACCCGCGGATCCGTCTCCCACTAGAACCTTTGCCTCCACTCGCCTTCCATTTTCCTTTTCCTCCACTCACATCATAAGGTTTCCCCGGAATTGGGCATTCTTCTTCTCTCTTACCATCTTGTAGGCTGCAGCACTGTCTTCTTCAAAAATTCTACACTTGTCCACTAGCTTGGCAAAGTCTCGAATCTCCTGGTATCCAATGGCTTTCTTAATCTCTGGCTGCAGACCATTCTCAAACTTCACACACTTTGAAAATTACAATCGACTTGGTTGTCATAGTAAGGGCAAAACTTGACCAACTCTTCAAACTTTGTTTGCATATTCACTCTGAGACTTGGTTCCTGTTTCAATTCCAAAAACTCCACCTCCTTTTTAGCCCGCACGTCCTCGGATAATACTTCCTTGTGAACTCCTCTTTGAATACTCCCAGTGATTTCTTCTCCATGACTTCTAGTCTCTGTTTCCTCCTCATCCACCAATCATCCGCCTCTTCTTTCAGCATGTGAGTCCCAAATTTCACCTTTTGTGCCGGAGTACACGCCATAACACGGAAGATTCGCTCTATCTCCCTCAGCCAGGTCAGTGCTCCATCTGGATCATATCTACCTTTGAAGGTAGGTGGGTTCTCACGTTGAAAAGTAGCCAACTTGCGATCCTCAGCATCTTCTCTACCACCCCTCTGCTCCCCCATAGCTTTGTGCTATGGCTTGCGAAACCTCGGCTAAAGCGATCAATCCTTCCGGGCCATTCTCAACCTAACAACTGCAAAGCATTAACATTCGTTAAGAAACAATTAACACTACCTAGTTGTCATAGATACTATGACAGACACATGGCCGGACGGGACAGAAGCTGCTCGATACCACTAATGTAACACCCCCTTATATTTAAATGCTAATTCAATTAACTAAAATCGAGTTTTTCAAAAACCTTTCCACGCACCTCGAGAGAGGGTGGTACATTTAATGAAAACATCGTCCTGACACATAATAAAATCAAACGCATCGAATGCATAACATTCACATCATGGTCAAGTGGGTTAAGACCCCCAAAACAACCTGTTTAGTGTTTACAATAATCCATCAAATAGTTTACAGCACAGCGGAAATGAAACTGAGTTCACATACTCAATACATAGTTCAAAATCAGTTTAATACATAACCGTAATAAAATAATACTAAGACCCCATCCCCGGTGTTACTAGATCGGAGCCGACACAATATCCCATGAAGGCATGGCACCTTCACTCGAGAATCACCTGTTTGTCGCCACGAGAGCAGGCAACATAGAAATGCTAGGGTGAGTCTCTTTACATAAATCATAACAAGTAAGATAAGCATTATAATAGGAAGCATCTAGCAAACAACAAGTCACAATAATAATTTAATTAATCATCAACACAATTCTATGAATGTATGGATATATGCATGTGTGCAAAATGCATGTGGATCCATACTCACCTCAATAACCCCGCGGGCATCACCGCTTTTGGTAAAGCCACCACCGCTTTTAGGCGAAGCCACCACCGCTTTTATGAAGCCACATTATTTATTAACATCACCGCTTTTATATGCACATGAATTATGTGACACTATGACAATGCATTCACACATTCACAAATTCATTACTTCAATTATTAACTCGCCGCTTTGGCCGAAGCCCACATCAATCAATAATCCACCGCTTTGGCCGAAGCCCACATCAATCAATAATTCACCGCTCTGGCCGAAGCCCACATCAATCAATAATTCACCGCTTTTATTAATTCAACACCTCAACATTAACTCACACTTTGTTGTCACTTCACCACACCACCTATTGATTAAATTCAATCTCACTCATGGACTAAAACCCACCCAAGGACCATTTTGACACACCAAGAATCAATTTAGGGACTTAGGAATTTATTTGACACATTGGAACTAATTAGACGCTAAGGGATTATTTTGTCACGCCAAGGATTAATTTAATTCTTAGGGACTAAGTTGTCACACCAAGGATTAAATTAATTCTTAGGGACTAAACCATCACTTAGATATATTTTGGGTACCTAGACACCAAGGGGGCAGCCAAAATGGCGCCCCATAACCAAACACCAACAGCCCACACATCACACACTAGCACAGGGCGCCAAGTTGCTAGTAAACTGGCGCCCTCCTCGCACCGGCCACCGTGCACACACACACTCGATCCACGGCGCCAGATTCCTAGGGAATTGGCGCCCCCCTGCCAAAACCACCCAAACCGAAAACACAAGGCACAAAACGGAGTCCTGGGCGCCTATTTGCCTAGCAAATGGCGCCCCTAACCAGCACAACACCACTCCAGCAACTAGACACCCCACCAGGCGCCACTTTCTCAGTGAAATGGCGCCTGCACTGTTCGACCTTAAATCGCAACTTTGGCGCCAGATTGCTCAAAGAATTGGCGCCTCTCTACCTACCTGCACTTGCATAAAACACAAGCAGCCAGGCGCCATTTGCCTAGGCATTTGGCGCCCCTCCTCCAACACCATCATTCCAATGACTTCAAACCTAATCATTTACCCAACAACTCATTTCTCACATAACAACCACTCATTTAAACCTCAAATTGACATTATTAGTTTATCATAATCACACACTCATTCTCATGGAAACATTTCATCAAATATATAACATGCATAATTTCACAACTCATGCTCTTACAACCACAAACAACATGTTATGACCAAATCAAACATCCCAAACATCAATAAACATATAATCAACACAAAATCACACAACACATCATTCCTAGAGTTAATCCAACTATAAAACACATCCTACAAGTTATCATAAATGTAATGGAGAGTCCCCTAACCTTGGGTGAGCTAGAAACCTCCAAACAATCACCAAAGTCACCAAATGAAGCAAGCCTCCTTCAATGTGCAGCTATTGCCGAAAATACCCTCTCCCTTGGGTGGAAATGAAATTCAAAATGACAAGAATGAGCTTATGGGACTCTTAGAAATGGAATAAGGAAGGGAAAAGATGAAGATTGGGACCAAAAACTTACTTACCCACACAGATTTTCAAGGAAAGTTTCCTCCTTTCCTCCTCCTACCTCACGCCGTGGTTCGTTTCTCTCCTCCTCTCTACTTTCCTTCGTTGCTTTCTTTCTTTCAAATGAGGGTTTGGTTACTTTAGCTTAGGACCCCTAACCTTTATGACTAGTATTGGGCCCAATAATGGCCCTTGGGCCTTATTCCCACTCCTACACTTAATTTATTCCACCCCACAAAAAAAATAATTCCAACTTAGTATCCTATTTAGAATTGATTAGACCCCTCTTAGATAAAATAAACTTTGACTATTTAATTAACTTAATTAAATGTTGCAAGCCCCCAAATAACTTAATTAATTAAATAATTAAATTATTTTGGGCGTTACAGAGAGTATCCTCCAGGGGCATCAGAAAATGATAAAAGAACACTTAGAAGGTTGTCGATGAATTTCTTTTTGAGCGGTGAAGTGCTCTACAAAAGGAACCATGATAAAGTACTCCTTAGGTGTGTGGCAAAGGAGGAAGCAGAAAGGATCATGAGAGAGGTGCATGAAGGCACATTCAGGGACTCATTCCAAAGGGCATACTATGGCAAGAAAGATATTAAATTTGGTTATTCTTGTTTGCGGATGGAAGGTGATCTGCTACGATTTTGTGAGAAAATGCCACAAATGTCGATTATATGCGATCATATTCATGTTCCACCGCCGTTAAATGTCTTGACCGCATCTTGGCCATTTTCAATGTGGGGCATGGATGTCATTGGTCCCATAGAGCCCAAAGCGTCAAATGGGCACCGCTTCATTCTAGTTGCAATTGATTACTTCACTAAATGGGTTGAAGCGCCTCATATTCCAAAGATAACTAGTTAAAGTGGTTGCCAAGTTTGTAAAGAAGGACACGGTGTGTCGCTATGGTCTCCCGGATAAAATCATCACGCACAATGGTAGCAATCTGAATAGTAAAATGATGAAAGAGTTGTGCCAGAGTTTAAGATTAAGCATCACAATTCCTCTCCATACCGTCCCAAAGATGAATGGGGCGGTTGAAGCGGCCAACAAGAATATCAAGAGAATTGTGCGAGAAAATGGTAGTGACCTACAAGGATCGGCACGAAATGCTTCCCTTTGCTTTGCACGGGTATCGTGACTTGATGCGCGCCGGCCAAGGGCAACCCTTTCTCTCTAGTGTATGGGTCGAAGCGCTTCTTCCTATTGAGGTTGAGATACCATCTCTCCGAGTGCTCAAGGAAGCCAAGTTAGAAGAGGTGAATGGGTTCAAACTCGTCTAGATCGGTTGAACCTCATTGAAGAGAAGAGAATTGCTACGTGTCATGGTCGGTTGTACCAAAGAAGGATGAAAACAGCGTTTGACAAGAAAGTTAAATCACCGAGAATTCGGCGAGGAGACCTTGTGCTCAAAAAGATTCTCGCTTATTCAAAGTGACCCCATGGAAATGGACCCCTACCTATGACGGACCATATGTGGTAAAGAAGGCCTTCTGCGGAGGAGCATTAATACTCACCAAAGATGGATGGTGAAGAACTCGAAAACCCAGTCAATTGATTCAATCAAGAAGTATTACGCCTGAGAAAAGTAAAAGGAAAAAAGAGAAAGATGAGCCAAACAAGAATTAGCTCGCTAGGTTGAAAACCCGAGAGGGCAACCTAGGCAAAATTGAGCGATCCGGTGGATTGAAAACCCCAAAAGGGCGATCCAGGCAAAAATTAGGGTCAGAAAAGTTGGACTTAAAGGGATAAAAGAGGCAAGCAGCGTCTCCAAAAGCTTGGATAAAAGGCTGATCAAAGTTATAGATATGAGCAGTTGGCATCAAATGCTCCAGAGACAAAGAATATTCATAAGATCTATTGCGTCCATTCCTCTTGTTTTTTTAGTTTCAGAAAAGTTTCCAATGTACTCCTTTCAGTCAGCGTGACATTCTGCACGTCTGACTTCCATATGAATAAAAGTCCAAATTTTTCACTTTAGCAGTTTGTTGCTTTCTTCTTATTTCTGCTTTGAAACTACGTTTTATGGTAGATGATAGATAAATCATGGAAATGTGCATAAGTCATAGCATTAAGATCATTGCGAAATTTTTGAAAATAACAACAAAAAGAGACGATCTTTCACCAAGTAAACTCACAAAAATCAAATAAGAAGCGATCGCGTTAGAATAAAAGGTCGGAGCTCGGCTCTCGAATCGTTATCATAGATGGTTGTGGTGTCCAATGATACAAGTTCCGAGTTGGTCGGACCAGCAAAAGAAAAAGCCAAAAGAGCAAAAGAGCAAGATATATAAAAATAAAAAAAAACAAAAGACAATAAACAAAGTCATGCATTACATGCATCAAGCATAAGATCATGCACTCATCGGTCATGCCTCATAAAGTAAAGAAAAGAAAAATTTAGGCATTGCATTACATGCACCATGAAAGAAGAAAGAAAATGGAAATAGCAATCATGGCATTTGCATCGCATGCGTTTGTTCACCTCACTTGCAGGTATAAAGAGGGATAGGCACTTCGGTATCAATGTTCGACTTCAGGTTCCAAAAAGGAACCCCCCTCAGTGGAGAGATCAGAAAGGAAGAAAAAGAAAAGAGAAAAAGAAGAGAGAGCGTCCAAGCGCGCAGAAGAAGAAAAGAGAGCGTCCAAGCACGCAGAAGAAGAAAAGAGAGCGTCCAAGCACGCAGAAGAAGAAAAGAGGGCGCCCAAGTGTGCAAAAGAGAGGTCTCACATCGTATACAAGCAACGCGATGGACCGCAGCCCCATGCGAGGCGCAACGGAATAGTTGTATCAGCCTAAGATACAGTGGACGCCGTAGATTGATCTCAGATATCGATTCGGAGCCGATAACGATCCCCGATGCGCCGAAAGACCAAAGATTTCAGAAACGTGCTCCTCCAAGCCGCGTGCAAACTCGGATTCGCCAAGAGTTCGTTTAAGGATTACAGGGTTTTAGGCAACTGGGCATTTTACCGCTTTTTGCACGCCAAGTGCCCATTTATCGCTTTCGTAAGACGCCAGTACCCTTTTTATCGCTTTACACAAGACGCCAAGTTTTCATTTACTGCTTTTTCAAAAAAATACAGAAGGCTAAGTAGTCATCACAGTAGGACGCTTGAATTGATCACTCAAGAATTCAAAAAAAAAAAAAAAAAAAAAAAAAAAAAATCCAAAAGAAGAAGGAGAAATGAGAAGAAAAATTCGGGTTTTTCCTAAATGGACAAAATCGGTATAATTTCTGAATTCTTTATCTCTATTTTGCCTCGGAATATGTTTCGGCCAATTCATATTCCTCGTTAAAATCTAGATAAAGAGGGGCAGCTGTCATACCCCAATTTTGTCCTAAAACTTAGTCAAAACCCTAATTTTCCCCAAAAATAAATAAATAAAAGAAAAAGCATCATGCATTGCATTTAGGGTCCTAAAAGTCATTTCAAAGTTTCTAAAATCATTTTTGGAATTGAAATGCACTTTTTGGACAAATTAGGATTTTTTAGGGTAAGGGGCATTTTGGTCATTTTTCGCAACAGGATGATTTTCTCACAAAAATATGCACACACCAAAAGTACATTTTCTCTTATCCAAGATAATTTTTGTACAATTTTTAGAGAAAACATCCTAGCCCAAAATAATTAAAATGCATTTTCCCTATTTTTATTGCATAAAAAATGCTAAAAGATCATTAAAAATTCCCCAATTTTTAAATGACAATTTTTGCTTGTCTAGAATAATTGGGGAGGTTACTTTATGATGTCCAAAACATGTAACATACTTCTAATAGGTGCATTCCCATTTTGCATGCCCAAAATTCAAAATGCAAAATGGGAAGTGTCCTCAATAAGACAAAATACCAAAAAACAAGCATTTTTTTATTTTTCTCCCACATTTCAGCTGTTATCGCAGCCCCCTCTCTCTCTCTCTCTCTCTAGAAGCTTCTACACACCTCATTTCTTACTCACCAAGTTTTGATTTGATCATATCCTCAATTTTGCCCATTTTGGTAATTTATTCCACACACTTACACTAACCTCTCCACCAAAAACACCATTTTACCTTTTGAGAACATTCCCTCACCATAATACCCCTAACCCTATATTACAAGAGGCACCATTCCAAAATTAGATTTTTGTTCACAAAATTCCCTTTCTTTTTTTGTTCATGCATGCGCCACCTTCACTCATTTCTCTCACACACTTGTGTTTTCTAAATACCCCTAATCCATGTGACTAATAATCCTAGCCATCCATTCAAAAATAAAATCAAATCCTAGAGCCCATCAAAGATGAGAAGACTAAAATACCCTTAAACCTAAAAACCCCTATAAACACTTCCCATTTCCCCACCTCATGGATCTTTTGGCTATCACTCTCACATTCAAGAAAAACCCTAGCTAGCAACTCTCCTCTCCTCTTCCTCCTCAAAACCGTAACCTCTCCCCCATTTTCCTCCATTCATTTTTCAACTTTCATTCACCCAAATACCTTCAATCTACCTCTCACACTCAAGGAATTCATCACACCATTTTCATTTCCTTCTTCTCCTTGCTAGGCCGAAGCTTCATCTTGTTGTTCTCTCCTCTATTTCTTCAATTTTCTTTTCCATCTTAGAGAGAAGGTAAATTTATAGTCCCTTTGCATCATCTCCAAATACTTTGCATTAAAACTCATTTTCCTTCCTTCATTCCCTTTGCATATCATCATCTTTCATACAATGTAGTTTATTGTGGTTGAGGGTGAGGTTTGTTATCTCACCCTAAAATAAGTGGATTCATGTTGTTCTTATGTTAGTTTTTGTGTTCTCTTGTTAAATAAAATGTGATTTAAGTTTCGCATATATGTGGTTAAAAAATATCTTCAAATTGATTTTGTTATTTCTTTGTTTAATTTTGTTGTTAACATTTTATCTAGTATTAGATGTTATGCTTATTGTAAATTGTTGAGGATTTGGCTCCATGATTCCTACTAGTGCAAAATGCACTTTGATCTTAGTAGTGAAGAGAGCTAGAAATGACTCTATTTAGTATTTGGGTTTATGCATTCATTAGTTCATGTGTTTTAATTACTATATTGTTTAGTTGTTGATGATCTTGCAAAAGGATTCCCACTAAGTACTTAGTACTTTTGATTTAAAGTGGTGAAGATTGCAAGAGGGGATTCAAATTCATTTTATAGTTTAATATCATGTTCATTTCGCATTGTGTGGGATAAATTAGGTTTTGCTTGATTTTGATTTATTTTTTTTGTTGATGATCTTGCAAAAGGACTCCCACTAAGTACCTAGTACTTTTGATTTAAAGTGGTGAAGATTGCAAGAAGGGATTCAAATTCATTTTATAGTTTAACATCATGTTCATTTCGCATGTTTTGAATAAATTAGGTCTTGCTTGATTTGGATGTATTTCTTGGTTTAGTTATTGATGATCTTGCAAGAGGATTCACACTAAGTACCTAGTTGCTTTTGATTTAAAGTGGTGAAGATTGCAAGAAAGGATTCAAATCTATCTCATAGTTTAAATGTTTAGTGTTCTTGTGACTTAATTATGTTGTTGTTGGTTGTTGATGATCTTGCTAAATGACTCCCACAAAGTGCTTAGAGTATTTAATCCAAGTGGTGAGGATGGCTAGAAAGGATTCAATTGATTTAATTTTGTACAAATTGTCCTTTCATTCTTTGCTTTATCTCTTAATAGTTCTTGTAAGATAATCATAGATTTTTGCTTAATGCTCAAAGTTTTTCTTGCATGCTTAGTTTTGGCCGTGGGCCTATTCCATTGAATAATATCTTCTATTGCTTGGTCCATAATTAGGATTTGATTTTAGGGTTTTGGTTCCACCATGTGTGTCCTTGGGTTAGGGCTTAGGTTTGAGGTTTATGTTGCTAGATTGTTTTTTTTGAACTTTTAGGTTGAATAAATACATGCCTTGCTTGATACTTATCTTACACTCTCACATGTTAGCTTGGATTTATGCCTCATGGCGCTCTTGTGTATTAATTGTTGACTACTTTCGCTTGCAAATTTATAAGTGTTGCTTCTCGGTTTTGAATAAAAAAGATTTGTTATGTTCTACTTTCTTTTCAAGTCCAAAATCAAATGTTTTCAAATAAAAACCTAAGGCATTTTTCATAAACAAATCATTAGCCATCACTCAAGCCATTGCTTGTTTGATCGTTAATGATGGAGTTACTAGTGGTAGTCACTGAAGCTTTTGCTTGTTTGACTATCATGAAAGCTCCCACACCTTAAATCAAATACAAATTAGTTTAAAAACTCAAAAAACAATATGAGTCATTAGTGGTAATTACCACTACGACTCATCCTTTTCCAAAACAATTTCAAAAAATATAATAAAACGTTGCAACTTGTAATCACTTGAAGCAATTGCTCGACTGATTACCGGTCCCAACACTTTTCTTTCAAGTTAGTAATGAACGCCACTCGAAGCCATTGCTTGTTTGGTATTCACGAACACTTGAGTCATATTTCCAAAACCCAAAAGATAAGATAAAGACAAAACACGATTTTCTCAAGATTAAGAACCAAGAACTACGTAGCTTTGATCCTCATCTCATTGAGGTGCGTGGAGCGGGTCACATCCCGTCAAGCACACTTTCAAAAATCACAAAGCCGTCTTGGACGCAAAGAACCAAGAACTACGTAGCTTTGATCCTCATCTCATTGAGGTGCGTAGGAAGCGGGTCACATCCCGTCAAGCACACTTTCAAAAAATCACAAAGCCGTCTTGGACGCAAAGAACCAAGAACTACGTGGCTTTGATCCTCATCTCATTGAGGGTACGTAGGAGCGGGTCACATCCCGTCAAGCACACTTTCAAAAAATCACAAAGCCGTCTTCGGACGCAAAGAACCAAGAACTACGTAGCTTTGATCCCTCATCTCATTGAGGGTACGTAGGAGCGGGTCACATCCCGTCAAGCACTCTTTTAAAAAATCTAAGTTTAGTTTCACTTTTCAAAGATCCCAAAAAGATTTCTTTCTCTCTTGTTTTCTAAAAAACTCTTTCAAATAAAAAGGAAAAAGAAAAGAAGTAGAACGATTCATTTCAAATCAAACACTTCAAAACCACACATCGAATTAATGGTTCCCTTTCGGTAGAAAGGAGGTGTGGGGTGCTAATACCTTCCCACACACCTAACCGAATTCCCAACCTACATCTCGGGGTTTTCAAAGACCATTTGCTTTCCAAAAGGTTTTCCTAATATTTTCCTTAATAAATGTTAGTGGCGGCTTCATTGAAAGATTTTCTTTTTTAGAAAAGTTGTAAACGAGGAAGGTTCTCCCTCGGGGACTTTTTCGGGCGCAACAGATATTGTGAAGCTTCATGGAGTTCCTTCAAGTATTATTTCAGATAGAGACCAGAGATTCACCTCGGAATTTTGGAAGAGTTTGCAAGAGGCGTTGGGTTCTAAGTTGCGTTTGAGCTCGGCGTATCACCCTTAGACTGATGGTCAGTCAGAGAGGACCATTCAGTCGTTAGAGGATTTATTGAGGGCTTGTGTTCTCGAGCATGGTGGTGCGTGGGATTCTTATCTTCCCTTAATTGAATTTACCTATAATAATAGCTATCATTCTAGTGTGGGGATGACACCCTTTGAGGCGTTGTATGGTCGGAGATGTAGGACTCTGTTGTGTTGGTATGAGTCGGGAGAGAGTGTGGTGCTCGGACCCGAGATCGTTCGAGAGACCACTAAGAAGGTGAAGCAGATTCGGGAGAAGATGAAGGCTTCACAGAGTAGGCAAAAGAGTTATCATGATAAGAGGAGGAAAGATTTGGAATTTCAAGCCGGTGATCATGTGTTTCTGAGAGTCACCCCTGTGACTGGTGTTGGGCGTGCATTGAAGTCTAAGAAGTTGTCTCCTCGTTTTATTGGGTCATACCAGATTTTGGAGAGAGTTGGGGAGGTTGCTTACCGGGCGGCCTTGCCACCTAATCTGTCAAATTTACATGATGTGTTTCATGTGTCGCAATTAAGGAAGTATGTTCCAGACCCGTCTCATGTAATTCAGATGGATGATGTGCAAGTGAGAGATAACCTCACCCTTGAGACTATGCCGATTAGAATTGATGACCGAAAAGTGAAGACTTTAAGAGGGAAGGAGATCAATTTGGTAAAGGTAGTTTGGTTGGGAGCTGCCGGTGAGAATGCGACTTGGGAGTTGGAGACAAAGATGCAGGAATCATATCCAGAATTGTTTGATTCAGGTAAAATTTCGAGGACGAAATATTCTAAGTGGGGAAGAGTTGTAACGCCCCAAAAATAGTTCAATTATTTATTTAATTGGGTTATTTAAGGCTTACAACATTTTAATTAAGTCAAATAATTAATTTAGAGTTTTATTGTATTTAGGAGGTGTTTGAGTAATGGAGGAGGTGGGATTAGAGGCCCATGATCCATTAAGAGGCCCATGATCCATTAAGAGGCCCATTATGCATGCCTTAAGTGAAGGTGTCGAAGGGAGAGGATTCATTTGCAACAAAAATCTAAGAAAAGTCAAAGAGTAAAGTAAGAGAGAGAGAGGGAGGTGCTATAGCTTTTAGAGAGAAGAAGAGAAATCTTGGCGTGGAGAGCTCAAGTCCAAGGAAGAGGAGCTTGATTGTTAGGAGATCTTGAAGTCTTGGTGGAAAGAGTGTTAGTTCTTCAATCTATTGAGGTAAGGGGGCTCTCTTTCATCTATAATAGTGTATATGATGAGTATTATGTGTGAGTTAGACTCTAGGATGATGTTTTGAGCTGTTTGTGTTGCTTGATGTGTGATTGTTGTTGTGTTTGTTTCACTTTGGTGAATTTGTGATGTGTTGTTGAGGAGTTGGTCATATGAGAGACCTAGGAGAGAAATGGGAGTTGAAGAACTCTCAGTCTCAGGGTGTTATGGTTGGTGTTGGCACCTTTGTTGAGTGTTTTGATGTGTGTTGAACAAATTTCAAGTGAATAGAAGTAGTGGTTGTAGCTTAAGTGATCATAGTAGGAAAATCAAAGAAAACGAGGTAAGATGAAGGTTAGGTACCTAGGGCGCCATTTGGAGCGAAGGGTATTTGCCTAAGCGTAAGTGTCGAAGCGTAAGTGACTAAGTGTGGGAGACGAAGGGTAAGAGTGTGTGAGCCGAGGTGTAGGTGTCGACTTGTAGCTACCGAAGTATAGAGTATGTATACCGAGGTGTAGTGGCCAAAGTGTAGTGTATATATACCTAAGTGTAGTTGTTGAAGTGCAGATTGTAAAAGGTATAGTGTAGATGTACCGAGGTGTAGATGTACCGAGGTGTAGTATGTATGTCAAAGATAGTGTTGTCGAGATATAGGTGTGTTGAAGTGTAAGAGTATCGAAGCGTAGTGTGTCGAAGTGTAGTGTACTGAGGTGCAGTGTAGTGTACCGAGGCGCAGTGTGGGTGCCGAGGTGCAAATGTGAGTGTCTTAGAGGTGCCGTTTTGACACCAAAGATGGCGCGCGTTCTTTGTCGGAGTGCAAGCTGTGGGTGTTGTTTAGCGCCGAGTATGTCTAAGTGGCTGAATGGTGAAGCCAGTTTGGTCCTTAGGTGACATATTAGCCCTTATGTGACGTTGTGGTCCTCGTAGTGACAATTTAGTCCACTACTTGTGGTGTCGATGTGTCCAGTGAGTTGGACATTAGCCATAGAGCTATTGACGAGGTCTTGGTGAAATAAGTGACGAAGGCTGCGGTCTTGGAGCTATATGCTCAAAATTGACGTTTGCGCCAAAAGGCCATTGTTGTGGTTGATTGTTTCCGAGGTGATGAACATGGTGTCTCATTGTTTGCTGGTGTTTTTAGCAAACAATCACTAGTTTTCAATGTTGAGATTGTGAGATCAAACTAGAAAATCTCTTTGACGATTGCCTTTAAGTTTTGTGTTTTAGACGTGCGTAAAAACGGTAAAAAGTAGAAAGAAACAGATTGAAAACAAAATAAAAGCAGGAAATGCAACGAAGGTAAAAAGAAAGTAAATATTGCATTAATTGAAAGGAGAAATGGTTCATGTAACACCCCAAAATAGTTCAATTAATTATTTAGTTGAGTTATTTAAGGTTTACAACTTTTTAATTTAGCCAAGTATTAATTAGGAGTTCATTTCATTTAGGGGATGCTTAAGTGAAATGGAGAAGGTGGGCGTAGAGGCCCATGAGCCAATTGAGGCCCATGAGCCATTAGAAGCCCAAGGACTTGCATTAAAGGAGAGTGTCGAAGGAAAGGAAGCATGTTTCACCAAAGAGAATCTAAGAAAAGTCAAAGTGAAGTAAGAGAGAGAAGTTGGTAGGTGAGATCAGTTTTCTAGAGAGAAGGGAGAGCATTTTGGCGTGGAAGAAGCTCAAGCTCAACGGTGAAGTGTTGCTGCGAGTGTTAACTGGAGGAATCGGTGAAAAGAGGGTGTTCTACTCAACTGATCAAGGTTAGGGGGCTCTCTTCTCACGTATAATTTTGTAGTATGATGAGTGTTATGTGTGAGTAGTTGTAGCTGTGTTTTCCTGAGCTGTGTTGCATGTGTTTGTGTGTTTTTCTGATGTTTTGCTTAACGCTATGTTTAGCTCGTTTCAGTGAGCTTGTGTTGAGATGATGAGGTGATGGTCATGAGAGACTAAGGAGTGAAATGGGAGCTGAGAAAACTCTCAGTCCCAGTGAGCTAAAGTGAGAGACGTGAGAGTGTAAGGTCCTTATGGAGTAGAGCTAGACTACCGAGTGCGGGTTGGGAGTTGAGTGTTCATAACAAAGAGAACGTGTGTCCGGGCTTAAGCGAAGGGGTTGACTTGGGGTAGTAGAGGTGCATCTACCTATCACTAGTGTAACGAAACTTAAGTGATGATCGTAAGTCAAAACGTAAGTAACGAGGCATAGAAGCGAGATGAGTGATAGAGCACCAAGTAACTAAGTGTATGAGTACATAAGACTAGGTATAAGGATCGGTTTGTGCTTCTTTGAGGTGTAGAGTAAGTAGGCCGAGATGCTTAGGCCGAGGTAAAGTACTTAGGCTTAGGCTGGCTGAAGTGCCGCTGATGATAACGTGTGGCGTGTAATGCTAGGGTGTTATTGCCGGGGCGTAGAGTATATCATACCTAGGTGCACTTGACGAGGTGAGATGTGCGTTCGTGTGAAGTGGAGTGACTAGGAGTGAAGCGCAGTGTAGGCATGCCGAGGTGCCAAGCGTCTTGGAGTGCCGAGTGTGCTAAGGTGCTATAGGTGCCGAGGTGTGGTTTTAACGCTAGTGTAGCGCGAGTTATTCTTTGGTAGCGACGGTGAGTGTCGTTTTGGAGTGCCAAGTGCGTGAGGGGTTAAATGGTGTAGTCATTTTAGTCCCTAATTGATGTTTTAGTCCTAAGGGACATGGTAGCCCCAGTAGTGGATCGATTGGTCCACTACTAGGCGCCGAGGTGGTTGGTGGTGAGGCGACGCGACTTAGCGTTGTGGGCCGATGTAGAGAGCGTCGGCCTTATGTGCGTTGTTTGGCCCTATGGCTATGTGTAGAGGAGTATTACATGATGAAGTCCACGAGGGCATTAAATAAATGAAAATGGTGAATGCAGAGGACTTCGGTCCTATGGAGAAAGCAGAGGACTTAGGTCCTATTTATGAATAAAAGGTCATGGTCTAATTGGTGAGTTCTTTGGAATTATGTTATGATTTAATTGAATAATGTGTATGTTGTGTGATATGCATTGTTCATGGCGTCGCATAAATCATAAGCATAAGGTGATAGCAGAGGACTTCGGTCCTAAGGTGATAGCAGAGGACTTGATCCTAAGGTGATAGCGAAGACTTGGTCTTAATGGATCCATCATGCATATGCCGCTTGAGTTTGGAGTGCATCATGCATATAACTCATGCAATCGAATAATTGTTATTTGTGTCTTTGTCTTAGAGGTGTTTATATGTGTTTGCTTAGCATAATGCTTGTCATAAACCTTATTATATGTGTTTAGAGACTCACCTCTTTGCGCTTTATGTTGCTCTCATGTGGCAACTTGCGGTATCCCCGAGTAGAGAGTCGGTTCTCACTCGATTAATCGTTGGCGTCGTCATTTTGCTCTGGTAGTGTAACACCAAATGCCGAGTAGTGTAGTGGTCTGTATGTAGGTTATTTTGTGTTGTAAACCTATGTCTTTTGGAACTTGTATTATTTTGACTAAGTTGTAACTAATAACTTGTTACTTGATGAGCTCGGTTCATTCTAGGCCGAGGTGATGTATGTGCATTACACTACCACTATTTTAGTTCTTGCGAATGTTTTATTGTTTTGCTTGGTTAAGTTCATGTAGAAAAATGTAGCACTCCTTGAGTGGTTTTTGAAAACTCGATTTAATTGCTAAGTAGTATTAGAAGTAAGGGGGTGTTACAATAGTGGTATCGAGCAAAAGTCCCGTCTTGTCCGACCAGTGTTGAGTCTTGAGTTCCCAAAGTTTGAGTTTTATGGCTCGTTCTAAGTAGATTTGTTTATATGTTTAGTGTAATAGTTGGAAGAGCCGGGAGGAATGATCTTTGCGTTAATCTGCCGCTTTGGAAGCGATGGTCTGCTTCTATAGGAATCGACCTCGTGAGCGTGAGGGATCTTTGGAGCGAGGAGGTTGGCTACGTTTGAGGGAGAATCCTCCTACTTTCAAAGGGAGGTATGATCTGACGGAGCTATGGCTTTAGTTAAAGGAAATAGAAAGGATCTTTCGAGTGATGGAGTGTTCGATTTGCGCAAAAAGGTGAGATTTGGTACTCACATGTCTTTGGAGGAGGCATATGACCGGTGGCTTGAAAATCTTCAAAGGTTGGAGATTCTTTGAAGGAGAAATCACACAGATATTTTCAAGAGGAGTTCTGATGAAATATTATCCCGAGGATGTCGAGGAAAGAAAGAAATGGAATTCTTAGAGTGACGGGGAATAAGACAGTGAGCCGAGCACGCGGCCAAGTTTACTGAGTTGGTGAAGTTCTACCCCATTACACCGGAGCTCACTGATGAGTTCTCCAAGTGTATTAAGTTTGAGAATGGTTTAAGGCCCGACATCAAGCGAGCCATTGGGTATCAACAGATAAGGGTGTTTGCTCGGTTGGTGAATAGTCCGCAGGATCTTCGAGGAAGACAAGGTGGCGCGACTACCACCTATAAAGGCGGAAGGGAGAAGCGAGAATTCTCGATGCTGTGCTAAGCCTTACGAGGGTTACCGTGGAAAGGGTAAAGGAAAGTGGAAAGTTGGTTGGGCCAAGCGCGAGTGGGGAGATGCTCCTCCAAGTATAGTGTGTTTCAAATGTGGAAAACACCGTCACAAAAGCTTTGATTGCTTTCGGTCGTTAAGTGTTTTAAGTGTGGCAAGGAAGGCCACAAGGCTCTGCAGATCGTGTGAGAGGAAGGATATAGTTTGCTACACAACCGTGGGGAGGCGGGGCATATTAGTTCAAGGTGTCCCCAGCCGAAGAAGGAAAAGAATGTTGGTAAGGTGTTCGCGCTAAGCTGGTCCGAGGTGGTGAATGAGATAAAAGGTATGTGTTTTATAAATGGAATTCCTTTGATTGCAATCGTGGACATCGGTGCCACACACTCTTTTATTTCTGCATTGCGTGCTAAAAGATTGGATTTAGTTTTGTCTACTATGGTGAGGAGATGGTTATTGGCACTCAGCGGCCGGGTCGATGACTACCTCTCTCGTTTGTTTGAAGTGTCCTCTGTTAGCCTTTGGCAGAGACTTCGTAGTTAATTTGATTTGTCTACCTTTGGAAGGGATGGACGTCATCCTGGGTATGGACTGGTTAGTGGCTAACCGAGTTCATATCAATTGCGCTAGTAGGTCGCTAAGTTTCCTTTCTTCCGAGGTGGAAGAATCTGTTCTGATGTCTGCCGAGCACTGCGCCGGGGAATTAAGGAAGGGGGCTACGTTGTTTGCGTTGAGTGTGACGATGTCTGCAGAGAGCCGAGCTAAAATTGGTGAAGTGCCAGTGGTGCGAGAGTTCGCAGAAGTGTTTCCAGACGAGATTCCTGAGGTTCCACCAGAAAGAGAGGTCGAGTTCAACATTGAGTTAGTACCAGGAACTAGGCCGGTGTCTATGGCACCTTATAGGATGTCTGCAGCTGAGCTAGCCGAGTTGAAGAAGCAGTTGGAAGAGTTCTTTGGAGAAAAGGTTCATAAGGCCAAGTGTGTCGCCTTGGGCGCACTGTATTATTGGTGAAAAAGAAGGATGGAAGTATGAGATTATGTGTGGATTCTGACGCATACTTGAACAAGGTAACAATTAAGAACAAGTACCCACTCCCAAGGATTGATGATTTGATGGACCAACTGGTGGGTGCGCAAGTATTTTCAAAGATTGACCTGAGGTCGGGTACCATCCAGATCAAGGTGAAGGACGAGGACATTCCTAAGACAGCATTTAGAACTCGGTATGGACACTACGAGTATTTAGTGATGCCATTTGGTGTTACTAATGCTCCTGGAGTATTCATGGAGTATATGAATCGTATCTTTCATGAATATTTGGATCGGTTTGTGGTAGTGTTCATTGACGACATTTTGGTCTACTCCAAGTCAGAGGAGGAGCACGCCGAGCATCTGAGATTGGTATTAGAGGTATTGAAGGATAAGAAGATGTACGCCAAGTTGTCCAAGTGTGAATTTTGGTTGAGGGCAGTGAATTTCCTAGGTCATGTGATCTCCAGTGAAGGTATAGCGATTGATCCTTCCAAAGTAGAAGCGTGTTGCAATGGGAAGCACCCAAGTCTCGCTCACCGAGGTGAGAAGTTTTCTGCGTTTGGCTGGGTATTACGTAAGGTTCATAGAGGGTTTTCCAAGTTGGCGTTGCCACTAACTCAGTTGACCTGTAAGGGGAAGGCATTTGTGTGGGACGCACAATGTGAAGAAAGTTTCCAAGAATTGAAGAAGAGATTGACAACGCCTCTCGCCCCGACATTGCCTAATCCAAATGAGCCGTTTGTGGGTAATCTTGTGATGCGTCGAAGATGGGTTTGGGCCGTGTGTCTTGATCTGAAGGTAAGGTAGTTGGTTACGCTTCAAGGCAATTGAAAATTCATGAGAAGAACTACCCTACACACGATTTGGAGCTTCTTTGTAGTGGTATTTGCATTGAAGATATGGAGGCATTATCTATATGGCTCAAGGTTCGAAGTGTTTAGTGACCATAAGAGTTTGCGATTCTGTTTGATCGTAAGGAGCCGAACATGAGGTAGAGGAGATGGTTGGAGCTCTTCAAGGACTATGATTTTGGGTTGAACTATCACCCCAGTGAAGCAAAATTTGGTGGTGATGCACTAAGTAGGAAATCGTTGCATGCATCGGCAATGATGGTAAAAGAGCTAGAGCTAATTGAGCAATTCGAGAGACCTAAGTTTAGTGTGTGAGCTAACTCCTCAAAGCATTAAGTTGGGAATGCCAAAATCACAAATGAATTTCTCGAGTGACATCAAAGAGGCGCAGGTGGACGTCAAGCTTGTAGGCGTGGCGCCAGGTATTAGCCGAAATGAGAACAAAGATTTTGAGTTGGATGCGCAAGGATTGCTAAGGTATAGAACTCGAGTTGTGTCCTCGATGACGAGAAGATCAAGAGAGCAATCTTAGAAGAGTGTCATAGGAGTAAGTGAGTATTCATCCGGCGCGACCAAGATGTATCAAGACTTGAAGGGGTTGTTTTGGTGGCAAGGTATGAAGAGTGATGTAGCTCGGTTTGTATACGCTTATGCGGTTTGTCGAAATCCAAGGTAGAACATCGAAGCCGCCAGGTTGTTGCAACCATTGAAGATTCCGCAGTGGAAGTGGGACAAGATTGCGATGGACTTTGTAACCGGTTTGCGAAAGCACAAGAAGGGAGGTTTGATACCATTTGGGTAGTGGTGGATAGATTGACGAAGTCTGCTCATTTCATTCCCATCAACCTAACCTATCCGATGTCAAGGTTGGCGGAGATATACATCCAAGTGATCGTAAAGCTACACGGGGTTCCTCAAGTATTATTTCGCATGCAGATCCAAGATTTACTTGAGTGCAGGGAAGTTTGCAAGATGCGTTGGAGTGCGAAATTGCGCTGAGCTCGGCATATCACCCACGGCATCGATGGTCACCCGAGAGGACCATCCGATCGTTGGAGGACTTGGCTTTGAGAGCGTGTGTTCTTGAGCAAGGAGGAGCGTGGGATTCGTATCTACCACTAATTGAGTTCACGTACAACAATAGTTTTCATTCTAGCATAGGGATGGCACCCTTTGAGGCATTATATGGGAGGAGGTGCAGGACTCCATTGTGTTGGAGTGAGACAGGAGAAGGTGTGGTACTCGGACCCGAGGTCGTGCGAGAGACCACCGAGAAGGTAAAGCAAATTCAAGAGAAAATGAAGGCTTCGCAGAGTAGGCAGAAGAGCTACCATGACAAGAGGAGAAAGGATTTGGAGTTTCAAGTCGGTGCGCATGTGTTTCTGAGAGTCAATCCGGTGACTGGAGTGGGTCGAGCTTTGAAGGCTAAGAAGTTGTCCCCTCGTTTCATTGGTCCATATCAGATCCTAGAGAGAGTTGGGAAGGTGGCTTACCGAGTAGCTTTGCCACCTAATCTGTCAAATTTGCATAATGTGTTCCATGTGTCTCAGCTGAGGAAATACATTTCAGACCCGTCCCATGTAATTCAGATGGACGACGTGCAAGTAAGGGAGAACTTGACTGTGGAGACAGTGCCGATTAGGATTGAAGACCGAGAAGTGAAGACTTTAAGAGGAAAATAGATCAAGCTAGTGAAGGTGATTTGGTTTGGAGCTGCCGGTGAGAATGCTACTTGGGAGCTGGAGAGCAAGATGCAGGAAGCCTATCCCGAGTTATTTGCTTCAGGTAAGATTTCGAGGACGAAATATTCCAAGTGGGGGAGAGTTGTAACACCCCAAAATAGTTCAATTAATTATTTAGTTGAGTTATTTAAGTTTTACAACTTTTTAATTTAGCCAAGTATTAATTAGGAGTTCATTTCATTTAGGGGATGCTTAAGTGAAATGGAGAAGGTGGGCGTAGAGGCCCATGAGCCAATTGAGGCCCATGAGCCATTAGAAGCCCAAGGACTTGCATTAAAGGAGAGTGTCGAAGGAAAGGAAGCATGTTTCACCAAAGAGAATCTAAGAAAAGTCAAAGTGATGTAAGAGAGAGAAGTTGGTAGGTGAGATCAGTTTTCTAGAGAGAAGGGAGAGCATTTTGGCGTGGAAGAAGCTCAAGCTCAACGGTGAAGTGTTGCTGCGAGTGTTAACTGGAGTAATCGGTGAAGAGAGGGTCGTTTACTCAACTGATCAAGGTTACGGGGCTCTTTTCTCACGTATAATTTTGTAGTATGATGAGTGTTATGTGTGAGTAGTTGTAGCTGTGTTTTCCTGAGCTGTGTTGCATGTGTTTGTGTGTTTTTCTGATGTTTTGCTTAACGCTATGTTTAGCTCGTTTCAGTGAGCTTGTGTTGAGATGATGAGGTGATGGTCATGAGAGACTAAGGAGTGAAATGGGAGCTGAGAAAACTCTCAGTCCCAGTGAGCTAAAGTGAGAGACGTGAGAGTGTAAGGTCCTTATGGAGTAGAACGCTAGACTACCGAGGTGCAGGTTGGGAGTTGAGTGTTCATAACAAAGAGAACGTGTGTCTGGGCTTAAGCGAAGGGGTTGACTTGGGGTAGTAGAGGTGCATCTACCTACGAGGTGAGATGTACGTTCGTGTGAAGTGGAGTGACTAGGTGTGAAGCAGAGTGTAGGCATGCCGAGGTGCCAAGCGTGCCGAGGTGCCGAGTGTGCTGAGGTGCTATAGGTGCCGAGGTGTGGTTTTAACGCTAGTGTAGCGCAGGTTATTGCTGGGCGCGACGGTGAGTGTCGTTTTGGAGTGCCAAGTGCGTGAGGGGTTAAATGGTGTAGTCATTTTAGTCCCTAATTGATGTTTTAGTCCTAAGGGACATGGTAGCCCCGTAGTGACTGATTGGTCCGCTACTAGGCGCCGAGGTGGTTGGTGGTGAGGCGGCGACACTTAGCGCCGGGGCCGATGTAGAGACGTCGGCCTTAGCCCAGAAAATGATATAAGTGCGGTGTTTGGCCCTATGGCTATGTGTAGAGGAGTATTACATGATGAAGTCCCTGAGGGGCATTAAATAAATGAAAATGGTGAATGCAGAGGACTTCGGTCCTATGGAGAAAGCAGAGGACTTAGGTCCTATTTATGAATAAAAGGCTGCGGTCTAATTGGTGAGTTCTTTGGAATTATGTTATGATTTAATTGAATAATGTGTATGTTGTGTGATATGCATTGTTCATGGCGTCGCATAAATCATAAGCATAAGGTGATAGCAGAGGACTTCTGGGTCCTAAGGTGATAGCAGAGGACTTCTGGTCCTAAGGTGATAGCAGAAGACTTGGTCTTAATGGATCCATCATGCATATGCCCTTGAGTTTGGAGTCCGCATCATGCATATAACTCATGCAATTTGAATAATTGTTATTTGTGTCTTTGTCGTAGAGGTGTTTATATGTGTTTGCTTAGCATAATGCTTGTCATAAACCTTATTATATGTGTTTAGAGACTCACCCTCTTTGCTTTTATGTTGCTCTCATGTGGCAACTTGCGGTATCCCCGAGTAGAGGTCGGTTCTCCTTTCGATTGTCGGTGGCGTCGTCATTTTGCTCTGGTAGTGTAACACTGGGGGCCGAGTAGTGTAGTGGTCTGTATGTAGGTTATTTTGTGTTGTAAACCTAGGTCTTTTGGAACTTGTATTATTTTGACTAAGTTGTAACTAATAACTTGTTACTTGATGAGCTCGGTTCCTTCTAGGCCAAGGTGATGTATGTGCATTACACTACCACTGTTTTAGTTGCGCGAATGTTTTATTGTTTTGCTTGGTTAAGTTCATGTAGAAAAATGTAGCACTCCTTGAGTGGTTTTTGAAAACTCTGATTTAATTGCTAAGTAGTATTAGAAGTAAGGGGGTGTTACAGTTCACCTACACGTACAAGGTATCTGTTTCACTCGTATTTCGCTTTAGTTTGGAAGTTGAGTTTCTCAGAGTTCTTGTGAAATGTGGTGACCTCGATTTCCTATTACAAAAGAGTATTTATACTCGTGGGAACAATCGTGGGAAAAACGATAACTGCCTCCTAAAAAAAAGGGGAAGTAACCACCCACTAACTGTTGCTCTGCACGTTTCGACCAACTCATTGTCAACCGCTTGGCGAAGTGTTGAACCCAGCTTTGTCGAAGATTTAAGCCCTCTCTTGTCGAAGATTTAAGCCCTCTCTTGTCGAAGGTTTCTTGCCTTGCTTGCTTCATAACTTTGAAAACCGAGCTTGTCGAAGTTCACCTGCATCTCTTGCACTTGCATACCTTTTCTGTCGAATTGATGGAGTATTGACTTGAATATTGACCTGTGGCCCCTAAAATATTATTAAATGTGGAGTCAACTCCATTTAAAGCTACATTTAAAGTACTGTCGAAATTTTGAGGTAACAGATTGGCCCCCAAAAAATGCTTTTTCGACGGAATAGGAAATGAAGGTAAGAAAGGGCATTTTTTGAATACTGTGCAAGGGTCATTTTTACCGCCTTTTCAAAGCCTAATGGTTCGTCATTATAAATGCAATCAAGTTTGTCATCTATGACTTCACCACTTTCTTCAGATGAAGCTATGGCTTCGACAGCCATTGTTTGTTGAATTATTTCGGCTTCCAAAGCCGTTTTCTTTATTTTCGGCCATATAGCCGTAATTCTATCCCACGCGTTGGGTACTGACATCTAAAACCTTCTAAGAGTCAGTATCCCATCCTGTTGGGGGTAGACCACCCTCAGGATAGACACTTGCATCTTCCACCACTTCCCTCTCCCAAACAAAACCATGTGTTGGGTACAATCGAACAGAGGAAAGCACATTATCAGATGAGATGTATGCCTGACTGGAAGACGTACATGGCGCAATATTCGCCATTTGTTTTTCAAAATTCTCCTTGGTGACGTTGTTCACATCAAAGAAGAAGAAGCTAGCTCGTCCGCTTCGACATATTCTCACGAGACCATCATCCTTCCACATCACCAACTTTTGATGTAGGCTTGAAGGCACAGCACCTACTCCATGAATCCACTCTCTGCCAAGGAGTAGGTTATAGCTTGCCTTAGAGGCTATGACAAAGAACATGGTGGTTCTCTTGACAGTGCCCACTACTACCTCAACTTCGACGGCCCCCAAAGACCGGCCAGATTTGCCCTCATAATTGGTTAACACAATATTATGAGGCTTAAGGTCTGTGTCGAACTTCCCTATGGTTTTCAGCATTGCTTGAGGCATCAAGTTTACCGCAGCGCCTCCATCTACCAATATCTTGTTGACACCCACGCCATTAACCTTGGCTTGGACATACAGAGGCTTCAAATGATGCTGCATGCCTTCGTCTGGCCTCTCGAAAGTGGCCATTTGTTCTTCGACACGGTAGTTGTTCATTACGTAGTAACAAACCGCTTGTGATTAGCCATATCCTCGGTGAAGTTTTCTTCGACATCATTTGGGGATCGTAATGACGCTCATATTCACCGGGTAGAATAGACACCACATTGCAAATGACATCAAAACTAGCTTCGAGTCTTCAAAATCGAAGTGACGTCTTCATCCATGTCGAAGTCGAAACTTTTCTTCCTCAACGATGGCGGTGGAGGAAAGATTCTCTCCATTGCGAGCCTCCTTGGTTCTTCTATTACAATAGATTTACCCTTGGCCTTATTTCCAACCTTCACTTGGTTGGCGACCTATGTTCACTTTTGTATTCCCCACGGCTTTAGAAGTCATATTCTTAGTTTTGAAGTTCTCGGCGTTTGCTCGTTAGAAGCAAGTGTTGCCTTCTTCTTCGAAGGTTGAAAGCGACGCCATTGGGTCTTGGTCATAGGATTTTTTCCTTTGTAATTATTTTTGTAGTTATATTTCGCAGCCTCACTTGCATTTGGCTTCACAACTTCAACTTGTGCCACAGCATTCCTATAGTGGTTACAACCAGCATGTATCCACTTTTCGTTTGGAAGGTTAGCCCTTGGAACAAACGATTTGGCGTGTTTATAACACAAATTCTTTCTTGGTTGTGTTCTTACCAGCAAACCGTGGCTTGCTTGTTGAAGGTCTATTCGAACTCTTGACCTTATAAGGAAGGTCTCCTCTTTTGAAACTAAAGTTTGGCTTTTTGTCCAGCCATTTTCTTTTAAGAGGTTGTCGAACTCCGTATCCTTCGACACTTTTGGCGGCTTCCATGTCGAACACAGCACTACATCTGGGGCATAACATTACCTCAGAGTTTTTCAGCTTGCACCTATTAAGGAAGTCTATTAATTCTTCTTCAGCTTTGGGGTACACGAACTGTACCTTCTCTTCATACTCCTCCTGAGTAAGCTTTTGCACAACATCACCCCTTTGCACTACACTTTTAAGCTTGTCAGTAGAAGGTTTGACAGGTTTGGGAGAAACTAACACCTTTGCATCAACCATGCTTATATTCATTTCAACCGGTTCAACATACATGGCTTCTGCCCTGATGAAGTGGATCAGCGTCAATCTGCATTGGAGCTTTGTTCTTTTTATCAAATTTATTCACTCTAGCCTTTTCCTCTTTGAGCCTTTCAACTTGTCGAACTCTGTCGGCCAATTGGGCCATATCTCTCAAATGAGAAGTATCCAATTTCTTTCTAATTGAATAATCAAGGCCACCTGCAGCCATTTCGACAAGCTCATGTTCAGGCACTTGTGTAAAACACCTAGCCTTTAATAGCCTAAACCTATTCAAGTAATCATCAATAGCTTCAGGCACTTTACGTCGAACACTGACCAATTCTTTAAGACTAATCTTCGACTGGCCCATATAAAACTGCTCATGAAAAGCCTTTTCTAATTGCCCCCATGTGTACATGAAACCAGGGGGTAAAGTGGTAAACCACGTAGAGGCATTCTTAGTTAGAGAATTTGGAAAATATTTCATTTTCAAACTCTCATTTTGGGCTATATCCCCTGCCTCAGTCATGTAACGGGCAATGTGTTCGACGGTAGACTCATTGGTATCACCCCCAAACTTAGTAAATTTAGGAGTTTTCCAACCTCTTGGCAATTCTGCCTGCAATACATATTCACACAGTGGTGATATGAAATTAGGCCTATGTAAACCTACGTTAAGGCCATTCTGTCCCATTATGGTTTCAACCAAAGTGGCTATGTTATCTTGAGCACAAGCGTTATTTCGTTGCACTTGTCGAACAACTTCATCAGCGTTTTGGTTTCGATTTACAATAACTACTTGGGGACATGGTTTCCCGTACCTTGTTGTTCGTTCGCTACAACCGCTTGGGCTTCGACAAGAATCGATCTCTGTGGGGTATTAGGCGTATTATTCCCACAATTGGGTACTTGCCTATTATTTCCGTAGGAGCCCCAAAGAAATCGCAATCCTACCCATTTGGTTTGCTAACATTTGGTAACTTGTATTGGTGTTACGAATCAGCGGATTGAAAACAGTACCAATTTGTTGGGTTAGCATATTAACCATATCATGATTACTTCGTCTACTTGTTGTCTTAACGCCAACAAGGGCGCATTGGTTAATGCGGTAGGATTTCGACCAAGTGTGCTTTCGTAAGACACACATGTGAAGGGAAAAGGTCGAAACGTGTGGCATTCCAAAGAGGCATGCCATATACACCAAAGGGGTATGGTGGTAGACTCATATTCGAAAGCGTGTCTCTAAACTATTCCTGTTGCCATATAAGGACTAGAAGGAAGTCCTATACTTTGTGGCAAAGACATAGATTGTGTCGACCCAACATTGGTCATCGACATCGTGGGAACGGTTATTGATGTTACTGGGGCCATTGTCCCTGCAACACTGACACTTGTAGAATCTATGGTTGTTCCTTGCCCTTGTGATATCACAGGGTTAGAACTAGAGGCGTTGTTAGAATTGGTGCGTACCATTCTGCCACTCCTCAAGTGCATACAAACACATACACTTATAGAAACAACACAAAATTAATGGCAAAGGTCCTACTTGGCGTGCCAATTTGTTTGCTGGTGTTTTTAGCAAACAATCACTAGTTTTCAATGTTGAGATTGTGAGATCAAACTAGAAAATCTCTTTGACGATTGCCTTTAAGTTTTGTGTTTTAGACGTGCGTAAAAACGGTAAAAAGTAGAAAGAAACAGATTGAAAACAAAATAAAAGCAGGAAATGCAACGAAGGTAAAAAGAAAGTAAATATTGCATTAATTGAAAGGAGAACCAACACGTACAAGGTATCTGTTTCACTCATATTTCGCTTTAGTTTGGAAGTTGAGTTTCTTAGAGTTCTTGTGAAATGTGGTGACCTCGATTTCCTATTACAAAAGAGTATTTATACTCGTGGGAAAAATCGTGGGAAAAACGATAACTGCCTCCTAAAAATAAGGGGAAGTAACCACCCACTAACTGTTGCTCTGCACGTTTCGACCAACTCATTGTCAACCGCTTGGCGAAGTGTTGAACCCAGCTTTGTCGAAGATTTAAGCCCTCTCTTGTCGAAGATTTAAGCCCTCTCTTGTCGAAGGTTTCTTGCCTTGCTTGCTTCATAACTTTGAAAACCGAGCTTGTCGAAGTTCACCTGCATCTCTTGCACTTGCATACCTTTTCTGTCGAATTGATGGAGTATTGACTTGAATATTGACCTGTGGCCCCTAAAATATTATTAAATGTGGAGTCAACTCCATTTAAAGCTACATTTAAAGTACTGTCGAAATTTTGAGGTAACACTCATGCATGCCATATGCATTATTGGGACGAAGGCTGCGGTCTTGGAGCTATGCTCAAAGCGACGTTGTGCCCGAAAGGCAAAATAGCGACGATGGTGGTACCACATGCATTATACCCTTGGTGTCGGGTTGCATTCATGCATACACTCATATGCATGACTGGTGATGTTTATTGTTGATGTTGAGTTGATGTGTTATAACTTGATGTGTGTTGTTTATTGAGCTGAGGTGTTCTAGTTGTTTTCTCTAACGTGATGTTTATCATACATCCTATTATATGTGTTAGATACTCACCCTTCTGCTTTTATGTTGCTTCTTATGTCGGCAACGTGCAGGTGTTCCCGAGTGAAGGTTCTTCCTTACTCAGTCTTGTTATGGCGTATTGCTCTGATATGTAACACTGGCGGGCCGAGTAGTCTAGTAGTTGATTTTAATCTAAGTTGTCAAACTGTAAACTCGGTGATGTATTTTGAATATATTGTCTAGTAGTTGATGGCATCCTCGCCAGTAAGAGACTTCGGGTCTGGGCAGTAGTAACCACCATCTTGAGCAAAGTGACTTGCAGACCACAAGAACGAGAAATGTGGATTTACCAGCTCTTTCCCTCAAAGTCAGCAATGACCATCTTGGCAGCTCGAGTCACCGCCCTCACGAAGAAGAAGACGGTTTTGAACCCTTTGTTAGAGTCATTCACCGTCTTTGAAGTAAGTTTCATTCTAGGAAAAGCGAAAACAGACATACCCATGCCGAGATGCATCACAATTCTCCAACTGACGAAATATCTCAACCAAGGCAAAAAAGACTCGGACTGAGGGGTTGTGGCCCATGTAAGCCACCACGTACTCAAAAGTCTTGATATAACCCCAGGCATTGGGGGCCAGTTGGGTAGGGGCCAATCGCAAGTGTTCCAGCACATTTTGTTGAAATTCAGTTAAAGGGACTCGGATCCCCATTTTATCCATACTCCTCCCGTGGAAGAAGTAGCCGGCCATCTTCCTCTGCAGTGCAGTGCAGTGCAAAGCTGCGAGGTGACCCGCCTCTTCCTACCTCCACTTTTGCTTCGGGGGGGCCACAATGAATTTTTCAAAGTAAGAAAGAGGTTTGTTCTTCTTAAACGTGGCAGTGGTATTCACTACCTTGGAGGATACCCAATGGTACCACTTCGAATTGTCAACATATCTTTCCACAATAGGTGCAACATCGCACCCCAACGTGATCTCTGTTCCCTCGACCTCGGCAACTACAGCACCGGCAGAGTCGAGCCCTTGTCCTCCATCTCAGACTCATTGGGTGTTGGGGGTGTTGAAGGTTGATCTCAGTGTTCTTCCTACAACAACTCCATTTGGGCAGAAGAAGACATCGCTAGAAATTCTGCTCTCAATCTCTTGAATAATGAACTCGGGGGAGACAAAAACCCAGAATGATTAGCACCACTCAAACAAGATCCAACTCAGGACGGTTGCCAGAAAATGCACGGGACACGCAGTAGTGCTTGGAATCGGGGAATACTCTCACTCAATGAAAAACACTCACTGAGAAGAATGAAGCCCTCAAATAATTTATATGTTCCTAAGCCTTGGAAAATGAAGCGGCACGTCTAATTAATACGTCGTTTCATAACACTCACATGGGGAATTGAACTGCCATAATGACAAAATACATCAGTTCCCCAAACTTTATTGACGCGTGGCTTAGCCATAATCACTCTCGCGCAGTAACCTCGAGCCAACCAAGTCGAGGCCGATCTCATGTCTCATCCGACCTAGACTTGGGGAGGCCACTGTTCTAGACTGGGGTAAGAACCCACAAGGATTGGGCCAAGCCCAATTTGACTCGCAGCGACGACCCATTACGCGCCAGTACTACGGACTCCCGCACTCAACGGTTTGGATCCAACCTCTAGACCTAACGCTCCAGGTACGACGTCTTTGTCTATAAATACGGGTGCCACCCTTCAATTCCAGGTACGTACTCATTCCATACTCACCTCACAACATTCACATATTGACTTAAGCATCGGAGTGTCTGCAGGTACACCCCACCCGACGTGGAAACTCAAGCTACCTCGGAGTGAATGAGCTCCATCTTCAAGAAAATTGAAGCAAAGCAACAAGTACCCCGGATTATATTCCGAGATCCAGTACCGAACAAAGATGTAATTACATTTTTAGTTTACTCAAATAGTATTTTTAATGGACTTTGAATTTTTTGGCCACATTACTATTTTTGCTAATATGTTGTCAATTTTCAAACAATTTTTCTTTGAAATTCTAGATAAAAGAAATAAAATCATAATAATTTGGACATTAAAATTTTACACTATTTTATAATCTTATAGGCCTCATCTTTAAGTTCGCTTTAGGCATCCAAAAGTGTTGGGTCGGCCCTGAGCTTACCCTGGTGTACAAAATGTATAATTGTACATTCTGTCTATGTCTATTATAGAAAATATAACAGCAATCCATTTGATTCAGTAAAATACGATTGAACTTGAAGATGCTTGTCATATTGTAGCACAAAATGATACAACTCCTATAATAATTACCAGTATGTTAAAAAAAGTAAAATTATTACTGTGAATATTGAATTTAATAATTATGTTGGGAAAGTTCTGACATTAGGTGGTTTGATTTCTCAGACTAACAGCAACTTTGATCCTTTCAACTGTGTTCTTAATCAAAGTATTAACAATTCCCACAGAATTCAGAAATGTCCTTGCTCCTGAAGTAGAATCACCCAAAATCTGAAATGCAACTGTCAATAGAGTACCTCCAGATCCAACATCGAGTATTGGGCCTCCATTTGATCCAGGCCCGTCAGGAAGAATAGCAAAGCCTGAGGGGAGGAGTGCAACATAATCTGAATCTCCGCCACTTAGCACTGTAATCATGGTAGAAATATCCACATGAGAAAAAACTATATATGAGCCTGTAGAATCAGTGCAACTCTCTTGAAGTATCAGCATGCCACTTTGGAGTATATTTGGAGTACTCTACAAACATATTTACCCAAACAAAGTGTTAGGTTAATAATGTGTTATTTATATGATAATGATTAATATTTTGTAGCATATGATAATACTTACATTGATGCGAAGTAGAGAGATATAGTTGCCAAGATCGGGTCCATTTGCTATGTGTGCAATTTCTTGAACATCTTCCTTGTTGGAGAGAACATCCCACTGTAATTAAAAATTCAATTCAACATGTAAGCGCTTCGAGGAATAATATAACTTTATCTATTATCGATTGACTAATGAACAACTTATTTATATTTATCTATTAACATATTTGTACTTATCTAGTAACCTAAGTAAGAGAACAACTTATTATATATCCATAAACTTAATCTCTAGGATATCTTATTTAAATAGCGTATTACTTATTGGAAATACAATTTGACTCTATATTTTCTCTTATTTTTTTGACTAAATATGTATTGGTTTATTCAAATTAATTGATAGTCTACATCGAAAATACCACAAATTCAGCATTATTAAAATAGAAAATGATAAATATAAAAGATAATTTGTAGTACTAGAATGTTATGCAGCAATGCGTACCTCATATCTGGAGTTTTCTTGATGAAGGAAATCAAAAACCGTCTTTGGTGGAGACGGAAGCCAGAAAGAAGTAGCAGCACTAAACACAGTACCAAATGGTTTGCCTGGATCATTCGTATTCTCCCTTGTCATGACCCTAACATCATTGACTCCAGCTGAGGGCAAAGTTATCCAGTTAGCATGTGTTGCAGAAGCACTAACAAAAGTACTAAAGCTAGCTACCATCCTCTCCGACAGCTTCAACATGTTTTTCCTCCCTTCAGCACTAATTGCCACTGCACCATATATATATATATATATATATAAGAATTGGAAATTCACACTTAATAATAAAGTCATGACATGACATACACACACACATGGAGCGTATCAGGTGAGATCTAGTGCTTACGTGGGAAATAAGAACTCTTAATTATAACTAAGAAGACTAAAATTAACGGTTCTGATTATGTCTTTAATTACAATCATATGAGATCTTGTAATTAATCACGAAATCTGAACCGTTAATTTTAATTTTAATCTAAGAGTTCTCATTTCTCACGGTAAGCACTAGTCCTCACCCGATACACTCCTATATATATATATATATATATATATATATATATATATATATATATATATATATATATATATATATATATATATAATCTTTTATACTACTACTTAAGAGATAAAAGGCAAAGAATATGTAAATACCAGCAAGGTCTCCTGCTCTTACGATGCCGGCTATTGAAGTAGTAAAGCGTTGGCATTGTCTTTCTAAAATAGAAAGCCAACGTTTAGCCCCAAAGGCAAGACCAGAATTAACTAGAGGTCTATATATATTCGGGACTACTCTATCATCTACTTCTACATGCTCAATCCATGTAACCTGTAACAAAAAACAACGAATTCATCACTTGCATTAATTTTGATCTATATATTTCATAATTATAATTATATAATAAAAATGTGGTATATAGTTTGTGACCTTAGAAAATCCATTTGGCATTGCTTGAATTAAACAACCAGATGGCCTTCTTCGACTTGTTAAGATTGAAGCAGCAGGTTGCATATTATTCAATGGTGCATCGACTATTGCCCATATCCCATTCAGAAGCTGCTTACAGTATCTCACAAAATAGTTTTCGCGAGTATCAACAAGCGGTGAAGGTATGTGGAACTCGGCCGACATCTGAAATGCATATTCATATATAAATAATTTCTCTTCTTACAATATACCAAGTAAAAGGAATATATATATAAATATGGAGAAAAAAAGTTAGCATACATACAACTTGCATGGCACCATTATAATTTCCTGGCACACCAGTTGAAATAGTTTCTAGTGTTAATGCTTTTGAAACAATACCACAGAACAAAGTTGACCAATTTTTCTGAAAATTACAAACATTATCAATCAACTCAAATGGGCGTTACATATAAGACTAAGAAATGGTCGGAAATAAGATTAATTAATATAAAACTTACAACATTCATAAGAACTTCAAGGAGGTTAGTATAATTAATGTTGACAACAGTGGATTCTCTGGAAGCTTCAATTCTTAAGCCCAAGGGTTTGGAAGGGAACATCCTATTGTATACATCTTCATTTAGAGCCTCGGTATGGTTATTAGTGGGGACCCATAACAGGTCAGCAGGTCCAGCCGTAGCTAGTTTTACTAGTTCCTCCATTGCTATAGCAGCAAGCTCCATAATCATGTGTCTTTCAGCATCAACTGATGGAATTGAAAATGACCTCAAAAGCTCCATCATCATGTGTTTTTCAGCTACCATACCAGTTTGTACTCCATAGTTAACATTAACAACTCCAAGATCAAGAGTAGAAGGATTTCCATATTTGTTCCATGGGGCATTAGTTATTGCCTCCTTGTACTTAGAAATTTCAGCACGAAGTCTTTCATTCTCTGCCTTCAAAATGACGTTATCCTGCCTTTCTTTTTGAACCTATAGCATTTGAAAGGAGCATGCAAATGCAATAACTTAAATTTAATTAAAGAAATAGAAATCTAATAAGTATAAAGTATAAATTCTTCAAAGTTCAGCCCAACTCCAACATTCACATTGAGTTTGAAGCTAGCTAGACAGGTATGTACCTTCAACTGGTTTCGCTTGTTTTGGAACCAAAATTTGACTTGCAGAGGCTCTAATCCCAAATCACGACTAAGATCTTTTCTCTGCTTATCGTCTGGGTGAGGGCAGTGCTGGAAGATTCTGATAAGAAAAAGCCAGCCAAATAAGCCAATATATTATGTTGTATAGTATTTCTATTATATAATTTCACATAAAATGAGTTAGAATACAAAATTAAATATATTATTACGCTTCCATTGCTTGAATTTGCGCATGTGTGTGGCGAGAGTGGATCCTTCTCTTTCGACGACGTTGTTGATTAGGTACCAGTTGTTGTTCAGCACTTGAAGGTACATCATCCATTGGGGTCTCATAGTCGACTTCATCTCTGGCTCTTACCACATCACTCTCATACGCAATGTCAAGCATTTCATTGTGACTAGAAGGAGAACTAAACATGATGTTGTTGTTGTTGTTGTTGTTGTTGTTGAACATTGTTATTCTCTTTTTATAATAATAATAATAATCAATGTAATCTGCAAAAAACAGGATTTCAATAACTCTTTAGATCAAATAATCTCCTTTTTTGCCACATGGACTTAATAAAGTAACACTAATTAGATTCTCATGTTGAAAAAAAAAAAGAACAAATGCGATGGCCACTTGGCCTGTCTATACTCCCCCAGTCCAAATCAAAAAAAGGAAACAATAAAAGACATAAAGCAAAATAATAAAGAGTTGACATGTAATGTGAAAATTTGACTGACATTTGTAAACAAGTTGACTCAATGAATTATGATATCAATGCGAGTGAACTAAACTGTTACCTTTCCCTCTCACTTGAAACTAAAGATATATGGAACAAGAGGCAACCAAGATAGAGACTGCAGAAATGTTATTTCATATATGTTTAGGTGTGTGTATGGCATGAATAGAATAATTCCTCAACTCTCTTAAATACTTCTATCTATGATCAGCCTTACTCTACTAGTGTCTCTTGCATTACAAATTATTTGTGGTATGCTATATTCAGCCTTGGTTGGTTACTTGATTGTTTAGTGTTGTTTTATCTGGGTTATAATCTGTTTTTTTTACGTGCTGCACAAATGTGGAATCTTCTTTTTATGCAAGCTAGCGCACCTAGAAATCCGAGACAGGAGTGCATGGTTTAGTTTAGTCACTTAATCTCTATCCCAACAATAAATGTATAACTTTTAAATATAGCAAAATATATTAAATACTCTTCATATAATATATATATATATATATATATATATATACATATATATATATATATATATATATATATATTAATAATCTATGCACATATTTTAATTAATTAATACATATTTTTAAAATCAAATATATATATATATATATATAAATATATGATTTCAGTCATAAATATTTAAAAAAAAAAATAACTACACAAATATATATATATATATATACATATAAATAAATACATACATATATATATATATATATTAATAATCTATGCACATATTTTAATTAATATATATATGATTTCATTCATAAATATTTAAAAACAAAAATAACTACACAAATATATATATATATATATATATATATATATATATATATATATATATATATATATATATTAATAATCTATGCACATATTTTAATAAATTAATACATATTTTTAAAAGCAAATATATATATATATATATATATATATATATATGATTTCATTCATAAATATTTAAAAACAAAAATAACTACACAAATATATATATATATATATATATATATATTAATAATCTATGCACATATTTTTAAAATCAAATATATACATATATATATATATATATATATATATATATATATATATATATATATATATATATACATATATGATTTCAGTCATAAATATTTAAAAACAAAAATAACTACACAATTAATAATATAATCATGTAAATATATCTATATTAAGAAATTAAAAAATAGAAAATAGCTATTTTTTTAAAAATAAATAAACGTTATACCACATATATATAGGAGTACCCTTTTAATGTTGATATTGCGGAATTCAACATTCCACGTTGTTATTTGTATTTGTATTTGTATTTGTATTTATTAACCGAGATATTATTTTTTAAATTAACGAAAAGATAGGCGCTACCATACGTGTCTTACTGCATCTTTCATTATGCTTTATTGTGTTAACATGAAAACATGTTTCATAATAATATATTACCTATGACCCTGTTCATTTGAGAAAAAGATGTATTTTTAGGTTTATTAAATAACGGATGTATCAGGTCTATATAAAGGCCACATACATTAATTACTCAATAAACTTTAAACTGTATTTTTCTCTTATAAATGAGACTGAGGGAGTATTTAATAAAAATATTCTAATTTTATAGAAATATTAATAATTATATTAATTATGTAACTTGTATATAATTAAAATGATTAATGTGATACGTACCTTTAGACCGTACTTCTCATTTTTAAATAATAATTATGTTTTATTTTACTTGTAATTTTTAAAGTCAAATGCAACATTAATTAGTTTAATCAATAACATTTCTCACCTATTTATTGCAGAGATAGAGAAATATATATATATATATATATATATATATATATATATATAGTAAATAGAAATAATTAAGGGTATTCTGCAAAAAAGAAAAATACTTCCACCAAAACTTACAAAATTTGTTAATCTCTTTAGTTTATGTAAATAAACTTATGACGTTATGCATTGTGAAATGGAGAGAGTATAAAATTATAATAATTAGATATTCTCATTAAGAATAATGATAATAATAATTAAATATTCTCATTAAGAAATAACTTTGACAAGGCTACCCCTGTAAGAGCAGGAGCCCGCCTTGTTTGTTTCTCTCATAGACAACTCCACATGAGAGTTTGAACAAAAAAAGGAAAAAGGCTACCCCTGTAAGAGCAGGAGCCCACCTTAGGATAATAAATTGCATAGTTATATAATTAAATATTCTCATTTAAAAATAATGATAATAATAATTAAATATTCTCATTAAGAAATAACTTTGACAAGGCTACCCCTGTAAGAGCAGGAGCCCACCTTGTTTGTTTCTCTCATAGACAACTCCACATGAGAGTTTGAACAAAAAAGGAAAAAGTCTCCCTATACTTAAATTAATTATATTTTAATGACTAACTTTGACTTTGTCAGAAAAAAAAAAGACTAACTTTGACATTAATACTTTAATGAGTTACTATAAAAGTTTCAATGAGCACATATGAATATGCAATTTACATTTAATATTTTAATAAAAGAATTAAAAGTTGAATTTAATACTTTAGTAAAAATTTAAAAGTTACATTTAATAGTTTAGTAAGTCAATTAAAAAGTTACATAATCTTTTTGATTTCGACCATTGGTGGCTAAAAAAGTTACATTTTTTTTAAAAAAAAAGTTACATAATTATAATAATACTTGTAATATATTCCAAATTCATGGCTTGACCCTTTTTTATGTTGGTTATATATTCCAGTTAATAATATTTTTATTTATATATACGTATAGATAATTATATAAACATGTCATTTACGTAATTTTTAATGTTTCAATTAATTGAAATAATTTTACCCAACACCTTATATATGATAAACCATTTTTTCAATTATAACTATTAAGCATTCACATATATATAAGTAAGTTTATAATTTTAATAAAGCCCTAGTGACAATGGATCAAAATCTCTTGCTTTAAAAAAAAGTAAGATCTCCTTGTAGATTTGGTCTTTGGATATACTCTATCACAACAAAAGAAGCCAAAATCAAAATCAAAAAATTATTCTCACTCTAACATAATTGAAGGCGCCTGGTATAATAAATTCAATAAAAACAACAAAAAAGATTAATGTTTTTCCATTAAGTGATAATTGTAAACAAATTGAAGCAAATCCAATTTAAATGATGATGAATTTGTAGTAGTTTTCCATATATGAGAATAATAGAGATTCAAGCCACTTTTCTCTTTTGAGAAAGAACATCGAATCTTTTTTCATTATGTAATTGGCTATCCAAATAAGAATCAAATCAATTGAAATGTTACGGAAAAAAATGATCTATTGGCTGGGAACTCAGGTAAAAAATATAGTTAAAATGACTTGTTCACGAGAGAAAGAGACTGAATCGATACCTGATTGGTGGTGGCTAGTGAAGTGACACCAGATTAGGATGAGAATTGAGAGTAGAGGAGAGACACGGTATTACCCCGAAAAATGAATTTGGAAAATGTGCTGAATAGGGAAGAGGTATCCGCAAGTTGAGATATTTAAAAGAAAAAAGTTGACGGCTTAGGGTTTTGATTGGGTCTGGTATGATAGGTTGACTTAATTAGACTAATATGAAATATTGACTTGAATAGGAAAATACAAGCCCACAATCACTTTGGCCCAACACGGACTAATCGTGATGGCCTAGGTCAATTTGCTAACACAATAGTTTAATTCCTCAGACCCTTAGTTTTAGTTATGTATGAATCACAGTATAAAAGAATAAAATATGCTAAGAAAGACTTTATTTTACATAAACATTGTATATATAAGTTAATCTAAAATTCTTTATATTGTTAATTATTATTTTTGAAAATATGGGCTCATGAATCAATATATGTTATCCTAAGTGGTCTTAAAGACATGTAAAACCCTAGATGAGGGTGAATAGGATTCTTGAAATTTAATAAAACTATGTCTTTCTCAAAAAACTTTTCGACTGGATTTGAGGTTATGGATTTTAGAGTAACTCAATCTATATTGAGAACAAAACCCAAATGTAGGCGCATTAAACAATAAACATACAATCAATTATCTACAAACAAATTAGGGAACAAATGTGCTATGTAAATTACTAATTTAGGCATGTATAAACGTCACCAATATAAAGTTATATTTGTCTTTTCCTATGTCTAACTCTCACTGATTTAGTATTGTTAACACCCAAAAATGAATAAGTCGTAGGCCGAGGACTAAGAGAGGACAAAGAGTCACGGTATGAAGGCAAGCCACTAGACAAGACCCAAGAAAGGTATCTGCCAAAAAAGAGTGAAGTCATGAAATGGTCCTCGGGGCATCTGAGTCATAACCCCCGAGGAGGGCTACGCCCGGGCCAATGAGCCAAGCCGAGGAAAGTAACCACCATACCCTACGGGGTACCAAGGCCGAGGTGGCTTGGATTGCCTAGCGATTACCTAAAGAAGGCTAGAGCGATCGAGCCACCACGTGGGCCGAGGCGAGGATAGGTGTTACTTGGAAGCGCGAACGTGGCACGAAGATAGAACGTGGGAGCGGTTGAAGTTCAAGCACGATCACCCCACAAACCGCGCCAGTGGGGGTCGTGGGTAGTTACTGCACGTAATTGAGGGCCTATGAAGCGATGAGAGCCGTTGATCGTAGATCAATCCGATGGCTGGCAAGTGTTGGCTACCGTAGTGGCCGACGAGGGCCTGTGTATATATATAGCAATAGAGTAGAATGTAAAGGACACAACAATCAATCAAACTCTAAATTTATTTCATTTATCTTCCTTTACCGCATTTTATCGCACTTTATTTATCTTTATGAATTAGCTGTAGTAATGCAACACTCGTGTCCCATTCTCACCTTACCTGACCCTTTTTAGAGGAGTCAGGATAAGTCATTCATTGAATGATAAATCACTACACAGCCCGGCACAGCCTAAAGAGGCTGGCGAAATTTAGTCGAGGAGCAGAGTTCCCTCCTCGATGCAATTGCTTGAAGAACGAGGAATCAAAGACTGTCCAAACCTCTAACCGACACCACGGCTAGGACCTAAAAGTTTGACGACAACAAAAATTGGCACGATCGGTGGGACAAGACAAGGTGAGCAAATGCCTCCGTTTGATTCGCCTGGACTGGATTACAATTGGCGTATGCACCTATGCTTTAGCAGAAACCTAAGTATGGAGCCAGCATTGGCATCAAAAAAGGTGACTGTTTCGAAAACCAAAAATACTGAGCCAGTAAGTGTTTCGGAGACAACTCCCTAGCGGTGAATACTGAGTCTAGCAACAGTTCCCCGTAGCGTGGTGAGGAACCTGTGGTCATGACCACGTCGTCTATCTTGTAACGCCCCAAAATTTATTTATTTAATTAGTTAAATTAATTATGTACATTATTGGAGGCGCAATATAAATTAATTAAGGGAGAAATATTATGTTTTGTGTAGAGATGGGAGCGAGTAGTAGTGAGGGTGTAACTGTGAGCCCAACGCGTGAAAGGCCCACAGCTTAACCCTAAGGGTATGCGAAACCCTCACACTCATTCTCACTTGGGGAAAAATCGAAATTGAGAGAGAGTGAGAAGTGAGAAGAGGCGCGGCGCTAAGAGAGGGGAAGGAGAAGAAGAAATTCGCAAATTCTCAAGGCTTTGGCTCGTTGTGTTGCTGTGGTTACTCGTGGTTCCTTCAATCATCTTCCACGGAGCATACGTTTAAGAGGTAAGGGTGAGCGTTTCGGTTTAACATAATTGGGTATGTGGTTGGTTTTGTGGGGTTTTGATGTTATTGGGATGTGATTTGATGATTATTGATATTGTTGATGAATTTTGTTGTTGTTGTGAATTTGAGATGAATATGCATAAAATTTAGGAAGGATCGAATTAATTGTGATGTTGTTTTGATGAATTGTTGCGATGTTGACGAACCTTGATGGTGTTAAATTGATGCTAATGATCGTGTCGGTATGATTGAGAATTGAATTTGTTGTTGTGTTGATCGTGTGAGCATTGGATTGAATTGAATTTTGATGATGTTATAATCGATTATTCTCTGTTATTTTTTAAGAGCCAAGCATAAATTGGTTCCCTTAAAAAATCCAAGCCATGAATTTTGAAAATGCAGGACTATATTTTTACAATTGAATTGCTGTTGTTTTATAAAAATAAAGTTGCTATTTTGTTAAAAATAAGATTGCTGTCCTTGTTAAAAAGAAAAAATAAAAAAGCATTCTTGTTTGTCTTTCTAAGAATGAAGTGTTGTTGCTGTTTTCCTAAGAATAAAGTGTTGTTGTTGTTTGTCTAAAAATAAAGTGCTGTTACTGTTTTTGTAAAGTTGATATCTTTCGAACCGGGAATCCGATTGACGTGTTCTAAAATGCGTTGGAAAGCCTATTCAGAGGCCTAACTGAATATTCTATTTTTAAGGCAAAATAAACTGTTTGGTTGTTGCTATTTATACAAATAAAATGCTGTTGTTTTCACACTGTTTCACTGCTGTGTTAACGCGATACTGATTGTTGCTATTTATACAAATAAAATGCTGTTGTTTTTAACGTGATATTTATGATGATGGATGTGAATTTATTGTGATGGTTATGACGAATACACTCTATGAGTGTTTTTGACGACGATGACGAGTACTCCAGGTGAGGGATTTGGTGATTGCACATGTGTCCATAGTGTCTCATAGCATGTGCATATTATGACGAATAGGCTTCGGCCTCTTTTGATGAATATTAGTGACGGTGGGTCCTTAGTGGCTTATTTATGAGTGAGAGGGTGAGAGAGGTTTAGGGTTGGTTAGGGGAGAAGTAAGGGAATGAAGGGGTGTGGAGGGATTTTGGGGGTTAATTTTTATTATTATTTTTGGTCAATAATTTTTAATTTTTTTAAATTGGGGGTAGTTTGAGGTTTTTAGAAGTTAAGGGGTGTGTTTGAGTAGAAGGGGGAGTGGGGAAAATAATACCCTTATTATAAAACTTAGAAGTGTTAAGAAATTTTAGTTAGAAACTCCCACAAACAAGAAGCAAATCCAAATAAGGCTAGTATGCTATACTCCAACTGTCCAAGCAAGAAAATATTTCATGGTAACTCGATGTAATATGATATAATTACATATCTCTATGCCTGCTTATATATACCTATGCCTAGCTAACTACAATGGCTGGCAATTACCAAAGCTTTCCTTAATATTTGAATTCTACACGTATTAGGTATACAAAATTATGGAGAATGTAGTGTAGAGGACGAGAGTGATTAAGGAACGCAGACCCAAGAAATAATTCAAATACTCCACTATGCAATCCTTCAGTTTTGGATATTACAAATATATGGTTGGCATTGGGCGTAGATATTACAAATACATAGTTGGCAACATGCTCCTTCAGTTTTGGATTAAAAAATACAAGAGTCCATGCTTTCCATTTTCTGGAGAGCAAACGAAAGGGTAAGCATTTAAATAAATTAGGCATCGCTGTGACGAAAATAAGTTAATTGTTTTGATATGATTATACAGGCGATAGAGATGTTGTATAAGAGCCTTGACAGCACTTTATACATTTTAGAGTACATGAACATAGGGAAGACGTGACTATGGCTTCTGAAATACCAAATATGCTAGTGTTGTCTCCAAAGCTTTCACTGCCAGCAGCTTTGGATTCCGACTTCTCACAAGTTGATTTCAAAGCAACATTCAGCCCAATTGAGTTGGGTTGCGTCACAAAACTGTAGGCTATTGCTTTTCCCACACCCCTTTCTACTCAAAACACACCCCACAAGGGTGTGAAAAGACCAAAAGGCCAGCCAACCTCTTTTTTTTCATGAAATTTCACATGTTCAAACACGGGCCTTCGAACAGGTTCTAATGACATCGTTCGTGTGTTAAATCTTGACTTCACACACTCTTTGGGCGTTTTCACTGTTGGTGAGGTCATGCGAACTCGCTTCGCATGACGCCGTTCAACCCGTTCGAACGACATCGTTCGAGTGTGTTAAATATTGACTTTACACCCTCTTGTGCGTAATTTCACCTGTTCGAACGAGGTCATTCGAACGTGTTCGAACAAGGTCGTTCAAACAGTCTTTAAACACGTGAACTCAGCGTTTCACGCGAGGTTATTTTTGAAATAAAATTTGTTAAAGGGTGTGAAAGAGTAGGAGGGAGTGTGGGAAAAGCAATGGCCAAACTGTAAGTCACAAAATTGACCAAACATAATTCAGGTACCAAATAACTAGGTAAGGAGCAACAAGTTTCAATTGGATGGTGTCAGCAGAAATTTATAACATCTAATGTCTCAACATAAAATGCTCGTGAAATGCTAATATTTTAGTTCAACTCAATGTGTATCAGAATAATCTACAGTTTAACACAAAGAAGGATAAGGTATCTGAGCTTGACTTCTCCTAATGTATGAGATGTGTCTTTCACTTCGTTTTCTTTCTTTCCTTTTATTCTTTCCTTGTGTTTCTGCAATTTGTCAATTTAAGTAAATTATTGGACTATTACATCAATCCGTTGATCCATTGCCTGAAAATTAGAATTTATCTGTCCTGTTTGTTGAATGCTACTTTAGTTGTTTTTATTTTTCTAGCTATTTGAATAATACATATTGGAATTTATATTCTCTTTCTCAGATTAAATGCATGGAGATGAGAAGAGCGGGAGCTATTGCTGCCTCTGATACTGGGTCTATTTGGAAAGATAGTGAATCTGCAAAAGGATCATCAGATGGCTTTTTCTGTAGCATTGAAATTAAGGATACGCTTCTTCCACTTTGGATTATTTGTGCTGCATGTGCATTGATGAAGGAAGAAGGATAAGGTATCTGAGCTTGAGCTACACAAAAATATCTCAGGATCAGGTAAGTTATATCATTTTGTTTGGGATCACTTGAAACAATGTCAACGACATAAAAAGAACTCTTGAAATTGAAGTGTGTTCTTATTTGAAGAACTACAACTGTACCATTTAATTGATGAAGTATTCTTATACACAACACCCTTATTTATTTGTGAAATCACATCCGACTGTCCTTTATGCAGGTCTCTAAATAACATTTCCCCTTGTGAATAACAGTGAGAACGTCAGGCATACTAACTACTAATATAAATTCATTCGACCTTGATAAATATAACCTCAGTTTTCCCATTCTCATACACAACACAGAGCTCAACACATGAATTTTCCATCTAAACAAAAAAATCAATTTCAACTGTTTAAGAACCTCTCTCCATTCTTTTTTAATTATTGTATTTTAAGAAGAATTTTGTTTATATTTATTCGTCAATTATACCCTTACCTTAATCAATCACTTTGCGTGTTTTCCATAAAATTGGATAACAAAGTAATTGACAAGTACAACACTAATTTAGCTATGATAATCTACTCCCAATTAAATCATTTTCTGCCAAATTTTTTTATTATGAAAATAAGATGTATACGAATTTTAAATCATGGCCTTTTTTTTTGACAATTGAGAAAAATATCGGTCAAGACTGCCTTAAGCGTGACCTTACATATCATAAAAACAGTGATGTGTCCAAGGCTGTTTTTACCCCTCTTTTTATCCCCCCAAAAAAATAATCAAAGGCTACTCATACCTTGCCTCGAAGCTTCTTCCTTCTTCCTTCATCAATGCACATGCAGCACAAATAATCCAAGGTGGAAGAAGCGTATCCTAAATTTCAATGCTACAGAAAAAGCCATCTGATGATCTTTTTGCAGATTCACTATTTTTCCAAATAGACTCAGTATCAGAGGCAGCAATAGCTCCCGCTCTTCTCATCTCCATGCATTTAATCCGAGAAAGAGAAGAATATAAATTCCAACATGTATTATTCAAATAGCTAGAAAAATAAAAACAACTAAAGTAGCATTCAACAAACAGGACAAATAAATTCTAATTTTCAGGCAATGGATGATGTAATAGTCCAATAATTTACTTAAATTGACAAATTGCAGAAACACAAGGAAAGAATAAAAGGAAAGAAAGAAAACGAAGTGAAAGACACATCTCATACATTAGGAGAAGTCAAAGCAGAATTTTGAAATGCTACAGGGGAGCACAAGAGAGGTACGTCCACACCAGAAAGTGAGGTCAAGAGAGTTCTACAAAGTGCAGACAATAGAAGTTAGCCAGCAACAAAGACTAAAAATAAGAGAAAACCTCAAACAAATCTAGGTCAATGAAGCATGGAAGCGGGATAGGAAGCTTTAGTCACCTGTAATTTAGTAGTAGATCATATAAAACATGCACATTGTAGTTGCCAATAAAAAACAGTAAATTATCGACATCGGAGAATGACAATGATCCTCGGGTCTGCATTTTTCCAAATAAAAAGCACTAATCAATAAAAATCATATAAATAAGACTTAAATAAGGTGTTGGAGTTGTGATAAACTTTAAGAGCAAGTCATATATATATATATATAAATGTAAAATCAACTATTGACATGAGAACAGGCAAGAACTGCAAGTAAATAACTGGTTTGAAAAGTTTTGCCCCTAGTTGAGTTTGCCGTAGTATACGTTGAAAAGAAATTCATGTAAAATGACATTCACTATTATCTAAAGACAAAAAAAGAATATTCACTATTATATAATGATACAACATATAATTAAAGGACAGTGCAAAAATATCAGAATTCACACCACAAATAGTTCTGTTAATACTAATTAGGAGACAACACAGATATTTTCTTTCAGTTTTTAGTACAGATTTATTAATAGAACCACAAAGAGACAAGCACAAGGGAACTGTTCACCGTGATCATAGACAGACTCTAAAGACATCCCAAGGAAAAACAAATGCTATATGAAATTATGAATAACATTTACATACAAACCTGCCTCAAGTTTTGCTTCTCTATCTCTGACAGCTCAACCAAATCCTCAGTAGCGACTTGCTCCACTTTTGAACGGCAAAGAGGCATAGAGAAACAAAGATCCTAGTCAAGAAGGTATACAACGAAAGTTAAATCCAATTTCCAAAGACCACTGCTAAGTAAATATTAATGAGAACATTCCAGTGTGTGTAAAACCTCATTTGAGGCAAAGCAGGCTTTAGCATTAAGCAACATACAATAAAACCCTAACAAACATCTGTACTTAGTAAAAAACAGCAACATCATTACTCGTCATGGACCCCAAATGCTCTAAGGCCCAACACAATAGAACCATAATGCTAATGTTAGTAGTCAAACTCGTAGAACTAAGCCCAGAAGAGAACAACTTTTGTTGGGTTGCATACTTCTTTCCGGGGCCAGGGTCTATTGAAAAACTCATTCAAATTGAATCGTAGGCAGCTAAGATAAGGCTACATACATATTGACAAAAAGTTGATAAGAGAGAAATAAAAAAACCTAATACCTACTACGCTTACACACAGAAATTCCTAGAAATATAGCATCAATGAAAATACTATTTTAACCTCGGGCAATACTACAAAAAGGAACGACTTTTTTCACTGTGTGATACTAGCTGATTAGTAGCTGTTACATAAATAGCACAGCACAGCACAACACAGATGATACATGAGTACAACTTACATGTTTTCTTAACAATGATCTCAAACCTCGGGTTGACTGAGATATACAAGCATTGCACGAACATTTGGATTTCCCAGAGCCATCGCCACCAATGAACATCACCACAAATTGGGAAGTGCAAACTAAAATACAGAAGGGGGGAAAATCCAACACAATCTCATCAGATGTTTCTCAATAACTAAATAATTGTGTATGTATGTGTGTGTATGTATGTATATATATAATGCACGATAGAAATGGCCAGTTCAAAAAATAGCAAAACTAAGTCTGCAGTAATAATACCATAATCCTATGCCAATAAAAGAAACAGGTGCATTTTCGTCATTGCAATTATTCGTTTGTTTCATTTTGCCAAAAAAAACTTGAAGGTCAAATGCCCCTAACATTATAGGTTTATTTCGACTTTCCATCTTAATTTATTAAATTAAGCAGCACTATTAGTTTTAACTTCCCCTTCTTATATATTTCATTGTTAAAGGTAACTGGAAAGGTTAACAAGTTATGCAATACAAGTGAAACAACAAATTTATCTAGAACATAAATTTTAAGGAATTCTCAAACCCATGTACTCATATGAATTACAACCAGTGCAAGCAAAACTCAAGCATTTAATCTCCTTCAATCAGTTCTCCTGGTTTGAAGTTGTTGACGTTAAAAAATGGGAGAAGGAACATGAAGGAAAGTGTAGACAGAGAATTTGGAGAACACACTTTAGCTCTGAATGATAACTGAAAACCTACACACAACTATTTATAGATGGGCACAACTCCCTTCTTAACTAACTGATTACTGGTTAGTGACAAATTCTATTTATAAAAAACTAAATAATCTCTACGCCTAAATACAGAAAAGGCTGAACAAATTACAAGTGCATAAATACACATTTCAGAAGCTACATTACTACACTGTAACATTATCCCCTCAAACCATGGTAGAAAAAATCGCGAGTTGTCTAGTAGAATTGCACGATTTTGCGATCTTGCAGGTGTTGAGCGAGTTTGAGCCTAGGTAGAATCGTGTTTTGCATGCTGCCAGTAGGATCGTAGTGAATCGCAAGTCAAATCTTGGAATCAAAGTGCTTCTACGAGCTCTCACGCTTTTGCAAGGAAGTCGGGTTCGTGGGTCGGGTTTAAAGCCCAATTGCAAAAAAACTTATATTTTGGATTATAAAAAAACCCCACACTTTGGTGCGACCTCTTTTCCCTTAATCTTCGACCTTTCTGACAGTATTTGCTTGTGATTCCAACTTCCTTCGTCTGCGCTGCATCTCATTCTCTACTGAACTGTTGCACAGTTGTACCAATTCTATTGAATTGCAGACTGCGAGAGACAAATCAACCCTAACTCTTCTCGTTGTGCTATTAAGGATTGGGCCTAGTGCTCAAATAATTATAAATATATACACCCCCTCGTATGCTTCTATGTGAACCTATTCCCTTAGGATTATTTTTGGGTTTTATAATAACTATGGGTTTGTCTTTTTGAGCTACAAATCATAAGGGGGAGATGGCTTTAGTTAAACTCTGAGGATATTGAATAGTGGTTAGAATGTGACTGACATTTAGGTTTTTGTTGAGTACCTTCTCTCTAACAAAATATATCTCCAATTCCATGTGCTTGATTCTAGCATGAAGAGCAGGATTATGGGACAAGGATACTGTACTTAGATTGTCACGGGAAATTGGAGGAATTTTGAAGGAAAATGATAGGAATGAGGACAATTGCTGGAATTAACAAAATGTTTGGAAGAAAATACTCTATGAAGGGCAAGAGTGGTATTCCACTCCACTAGGAGATAGTGGAATTGCATCCTGCACCAACGTGGTGAGTTGGCAGGATTGGAGAGAGAAAATAGATCTGCTCACGTTGGTTGTGAGGGAATAAAAGTAGAGGAAGGTTCCATTTTACGGTTAGGCAAGAATTGGGCTGGGAGTTGGGCAATAGGGGTCAGTTTTCTCTCACTACGAGAGATTACTGCACTTTCTACTTGTATTTCTGTGTTCATTAGTACTATCACAGTACTATTACTTGTAATTTACACTGAATTCCAAGTAATAGACCATTCCAATTCCTACTCATTTGTTTGTTTATTGTTCACTGTTACATTGATTCCTAACAGAAACTTGCAACTCTATGGGTGGTTATTGGACCCAAAGGAGTTGTGTTCAGCTATTGTACTGGCCAGACTGCCAGAGTTCCCATCTTATGCTGATAAGTGGATTAAACTTTGGGTCGTGCAAGCACTAATGTGCTTTATATTTAGTAAGTATATGGAAGGAATATAATTACAAATCAAATGTAAACACTAGTTCAAAACAGAAAATGCAATAGAAAAGCATGCTATTAACGAATTTCGATATTCAAAATAATTCCATCGGATAAAGGAATTACGGTTATGTAAAATTACCATAAAAGAGGGCACAGGTGTTTTTCCGAAGCATGCAATAGAGGTCCTTAAAAGATTCTTCCCAAGCTCCTAGTCGTTTTCTTAAGAACTCCAAATCTATTTCATAAAAACGGAAAATGGAACTTGAGGAAACTGAAGAAAGGAAGATGACAAAGAAGAAACTAGAGATTAATTGAAAGCTGTTTGACAATCTTCTATTGTTGTTGATGAGTTTAGCACTGATATGAGAGAACGTGGTAGAACAGATTGGGGATACATACATGAATGCAAAGCTTTAAACATATTTTTATTCCTGAAAGGATAGTGCTGGAAAGTTAGCTGAGGCATGTTACCACTTACCAAGCATATCTGAACCTTAGTGCTCCGAATTTTGGAAGTAATAAATAATAATAATGGCTTTTATACAAAATCATGTACAACGAGGATAGTAGATACCAAGGTAATCAGGCAATAAAAACTCCAATCAAATCAAAGAAATAGGACAATGCTTCAACTACATAACAGAGATGAACTATAGCGTCTGGTTTCCTGTTTAAATATTGATGTATATGTAAACACTGTTCTATGTAAACAAAACAGAGTTTTATGCAAGAACCACGAAATATTAAACATATCATGGTTACTATAATAGCAAAAGAAGAATTATGTAAGCAATATCTTGCTTCGCTCATTTAAGTACTGAAAAATTAGATATAGTAAAACAACGAAATTATATGATCTTTCAAACACACATCAAACACACAAAACAGCTCAGAAATCATTTCTAGAGTCTACTCACACACAACACTCATCATATATACAATATTATAGGTGAAAGAGAGCCCCATTACCTCAATAAGTTGAAGAAGTAGTACTCTTTTTCCACCAAGCCTTCCCGATCCACCAATAATCAGCTCCTCCTCCTTGATCTTGAGCTCTTCCACGCCAAGATTCTTCTTCTTTACTCTAAAAACTATCTCACCTACCACCTTCTCTCTCTTACTTTACTCTTGACTTTTCTTAGATTTTTGTTGGAATACATGTCTCCCCTTCGACAACATCCTTTATGGAATGCATATGGGCTTTCAATGGATAATGGGCCTCTAATGGATCATGGGCCCCTAATCCCCCCTTCTCCATTACTTAAACACCTCCTAAATGAAATAAAACTTCTAAATTACTTGACTTAATTAAAACGTTGTAAGCCTTAAATAACTCAATTAAATAAATAATTGAACTATTTTGGGGCGTTACATTTACCAGTTGCTGCAGTAAGGAGGCGTTAGTAGAGGAGATGGGCTCTTGGGCATCAGATGTTTGGAGTTGGGATTGGTCTTGGGCTGCAGCACCTCAGCTAACCGATTTAGTGACCGTGCAGGCCATCCGTTACCTACAGGAGTTGCTGCAATCTGACACGTTGTAGCAACATTTGAGTAATATGTGGGTTTGGAAAGCAGACCCGATGACAGGTTTCACTGTTAAATGTTGTTATAACATGTTATGTAGATTTTTTACAGGTGAAGGAGAGGAAGTGCAGGTCGATAGTGCAGCAGTCTTTAGAAGGCTTTGGAAAAATGACGTCCCTTCAAAGATTTCAATATTTTCGTGGAGAGTCTTGTTGAAACGTGTGGCTACCCGAGATGCTTTGTTTCGAAGAGGAATTCTGAGCTCTCAGAGAGATCTTTGCTGCGTGATGTGCTTCAAGGAGGATGAATCGGTGGAGCATTTATTTTTTTGGTTGTGATGTCGCTAAATCAATTTGGAATCAGGTGTTTATATGGCTAGGGAAATCAGTAGAGGATACGAACGACGTTAAAAAGCACTTCACAGAGTTTGGCAAATTGGTGAAAGGAAAGAAAACTAAAGGAGTCAAACACATGATATGGATGGCGGTAGCGTGGAATCTATGGTTGGCTAGAAACAAGGTGATATTCAAAGGGGAGGTAGCGTCGATTCCTTCTATCATTGGCGGGTACAAGGACATCGCTTGGAGTTGGTTCAAGGCTAGGAAGGGGAGACATTGTGGGGTGGGATGGTCAGACTGGTATCATTGTCCGTTGGGTTATTTTTCGTTGTTGTAACTACGGGGGAGAAACAGTGGGGTAGGTGTTACTGCTCACTGTTGCACAGTTCTGTGCAAGGTACTCTTTTTCCTTCCTGAGTCTTTTTCCCACTGGGTTTTGGCTCAGGAAGGTTTTGAGGAGGCCCTCCCCCTTCCTTTACTTTTCTTTGTAATTTTCATTGTACGGGTTGGGCACCCCTTGTGCTCCCATCAATGAAATCTTTGCTTATCTAAAAAAATGAAGGGAAGAGGAAAATGATCCTTCTTTGTAGACTTGTTTAGCTTTCTGTAGTCCATACAAATCCTCCACCCTGTCACTGTCTTTGTTGGTATCAATTCATTCTTTTCATTTGTGATCACTGTTACCCTCCTTTCTTTGGAACACACTGCACAGAACTCACCCATGCACTATCAGAAATATGATAAACAATGCCTACATCCAGCCACTTGATGATTTCTTTCTTCACCACCTCTTTCATTATAGGATTGAGTCTCCTCTGCCCCTCAATGTTGTGCTGGATGTTATCTTCCAAGACAATTCTATGCATACAGATGGTTGGACTATCGCATGATTATCAGCCATTTGCCACCCAATAGCCCTATATATCTCTTTAGGGTCACAATGAGATCACGCTCTTGATCATTGGAAAGATCAGAAGCAATGATTACGGGTAGAGACTCATTATCCCCTAAATAAACATATTTCAGGTGCTTGGGTAGCTCTTTGAGCTCAAGTGTAGGTGGTTGCACAATGGAAGGAACATATTTCTTGAGGTCTGAGTTTTCTTGTTCAAGTGACTCATATCTTCTGGCCCAAACCTCTTTCATAGTCATTTCTTCTTCTTGAATTGCTCCTTCTTCAACAAGTTCATGTTTCTCATTGTTGTCTAAGATCTTTCCCAAGTTGTCAGGGGTTTTATGAAAGTGTTTTTGAACCACTTGGTCAAGAGAAACAACAAATGAGCATTCTTTAGTGTTGACCTCAGGGAACTTCAAAGCATTCAGAACATTGAACTTTACTTCTTGGTCATTGACCCTCATGGTCAATTCTCCCTTTTGTACATCAATTAATGTCTTCCCCGTAGCCATAAATGGTCTTCTTAAGATGATAGGTACCTCCTTATCTACATCAAAATTTGGGATAACAAAATCCACAAGAAGAAAAAATTTGTGAACTTTGATTAGTACATCTTCTAATATCCCTTCAGGATAGGCAAGAGTCCTATCAGCAAGCTGAAGGGTTACAGAAGTAGGTCTGGCAGTTCCTATACCCAATTGTGTGTAAATGGACTTAGGCATCAAGTTGATACTTGCTCCCAAGTCACATAAAGCACGATCAAAATAAAAATCTCCAATGGAGCAGGGTATAGTAAAGCTACCAGGATCCTTTAATTTCCTTGGAAGTTTATTTTGCTTAATCATGCTACACTCTCCAGTCATAGCAACAGTTTCAAATTCTCATAGCCTTCTTCTTTTGGTGAGGATATCTTTCATAAACTTTGCATAGTTTGGCATTTATGTGCTCTTTGGTTGTAAAGGTTTCTAACTGAACCTGTTTTAAAAGCTAGTGCTTTAGTGATTAAAATCCCTTGGTAGTTTTGCCTTGGAGACTGGACGTAGGTCTCAGGAGTGGCTGAACCAGGATAAACTCTGTGTGTCTTATTCATTCCCTTTCATCTCTTTTACTTTGCTTTCCAAATTATTTTTATTATCATTTACTTTTCTTTGCAAGTTAATTTTATTAATATTTATTTTTCAGCTTCTTAATTTATCATCTCTCATTTTAATTCAAGCATTTTCTAAGAGGTTTATTTTATTTGATTGATTTTTATTTAAGTGATTCATTTTTAATTGCTAATTTTTAAGTACACAATTCACCCCCTCTCTTGTGTTTGAAGTCACTTGGTCAACATCTTCTATTTGAGCATTATTAGCTTGAGAACTATTCTGGCTACTATTTCCAGTCCTCCACTTAAAACCAGGTGGATATCCATGCTTCTTATAGCAGGTCTCAACCGTATATGTTGTTCTATCCCAATAAGTGCAGACCCTAGCATTTCCTCTTCCATATCCTCTTCCATTTCCTTTAGTTTCAACAACATTAACACTCGATTTCAGTTCCTCTACTTCTTCAACATTCAAGGCATTTTGTCTTTCAAATTAAATTATCATTGAAAATGCTTTATCTAATTCAGGAAAGGGCTCCATAAGCAATATTTGGTAGGATCAGAAGCATCTGTAAGAGAAGCGATGCTTCCATTAACAAATTTGAACTTGTTCTTCGCAATTAACACCTTCTTCATAAGACGGGCAGCTGATAGCTCTTATTTATAAGAGTTATTTATGCTTTCTTAGCTTAAATTATTGTGAATTCTAAAGTAATATTGTGTTTAGGAAAAATTACACCAGAGGACCTTTAAGTTTTTTATTTGTAACAAGTTGGCCCTTTAGGTTTTTTTTGTAACAAATAAGCTCTTTTAGTGATTACTCTAGCTTATATATTTTGATGTAATGCTACTTTATATATTGTGATTGTTCTAGCTTATGAATTTTTATGCAACCAAGCATATTTCAATGTATTTTGATGCAATCAAACGATATAGCATTTTACTAAAAGGGCCAATGGTGTCAATGTTAGGTAACTTAAAGGGCCTATTTGTTACATAAAAAAACAAAACATATTTGTTCAGTAGTTATGTTGTAGCAATAGGTGTTGCAACAATACATTTCTACGATAGATGACAGAGAAAATGTTGAGGTACTAATTTATGTGTCTGCTAGCTGTCTGAAAAGGACGGGCACGCCCTGCTGCTGGTATCAGGCTTTCATGCGCAAAATATTCCCTTTTTGTGGGCACATTGTACACCTAGGAACATGTATAGAAAGTATAGAAATAGCTTTTCCTCCATTTTTGAACCAAGCTACCTTTAAACACCAAAGTGGAAACACCATTGCTGGGAGTATTGCTGCAGCAATTTGTTACCTCAAAATTTCGGCAAGGGCATTAAATTAAGCTTTAAATGGTGTTGACTGCACATTTAATAGTATTATGTGGGCTGCAGGTCAATGTTCAAGTCAATGCACCATAAATTCAACAGTAAAGTTGTACAAGTGCTGACAATGCAAGCAAACTTCGACAGACTTGGTTCTTCAAGCTACGAAGCAATGCCAGAAACCTTCGACAGGAGAGGGCCCAATTGTTCGACGGAACTGGGTCCAACACTTCGCCAAATCCTTCGACAACAAGCTGGTCGAAGCGCAAGGAGCAGCAGTTAGTGGGCGGTTATTTCCCTAGTTTTTAGGAAGTGGTTATCGTGCTTGCCCACGATTGTATCCGAGAGTATAAATACTCCTTGTAATAGGAAAACGGGGTCACCACATCTTTACAAAAACTCGTGAAACTCAACTTCCAAGCCAAAGCGAAACAAGAGTGAATCGGATTACATTGTATGCGTGTTGGTGTACCAACTTCTTTTCTCTTTCACTTTAATGCAATTTTTACTTGTTTTTACGTTTGTTGCACTTCTTGCTTTCATTCCGCTTTCAAACTATCTCTTCCTACTATTTTCTCTGTTTTACGTGCGCTAAAAGACACAAAACCTAACGGCAATTGTCAAAGAGATTTTCTAGTTTGATCTCACAGTCTTAATATTGAAAACTAGTGATTGTTTGCTAAAAACACCAAAGAAACAAATTGGCACGCCCAATGGGACCTTTGCGCTTATTTTGTGTCGTTTCTGTTAAGTGTATAAATTTGTATGCACTTGAGGAGTGGTAGAATGGTACGTACCAATTCTAACAACGCCTCTAGTTCCAGCCCTGTGATATCACAAGTGCAAGGAACAACGGTAGATTCTGCCAATGTAAGCGGTGGAAATGTTGCAGGGACTACGGCCCCAGTGACATCAATAACCGTTCCCACGATGTCAATGACCAACGTTGGTTCGACATCGTCTATGGCCTTGCCACAGAGCGTAGGACTTCCTTCGAGTCCTTATGTGGCAACAGGGAATAGTTTGGAAACACGTTTCCAAAATATGAGTCTACCACCATACCCTTTTGGGGTATATGGCATGCCTACTGGAATGCCACACGTGTCGACCTTTTCTCCTTCACAAGTCTCTTCTGAGGGTGTACTGGGTCGAAATCCTACTGCATTAACCAATGCGTCTTTGTTGGCGTTAAGACAACAAGTGGACGAAAGCAATCATGATATGGTTAATATGCTGACTCAACAAATTGGTACCGTGTTCAATCCTTTGATTCAGAACACAAATACCAGTTATCAGATGTTAGCAGACCAAATGGGTAGGATTGCAGATTTCTTTGGGGCTCCTACGGGAAACAATAGGCAGTTACCAAATTGTGGGAACAATATGCCTAACACCCTGCCACGTAGATCGATGGATCGCCGAAGCTCAGCGGTTATGGGCGAGCAACAAATGGGAATCACATCCTCAAGTAGTTATGGTGAATCGAAACCAAAACGCCGATGAAGTTGTTCGACAAGTGCAACGAAATAACGCTTGCGCTCAAGACAACATAGCCACTTTGGTCGAAACCATAATGGCGCAAAATGGCCTTAACGTAGGTTTACATAGGCCTAATTTCATATCGCCCCTGTGTGAGTATATCTTGCAGGCTGAGTTGCCAAGAGGTTGGAAAATCCCTAAATTCACTAAGTTTGGGGGTGATACCAATGAGTCCACTGTCGAACATATTGCCCGGTACATGACTGAGGCAGGAGACATAGCTCAAAATGAGAGTTTGAAAATGAAGTATTTTCCAAATTCTCTAACTAAAAATGCCTTTACGTGGTTTACCACTCTACCCCCTGGTTCCATATACACATGGGGGCAATTAGAAAAGGCGTTTCATGAGCAATTCTACATGGGCCAGTCGAAGATTAGCCTCAAAGAATTGGCCAATGTTCGACGTAAAGTACCAGAGGCTATCGATGATTATTTGAATAGATTCAGGTTACTGAAGGCAAGATGTTTTACACAAGTGCACGAACATGAGCTTGTCGAAATGGTCAGCAGTGGCCTTGACTATTCAATTCGAAAGAAATTGGACACGCCTCATTTGAGAGACATGGCCCAACTAGCCGATAGAGTTCGACAAGTCGAAAGGCTTAAAGAGGAAAAGGCTAGAGTGAATAAGTACAATAAAAAAGAAAACTCAGTGGGTTTTCACAAAAAAGAAAAGATAGCCTATGTAGACGAGCAATTCGACTTGCGTTCAGTGATGTCGAATCTGAGGAGATAGACGTGGCTGAACTTAAGCCTGGTCCTCCTTATGCTTGCAAATTATTAAGGCCTGCAAATGGGAATAATCTCAGAGAGCCTAAAAACGATAGATTTGTGCCTAAGACATACACTTTTGATGTTACTAAATGTGATGAGATCTTCGATTTGCTAGTGACCGATGGCCAAATAATAGTGCCAAATGGCCTGAAAGTTCCTCCTCTCGAACAGAGGAAGAAAAAGGGTTATTGTAAGTTTCATAATTTTTTGGGACATACAACTGACCGTTGTGTTCTTTTCAGGGATATGGTTCAGAAAGCGATTGAAGAGGGAAGACTCAAGTTTGGAGATAAAAAGAATAAAGCACCGATGCAGATTGATGCTGACCCCCTCCATCAAGTGGAGGCGATGTATGCGGAACCAATTGAGATGAGTATCAATATGGTAGACGTGAAAATGGTGGATTCTCCTAAGTCTACCAAACCTCCTGCTGAAAAAATCAAAAGTGTGGTACAAAAGAGTGAGGTCAGTAACAAAGTTACTCAAGAAGAATATGAGGAAAAGGTACAATCTGTGTACCCCAAGGCTGAGGAAGATCTGATAGACTTCCTGAATCTGTAAATTGAGCTCTGAGGTCATGTTATGTCCAAGGTGCAGTGCTGTGTTTGACAAAGAAGCGGCCAAAAGTGTCGAATCTTTGCAGTTCGACCACCCCTAAAGAGGAAATGGCCAGATAAGAGGCCAAATTTCACTTCAAGAGAGGGACCTTCCTTACAAGGTAAAGAATTCAAGCAGGGCCTTCGACAAGTAAGCCGCAGTTTCGCGCAAGGGTGTAGCCAAGAAGGAGTTTGTGCTATCTCCCTCTGCCAAACCATTTTTTCCAAGAGCAGATCCATCCAATGAGAAGTGGATACACGCTGGATGTAGACACTACAAAAATGCTGCTCAACATGCTGGAACAGCCAAGCCAATCACAGGCGAGGCCTCAAAGTATAATTATAAAAATAATTATAAGGGGAAGAACCCCATGACGAAGACCCAATGGCGTCGTTACCAGCGCTCGAAAAAGAAGGCAACACAAGTTGCTAACGAGCAAACGCCAAAAACGGTTAAGGGTGTGACTCCTAAAACCGTGGGGAACACAAAGATAAGTATAGGAGCTGCCAATCAAGTGAGGGTTGGAAACAAGGCTAAAGGGAAATCTATTGTTATAGAGGAACCAAGAAGGCCTGCTATGGAGAGGATTTTTCCTCCATTAACAGCTTTAAAGAAGAAAGGTGCTTCATTCGACATGGACGAAGATGTCACATCGATTTCGACGACTCGAGGCTAGCTTCGACGTCATCTGCAACGTGGTATCCATTTTGCCGAGTGAGTACGATGCTGTTACAGTCCCAAATGACGTCGAAGAGGACTTCATTGGGGATATGGCTAACCACAAGCCGCGATGCTACTATGTCATGAACAATGGTCACGTAGAAGAACAAATGGCCACTTTCGAGAGGCGGGCGAGGCATGCAAAGCATCATTTGAAGCCCTTGTACGTCCAAGCAAAAGTTAATGGCGTAGGCATTAACAAGATAATCGGTCGATGGAGGGGTCAGCCGTTAACTTAATGCCTCGTGCCATGTCGAAACAATAGTCTGCTTTGATACGGACCTTAGACCTCATAACATTATGTTAACCAATTATGAGGGGAAATCGCGTGTCGTTGGGAGTCGCCGAAGTAGAAGTGGTGGTAGGTAATCGTAAGAAGAACCACCACGTTCTTTGTTATAGCATCAAAAGCAAGCTACAATCTACTCCTTGGGAGAGAGTGGATACATGGCGTAGGAGCCGCTCCTCAAGCCTACACCAAAACCGGTAATGTGGAGGATGATGGTCCGCAGTAGTACGCGTCGCACGGACGAGTTATTTCCTTCTTGACGTGAACAACGTCACCAGGAGAATTTTGAGAAGCAAATGGCGAACATTGCGCCATGTTCATCTTCGAGCCAAGCATACATCTCCTCAGATAATGTGCTTTCCTCCATTCACTTATACCCAACACATGGTTTTGTGTGGGAAAGAGAGGAAATAGAAGGTGCTAATGTCTATCCTGATGGTGTGTTACCTCCAACAGGATGGGACACTGACTCTTAGAAGGTTTAGATGTCGCACCCGATGCTTGATAGAATTACGCCTACATGGCCGAAAATAAAATAAAACGGCTTTGGGCGCCGAGTTAAATCAACAAACAATGGCTGTCGAAGCCATAACTTCATCTGAAGAAAATGGTGAAGTCATAAATGACAAACTGGATTGCATTTATGACGACGAACCATTGGGTTTTGAAAAAGACCCTAGAGATTCTACAAAGCGCATGCAAGCTCAAGATCCAGTCGAAGAGGTGGATTTGGGAGATGGCTTGATCAAAAGGCCAACCTATATTAGTGCACATCTTGATGCTGCCTTCAGAACCCAAGTCATTTCACTTCTGCAGGAGTTCAAGGATTGCTTTGCTTGGGAGTACAGCGAAATGCCCGGTTTGAGTCGAGAAGTGGTGGAATTACAAATACCCATTCGACCAGGGAAGAAGCCAAAGCTGAAGCAAACACTAAGAAGATTTGCTCATGATATTGGCTAAGATCAAGGAAGAAATAGAAAGGTCGCTCAAAAGCAAATTCATCGAATCGCCAGTACGTTGATTGGTTAGCCAATATAGTTCCAATAATGAAAAAAATGGAAAACTTAGAGTTTGCGTAGAGACTTTAGGGATTTAAATAATGCAACACCTAAAGATGAATACGCTATGCCCGTGCGCGTAAATGCTAATAGATTCGGCAGCAGGATTTGATTATCTCGGTTGCTAGATGGCTACTCGGTATAATCAAATCTTTATTGCCGAAGAGGACGTGTCGCGGCTTTTCGATGTCCAGGGGCATTAGGTGTTTATGAATGGGTGGTCATGCCTTTTGGTTTAAAAAATGCTGGTGCCACTTATCAAAGGGCGATGAATTCTATGTTTCACGATTTTATTGATGATTTTATGCAAGTATACATAGATGATGTGGTGGTTAAGTCATCCTCGTAAAGTGGTCATTTAGACCATCTTCGACGTTCTTTCGAACGAATGAGGAAATATGGATTGAAAATGAATCCAACCAAATGTGCTTTACGTATGCGTGCGGTGTGAATTCTTGGGTTTTGTAGTACACAAGAAAGGCATAGAGATCAACGAAAATAAGACTAAAGCAATTATGGAAACGAAGGCTCCTTCGACCAAGAAAGAACCTGCGTTCACTACTAGGGAAAATCAATTTCCTTCGAAGATTCATCTCAAATCTAAGTGGCAAAACACAAGTTTTTTCGCCATTACTGAGATTGAAGAAAGAAGATGAATTCAAGTGGGAGCAAGTTCACCAAGATGCTTTCGACGCAATCAAGTCTTATCTGGTCAAGCCACCGATTTTATTGCCTGTTATTGGAAACAAATTGCTAAAATTGTATATAGCAGCTTCTGATAACACAATAGGTAGCATGTTAGCGCAAGAGGATGATAGTGGTGTCGAAAGACCCATTTATTACCTTAGTAGGGTTTTGATTGATGCTGAAACTAGGTATAGCCCAATTGAGAAACTATGCCTTTGCTTGTATTTTTCTTGTACAAAATTGAAGCAATATATAAAATCAGCAGATGTTTATGTTTATTCGCATTTTGATGTTATTAAACATATGTTGTCAAAACCAATGTTGCATAGTCGAATTGGCAAATGGGCTTTAGCTTTGCTAGAGTACAACTTAACTTATCAACCCCTTAAATCAATTAAAGGACAAGTGGTTGCTGATTTTATAGTAGACCATTCCGTTGTCGAATGTGAAATAAATTCATTAGACATACGTCCTTGGAGGCTATACTTCGATGGCTCAAGCCATAAAAATGGCGCAGGTATTGGAATTTTGATTATCTCGCCAGAAAATACTCCAACGAAGTATAAATTTAAAATTCGAGACTCTTGCTCAAATAATGAAGCTGAATATGAGGCTTTAATAGTAGGCCTTAAAATTCTACTCGAATTGGGGGCAAGTTATGTCGAAATAAAAGGTGATTCTCAACTAGTGGTCAAACAATTGACAAAAGAATACAAATGTATTAATGAACACCTTATCAAATATTTCGTTATTGCCAATACTTTGCTAAAAAGGTTTACATTCGTTCACCTAGAACACTTACCACGAATTGAAAATCACGTGGCAAATGAATCGCACAAATTGCTTCCTGTTACAAAGTATCGAAGCAAAGCCTAGAAGAGTTAATTGAGATAAAAGATAAATTAATCTCAGAAGACTCTCTCTATAATACTCCTTCAACGTTATTGTCAACACCAAAAATTGGGGGGGCAATAAATACAAGTGAAGTGAGCGTCGAAGAACGTCACATTTTCGACGATATTGACTTGGCAGAAATTTTTGCTATTGACAATATGGTTGATGATGATTGGCGAAAACCCATTGTAGAATATTTGCAAAATCCTACAGGAACACTAACAAAAAGTAAAGTCTGAGCTCTAAGCTATGTGTTAATTGAAACGAATTGTACAAGCAAACTCACGAAGGGTGCTACTAAAATGTCTTAGTGAAAACGAGGCATATTTGGCAGTTTCTGATACACATAGTGGAGCATGTGGCTCACATCAAGTTGGCCACAAAATGAAATGGTTGTTATTTCGACAAGGAATGTATTGGCCGACTATGCTGAAAGATTGTATAGAGTTTGCCAAAGGTTGCCAAGAGTGCCAAAAACATGCTGGAATACAACATGTGCCTGCAAATGAGTTGCATTCTATAGTAAAACCTTGGCCATTCAGGGGTTGGGCTTTAGATGTGATTGGAGAAATAAAACCAACTTCGTCGAAAGGCCACAGATACATCCTAGTAGGGATTGATTACTTTACTAAATGGGTAGAGGCAATACTTTTAGCCAATGTAGATCAAGAAGCAGTGATAAGGTTTATTCAAAATCATATCATTTATAGATATGGAATTCCGAAACCATTACTACGGACTGGTGCACTCGTGTTCACCGGGTCGAAAAATGGTAGATTTCATTTCTTGAAGTTGGTTTCAAGTTATTGACTTCGACACCATACTATGCACAAGCCAATGGTCAAGTAGAGGCCGCCAATAAAATCATTATTAATTTGATTAAAAGCACGTTGGACGTAAGCCTAGAAGTTGGCACGCTTCTCTTGACCAAGTGTTATGGGCTTGTCGAACTTCACCTAAAGAGTCTATAAACACCACTCCTTACGAGTTAACATTTGGGCATGATGCGTTGTTACCCGTCGAGATTTGTTTACAATCAACAAGGATTCAAAAACAATGTGAAATTCCTTTTGATCATTATTGGAATATGATGATTGATGAATTGGTTGATGTAGACGAAGAGAGGTTGTTAGCTTTAGAAATGCTTATTCGACAGAAAAGAAAGAGTAGTAGCTAAAGCCTACAATAAAAAGGTTAAGTTAAAAACCTTTGAGGAAGGGGAGTTAGTGTGGAAAGTCCTATTACCTATGGATAAAAAGATAGAGTTTTAGGCAAATGGTCACTGTGGTGGGAAGGCCCATTTCGCGTGTTGCGTTGCTTTTCGAATGGCGCTTATGAAATCGAAGAGTTAGGTGACGAAAATAGGACCTTTAGAATAAATGGCAAGTATTTAAAACGATACAAGCCAACGTTAACCGAAATAAAGATTGAGCAATTATAAGTAAACCAAAGTTGTTCATAAATGGCAATGTGTAAAGAAATTGTTAAAGTTACACAGCCATTTTTAAAATGCTAAGCTATTACAGTCTTAGAAGGTCGACAAGGTAGCCTTATGCCTCTCCATAATGCTAACACTTAGAGAAATGGAGGTGTCGAGAAGATACAGCTCTTTGTCGAGGTCGGCGAGAATAGCTTGATGCTTGTCAATCTTCTCCAAGTGCTCTATAGCTGCCATTGCTTTGGTAGTTTTGGTGGACGAAGAAGCAGCACTCATGCGTTCGACGATCAGGCCCTTCTGATGCTTAGCATTAGACAAGTTGAGTTGAAGGGTCTTTATCTCTTCCTCAATGCGCACAATCTCTGCATCCCATTCAGCGATTGCTTTCTCATCATTAGCTGCTTGGGTCTCAAGAGCTTCGATGTCGTCTTGATCAGCCTTAAGAGAGGCAAGTTCCACTTCGCAGAGTTGAGTCTCTTGAACCTTGCGCTTAGAGGTGGTCGACCGTTGGTTGATCAAAAGAGAAAGTTGCTCAAAAATAGGGCCAAATTCCATGAAGAACGAAAGGACATTTTGGGGAGGGTCTAATCTGGTGATCTTCTGAATGAGGGATTTTACCTCAGGATACACAGATGAGTCATTCTCAATGGTTGCCACCAAGTCCCCTTCTAACACCTTCGTCTTCAACTGGCAAAGCAGGCTTTCGACCGTCTCTTGGTTGATAGAACTTAGAGAGTTGTTCGAGGAACTGCAAACCAAACGGCTCGACGAGCTCTTGAGGCTTAACATAATCTTCAAAGCTGCCAAGGGATCCGTCTTCTTTAGCTCAGCCAATTCTTGATGATCGCCGATAATTGTTGGATGACTCTTTGGCGTAAGCACCTTGATCTGCGCTACCTCTCTACTCTAGGCTCCTCTGGTTCTTGATCGACCATATTTGCTTCAGGAATTTCGACGGAGGTGGCCACTATTTCTGGTCCTTCAGTTGTTGGAATAGTAGATTCTGGAACTTGAGCAGTTTCTTCAACAACAGCCTCCGGTTCGACGCTACCAGCAGCTGGAATAGCCTCCTCCAAAACAGGAGCATTCTCTTCGACGACCGCCTCTTGTTCGACATTTCCAGCACTTGGCGCAAACTCCTCGAAAATAGGAATTTCAGGGTTCTCCAATGCTTGGAAAATTTCTTCAGCAGTGGCACCTTGAGGAGATGAAGGAAAAGGAAGCATAGGGCCTGACAACTCTAGATCAGCAGCCTCAACCATAGACTGAACTTCAGGATTGTTCACGAGCAGTCCACCCACCTATACACAACAAGGTGTATCATTTAAGTTAAGAATTGGAAATGTGAGATCGAAGGAGTCTAAACTAATGTCGAAAGGGAGTTTACCTCTTGTACCTTAAGTCTCTTGATTGGAGGAGAAGAAGGTGGTTCAGGAGCCTCATCAATAGTGATGCCTTGAGCTGCCCTTTGAATCTCAGGAAGATTTCTTTTCTTCGACCTCTGAGTGAGGGGATGTTATCATCACTTTCAATTATCTGCAAAAAAGAATTTGGGTTATGACAGGAAAGTGAATGACAAAGGGAAGAGAAATTTCGACGGATTAACAAGGCAAGAGTATAGTACCTCATCTTCAGGGAGGACCATTTTCCTTTTAGCTTTGGTCTGCTGAGGGGATTTTGCCTGAGTTGTTTTCTAGAGAGAAGGATTTCGACATAAGTAAAAGTCGTAATCAAAAATAACTTGAGGCGAATAAATGACAACATACCTTCTTTAAGACAATGTCTGGAGTGGATCTCGTGTCCACTGTTTTCTTGGTTGCTGGAGGAGATGGTGCTGTGGTAGCCTTGCTTACTTTGGTCTTCAGCTTGGGTACAGGTTGACCTGACGTCGAAAAACATTGGTAAGAAAATAGAAATAAAACTAAGTTACAGATGTTTAAGACTCAGAAAGATGTGGATATCAAGAAGTAAATACCTGGGTTGTTCGAAGGAAGGGCTGCCACCAATTTCTTCATGATATTTTCTGCGAAGGTGTCACTAGCCTCCCCAGCAGCAGTGGTGTAGTAACTAGTCCACCATTCATGGAATTCCTTAGTGCATGAGAATCTGGGGTTGAATTTGAGGGGCTCGAAACTCAAGGCCCTATAGTGGAATTTCTTGAAGGCGTGTTTGTAGGTCGCCACTGTGTCTGCGGATTCGAAAATTCCGCCTATGAAAACATACTGGCGCTGGTCGAATCTGACAAAGGCCAAACTGTCTGGCAGAATAACTTGGGAAGTATCTCTTAATTCCGAAGCTATTTTTAGCTTTGCCAGGGGTAAGTCTGGTAGAAAGAATAGCAGGAGAGAGGTAGGCTTGCCAGATTTGGGCAATCTCCTCAGCTTGTTCGACGGAAGAGGAAGGAAATGGTTGCCGAAACCAAGTTGGACCGAAAGGCCTTTGCACAAAGGGAGCCATAGAGTCTACGAAATTTGTGCACTTCAGGAACATGTCGAAGTGAATTTCGAAAGACTCTTCTGGAGGAATATTTATCTGTTTGGGTTTCAACTGAGCTAGTCGAATCCCTTCAGTCCTCCTAGACTTCAAGGTTGGGTGAACAGACTTAGGGATATACAGACCTAGTCGAGATTCAAAAGTGGCTAACAGCCACAATTGCAATAACCACAATGGGCCAGAAGCCAAAAACTTGTTGGTGGGTTCGCTTTCTTTCGATTCTAGAAAAAGATTGTCAAGCTCCCGATAGAGAGAACCCAAAGAATGGGGTTGGCAAGATTAATGTTTTCTTTCTCGTGGAGTTGGGCTGCCAGTGGAATATAGGTTTTAGAAACTTGGAGTGAACGGGTGCAGAAAACAAAAAGGGATAACCAAAGGGTTAAGAAGGCTACGTGTTCTTTAGAAGACACTGTGTCATTGTCACGGTTATGGTGTTCTGTGATGTAAGGAGCAAAAGTGGCATTATTGAAAGTAAATGGGTATACATACTCAGGATTAGCAGGGTCAAAAGTCTCACCTAGGGTTTCAGCACGGTGATGGCGAACGTCTAGTAAAGTGGGAGTCGCATGCCACATCTCAAGTGAAGACTATGAGTGGCACAGATCCCGAGCTCGCATAGCGGCCCGATGATCAAGGTCTTTGTCATACTTAGGCCCATACCTAGATAACTGGATAAGGTCAAAAATGCCTTGTTTTTTCCAGATGTCGGCCTTTTTAGCCTCCACTTTGTCGAGCCAATCTATGTAAATCATTGGTCGAGCCTGGAGCGCACTAAAGACCACTGGAAGGACTATTCGAAAATTCTAAGTGAAAAGGGGTCTTAGTGAAAATTCAGGTCAAGACAAGCATGACTAGGGAAAATTTCAGAGACTTCAGTGTTCTCTAAAAGGGTATTAGGAAGAGGACCTAGATATGCATGAGTATAAACCCTAGTAGAGGGAATTAATACCTGGTTTTGCCATTGAACTGCTCGACTATCATGGACGTCAGGCTCATCAACAAATCCGTCAAGGGTTTTAGGTCTGTTGGTTTCGTCGTTCTTCGTTGAACATTCAGCAGCGGATGAGGAAGCCATGAGAGATAAAAAGCAAATGCGAGACGGAATTCAAGCGTAGGTTGAAAGGAAGGAATGAAAGTTTGAAACTTTAGTGATTTTGGGGATTTTTGCAAAACGCAGAGAATGAAGAAGGCAGAAGGACTTCACAAAGGTTCAAACTGAGTAAAGAGGAATATGAAGGGTTGTAGCCGTTTATATATGTTGGGAAGCTACAGTTATTGGCACGTTCGCCATAACTCGCACGTTCGCGACGTTTGAGAGACGTGATGGCCCACCAACTATGCAACGTGTGCCAATAAGACGGTTCGTTTTACCTGTGCAAGTAATGATGGTTGTCTTTTCGACCACTGTTGAAATGCAAGAGGCGGTAGAAGTGACCATTGCACAGTATTCAAAAAATGCCTTTTCTTCCTTCCATTCCTTATTTCGTCGAAAAAACATTTTTTGGGGGGCAATCTGTTACCTCAAAATTTCGGCAAGGGCATTAAATTAAGCTTTAAATGGTGTTGACTGCACATTTAATAGTATTCTGTGGGCTGCAGGTCAATGTTCAAGTCAATGCACCATAAATTCAACAGTAAAGTTGTACAAGTGCTGACAATGCAAGCAAACTTCGACAGACTTGGTTCTTCAAGCTACGAAGCAATGCCAGAAACCTTCGACAGGAGAGGGCCCAATTGTTCGACGGAACTGGGTCCAACACTTCGCCAAATCCTTCGACAACAAGCTGGTCGAAGCGCAAGGAGCAGCAGTTAGTGGGCGGTTATTTCCCTAGTTTTTAGGAAGTGGTTATCGTGCTTGCCCACGATTGTATCTGAGAGTATAAATACTCCCTTGTAATAGGAAAACGGGGTCACCACATCTTTACAAAAACTCTGTGAAACTCAACTTCCAAGCCAAAGCGAAACAAGAGTGAATCGGATTACATTGTACGTGTTGGTGTACCAACTTCTTTTCTCTTTCACTTTAATGCAATTTTTACTTGTTTTTTACGTTTGTTGCACTTCTTGCTTTCATTCTGCTTTCAAACTATCTCTTCCTACTATTTTCTGTTCTTACGTACGCTAAAAGACACAAAACCTAACGGCAATTGTCAAAGAGATTTTCTAGTTTGATCTCACAGTCTTAATATTGAAAACTAGTGATTGTTTGCTAAAAACACCAGCAAACACAATTACAGGAGCTTACTTACTTAAAGATTTTCGTGGATTTGGGAGCTGATTTGAACCTCCATACCACTGTTCTTGGAGTCAATCTTCAGTATATCATTTCCTACTTTATTTCTTCTTTGTATTTTCTCATTTATGGCTTTAAACATTATGTTTAAGTTGTATTTCTTGTGTTGTTTGCTCATCATGAGCTAAATACTTTGAGTTGGGATGCTTTGATCTATGTAATGAAATCTTAGTGTGTTTAATGTATATATTTGATGTTTAACATTTGTATCCTTTGTGTGACACTATTTCCAAACTTACTTTTAGACTTGATCACGTAAATATAAGTACCATTTATAGATTCAGATATGGTTTATAAATTGATCTCAAAGGATAATATGGATAGTGGTTATTAAAGGACACTTTAATAATCCTTTAAAACCTAGAGATATGAGGGCAAATTCCATAAGGTGAACACTGTGGGTGCGTAAGTAGCCTAGGGTGAACTTATTTAGGGTCTAGACATATGCTCTTGTAGCAAAACCCTAGTGAAAGTATTTGAAAAAATTGCAACTGTTGCGACATCACCTAGTGCTGCAGCATCGGATACAGCATTAGACCATTATTATGAATTTGCATAGTGAAGGAATTCCCAACTTACTCTTATTCTGGATTTCTACTAATCATTTATTTTACTTGTTGTTTGTTATTAAAATTGGGTTCTACAACTTGTTATTTACTTTGTTTTTACTCACTAGCTTGCTTGCTAATTAAATATAGAAAAGAACTTAACAATCCTCGTGGGAACGATCTCTACTTACTCTTTATTACTTGTTGCGAATGTGTATAATTGCACATATTGCTTTGATACCAACAAGTTTTTGGCACTGTCCGGGGATTGTGATAGTTAATTTCTATTATTTGATTAGAAAGTTTAGTTAGTTTAGATTATTTCATTGAGTGTGTTCTTGTTGAAAAACATGGCATCCATGGAAATTAGGGAGAAGAACCCTAAGAGTCTATCATATTGAAAATAGGGAAAAATTACAAATGAGAAGAGTCTTAATGGATTATTACAAATGAGAGTACCATCAACCTTAAATATTAATAAACTAATGGACCTATGACCTTACAATCTAATGGGCCTTACTAACAAACTAATGGGCTTACTACCAATATTTTAATAGCCTCTCGCAAGCTGGACGATGTTCACAACACTTCCAGCTTGGGATAAGCAATAGAAAGATACTATAAAAATATGGAAAATAAGAACAATCCAAATTGGTGGCAGTTGAGGTGCATAGCTCATAGAAGTCTTCGACCAACTATCAGGTGTGACACCCGCTACCCCGTTTGGAAAACGTGACGTAAACAAAAGAATTTATAGAAATTACGTCTTTGTAAAAAAAATTGTCAAATGAAATAACAAGTATCACGAATAGATGAGTAAATACAAATCAAAGTGAAAAGTAAAGGTACGATAAAAACCCATACAACCCTGTGTCACGTGTCTCAGAGCTTTTACCACTTATTACAATATCAAAAAGCAGACAGAAAATCAAAAGATAATAACTAAGGCCTTCCTCTCACGCAAACTAATCATCGACGTCCACGTTGACACGTTCATCACCATCTGCTTGCTCACCACCTAAATGTGTACAATGGTACACGAGTAGCCACAAAGGAAGAAGATTGAGGAAATCACATAACATAGAAAACAATCAAGAGTAGTGGATACAACTTTCATAACACGCATGCACAGACAATCCTTAACTAATCTTCAGCTAATCCTAGTGTCATGACTTCACATATGGTCCTAAGACTACAAGCAGTAACAACAACAACAACAACAACAACAACAGGATCTGGATACCTTGCCAGATACTGCCTTACAATCATCATCAACGACAACAACAACAACTACAACAACAACTACTATAGGACCAAGATACCTTGCCTGAATGAGATACCTTGCCTGAATGGGATACATTGTCCGATAACGCCCTATAGGGAACAACATCGATAGGACCAGGATACCTTTCCCGATAACGCCCTACGAAGAACAATGACACGAGGACTTAGAGGACCGGGATACCTTGCCCGAATGGGATACCTTGCCCGATAATGCCCCACAAGAACAACAGGACCGAGACACTCGAACAGGATACCTTGCCCGATAATGCCCTGAAGAACACCCAAGAGGACTATTAGGACCGGGATACCTTGCCCGATAATGCCCTTACAACGACGACAACGACAACAACTTTTGAGGTACGGCTCGCCCATACTGCGACGAGTCCTTGCCCATACTGCGACAAGGTTCCTCCTACAACTTAAATTACTAAGGTACGACTCACCCATACTGCAACGAGTCCTTGCCCATATTGCGACAAGATTCCTTAAACATCATAATCATCAACTATTCCTTGCCCATACTGAGATAAGGTTGCTTAAACATCATCATCATCAACTATCATTTAACTCTTGTAACTAACTATTCTTTCTCACTTAAGTTATTAAACTTAATTAGGAGTAACTATCATGCTATATCCATGCCATATTTACTCATCTATGTCTGAGTGCCATCATCTATCGTCTATAACTTCATTAACTTCGTTAAGCTATAAAGTGTTCTGAAGTTAACTAGCACTAAGTCATTGATTAACTATGGACCCCAACTCACCTATTATCTTATGTTACTCGTGATTTGCAACTAGCTCGACATGTCTTTTCGTCACTAAGAATTATTCTTGAATTCATTTTTCATGTTTTTATTGTTATAATGTAATTACGAACTAGTCACGCTCCTGAATTCTTCCTTAGTTCCAATCTTAATTAACCATTCACTACTAATTTTCAATTGATCATTCACTATTATTTATTAATTATCAATATTTATTTCTAATTCATTAACACAACTCCAAACATATATTCGTTAATAATAACTATTCTAATTTGTCAACATTTTACTCTAATTGATTAACACTAGTCCAAGACATCTCCTATGCGATTCCACCAACTCTACTCAAATACTAACGTCAACCTAATCAATTACCATAATCATCTATGTCTAGAAATCATTCTAAGTCGTTCTCACTTCCAAAATCATCAAAACTATTAGGGACTTTAGTAACATCAAATCAATCTTCTACGCTAAAGTTGGACATTGTTACTTATCTTAAAGACAATCTAACCATGAATACATCATCAATCTTCAACTTATAGCTATCATATAATAATATCATTAAATTATTCAAGAGTTAAGTAAGGTTGACTACCCTATAGTTCATAACTACCCAACTACAACAACCGTAACAATCATATCTCCTCTAAGGAGAATAACCCTTAGGCCTTGACAACGAGACTCAATTCCATAGAATTGGTCTCTTATCATCATCAACAATCACAATCACAAGTTACACAACAATAACAACATCTAGCCATAAACTGTTCAAAAACCACACATAACATTTATACATATAATCAACATTATCACATTATAATAAAATCCTTGCTCCTACAAGGACATAACTAAATTATGGAATAAAACACATAAGACCCATTGCTCATATTTCACACAAATATAATTCAGCGTAAGACATAGGGATCATGGGACATCCCAGTTACGTCAATTGCATCCTAAACTACCATGTTCCCTAGTTATCATTCCCCCTCTTCTTACCTCGAATCCGAGTGATCACGAACGATGATAGAAAGAAATAACAACAACTTATATCCTCCAAACAGCATCAATTCCTCTTATATTATTCCCTTCATGATTCCGGAAGTCACGTATAACAAATGACAAAGGTATGGTATTAATTATTTGACGGTAGGGACTAAAACGATTAAAAACATGGGCTGGGGAACATACCACTAAATTATAATACAAAAGGCTGAAGACTTGTTTTTATAGCGTTAAGAACGTCGCTACGAGCGTGTAGCTTCAAACGGTGTGCGAATCTGACATCGGTAGGAAAAGTTAAGCCAAAAATACTATTTTACGGTATAAAGAACTCAAACAAATGACTAGAACATGATAGATATTGCTTACCACGAAAACAGACTTGAAAGCAGCAAGGGAGAGGATCTTTAATTGATTTGAATGTATCTTGACGTCAAAGGAATGAAAGAACTGAGAATCCTATTGAGTAGTACTCAACGGTAACAAAAACAGTCAAGAATAACCAAGAACGGAGCCTATTTTTGAAACATATCGGTTTGCAAATATGATTAGATAGGATGCAAGTGCTCTTTTCGGTAAGTCCAAAGAAAGTTTCGGATATTTAAGATGATCTATGATGTGGCCACAAATGAAACCGGAAGTCGTAGTAACTAGTAAAACAGACCATTTTTCAACTTCACCAAAATAATAAAAACAGTACCTTTTCCTGAAGGTTTCGACGAGAGGAATCCAAAACAATGTCCGTTTTTCCAAGCAATGAACGTAGTGGCTGGAATCAGCGATATACAATATGAAATACGGTATAATTTCTATCTCTGATGACCAAAAAGATGCTATAAACGGATTTAAAATGTGATTTTGTATAGGAATATGAAGTTTGGTAATTTTTGGTGATCAAATAAGAGAGAACAGGAACCGAGAAGAAAAGAAAGTATTTTTATGATTGTTGGCGGCCGCAAAAAGAAGAAGGAACGTGGAGAAAAGGGAAGGAGCGTACGTAGGGTTTAGCTTAGGAGCAGGGAGGTGTACAAATTAAATCGGGGGGAGGAAACAGTAAATTCATTAAAAAGAAAATAGATCACTACAAAAGCCCAACTTGTTTCTAATTAGTTTTTAAGCCCAACTCTCTTACAACATCTACTTTGACACATTTCTTTAACTCAAAATATTTTCACTAAATAAATAATAATTCAAAAATACTAATATTTTATAAAAATAAAATAATTAAACAACATTAAGATAAATTATCCATATTATCTTAAAATACCAATAAATATCAAATAATAACAAACAATTAAACAAATAGCAATCATTATCAATATTATCTAAAAATACACTTAAATATCAATTCAATATATTAAATAATTCAAAAACACAAATAAATATATAATCTTTAAACTTATAATTTGAAATAATAATAATAATAATAGTAATATTAACTCCTGACTAAAACTTAAAATAAAATACTAAAATAATAATATACTATTAAAGTATGCTAATGAACAGAACTACTAATATATCTACACATATATACACACACATATTAACAAGAAAATCGGGAGAAGAACCCTAAGATTCTATCATATTGAAAATAGGGAAAAATTACAAAAGAGAAGAGTCTTAATGGATTATTACAAATGAGAGTACCATCTACCTTAAATACTAAAAAATTAATGGACCTATGTCCTTACAATCTAATGGGCCTTACTAACAAACTAATGGACTTACTATCAATATTTTAAGGGTTTTTTTTGGACCCCCACCCATTCCCTTAAAACCCCCACCCACCATATGAAAAGACCAAAATACCCCTGTCTTTTTACAAAATCACCATTTCTTCACATAATTGGTCATACCTACGATTGACCACTACCCAGTCGCATATACGCCAGAGAGACGTATATACGATTGCCCTCAAATCCACCACTCGCATATACCCCACCACCAGCCTATATACGACGAGCAATTTTTTACTCACCGTATATACCCCTTTTCAGGCGTATATACGATTAGCCAGAAATTCATCCACTCGTATATATCCCAGCAGACCCTATATACGACGAGTAAAATAGTAAGCATCGTATATACACCCTTTTTGATGTAAATACGATGAGCAATTTAATTTAATTTTTTTACTATTTTTTTTTCCTTTACTTGCAGTGTCCGGTAGGCATAGAGGGAGACGTGAGGTATCTCCTATCGGAGAGAGGAGTCATCTTCTCACGCACCGAGCACGAGGACGAGGAGGCATAATCACCGCATGCTTCCGCTAGAGAGACAGAGAGACAGTGATCCAAATTGAGTATCGGCTGAGCATCACCCAGCTAATTTTCCTGGATGATGGGCGCTTATATCTTGGGGATTATCTGCAGCAGACTCAAGCAGGGAGGATTGGCATAGAGGAGGCCGTTCCTCGAAGATCATTCTCGGCCTCCTCCTCGCACCATCCACGCCTCTCTTTACCATCCCCACTATTCATTATCATGCTCCGACTCCGTAGTATCGCCAGGAGCGGCCCAGTCGATACTTATTACTCGCACCGACCATGTATGAGTATCAGGAGGAGCAGCCCCAGCAGGATCAGGGGCATCAGGAGGAGGATCAGCCTCAGTAATAAGTAATGGTTATTTAACTCACATAGTCTGCAGTTTTTGCTTACATAAATTCTTTATTATTAATTCAGGAGTATCAGCGTGTTGTCAAAGTATGGGCTCATGGCAACAAAGTCCATACTAGACTCCATCTTCATTACCCGGACCTACTTCAGCGCACCACTGTGGTCAGGGACTCCAGATTGGCCCCACTTCTCCAGACTGGTCACGCCACAGTAGACCATGAGTTGCTGTCGGCTTTTATCGAGAGATGGCACTCAGATACTTCGTCATTTCACTTGACATTTGGTGAAATGACGATCACTCGATGACATCTCCCATCTGCACGCACCTTCCCATCCAGGGAACTATGCCACACCTCCCACCATCATCGTGAGCTCGGAGTATGCCACACGACTTAGCGAGACATATCCGGGTGTGTCACGGGTTGAGGTCGCTAACAACACCCGTGGGGTCCGTGTCTGACTTCAAATGGCTTTGGCTGGAGGTGTGTATGAGCGTAATTTGGAGGAGGGTGACATCACGATTCTTTGCCGGGGCTTATCTGCTTCGCTTTCGACCTACAATATCTTCACTACGAAGACCGGAGACAGTGAGGCTAAGTGGTGATCTACTGGATGATCCGAGTCCACGTGTTCTTGGAGGCTATGCATGGGTGCAGTGCACTAGCCGCCATGTATGAGTCCTTGAACACTGCGTCTTTGAGGACTACGCAGTGTGGTGGAGGGTATGCCACCTATTTCGTACACATTTTAACTTCATTTTTTTGTTAAATCACACCGACTTTTGGTAAATATTTGTGAATTAAATATGTTGTTTATTTTTGCATTTCGGGCTTGGATTATGTGGTATTTCCCTCGGATGGCGAGAGAGGTTGGTGGTCATATCCACGGTGCGAGCCACCGGGTCCGGGCGCTACAGAAGAAGAAGTCGACCACCGAAGTTGAGCCACTACGGGAGGATGATTGATGAGTGAGGCCGAGGATGTCTGTTGGCGACCATTTGAGGATGACAGTGGCCGGTAGACCGCTTTGAGCGCGATCTCCTCTACAGAGGCTTCATCACCGGGGTGACTTCAGAGATCCATACATGCACGATGAGTGTCTGCGACGGTTTGGGTACACTCGAGATCATCCCGCGTGACCTCTCGAGAGGTCGTCCGAAATCATCTTGATGCGTCTTTTCGGATCGTCCCACTTCATGGCATCTCGTGGAGGACATCATGCGCCTACTCGGGTTGCTCGTGGCCGGATCGGTATGCGTAGGTACTTAGAGTGGGTGCGTCCGGGCTTCTATCCCCAAACTATTAACTCCACCATCACCAAGAGCTCGAGCCGGACACCTCCCCGAGCTACGCTACGGCGATCCCGGGACCGGATGAGGAGGTTGTGACCCCTTGTAGGGAGGGGATTCGTGATGGTGAGATCACGCATGGCAGTCGGACGTATCGGAAACTCCATAGGGTGGTGGGGATGGCAGCACCGGATGACATTGCTAGGGAGCTTAGACGACGGGGATGAGGACGAGGGCCACGACGTTAGGGATTTTTTATTTGTTTTTTGATGTATTTGATGTTGGCACTTTATTATTAACTTTTTTCGGATGTTTTATTTATTTTACGAGTTTCCATGAATTTTTGATTTCATTGATTCGATAAAACAAAGTTACACAAGCGATAAAACATAAACAACTAGAATAAAAATAGACAGATAAAAATAAAATACAATAGAAACTACTGAGTTGGTGAAGTTAATCGACGAAGGATCTCAGCGACGGTCCTTTTGGTTTCGACGTACAGATGAATGTAACTCTTCCATTTAAACATAATATGATTGGACATCATCTGTCGGAGGTCATCCTCGGTGTTGACATCCACGGCAGACCAGTGAAGACCTCCGTCCCGTCAGTCCATTCCGGTTTCCGATAAACGATACGAATTATCTCATGCTCGTCGTTCTCTGGTTGAACCATCCGCAGTAGTTTCTGCTTAAGAGCAGCAAATGATATGCAGTGGTTTAATCTACACGATACAACATCTCTCCCATCGAAACTTATACCATCATCTTTCAAGATGATGCCTTGATGATCAGTAAACCCCATATTAGAATGAACGAAAGTGAGGGAAGAAGGCTCGTAGTATGACATTAGCGAAGCCTGCATCATCTTCACTTGTGTTGTGTGAGAGAAGGAGGAAGTTGAATTTTTGGTGTGAAAATAGTGATGGTGGGAGTGAGTATTTATAGATGAGGTCAAAGATTATCAACCGTTGATTCCGTTGATCAACTTTGAAAATGAAATCATGACCGTTAAAAATTTTTTTACAAATAAAAAAAAAAAATTTAAGGCTCATCGTATATATGTCCCAAATGATATATATACGATGAGCCTTTTTAAAAAAAATAGATTACAAAGGGCATTTTGGGGATTTCAGTGTGGGTGGGGGTTTAAGGGGAGAGGGTGGGGGTCCAAAAAAAATCCATATTTTAATAGCCTCTCGCAAGTTGGACGGTGTTCACAACACTTCCAGCTTGGGATAAGCAATACAAAGATACTAGAAGTCTTCGACCAACTATCGGACCCCTTCAAGCTTCTTCCAGCGTCTCCACAACATTCACTCCAAAAGAATCAACAAACTCCACTCTTGGGCATAACCATCCAAGTGTCAAAGAAGCCATCAAATGCTTAACCATCGGGCAGAAACCACAACTCAAGGTTTAACCACTCAGAGAAAGCAACAATCCAACGCTTAACCATCAAGCAAAAGCCACAACCAAGGCTTAATCACTTGAAGGAAGCAAAATGCTTAACCACCATAGGGCAGAAGCAAACATCAACATTAGAGAAGTAGTTACCGACAAAGGACACCTAGCACACATTAGAGAAGTAGTTACCGAACCCTTAGCTGGAGTGTCGATAACCATCCCCATTTCCATAGTAGACAAGACTAAATTCAACCTTTCAGCACAGACAGAAGCAATAAAAGAGTGTGTAGCACCCGTGTCAACAATAGCAACTAAAGGTGTACCATAAATAAAGCAAGTACCTCTGATCTCATTAGGTCCCTCTGAACCTGCCAATGCAAAAACTCTCCCACTGGACCTCTCTTTCTTTGGCTTAGTGCACTTGGAGCTAAAATGACCGGCTTCACCACAGTTGAAACACACAGCTTCCTTTCGATCACAATCAGATGCCATGTGACCTTCTTTCCCACAACGGAAACATACTCTTACCCCAGCCTTGCACTCAAAACTCTTGTGACCCTGCTTGCCACACTTGAAACACACAATGTCCGTAGGGCATCTCCCCACTTGGCTTCTTGCCTCGGCGGACCTCTTACCCTCAAAGCAGACCACCTACCACCAAAGATACCTACTATTACCAAAGATACCTCTGCTTTACTCTTGAGATAGAGTGTGTGTGCAGTGCACTGACTTTTTGTTCATCATTACAAACTAATCACCCGTAAGATCCTCTCAATCTCCTTCACCAAGGCGATGCACCATCTCGGTTGTACTCTCCCTGAAGGTAGGAGGTTCTCCTCTCGAAGGTAGCGGACTCACGGTCTCAATATTCTGGGTACCCACGGCTGCGCTTATAGCACCTGCAACGCCTCTCAAAGAAGAGCAAAGATCGACCGTCCCAGCCATATCAACCTAGCAACTGCAAAGATAAACAACCATTGAGAACTAATTTAAGACACCTAGTTGTCATACACAATATGATGACATGACACACACTTAGCCTGAGACAGACCGAACTTTTGCTCTGATACCACTAATGTAACACCCCATTTTCTACCCGGCATTTTATAATAAAATTAGAGTTACAAAAATTTAATTCCAAAATAGAGTGCTACACTCAATACAGCACCAACAGTAACAATTAAAGCATAAACAGTTTATTTCTACACTTTAATACGCAACACCAGCTCAAGGATGGAATTTCTCATCACTTTAATAAATATTTCCACGCACCATAATTAATAACCATTACGCAGCGGAAAAACAGAAATCATAGTCTCAATTGGACAACAATAATCTCAAATACAACGTGGTAATATCAATAACATAGTTCAATAGTCAATAAAGAGTAAATGAGTAGAATCCTAAAACCATCCCCTAGGTGCTACGTATCAGAGCAGACCGACTCGGGGAAGTGAAGGAACTAGGCCTTCACTCATGGCTACTTGTGGTAAACAACAACAGAAAGGGTGAGTCTCGAACTATATAATAAAAACTATAATAAGCAGTATATCAGATATATAGAAGTCAATCAATCACAACCATCACAATCAGTTCATTATCATTTATAAGAATGGATGCAATGTAATGCAATGATGCATGTGGTACCATCATCACCAGACCGCAGCCTCATCATCATTCATTATACATCACGACCGCAGCCGAAATAAAACACCAGACCGCAGCCTTTACAATATATCGTCGCGACCGCAGCCGAATGTATGCATGGGACTCATGAACACACACATCCTCAAAATCATTTATACACCAAGACCGCAGCCCATCATTCATCAATTGCATTCATACACCAAGACCGCAGCCCATCATTCATCAATTTCATCAATAAAATTGAGTCCCCATGACTCTGGCCTCATGGCCTGACCCCCATGGCATCATCATCATTACATTTATTCACTAGCTCATCACTATTCATGTCCCAAGGACTAAACACAACCAGAGGACTAAATCCTCACTCAGGGACCTAAACCACCCTTTAGGACCAATTCTACACCTAGGGACCAAATTGACATCTTTTGGACCAAACTGGCACCTAGGGACCAAAACCACACCCTTAAGTCCAAACAGTCACCTAGGGACCAAACTGTCACCTAAGGACCAAAACAGCACACACCTAAGACACAAGGCAGCACTAGGCGCCATTTTTCCCACATTCTGGCGCCACCATGTGCAACACAAAGACTAGCGCCTAAAACTCAAGAACTTGGCGCCCCAGCAACATGCACCACTCGGGCGCCATTTTCCTAGCAATCTGGCGCCCCAACAGGCAACACGGTCTTAGACACAAACTAAGACACAAAAATCCGAGACACGCCTCGAACACGAGCGCTTGATCAAGCCTGGCAAGACTTTTTGGCGCCACGCGCCTTGGCACAAGACACACAAAGACTTGCAAAAGAAAACTACTCGAGCCAAAATGTTTAAAATTGATTTTGGGCGAGTAAATACAAAAGATGGCACGGTAAAATATGCTCGAACTCTAAGTTTCACTCAACCACCCCAGCTAGCGCACACATATGGCGCCCAAAGAAATGCCCACTAGAACATCTCTCAAATGACACAAGCAAAACTAAAACTACTCGAGCCAGAATGTTTAAAATTTGAATTTGGACAGGCTACTGCAAAATATGGCACGGTAAAATATGCTCAGAACACCAAGTATCCCTCAAACCACCCCATATGTGCACGTGAACAGTGCACGGGGCGCCAGATTCCCAACAACTTGGCGCCCAGATAGCAACACGCCCACCTGATCCATCAAGCTACGGTGACATAGCGCCATTCTCGCACTCGCGGGCGGCATTTGGCGCCCACATCGCACACACCACCCAAAGACGCAAAAGCGATTGCGGCGCCATTTTCCCAAGAAACTTGGCGCCACTGCGAAACCCACTGCACAAAAACACATTCCAAAGACTGAACAAAGGCCTGTGGCGCCATTTTCCCAAAGAATGTGGCGCCTGGCAGAGACAACCCAAAGACCACACATTTTTCTCAAGCACGTGAATGAGCGATTACTGTGGCGCCAAATCCCTAGCACATTGGCGCCCCATGACCCAAAAACCTCCAATTCTCAAATTCTTTCAATTCAAATCATCATGTACTACTCAAATACATTTTATAATCATGCTAACACATTCAATTTCATATCATAGCACTCAATCATGCATCAAAGCCAAATCAAGAACATAAAACCCCAATTTAAAGCCCTAAATCGATTTTCCTACTCAATTCAATTCAATCCATCAAAATCAAACATACAATCATCAAATTCAATCTCAATTAACAACACTAGAGACTCTATAATCGACCTACACCCTATTATACTCTCTATTATAGAGTGAGACTCCCCTTACCTTATTTTGACCGTAGAAATTCCTTTTCCCTGAGTCACGTGCAAAAACCACAGCAACAAGGGAGCTCTCCTCTTCCCTTGCTTGGTGCGATCCCTTCTTCTTCTTCTCACTCTCCTTGCGCCGTTTCTCTTCTCTCTTTTTCTCTTGTCTTTCGTTTTTTCTTTCTTTTGGGTGAATGGTGCGAATTGCACCAACCCTAGGAGCCTAAGTCATTGGGCTTGGGCTCCTGGGCCAATAATAGCAGTCCTGGTATTCCTAATACCACTTCCTTCTATTTAAAAATAAAATACTAAATTATAAAATGTCATATTATAATTTAATATAATTAAAATACTGCAACACTTTAAATAATTTAATCAATTGCTTAATTAAATCATTTAGGGTGTTACAAATATCAACAAGGCCATAGGGCCAAAGGCTTAACCACCAAACAAAAACTATACCTCAAAGTTTAACCACTTGGCAGAAGCATAACAATCTAATGCTTAACCATTTATAGCAGAAACATCATGCTTAACCACCATAAACAGAAGCTAAAATAAAGCCAATTAAGGCTAATGAAATTAACAATCATGTTCAGAATAGCCAATTCCAAGTATGAGCAACAATGGCAAGGCCTTCAACTTCAGCAGCTCTCATAGATGAGCTGTAGCCACACTAACACAAACCAATAGACCACCAAAATTCCAAGATAAAAAAAGAATTCTGTCACATCACCTTTCAAGCCACAATGCCTTAGAACCACGAGGAAGTCCCAAACGTGCAGCAACTTCCAGTAAAGCGTCATTATAACTATCACCATGTACTAGTAGCAACACAAAACACTACCACCATGAATTTCAAATGTTGAATCCCAAATCTCAAGCCTGACCATGAAGGGCATTGATGCTATTCCTTTCCATTAAGAATTTCAAGACCACTGCTGTTGAAGACATGGAAAGAAATGCAATAACAAATATTCCTTCAAATGATTCTCCACCACATAACAAAGCTTCAAGGACCTATGAGGAATGTTGTGCTTCCAAGGGAAAGCAATTTTCCATGCGTAAATACTATCCGAAACTTGATTAGTCTCATGAAAACAAACATCGACAACAGTGTAAAAGTTAATCCAGCAGCAAACACTCTGTTCTTCATTGAGGCATTTCATCAAACATGAAAACCATACTAGGCAAAAAAGGACATGGGAGCATTGGCGACCTAAATTGAGGCCACATGATAACGCACAGAAATGCAGAATCTCAAACAAGAGACTGCACACAACAACCAAATGACTGAAACCCACAACCAGATCAGAGATCACAAAATCCTCTAAAATCAATGACAAAAAAATCGAACGAGAAAAAATCAAATCACAAACTGAATGTCCGATTCAAATTCAAGAATGCCGAACAATTTGCGTCAAAACAAAGATCAAATCATCAGATCAAAAGCAATCGAAACTTCAAATGCAAAGGGTGGGAAGTGCACAACCGATTCATATGCGAAAAAGGCGATTTCTGATTGAGACGAAAAAGCTAGAATCAAAACCAATTGAAGGAGACAAACACTTTCCGAAATAGAATCGCAAGAGAAAAAAGAGGAATTTCAGAGAAAGAGATTCACGGGTAAGAATAGGAGAATTTCAGAAAACAAAAAAAATGGAAAAGATAAGAATGAAAAAGAAAATAAAATAAGAGAAGGAAGTTCAGAATTCATGGAGTATACCACGTTTCTTTCCGATACTGTGTTGAAAAAGCACAAGATCCAGTAAATTAGGGAGAAAGAACCCTAAAAGTCTATCATATTGAAAATAGGGAAAAATTACAAATGAGAAGAGTCTTAATGGATTATTACAAATGAGAGTACCATCTACCTTAAATACTAATAAACTAATGGATCTATGACCTTACAATCTAATGGGCCTTACTAACAAACTAATGGGCTTACTACCAATATTTTAAGGCCCATGCTTCGTACAACCCCCCTCCTACTCACTAGAACCCCCATACCACCATTTATTCCCAAAATACCCCTGGACGGTGGAGAGGTTCTTGCCGCATCTACGATCGATATGGATCGGCACACGCTTGGTCAAACCTAGTAAGAACATAATTTTGGGGTGTCTGAGTAAATTTTGACTGGTTCGGCACAACGAGATTCGATCAAGTTCGATCAACCGTGCGCCGAACCATGCATAATCTTTAAAAAAAATAAAAACCAAATTTCAATAAGGGCTTTTGGTCTTTTCACACCAAAAAGGGGGTTCTAGTGAGTAGAGGGAGGGTTGTACGAAGCATGGGCCTATTTTAATAGTTCTATTTTTGAGTAATTTTTTCTATTTTGTATTGTGTTTTGTGTTTGTAATGTGTTTTCTTTGTTGTGTTTGTCGTTGGTATTTGTGAAAAAAAATCCACTTGAAGCCAAGGACCATTGGAATTTTTACCTCATGCAAGAAAAAAAATGCTCAACAAGTTTGTTCAACTATGATTCTTATGAAAATGAAGATGAAAGGGGTTGTTTTGAGTTAAATTCTATGCCCATGCTAAACTTTGTGTGTGAGCAAGATCCATGTTTTCAAGCTCAAACCAAAGGAATACGTGAGGGAAACTCTAATTTTGAAAAACTCTTATGAATAGAGACTCTCATGACAACTTTGAAGCTTCATGTAAGAATATAGAGACTCACATTAAGACTATTATTGATCATTTAAAAGAATAGAGTTGTATTGAAGAAGTGGTTGAGCAAAAGGAAGAAAATAGTGTAGATTGTGAAAATGAATGTGGTCATTTGGAATTAGTGGAAGAAAAACAAAAAGATTGTGTAGTTGTAGAACAAGAAAAATGCAAAAAAATTGACAAGGAAGAAAATCCAAGGTTGAGGTATGAAAAGAGTCATGTGACAATTAAGATTCAACCCTTGGAATTTGAAGAAAATAACATCCACAAAATGAGCTTCAATTTTTTCAAGAGAGGGAATTCCTATCCAAATGCTTATTGGTTGGGGCATGGGAACACTTGCTTCCCTATTCCAAATCTAAGAAGAGTAATAGTTCAGAAGAGTCTGAGAAGAGTGCTGCTCAAGAAGGAATTGAGCTAGGAAGTAATGTTGATGATGAGAAGAGTGGACATACAATGTCCTCCCAAGAGCAAAATGATGGCATCTCCCTTACACAACCAAACCCTTCATCACCTTAGGGGGAGTTTATCATAAAATTCTCTCCTTCTTCAAACCAATCACCATTACCCTCCATGTTTCCAGAACAAATGCCAACCCTACCACCCTTCTCACCTTCACTTCACCTACCAAAAACCCAATCCATTATTCACCCTACACAAATTGCCCCACCAACTGAAACTTCTCCCATTACCACCACCTCCAGAATCACCTCACACAACCTTGAATCCCTTCTAGCTGCCATTGATATTGGAACCAACCTTTCTCCACTCAAAACCACAAACACTAGCACCTCCTCAAACCTAAACCAGTTTCTCAACCTCAACCAAACTCCTCAAACTCACTCACCTCAACCAATGTATCCTCCTTCCATCCCTCATACCATGCTATCTGATATGCCATCACAGTTTGGATCTCTTGATTCAACTTTTGCTGCTTTAGGGGACCCTTCCGGCTCTGCGCCAAGGAGGAAACATCTCTGAGAAGTGGTACTGCTCATCGACATCACAAAAGCATCTACTTGAAACACCCAAATTCTTACGCCTCTTGGAAAAGAGGATGTCTAAAATGGAGAAAATGATGAAGAGAATGAAGGAGTTATTGAAGAATGTGCTTCAAGGACAAGCAATCATTCAACAAGGCCAAAGGGCTCAAGCTGCTAGGGATGAAAGCTATAGAAATTGGGTTTTGCAGCAAGGGGTTACCAATCAATTTCCAAACCTAGGCCCCCTAAAGTAATTCCGGATGTTCCTGGACCTGCTACTTCCTCCTCCTCAGATGGGTCTTCCCCATCTAAGTAGCATCCTTAATCTTTTCCTCTTTCTTCCTCGACCTTTCTGATGTGTGACAAAAGGGGGAGAAGAGTCTAGATTAAGTTTAAGGTCTTAGGATATTTTGTTATGCTTTGTATTAGCTAATATCTGTGCAATTAGGCACCTTTTGTGAGAAGTGATCTTCTCAATGTTTGTTTTTTTCAATTTCTAGGCCACAAGAACATATATGAAATGTAATCATGCCAATGATTTTTTTGATGAAATAAAATGAATGTTCTTGAGTATATTTTCTTGTGTGATATATTCTGATTTATGCATATTGGACTTAACTTGAAACATCAAACTAACAAGCATAAATTCAGGAGGAGTAAAAAGAAAAAATGCCTTAAGAAATTTTCAAACAAAATCAGAAAACTTAATCCATCTCAGTTGAGTTTGTCAAACATCAAAAAGGGGGAGATTGTTGAGGCAAAATCCCTAGTAATGTTTTGATGTTCAACAAACCTCAAGGATGAGAAGCTTAAGGTTTCTGATCATATGTATTACTAATGCTCTTGTTGAGTGTGTTATAAAGAACAGGACTTCTAGTGATTCTCAGCAAGATATCTGCTTATGAGAAGCATCAATTCTAAGAGAAAACAGAAAAGAAACATTGCCTACACTACTACTAGAAAGGAAGCTTTTTCAAGCATAAAGGATTGAAGTCAAGAACCACTTGGAAATCTTGGAAGAATTCTGCTTGAGAAGATTCATCAAGTGAAATGGCAATATGAGAAGAACATCTAAGAAGATCAAGCATGAGAAGAGTTATGACAAAGAAAAATGAAGAAGATGAAATGCAATTTCAAGCTAAGAAGAGTCATGATCCCAAGAAGGGTCATGATCATATGAATAATGTTAAGAAGAGTCATGGACCTGAGAAGGGTCATGACAAGAAGAGTCATCATCCTAAGGTACTGCATCAACATGAGAAGATTCATCTTGAGAAGCATCATCTTCAACTTAACAAGTCATGAGAAGAATCACAGTGAGAAGGGTCACTGTGAGATGGGTGATGATAACAGGTTCTCGCAGCTGCGATCTTTGAAAATGGCGGACACAGAGCGTCTTTCCAACGGCTCCAAACGGCTAGCTGTTGATGCAACGACTCTATTTCTTGGACCAGGAGTTAAAGGGCAACAACAACTCTATATAACAACAGCTCTGGTCTTCATTGATCTTCAAGAGAGTGAATTAAACTTTGAGCTATCAACCTTCTCACACATTCAAGTTTTTTCTCTTCCATACTCAGCAACTTTTAAACCAGAAGGGATTCAACTTTCTCTGAGTATGTATTAAGTCTTGTGTTGTAAATCATTCATGTATATCCTATATATGTCAACCAAGCTCTAAGTAATCCCAAAACCCTTGTAATCAAAGAACCTTGAATAGGGAACCTTCTCAAGTAGCATGTGTTGCTATAGGACTTGAGAACTGAGTGCTTTTGTGTTAAAAGCAGTCTAATAGCTTTGGAGAAGTCTATTAGTGGAGTATCTGATGAGTAGAGTCTGTGAGAAGAAAACTACCAAGAGCTTTAAACTTGTGTGAAGTATGAAAGAGTGTAAACTATTTGGAATATAGTGGAAAATCTCACTGGGTGTGAGGAGTGGAGTAGCACATGTTATTGTTGGGTAAACCACTATAAATCCATGTGTTATTTATCGCTTTAAGTACTTAGTTTACTTATTTGAGAAAAACTCCTCTTGAGGAGAGATTTTTGAAAACCTGAGAAGAATTAATTCTGACCCTTCTCAGCTACAACTAGAACAAGAGTTTTTCAACCCTTCTCAGAACTTTTCAAAGACTATAAAATGTTTTGAAACTCTTAACAAGTGGTGTACAAACTTAATATATCTTTCACGGTAAAACTCTACTTGAAACAATTGGGAAACAACTGTGAGAAGAGTGAAGGAAGTTTTGAATGATCCTTCTCAGTTCTACATAACTGTGAAGACTATTCAATCACCCTTCTTGACTCATCTAATTCATTAAGAGGATTGTTTCTGCATAGCACATAACACTCACTCTCCTGATTCTCAAGTACACTTGTGACTCAAAGTTCTTTTATTTCAGGATAATTTTAAAAGGGTCACAATTCCAACCCCCATTCCTTGTGACACTAGTGACTTCAAAAATTAACTTGTTGTTTTAAAGGTTGTAGGATTGAGTGTGAATTGTAAGTTATAATTGAGTATTAGGATTAATTGTTGTTGTGAAATGTTAGTTGAATTGAGTGTGAAAAGTGAGTTAAAATTTGTTGTTGTTGTTGTTGTTAAAATTTACTTGTTTTAAAGGTTGTAGGATTGAGTGTGAGATGTGAGTTAAAATTGAGTGAATGTTGTTTGGGAAACTATATTGTTAGAGATGATTGTTGTTAGTAATTGAAAATTGTGTATGTTGTTAATTGTGTTAAGTTGTTGAAACTGAAATTGAAAAATGTATGTTTTTAGAGCAAACTTATAATAGAGATGTTAATTGAAAAGTGTATTATTTTAGAGTTGTTAATTGAAAAGTGTTTAAGTGTTTTTTGGATCCATTTGAGAGGTAATTATCTATTTCAACATTTTAATTAAATTTTTATTAGTATGACTATTTGTTTAATCAAGTGTAATTATATTAGTACGACTATTTGTTCATATGTAGATTAATGGGTGATTATAAACGATCAGTGAAGAATAAAGCTAGAGTTGAAGGATCGATTTGCGCAGCTTACCTACACCGTGAAACCATCTATTTCTGTTCACATTATTTCAACAACTTTATGTTGTCAAGAAATAATAGAAATGAAAGGGAGGTTGAAGAAGAAAGACATGCGCTTACTTTATCTGTCTTTAGCAAACCTGGTCGCCCCTCTGGAAAGAAGTCAACCAAGTACTTATCAGAAAAAGAACATCTATCAACACATGTTCATGTCTTGATTAATTGCACTGAAGTTAAACCATATGTTGAGTAACTATGCTCCAATTTAGTCTTTAATCTATAGACGTTTAGAGTATGAAGTTAATTCATGGTTTGATCAACTTTCAATTACACCATTTCAGTGCACTCTTACGAATTGAGGGTATACCCGCTGAAGAATCTTTTGTTCGTATATATGAAAGTTTTCCAATCTGGTTCAAGGCTAGAGTAAGTAAATCAAATAATGTGTTAATGACAAATGTTTAAATTAGAGATGAGACATGACTTATTTTTACCATATATGGTTACTTAGGTTTATGAAGCACAACCAACTCCCCTAATCTAACACTTGAGGAACTTTGGTCCTTTTCTTGAGGTGACTGAGTGGCACACGTACCTAGTAATTAACGGTTACAAATTTGACACTCAATCCTAGAGTGAGGGAAAAAGAACAATTAATAGTGGGGTATATGTTAAAGGGGAAACAGGAGGAGGTGAAAATGACTACTACGGTGTGATCCAACACATATATCAACTTGAATACCCATTCCTGGACTATCAAAAGAAAATAGTTTTGTTTTATTGTACTTGGTTTGATCCATCGGTTAGAGGAACAACATTGAATCCAAAATGTAATACGGTGGACATTCAAATGAATAGAAGGTATCAACTCTATGATCCATTTATTATGGCAGAAAATGTGAGACAAGTGTATTATGTTCCATATCCATCAACTCGCAAAGGATGGTGTGTTGCAATCAAGACAAAACCACGGGGTCGCATTGAAGCCAGTGATGTGGAGGATGATGTTTCTTATCAGGTGGATGAAATGTCCGGAGTAAATGAGGTAATTAAAGTTGAACCGGTTCACCCCTTATGTGATGATCGCATCCATGTTGAAGAAGTTGAAGCAGTATTAGAAGTGACAGAAGAGAATGAATTAGATAAGCAAGATGAAGAAGAGAATCAAGATGAAGAAGATGAATAATTTGATTAGTCTTATGTTGTTAGTATCATTATTGTTCTTGTGTATTACCCTTGTGTTTTGGATGAAACTTGTTTATGAATATATCATTAATGTTGTTAGTATCACATTTCGTATCATTAATGTTCTTAGTATCACATTTTGTATCATTAATGTTGTTAATATTATTGTTGTTTGTTCCTCTTTTTTCATAGAAATGGATTCAGGAGGAGGCTCTGACCCACCGAGAAAAGATAAAGGGAAGGCAAAAGAGTCTCCCAAGAGGAGGCGTAATCGTAGTAGAACTAATGAGGTGGTACTTAATATTGGAAATATGAGGTCGACTACACTTCTTGGTCCGCCCCAGACTACCACCTCGGATGCCCCACGAGCTCCATCTACGGTTGCCCCACCAACCCAGTCTCCATCGGGCCCCAATTGGTTTCATATTCCCTCACATGGACATATGCCACCTCCTGGGTATACAGCTCCGTATCCAACTGGACTCTTCCCCCATCACCTCTTGGGTATACATCTCCGTATACAACTGGACTCTTTCCCCCAACACCTCTTGGGTATACAGCTGGGCATATGCCACCTGACCATATAGGCACATCGACTGGGCATATTGGCACATCGACTGGGCATATTGGCACATCGACTGAATTACCTATGCCCACACTGGAGGATGATCATGTTGGTGGTGATGGTGCTAATGAGCCGGGAGTGGAGGTGATTGATGACGAGAGAGTGGAGGTGGTTTATATCAACAACGAGAAGCTCTATATCATTTATCCATATGGTAACACGTAAGTATTATATGTTGGATTTTTATTAATTTAAGTTAATTATGCAACAACTGATATTTTTGATTGTTTGATATATTTTTTCATTATGCAAGCTTGTTCCGTCGAAGGTAGCTTCATCAAATATCACATATGTGATCCAGAAAAAATATTTTCAAACTTACCATAAGAAGTGGAGTAAAGTCAATGAAAAAGAGAGGGAAGGGCTGTTGAATTTTTTTAGGATAAGTGTCAATTATGTCATTAATTACCTATATATATATTGTTAGTATTAATTTAATGTTTGGTACTGTTTAATATTATCACTAATACATACTTTCATTATGCTTAATACAGACCAAAGTGACATGGTATGAAGAGTATGATGAAGAAATCCAGAGATGTTTTTTTCTGAGGTTCGGTAGTCAATTGTCAGATATGCTGTATAAGTTAAGGCGTGGAAATGTGAGGCCTCCTTACATGGGTGAAAATGTTTGGAATTCCTTCAAGGATCATTAGGCAACAGAGAAGTTCAAGCATAATTACGAAAAGCGAAGCGTAATAGAAACTCAAAAAGGGTGGCTCGCTTAAGCGTGTTGGGTCCATAAGCCAGGCTCAACATGCTATTCGATTGGTAAATTATTTTAAATATCCGTGTGTTTTTTACATTAGTTAATTAGTTAGCAAGTGTTGAAAATGGGTTTCATTTTACAGAGTAAGAAGTTGGGACGCCCTATCACTGCTGCTGAGCTGCACAAGGCCACCCATGTAAGGAAGGTACTCAGGGTCAATATGTTGACGAGCGCGCGAGAGTTACTCAGGTAAATACACAACTTGATTTGTATTATATATACATATGTTGCTTTGTTAAAATGAATGGAGCACTAATTATGCTATGTTTTGTGGTTATACAAAACAGGAGACACATACTGAGGAGATGGGTCCGGCGACTCGGAGACTGAACTCAAAACACACAGTCAACTTACTCCTGAGTTGATAGCTCTGTCGAATGCACACTGGGAGAAAGTAGCGGGTGGGAACAAGGGTCGCCTTTATGGTATGGGGCCCTTGGCTCCATTAATGACCCCGTCTGGTGTTGGCCCCAGCAGAGCTCTTAGAAGACGAAGACCATTTCCTACTCAATCAGATTCGGAGAGAGAGCGGTTTAGGAAGATGGAGGAGGAGTCAGATGCTACGCAAATTGCTGCGAGAGTGAGATGCAAAAGCAAAGATGGCGAAGAAATGATGGAGATGCAAAAGCAAGAGTGGCAACAAAAGATGGAGAATGACATGAAGAGGGTGATGGAGCTTGTTCAGTCTAAGGAGAGTATGTCTCAGCCTGCACAACAACTTGGGGAGTCTGACTCGTCTGAGTATCGAATTTTAGAGGAGTCTGAGGAGTCTGATGACGGGTCCTTTTATTACTGTTTGTTTTACATTTGAGTATTTTGTTATGACATTTCAAAGATTTTGTGTTGTCCCGACATTTGATTTTACGTTGTGTTGATTCGGATTCGACATTTTAGTATTTTATTACGATTTTAACATTTTAGAAATGTTTGATTTATATTGATTTAGGTATTTGAAATTTTATTATTTATTAATAAATTATAATAAGCAGGGTTAATAGCAGGTTTAAAAAAAATTATTTTTTTTGGACTTTAGCGAGGGAATTAGTGAGGGCGACGCGGACATGTGGCGATCACCTATGGGGCGTCTTGAATATGGCGATTAGCGATGGAAAATGTGTCCATCGCTAATTAGTGAGGGAAATGGCCGTAGGTAATTAGCGACGGAACTCTATTTCTCTCGCTAATTGTCATTAGCGAGGAGGGAATTAGCGACCGAACTGGTCCCTCGCTAATTCCCTCGCTAATGAAAATTAGCGACCGAAATGGGCCTTGTAGCCACTGATAGTTCCCTCGCTAAACCCAATGTTTTTTGTAAGATTAAAAATACATCATGGGGGCTATTTTGTAAATTTCCCTAGTAAGGTATATGGTGGGGGAGACGTGTCTGAAATCATTGAGGGTTGGGATGTTGATGAGATATCTTATATTGGCTTGTCAAAGTTGGTTAAGAGCCTAGGTTATATCACCTTCAAGTGCATGTGGTATGGGGATCCAAAACTTAATATTCAACATGGTTTGAGACCACTAAACAATGATGGTCAAGTATTGAAGTAATAGAAGTGTATATAGAAAATCTTGTAGATGTCCCATTAATGGATGCTGACAGTGAGAATGAAAAGGAAAAGGGAAAAGAGCATGAGATGGAAAAAGAAAAAGAAAAACAGAAGGACAGTGGGAAGATGAGAGTGATGATAGTGACCTCCCTGTGGATAGTGATTTAGATAAAGAATGGGAGTCGACACAGTACTTCCTACTGAAACAGTTAATGAGATAAATAACATTACATTACAACCTCACTTAACACAAATTAATCACATTACAACCTCACTTAACACAAACAAAATACAAAATTACTAAACCTAAAATCTACTTCACTATTTATTTTATCATTAAGACAATCACAAGCTACATTACAATAACCCACCACATGACCATAAACCCAAAAAAAAAGTATGGTTATTCATCTTCATTTCAGTAGACCTCCTCTTCAATTCCACCATTGCTGCTTTTTTCCTTCCTTCTTCCTCTTCAATTCATCCAACTTACTCTTGAGTTGCATGATTTCATTTTATGCATCTTCATCCTTTTTGCGCAGTTCATCAACTTGATTAACCAATCGACTAACAACATTCTTTCCTAGCTCAGTATAGTCATCATCAAACCAAATGAAAGTCACATTTTGAACCCATACACATTGTATAATCCACAACCCCAAAACCTTCTTCCATAGTTAGGTATAGTCTTGTAGGTCATCAATGGAGATTCCACATTACAATCACACAAGTGTTTCCTTTGAAGACCTATGAATCGCGAGTTTGAAGAACCAGAACATTCGATAGAGGCACCCATGTAGAAATCGCGTGCTTCAATTTGTTTCTAGAAGATGAACAAAGGTAAGGCGACCTAGAAAACAAATGTTTTTTTATTTTGATTTTCAAGTTACCTATTTTCTTTAGTTTATTACTATTTAAATTATTTCATTTATTTAAAGTTTGAAATATAAGGTGGCATGTATATTTGGACCATTAAATGATGTGGCACAAACTGCATCAAGTGCCGCATCATTTAATGAAGGCCGCATCAACCTTTTTTGTTTGACCGAATTCCAGCTTAGCCAAAAAAACTGAAAAAGCCCTCTTGGACTAAATGTTCTGAATTTTTTAAAATTGGGGGACTAAATGTCTGAGTTTTAAAATTAGGGAGACCAAACGTCTGAAATTTAGAAAATAGTGAGACCAAAACTAGTGTTCCACTTTAGCCAACTTGTTTCTATATAAGTTAAATGCAAACACCCCTATTAATTTCTCATAACAATCGGCTTAATTATTCTAATGCTTGATTGATTGTGCACAGCAATACACTAGTATTCAAAATTGTGTGATGACATGTGCACAAGTAAATATCCTAGTGTTTCCACTTTCAAAGATATAACAATGAATACATCAAAAACCAATTTCACAAACTCAGTTCTAAGTGTATTTTTTTTGTTGAATACTCAATTCTAAGTGTTATCATTAACTGCTATTAGCTGGGACATAATGTTAATGACAAGTTTTGAAAAGAAACAAAAATGTGTGCATGTGTCATCATCAATCTTCTAGCATACCATCACTTCCTTCAATGTCACTAACACCATCAAATGCTTCTCCATCTGATTGTTCTCCATCATTGTTATCTTGATCAGTTTCCATGGCATCCTCAGATTCTTCTTCACTCTCATCATTGTCCTCAAAGATAAATGGTACTGTTTCAACTTCATTTACCTCCTCATCAATAACCTGTTCAAAAGAAATCATGCATAAACCCCAAGTTCATCGCCACTTATTATCACTGACGATTTGTAGACAGCAGAAAGAATCTTACCCCAGTGTAAAGAATGTCTAAGCAACTTGATAGTTGGATGGCAGGCTTAAAAGTGGATACTCTAGACTCAATCAGCTGCACAATAAAACAGATCCAATAAGGAAGGGACTATTGGTTGTAGGTGACAACATGAACAACAGTTAAAAGTTATGAAGCACTGACACAAATATGGACACCTGACACGACACAAACACGCAGACACCGGTTTTAATTTGAAAAATACAAATAATTGAAGTGTCGGACACCGGACACATCTTCAACCGGAAGTGTCCGTGCTACTGAGGTTAAAAGATTCATTTACAAGGATGTCATGCATACTACAAACTTTTTAAGGGATTTTGTAGCTCCATTTTGTTCAACAATTGAATGAAGCTCGAGCAATATTGAAAAAGCAACAGAAAGAAAAAAAAAATGGTGTAGTGCAAACTTCAAGACTTAAGAATTCAAATAAAATTTCAGCTGTATCTTCGCTCATCAAGTAACATATGCTGCTTGGATAACACTCGATCCTTTTTCAACATCAAATATGTAGGTAACAAGTATTTGTCTATGAAAACTTATATGCAGATTTATTCAGCATTCAAGTTTGTAGAAACGAACTCAATCCTAATTTTTGTAGAAATGCAATTTTGAATATAGAAACAGTGCTAAAGACAACATATGTCCAAAAGTCCAACTATCTTTGTGCTAGTAAATATATTACTATGGTACGATGATAAGTATGGTTTGACTTTTGTTAGAAAGAAGAAACAGAGAAAGGGGTCTACGGTGGAGCATGATGCAGGGGATAAAAACCCTGTTAACTAACTTTGCTGAATGATACGTGATGGAGGGTGTGCACTGGTGATGTGGCAGTGCAGCTGTGTGTGAGGAGAGAGAATTGGAGGGAATAATTAGGAGATTTGGGTGTGTCAGAGAATCAGACTGGAATTGTGGTGTGATCACCTAGGAGAGAGAAGGCCTCTCGAATGCCTTACCTATCTTTACGTTTTCTTATTTTCCAGTATACTCCATAGCTACTTTACTTCAATTACTCTGTAAATGCTCAGCTCAACTACACTGGTTTTGCTGAATATTATACTACTTGAATTAATATACAGAGTTTCTTTCCTTGTTCTGTGTTCTGTTACTGTTCTATTCAATTATTACTAAATTGAGTTATCATACTAACAAAAATGAAGCCTAACATGAAACCACCTTTCCTCTCATGGCGGTGAAAATGTAAACATTTGACCCTGCCCAACGCCCATCATTTCAGGAGCCTGGTGCACTTGGCCACCATATATAAAGAAAGTTTGAATATCTTCTTCTATGATTGTAACTGATTACTGATAAAGAATGTATAGTTGAACATTATGACTATGTCTATTATAGAAATTATAACAGCAATCCATTTGATTCAGTAAAATACCATTGATAGTTTAAAAGACAAAGGTAGAACAATTGACATATAAGTGCTTATCAAGTGGAATAATCATGCAGAACTCACTTGATACAAAGAGTTCAAAACTTTTAATGATGATTCATGGGACATTATTCCACTAGCATGTTGTAGAAGTAGACATTTCAGCCATGGAACAGCACATACCAAAATTGCACCCCTAAAAAGAGAAAGAAGGAAATTAATGTGTATATAAAATTAATCGCCAGTAGATGCAATATACAAAAGTTAAATAGTTATTTTAATGGTAGCGCAAATTTTGATACATATACATACATCACCCAGTTATTGTTATGATGAATTACCTAGACTCAATAATGGATATAAGAGAGTTTAGAAGTTTGAGGACGTTGGATGGGTTCAACTGTGCAATTGACTTTTTAATAACCTGCAAAAGGAGTTGCATAATGTATAAGTGACTGAGAAAGTGGGCAATTTACCATTCAAATATATACATAGGAGAAAAAGAGAACCTTCTCATCTTGTGTATACAAGCAATCAAGTAGAAGGGCACGATCATCTGCATTTAATGCTTGCTTAAGCAAAACATGTACAGTGTCTGCACTTGGAGGCTTCAATGAGACAGAAAATTCTTGATCTTTGTCAGTCCTCGATTTGTTCTCATCCAGTAAACTAAGACTAGCAAGTTTCTCCCCCATTGTTGGTTCATTCAAATCACCATCAACTAGGACTCCTTCCGCAGCCTCAACTTGATCTTATATTAAATATCAAAAACATACTCGTCAACAGTTCACCAACAATTAACACTTAGAATGGTGATAGTCCGACTACTCGTCATTTCGAAGCATAGAATAAATATTACGTAAATTGGCATGCACAAATTTTCATAAACCAAATTGTCTTGTTAGACCTAAAGCATGAATGTTATGCAAACATGGATACTATTTTATTTGTTATTAATCTAACTAGCATTTGGATTTCTATAGCCTATAATAGCTTGAGTTCAGAAGATTGACATGCAAATCATACATACACCAACAGTGTAGGTGTTCTTCAAAATTCAAGTTAACAAACTGCTGTGAATAAAACTGCATTCCCAAAATCAATGCGAGACGAGACAAAGAAAATGGAATCCAAAGGACAAAGATAACCAATGAAGACGTGACAAGTTTACTCATGCTAACTAGCAATTTAAAATATTATAATTCTTACCGAAATCCACTTTGTCAGTTGTGGTTGGAAGATCAGGATCAGATGTTGCTTGTCTTTTCTTAGCCTTCTTGCTTTCATCTGGTGCGTCCAGTTTCAAGTCAGACGGGTAAAAATAGAAGTTAGAACTCGTTACAATAAACAAACATAAAAAGGAACAGAACAATCTCAACTAAAAGCAACCTATATGGAATTTCATTTGCTACCCAAAGAAAAGAACTGGAAAATTGATTGAAACAAATGAAAATAAATGAACAATTCTAATGAATTTGAATGATTGATAATGGGAGTGACTAATGAGGTCTCTCCTCCAACTCTCCAAGGGTTTCCCCTTCTCCTTTCACATAAACTTCCGAAATTCAAAGTGCCTTCTTCCATCCTTAATTCCACTATTTATACATGATATCCCACTATTTAAACATGATATCCCCTCCAACAACTTAAATTCTTTAATAGTTTCTAACTGAATACTTTCTAGCTAACTAATGGCTTCTCTAAGTGCCCCTCTTCCCTCTATCCTAACAATGAGTTTATCAACAATCCATGACAAAAAAACATCCACTAGAGCATGAAAAGTATTGAAGGTTTAGTAATTCTGGAAACATAATAAAAATTAACGTAACTTATAATTACTCAAAAGGAAGCAAAAAAGAGGGTGAAGGCTGAAATAAGAACTAAAAACATAATTGAGCATATCAGACCTTTCTTAGAAGGACTGCCATGCTTCTGAATGGAATCAGGCTCATTCTCCCCTGATTCACTAACATTTAAGACAGTAAATTCCGGATGATCTACGGAACCATAAGTCACTAGAGCTTTCAATTGTTGGTCTTCCCCCACGGTTTGCAATCTGGATGCAATTATTGAAGCACGCCTTTTCTTTGAACTTTCACTATTTTCATTCTCATTTTCAATATTTTGTGTTTTCATGGTAAATTTAGTTGGTTGTATCTGATCTTCAGAGGAGGCACTCAAACCCTTCCATATATAAGTTGAACCTGAACTCGTAGCTGCCAAGACAACTAAATCATCTTTATCGTAACCAAGGTGGCAATCAAGAACCAATGGACTGTGCCTCATGGGAAGCGTTGGACCACTACTCACAGTTCCTGAATTTAAATCACACCTCCAAACTTGAAGATCTTTGGCACCCTCTAAATCTGATGTAATTATATATTTGGCACCACTGGATATAGAAACATACTGTATATTCCCCTGTTGAGAAATAGAAGTAAAATCTGATGATGCTTTGAGCTTGAAAAGATAAATATTTATATCCAGAATAGGTAATGAAGTTTACCAAATCATTAGGAAACTTCAGAATCTCTTTCCCAGTTTCCCAGCTTATAACACGTAGTCTAGAGTTGAAAATAGCTAAATAATTTTCATCTGGAAAAAAGGAAAATGAAGAGTGTCAACTGTCATGTAAAAAGATCAACCATTATGATGGACCAAGATCCAAATGGATATAGCACACACCATTTGAGAAAGCCAGAGAAGAGATGGACTTTTTTGAGATTCTAAACTCTTTTAAAAGTTCTCCTGTTTCCGTATTAATCTCATTTGCCATCCCATTATGTCCTACAATGCGCAGAAGCCGTCCTTTATTTGCAAATGAAAGTCCACATACCTCCCTGCATGATGATTGATGAACAAGAACAATACGTTACAGATTGAATTAATTATCATTTAATGTCATATCAAAGCATGAAAAGCAATTAGCAATATATGGACGACCACTTGTGATAATATTAGAAACTGACATACTTTGAAATTTAAGATGGAAGTTCATTATCTATGTCCATATACGTCATAGACCAAAATAAACTACACAGAAATTTCTCGATCAATAAACCAACAAACAAACTTTCTAATAAAGACATTATTATTAAATTGACCAACACCCTCGTTCACACATAGATTATCCAACAAAACCAATAAGTTAAAATGGAGAAAGGATTGGTATAAATTATCATCAAAAAGTTTAATCAGATTGTAGTAGTGAACATGGAAAACATCCAGTGCAGTCGAATTAGCTAAAGGAAAATTTTGGGTCATGGGTAGACGTGACTACATAAGTAGAGTACCAAGTTGTTTGTACATACATGGAACCAATACAAAGTGACATTGGTCTACATTTTTATATTTGAGTCTCACTCATGATATTTTCTTAGATAAACCATAAGTCTTCATGAGTCCAATGCACAAATTGAACATACCATTGGTCTACCTAAGAATTTTCTAGGAAGCACAAGTTTGTCCAAGATAACCAAGGTCAAGCAGCATTTTTACATAATCAAACATTTATGGCTAATGCAAACGACAAAATGTATGGGAGAGAAAAGCCAACCAAAAAGCACTTGTATGAATAGTTTTACTTTGTTCTGCTGCAATACCAATACTTTTTTATACTTCATAGATAAGTGCATATAAGTTTATCATTAAAGAAAAAAAAAGTGAGATAAAAATACCCTGTATGACTAGTAGTCCACTTCCTCTCACCAGTGGAAACATCAATGGCCAGAACACTTCCGTCAACTTTGCCAAGCACTAGTAAGCAAGTTCCCTGTTCTTTTCTACGCTAATTACAAAATCATCCAGTCCACAACAGAAAAAAGAGTAAGATTATAGAATAGAAAACCAATAGCGTTTAATAGATTCTCCTAAAAGTCCATAATACCTTTTTCCCAGTGAAACTGCATGCAATACAAGAGTAACGAATATCATGATCTTCATCTGATGGCTTCCATTCTGCAAACAAATCTCCACTGTTTGTGTTCCAAATCTGAAAATTATAAGACGAGATTTTTGTCAACATCCTTACAAGAACCATAGGAAGTACAACTCTAGAATTCGAATAACCAACAAAATCTCATTTGCAACTGGAACACCTTAATCATGGAATACTTATTTCAATGTTTGTCATTTACAAATTTCATTTGGTACCATTTTAGCAAAATTTGTCTTATATAAAATGAAGTGTTAAAAGGATTTTGTAAACTACGAGTTTTTTAAACAATGGCTTCTTGTATAAGTTGAAATTAGCTACATAATCTCAATTTTCAGCAGCTCTCTGAATTAACTTCTTCATCATCACCTATAAGCTTATCTAAGGGCTTTGTGGTAAATGAAGAGCGATACACTTATTTTAGTTGAGAAACTCTGCTAAGCTAAAAGCTAATCTAAACTATGCCATAAGAGTTAACAACTATTATAACAAAAAAGACGCATTTGAAAAATTGCTTCCATTGTGCCAAAAGGGAAACTTCAAAATCCTCTATTCTCGAAAAAGAAAAAAAAAACAAAAGGAATCTCATGTTCACGACTCTCAACAAGCACTTAAACACAGGCACAGTGCTAATTCATGCCCCAAATCCCAATCAAGAAATTCCTTCCTATTATCATAAAAGGGGAAGTAAATCTACTTTTGGCAGCATCGACTAACAATTAACAAATCACATTAAACCAGGCAATATACTGAAACAAATAGTTCAGGAAAACCACAATCAAACATCAAAAAATATAGGGAGAAGGTTGTTTTACTTTGGCTGTCCCATTAGTAGAAAGAATGGCTACATAGTCGCCATTAGAAGTGAAAGCCGTGAGAACAGGTTCCTTTGACTTACTCTTCACCATCTCAGGTAATCTTCAAACAGTGAATGAAGCAGCAACTACAGCACCTAAACAACACATGAGGTTGTATCAGTACTAAGTAAAAGATTAGAAATTTTTAGTTACCCAAGCCAACAAGCAAATTGGGTCACTTAATCATAAGAAAACTGAAAAATTTCATAAGAAATCTAAACAAAGAAGAAAAAAATGAAGGTAAAGCAGAAAATCTTCTTTTTTTTACCCTATTTTATCACTCTTTCTTTAATTCATAACACCTCCTACTTTCTCTTCTTTTTTTCCCCTATTTTTACACTCTGATAAATTAAGCCTAGGTAAAGCACATTTTTTTCTAGCTAAACATACTAGAAGAGCTAAGTTTTCTGGTTTAGGTCACCATTAATTTATACAAATTAACAAAGTATAAATCATACGAAACGATTAACAAAGCAGAAACCACGCCAAAGGATAAAGGATGAAGAAGCTCACAATTACAGTGCGACTGCTCGGTGGTTGCAGTTTCGAACGGCGATGAGTGAGAGAGAGATGAGCTGAATGGACGGTGGTAGTTGCGTCCGCCGCCGTGGGAGAGCGGGATTGCAGAACAAATGAATAAGAAAGAGGAAATAGTAGTGTTTGGTTTAGCGGCCAGGGTTTAGCATACGAGGGATTTTAGGCGAATAGTAGATTTCATATCCGAGCAGCACGTGGCAAAAAATTAATCAATGGCTAAGATTAAAAAACTTAAATCAATTTAATTTCTAATTAAAAAAAAGACCCATGTTTTTCTCAAACCCTCCTACTTAGCGCGCACACCCATAATCCTGCGAAATGACCAAAATACCGTTAATGAATAAAATAGTTTTTGGTGTGTCTTTATTTTTTTTCAATATATTAATGGGTTTGGGGACAGGCAACTGAACGAATTCGGATGCGCACTGTCGGGGCTAATTTATTTTCACGCACATCCCATTGTTTGAAATTTCTTTCGTACGGCTACTAGCAACCGAATAGGTTTGGACTACAACCTCCAAACCATTTAATTTTTGGTCAGGTACGGATCTCCTTAACTGAACCTATTCAGACCTTGACAACCGAACCTGTTTAAATTTTTTTGAATTCTTAAACCGATAAGATTCCACCGACACTTTTAATCAACGGCTTACAATCAGTCAAATGTGTTAGAAAAAAGAGTGGATGACATTCCGTTCAGAAAATATTGTTGGACTATATGACAACCTTAGAGGGGGGGGGGTGAATAAGGTTATATTTTAAAAATGAAATCTTTTTTATTTTTCGAAATATTAACGATGCAAGTTAAAATCACATGCGGAAAATAAGATTTAAACTATATGCAACACCTAAGCAAGCTATAACAATGGCGAAACAATTCCAGTGATATTGAAGTTTAAGCGTGATAATATCAACTACAATGACAGGTTAACAATTATAAAGAAAATGCAAAGTAAAGATAAGGAAAAAAATGACACCGCGATTTTTCGAGGTTCGGATTGAAGTCCTACTCCTCGGCCTCGGCTTTGCAACCTTTGGACTTTGGGAAAATAACACTATAATGGTGAAGATGCTTCTTCAAAGTCTTACAACTCACGCCACTTTACAAAGAATAACAAAACCTCTCAATTTCCCCAATTGAGAACCCGAGCTCCCCGCTTAGGATTTCTACGATCCAATCTCCCGATCGAACCACCCAAGAATCAATTTCCCGAGATTTCACAAGAACACCAAACGCCAAGAAATAAGATGAATACAATTGAAACTATAATCGATCAATCAAGTGTATAACCATAAGAGTTGAGAGAGATGATATGATGATGAAAACCCTAGAATGAAATTTGAAGAACGAAGAAGATGATCAAAGGTTTCTAGGAGTTTCACGTTTTTTTTTTTTTTTTTTTTTCGAGATGTTGCGGCTCTGAGTTTTGTTTTTTTGTTCTCACTGCATTCTTACGTGAAAACCCTAGGTTTTCTATTTATATCACTTAAGAGAATATGACCGTTGAAATTTGTTTGTAACAATCGTTTGTGTAAGTGGTAAATCGATTCATAGCTTAAAAGACATAGAATGAAAATCGATTTAGAGCTTGAAATAAATAAAATGGAAATCGATTGTTTGCTTCTAAAACACAAGTTGAAAATCGATTCTTTGCTTAAATGGAAGGCACAAATCGATTGCTTGCTTAAGTAGAAAGATTGAGGAATCGATTGCTTGCTTTGCTTAAGTGGGAAATCGATTTACCTCTTTAAGGAGGAAGTCACAAATCGATTTCTAGCTCAAGAAAGGAAGTCTAAAATCGATTTGCCTCTTTAAAAACACGAAGTCATCAATCGATTGTTTTCTTTCCAAAACAAGTTCTTTTAAAAACAAGCAAGTCATTAATCGATTGATGCCTTTAAACTAATAAGTGTGAAATCGATTTCTTGCTCTAAACACAAGAGAGAAATCGATTTCTAGCTCTAAAAACAAGAGAGGAAATCGATTTCTAGCTTTAAAAACAAGAGGAAATCGATTTCTAGCTTAAAGTACCAAATCAAGAACCATTCTTTACTTCAAAAACAAATTCTTTTAAAACATTAAGCTATGAATCAAGTTTCTTTATAAAAACAACAAATCATGATTCAAAACTTTTCTTTAACAACAACTTGTGTCTAATCTAATAAATCATGATTTTATAGAAAACATTTTTCTAAAACAATTTTATTTTTAATCATCATCTCTCAACTACGAATGTTATAAGACTTGGGTAATACGATCTTACATGAGTCCTACGCAGTAGCGATATAAGTCTTCAATGCTTGAGCGACTTTTTCGTCCGTCAGCTTCTACTACAACTTTGAGTTAGCTTCCGGAAGCTCTCTTGTTCATCGCCTGCGCTCTTATATTTTTCCTGCGCTTTACCTCAAGTAAATTATTAGTAACTTGTAATTTGTTATCATTCAAAACAGGGAATGTTTGCCCTTGGCACAACAAATATGCCACAATAGATAGAATTTAAACAACATAGATTTGTGATCTAAAATTTAAATCAGCGGCTCATATTTATACCACGCCTATTATAAATAGGGTTTCGGTTTTCACACCCCTTTTTTTGATAAGCTTTTCACACCCCCATTAAAATCAACACCCTACTATGTTCTTCACAAATACCCCCACCCGCTGAAATGGAATGGGAGTTGTGCCCAACTCAGTACTCAAATGACAAATTTATCACCGCCCTTCATCACCGTGGAACTATCACCAATAGGGAAGATGGTTTTTGGTTTCAATGTCGTAATCCTATCTTATGTAGGTTGAATAAGGGTATAACATTCACCTAGTTGAAGGAAAAGACAGAGATGAAGATTCGTCGAGAGGGAGAGTGGCATAAAGACGTAAGTTGTTTACGTTACCGCAAACACAATCATGGAGAGGACGAGGCTACTCGTTATTCAGCTATGGAGATTCGGAGCGACGATGACATTCGCACCATGATGGAAGCACATGTTAATGTTCCAGCACGACGTCGTGTACTGGAGCTATATGTCGAAACAATACGCACTCCGGACGAGATCATTTGTCTTTTGCAACAAGGACTTTAAATTAATTATAATCTGGTGTTGTTATGTTTCGTTGTTGTTGCATTATGATTCTTTATTATTTCATTGTCTTTCGTGTGTTGATGTACGGTTATGTTGTTTAGTAATAAACTCGTTGTTTAAATTAGATACCACAAAAATATAAATTACTTATTACTAATGGAGTTTAATATAAATGAGTTAGAAAGAAAGCTAAAAACAAACATTCGTACAAACAGACATCCACTAACATAAACCAGACATCCTACTGTGTGTTGTGGTCCCTCTTGTGATAGACAAAACCCCACCTCCTAAGTCTACGGAATGGCCTCACGAGGCTCTTCATCCGGTCCAGTATGGTCCATGTCTGGTCAACATCACCCCCCGTGGAACTCTCTCATCCATGGCACGCTCCATGTCATCCACCAAATCTATCATCTCAAGTACTATCTGTCAGACCGGCAACAAATTATTAAAACCACTACATGTATAATAATTTAATGAATGATAACATGTAAAAGACGTACTTGTCTAGTGTCAATCTCATCTTCAAGACGTACATAACTGGACAACAATAGGAATGGGTGTGAGACCCTCCCAAACCAATCAAAGTACCCTGGCACGGTGTCTGTGTGACTCGGTCTAATAGGAGGCCCCCGCTCTATGAAATGTTGGTCGAAGTGTACCCACATGTCGTCAGCATCGTCTAATGTTATGACAGACCTAGTAGGAGGTTTGGGGGTCCTCTAGGATCCCCTCTGAATATTGTCAATCCCTCAAGGGGTCAGACACGTCTATGATCTGTGTAGGGGTCTCGCGTGACCTCATCTAGGTGAAGCCGATCCAGTGAAAGTCGAACGACCTCACTGACCACGCCGGAAGTACCCCCAATTTGTAGTTACCGGTTTGATCCAAGTAATGCAGCATACCAATGTATCCCAACTTCACATTGTTCCCTAACTCGATGGTGAACAAGGTAATGCCCAACAAGTAAAGAAGATACGCCCTAGCGGCATCCTCCCACTACAAAAAAATCGCGTATTACCGACAAATTATTTTCGAGGGTAAGTTATCGGCAGAAAAAATAGTATTTACGGCGAATTTTTTTTCGTCCATACGTTTCTGGTGGATTTTTCAAATTACCAGCGATTTTAACAAACAATTTTTTTAAAAAATCCGCCGGTAATTTAAAAATTCTGTCGGAAATGTTAAAAATCCGTTTTTTAAAAAAAATATCGCTGGTAATTTAAAAAATCCGCCGGAAATGTTTCGGCGGATTTTTTGAAAAAAAAATTAAAAAATTCACTGGTAAATCCATCTGAACTGCCCGTAAATGCCTATAAATAAAACTTTCTCCTACACTCTTCTAATTCTCTCATATCACTTTTTAATCCCTTCTCATTCTCTTCTACATTTTCCCTATCTTATCTTTCTTCTTCTTTCTCATACTCTCCAATCTCTATAAATTTCTCTACATATGTATTTACGGCGAATTTCTCTCCATCCCTTCTCTCGCTCTTCAACATTTCCTCTTTCTTCTTCCTTCTCACTCATTCATTCTTACCTTCTTAGTTCTTCATTATCATTCTCTCCTATATTATTACTTATCACACTCTCCTTCATTCTTAAATTAAAAAATTTGAAAAATTAATTAAATAATTTTATTTTTAAAAATTGAAATAAAAAAATTTTAAAAAATCCACAGGTGTGTTTTCGGCGAATATTTCAAATTTCTGTTTTTTTTTACTAAAAACTACCTAAAACACCCATTACTGGCGAAAAAAATATGTCGGTAATGAGCGGTTCGGCGGATTTTTCAATTATTATTTTTTATAAAAAAGCAAATCTGCCGGAAACGCCCATTATCGGCAGAAATTTCGCTGAAAAACATTACCTGTGAGTGTTTTACTAGCGGAAAAAATCTGCTGGAAACGTCACTCTTCCGACGGATTTGGTGCAATTCCTGCGGATGTTTTCCGTCGGAAAAACACGCCTTTCTTGTAGTGTCCCATCGCTCGCCAGTTATGGCCCTAGGTTACACCATGTCCCTCAACCACGCTTGGGACACATACAAACCTTTGCCCTTTGTCTGGGCATAGGCATCTGTGGGGTCTACACCCAATAAGCCAATCAGCAGCTTCTCCCCCTATGTCTTGGTGTATTCAGACATGTTAAAAAAACTCCCAAATATGGGGATGTGCAGCAATGATGATACATCATCGAGTGTGATATCCATCTCACCAATAGGTAGGTGGAATGATGAAGTATCTAGCTGCCAACGCTCGATGAATGCATTTAGTAGCCCACCAGATACACTGTGAAATCCTAAGTCAGTCAGAGGCATCAGCCCAAAAGTATTCACAAAACTGATAATGTTTGCATGCGGCACAATCTGGCAATGTGCGTGTGAAATAATCCTTAGGTATTCACATTTGACCATCCAACATAATATAAGCTCAAGTTTCACAAAGATCAAGACAAAATTCTTGTGAATAAAAAAGTGCTTGTTAGCTTTTCCACTCATAAGTACAAAGACAGTCTTATGTGATGTTGTACCTTTAGAGACCGCTCACCTAATCTTAGGCAGACCATGGAAACTTGATAAAAAAGTACTCCATGATGGATATGCTAACAAGTACTCTTTTAGTGATGCCAATTTGGAAATTAATTTTACTTCTTTTAGCCTTCATGAAATTCTTAAGGAGTAAATTGCTTTGAGAAAGAAAACAGAGAAAGATGCAAAGGTAATGAATGTAAATAGGTTAGCTAATAGCCCCTTAATGACGAAAACTTCTAAATAGGTTCCAAAAGTCGGAAGTGGGGAGGAACTAGGACAAATGTTGGAAGAGCCATCCAAACTTCCATCTTTTAAAGAATTTGTTTGCTTGATGGTGCATGGAAAACACATACACTTGTGTGCAAGTATACACTGTCCAAAAACAAGTAGTAAAAAGATCGAACCCACAGAGATTGAAAAACTCACTTTTAAAATCAATATAAAGTAATTAAGTGTAAAGTAACAAAGTAACAAAATAATTTTGGATTTTTGTTTGATGATCACAACTAAGTTAGAAAGAAAGCAAAGTAAAAATGTTGATAGTGAAAAAGAGAAAAGCTAGTTGGAATGTCTTCATCAAGTAATTTACTTATAAGTGTTTGATGCAAAGATATATGATGCAAATTGCAGACCAATCTTTGTTGCATTAGCTATGTGCCTTTCGGTCACTTTCTTCAGAGTATCATTACCACTCTCTTATGATCCTTGTTCTATGCAAGAAAGAAAGGGGTGTTAATGCCAATCTTGCCTCCTAACAATTATCCAATTTTCTTAAATAAATTCACTCTTGTATTTTAAGTACCCACAATTATCCTATGGACTATACTATCCTATCTCTAGGACTTAGCATGGTTTTCACAAAGTTTTCTTTATGTAAAACACTCACCCATATTAGTTCTTGAGTTCTTAATTGTAAGCCATTTCTAGTCATTTACAAATCTTACTTATTCTAAGTGATCAAGTTCAAAATAAGTATTTGGAAAGATTATCAAGCAAGAACTAAAGTACAAACATACATACATGCATCATACTTACTTAAAAGCTCATTAAATGATTAGAACATTCCAACTAAGAAAGGTTTAGCTAACAAGAGACATTGCAAGATATATATAACTTGAATAGACCATGTTTATATATATAGAAATCACAAAAGAAAAACAACAAGAGTAAAGTTACAAATGTTGAAAACCTTTGTATGAAATCTTCTAGCAATGCACTAGCATTACTCCTTAGCACTATACAAACACTATGAAAACGAGTTAAGGAGGATTTATGAATTCCTTCCTCTTCCTCTAAAAATATAAAAACTAACTATGTATATTGAAATTTTGATCTAACTTATGAATTGTGATATATTTCCAAATGAAGATGTGAGGTCCTTTTATAGCCTTCAAGTGAGGTGCTTCCTTCCTTCATGTTGAAGTAATCTTGAGTGGATCATAGCTGTATTTGCTTTTCAGAGGTTAATCCCAAGTTGAAATCTTTGACTAATGACATAGGGCGGTTCCATGGTGATAGAACATGTGTCCCTATGTTGGTGACTCTTCAAAGCTATGCCTATAGCTATGTGTGAATGGTAGGCGCCTACTATACAAGGTTGGATGGCATCAGAGAACCAGGCAGGAGGTCATCCATTGCAAGTGGATGCATATGAAACAGACTGCTTATTCACCAAGTAGTGCAGACTTGATGCAGGATCAGTGCAGGAGCATTTGATGCAGTTAGCATTGAGACTGTACTGAACAAAAAACATCAACCATACCACAATATATCCAAAATGGCCTATAAATAACTATAACCATTCAAATCACTCAAGTTATCATATATCACACTAAATACTATATAAACTCTTTATTATTACTTGAAAGAGAGCAAATACTAAGTTTAAACATATGAAATACTCTATATAAAATAGAGTTATCACACCCCCAAACTTAAACCATTGCTTGTCCGCAAGTAATGACAAAGACAAACTATTTAAAAACTATAATTCCTAGAAGATAGATCAGTTTAATTTTTGGATTTCATGAAGAGTTCCCTATGAACTTCATTTTTCAATCACTCTTTCTTGTGCCTTTATTTCTTCAAAACTACCAAACTCTTTTGTGTGTGTGTGAACCCACTGAGTTGAGATTGGTTCCAAGACTAAGTGAAAAAATTTCTCCTAGCCTTTGAAAGGATTGGTTCATCTTTGGTCACACCAAAATATTTTTCAAAAGAGAGTTTAGACTCACAAAATTTTCTCAAGTGTTGGGGAGTTCTAAAATCAAAGGGCTTGTTTGAATCTTTCAAAGCTTTTTGAGCCAATGCAATTTTCTATTTTTTTGTGTGGATCTTTTTGCGCAAATGCAATACTTCTTTGAAGTGATTTGTGCATTGATTTTTTTCTACATTTTGCTTTTCTTCAGTGCAGTTAGCATTGATGCTTCTGCACTGATGATGCTTTTTTTTTTTTCTAGCTCATATTACCTTCCTCACATCGACCTCCGGATGCAAATGCATTTTGGCACGAGTCTCTTGACCTCCGTGATGCATATATTTTTCTTTTGCACTTTGGAACAGTTCATTTATTGAACTATCCTCCGGATACATTTATTCCTCGCATGGCACAGTCTTTGACCTCCGATGCATTCATGTACTTAGGCACGTGTATAGTTTCAAAAGATTCGAGATATGGCTTTGTCCACATTTTTGTATTCTTTTTCTACATTGTTTACTCTTTACACTTTTGAAATTCAGCCTTTGTTTTCATAAAACACCCCCAAACTTAATTCTTTAAGCTCTTCTTTCTTTTTAAACCTTTGTTTTGACCTAAGCTTACCAAAAATTCCTCTTGCATCAGATTGATCTTTAAATAGCAAGGTTCTTTTCACAAACTCAGTTTTGAAGTGTTGAAGTAAAAATAATTTTGGTTTTTCTAAGAAATAAGGCTTCTTTTTCTCTTTTTCATCATTGAAATTTCATCCATAGGGCTTTCACCATATTTTTGAAAAACTGATATTTTCTACTAAAATATTTAGATACTACTTTGTTAAGTACATCTAATATTTAAACAAACTAAAAACTATTTAAAAACATATATATTTACTACATAAAAACAGACATATTTAATTAAACACACAACATATTAGATAGAAACAAACGTAATTAAACATAACATGCAAATCCCCCCCAAACTTAAGGGGTAGCAGTGTCCTCACTGCTAGTTTGTTCAGAAATACAAACCATATGTTGTTCAAAATAGGGGAGAGGGATTAAATACAACCAGGGAAGTAGTTCAGATAGAAACAAAACAAGTTATAGCAGTTTATGTCAAAACTTGTAAATTGATACTCATTTCTTGGCTCCACTCCTGATTCTGGTGCTATGTCTGCTTGGAGGAGTGTGTTTCACTTTCTGCTTCTTCGCTTTGGGTGGCTTGCTTGGAGTTTCTTCTGTAGGTGCAGATGCACCTCCTACTTCTGGTGTAATTGCAGGATTTGTTTCTTGAACTGATGCAGGTGCATCAGTGCTGACTGCAGCTCGCAAAATCCAACCACTTCACCTACTTCATTGCCCCCAACCGTTTCTCGTACCTCTATTGAAACTTCAAGTTCACTATTAACAAGTCTACCCAGTAAAATCATCATGAGAGAAGAATCCCTTCACCTTGACGGCACTGTGCCACACTCTGTAACCGTACGCACCGAGCCACGCTCTTATGCAGTGTTGGGGCTCTATTCTCCGTGTGCGCCGTGAACACGATTTCACCACCTATTGCAATGCTCATCTGCGCATTACCACGACCTAGCCAAGCCAAGGTCGCCGCCGCTCCAACCGCACTGCTCCTTCTACCACCGTTTGTAAAGAATAGTATGTGGAGATATTTCAACAGGAATCGAAACGAATAACATGAGATTTCGGCCGGAATAGAAACGAAAGAGGAGAGGAGAGGAGAGGAATCGAAAGGTTCTGCGTGAAAGAAAGAATGGGAAACGCAAGAGGAGAGAAGATGAAGAGGTTAATTAGATCGTGCACCGGTTTAATCACAAAATGTCCTCACGTGAAAAGCATGTGACTGACGAATCGGCGCACGGATAATCGAACAGGTTCGACTGGACCTGGATCGAACAATGCAAAATAGGATCAAACTTCTTTGGTAATGGCGGTGTAGGAACTCCACTTTTAGCCATTTTTGTAGGTTTAGGAGGTCCACCTTTAGGTACCGGAAAGGTACTTGGGGTGGAACTTGTACTCTGTCGTGGAGTTGAAGAATTTGACACCGGTGGAGTAGGCCGTTTGCGTTACTGAGCGGAGGTGTTGTCTTGTTGTGAACCAAAATGATTATCAACATGTTCCCAAAATGATGGGTCTCACTTTGTTGAAAATTCATCGCTCTTGTTAGGTGCACCCTTTTTCTTTCCCTTATCCTTCTTAGGTGCACCCTTTGTAGTTACTCGTTCCGGAGGTGGACACATGGAAGTAGTGTCCGGGAATGCCAACTCACGTGCTTTTTGCTTTATCATTACTTTACCAAAGACGATCGAATGACATCAAACCTCTGTTGTATAGCCTCAAATTCAATCTTCAAATTAAGCTCATCATTTGGGGATCCCGTCTCGTCTTCATCATGGGAAACAACAAAAGTAAGCCTCTTCCAATGATTATGTATTATATCCAACGGAACGCGAGATAGGTTCCCCATGTATCTACAAAATATATTAATTTCAGTTTACAAACATAATCATTATATGTTATATAAAACTAAAAGAGTAAGTTCAATAAATTACCTAGAAAGCTCACATGCGCACGGTAGACCGTGTGTCGTTCTTAACTCGCATCCGCAATCGGAAGAGGTCATCCCCAAAAAGCTACGCTTAGACTCTTTGTTGAGATGGTCCATTACACATGAAGAAACTAGGCCCTTAAGGTTGTCATAAATATTGCTCCAATGATGATATTTGACTCTGCTTAGACTCAACTCAAAATGTCGCTTCAACTCACCATGTTGTGTCTTAAGCATCTCATTCACCGAATCCCAACACTTACACACATCGCCCATACTGTCATGTAGAACATTCTTTAAAACCGAGTGTGCCGACTCCACATGGTTGGTGGTGGTGTTGCCTAGGTGCATATGACGGTTTATCCACGCTTCTACAAATCTCTCTTTATGGGGGTCGGTCCAAGTCTTCTTCACATACGAATCAAAGTTGTCAAAAGGTTGACACACCGCCTCAAATTCGCCCCAAGCCAACTGATAAGCTTCCTCTGTCTTCGCGTGGACAACATTCTGAAAATATTCCATGACTTCATCAACCCGGTCCATCGGACGCTCTTCTTGCCCCTCAGCAAGAACTGCTGGATGGATTAACAACCTTGTCTTTGCCCTGGCATTCTTCTTTATGTGAAATTGGCACAACAAGTTTGCGGAAGTTGGGAAAACAATTGCCAAAGCATTCATAATAGCCGTGTCACAGTCGGTAAGTATCACCTTTGGCATATCTTCCAGTCTTCTAAACAATCCCTTCAGTTTTTCAAGTACCCAAATAAAATTACCCTTCTTCTCCCAGTTGACATAAGCGAATGCAACCAAGAAAGTATGCTCCATTGATGTCACACCGACAATCTCAACCAACGGATACCTATACCGGTTGGTCTTGTATGTGGAATCGATCATCAAAGAAATTGGAAATGTATTCAATAGCTCCACTGAGTCTGGGTGTGCCCAAAAAATGTCCTTCACATTGTTAGTACCTTCATCAACTCTGTGCCAATAAACATACCTATCACGCTCCGGCAAATTTATCAAATGTTGAAGTTCAGTCCTACCCTGACGATTAGTTGTTCTTAACCTTGCACGTACGTTGTGAATTTGCTTCACATTGAAGTGGTCGTCTTTAGGGTAAGTAGACCTCGGCTCGGCCAAGATTCGATTCGGAGCAATCAAGTTCTTCGTCATTCTTGCAACCACTTCCTTCTCGCTTCGCTTGTTAATCTATTATCATTTGGATGACCTTGAGGTAAGTCCAGAATGCGTGGTTATGTATGCCACACATAATGCATAATATCCATCCTCCAAGTTTTTAATAAACTTTCCTTCGATTTAAACTTGCAACAACATTTTCTACTACCCGTAGGAACCTTGTCAGCATGCTTGTACTTCCCTGCCTTTTCACAAACCAGCTCACATAATATTTTCCCCGACCTCGCCCCGTTGTCCGATCGATTGATAACTGTAACCATCCCAAGTGTACGGCAAACAGCCCGAACATAATTCAACAAATCATCACAACTAGAAAATACTTGTTCAGTTTGGAATGAACTAGAATGATCAACAACAATTGAATTAGCTAGTGATAGGGATAGCGGGCCAGTTTCATCCATCTTCAAACCTACAAATTTTGAAAAAAAAGAAAATCACACCAACTAGTTAAAAAACAGAATTTCTGCAGATTCTGTGTATCAGGTGGGTTCGGATAACAGAAATCCGACCCTGTTTGGCGCACGCTTGGCCGAACCAACTCAATATAGAGACCCCTATTTTACTTAGTTCGGTGCACGCTTGACCGCGGGTATTCGACCTCTGCAGGTCCGAACCGTGCGCGATTTAAAAAAAACGCAATTCAACAAGAAAGCGCGAAATAATGCTACAAATAGATAGATTGAGCTACATACCTTAATGTTGATACTAAATGGAGTTGAGATGTTAGATTAGATTGAGGTAAGGGTGTGGTATGTGAGTGAGTGATGAGAGTGAGAGTAATGAGTGTTTAGAAGTTTAGGGGGTGTATAAGATGAGAGTGAGAGTTGAGTTTGGAATTTTATATTTTTAGTGAGGGTATTTTGGACTTTTCAAAGGGCAAAGGGGGGTTCTAGTGAGTAACTAGGGGGTTCTAAGAAGCATGGGCCAAAAAAATTCATAAAGATTTAATCCTGACCGTTGATTCTCATTAAACGAAATAAAGGGTCAAAATTAAACCACTTTATATTCTGCAGTGGAAGTTTCACGGGAGGGAATCCAAACCCCTAACCCTATAAATAATTATATATTACCCTAAACAAAAAGATAACTTTATGTTAGAAGTTCAAATAGCAAGGAGCTTTGGCAGTTACGAAAAAATAGGAATCGTATATCAAGAAATTTATGTAAATGTACGACAATAATTATTGCATTCAAATACCTTATGTTATTGAGAAGAATACCTTATTGCATTCTGATCTTAGAATTTTTTCCGTACATTTGTACCGTTTTTGTCCTTTTTTAAACATGCCGTGCTTTCGGAAAATTCCGATAGGATTTAGGGTTTAGGGTTTAGAGGTACCCCACCCATTTGAATAAGGAGGTACAAGGGGTACCCCACCCATTTACAATTGTTCATACATTGAGAAACATTCTAATGGGCAGTTGTAGCAAAGATTAAAATCAGTTTGCATTTCACCTCCTACTCTATTGGAAAACCAACTCCATGATAATGCTATCACTTGATCCACCATGTGTGATACATTTAAAGTGCCTCCTATAAAAATGATCCTATTTCTATTCATCCAAAGGATCCAAACAGCTGCTATCCATATTAAAAATCTGAATTTTCTACCTTTTTTTGCTTTTAGTAACTGTTCCGTGTTGCAGAAAATGTTCCCAGCTGCTTGTAAAAATGCCTTCTTTCAGACCAGCCCACTCCTCTAATTTCCTCCATAACTGAGCCGATTTACAACAAGTGAAAAAGAGGTGCTCACCATCTTCATCTGTCCTAAAACAAAGCACAAAGGTAGGACTCAGATTAAACGACACGATACCCCGTGGTTGAAGAGCTACCCGAGTTGGAAGTTTGTCAAGCAACACTCTCCACGCATGAACTACATACTTTGACGGTGCCAAAGTCTTCCAGGGGGTTGTTTCATGTAGATTTCTTCAACTAGATGCCCATTGATGAAGGCATTGTTGATATCAATTTGCTGCATTTCCCACTTGTGAGTGAGAGCAAGTGTGAGAATAATTCGAATAGTTGTTGGTTTTATCCCTGGAGAGAATGTTTCCTTGTAGTCTTTACAATGTATTTGATGGAATCCTTTGGCCACTAAACGTACTTTGCACTTGTTTAGAGTGCCATCAGGATTCTGTTTGACACGAAACACCCACTTGCAGCCAATGACATGCTTTTGGGGCGGTAGAGAAGTGAGTGTCCAAGTGCCATTCTTAATGAGAGTGTTATATTCTGCTATCATTGCCTCAAACCACTTTGGATCAGTGAGAGCCTGTTTCACTGATGTTGGTTCAGCTACAGTCAAATGAACTTTTGGTTTAAGCTTGCTAGTCCTAGTTCTAGTGATCATAGGATGTTGAGAGCTCCTAGGAGGAGGGGTAGGGTTGTTACTAGGTGGACTGGGTAGAGGATTGTTGGGTGCAGGTGGCTGTATAGGGGAGGGTGGAGGTTGAGATGTATCAGTGGTTGCAGCAGTGTTATGTAGTGTGACAGAGGTATTAGGTGCATCAGTAGGTATGGGGGAGTGTTTACTGGTAACGATATTGTAGGAGTAGCTGAGGTAGATGGTAAGCAGGGCAAGAGGCTAGTGTCACATGGTGGCTCAGTGGTAGGAGTGTTTGTAGATGGGGTGGAGGGGAATAGTGAAGGGTAAGGAAACTTAGTTTCATTAAACAACACATCTTTAGTGATATATATTCTTCCATTAGCACTGAGACATTTGTACCCCTTGTGTTGGGGTGATAAGCCCAAGTTGACACATTCAAGGCTTTTGTTTTCAAGTTTATGTTTGTTATAGGGGCGCAAGAATGGGTAACAAGTGCAGCCAAAAACCTTTAGGAGTTTATAGTCTGGTTTCTTGTGATAGAGAGCCTCATAAGGTGAAATAAAGGAGGGGTGAGCCGAGGTGGGTAATCTGTTTATTAGGTGAGTTGATGTGGTGAAGGCATGGTCCCAAAAGGAAATAGGTAGAGAGGCATGAGAGAGTAGGGTAAGTCCCATTTCAACTATTTGCCGGTGTTTTCTCTCAACTGGGCCATTTTGGTATGAGGTGTGGGGGCAGGTAAGTCTATGTAGGATGTCTTGAGATTCAAGTAACTCAGTAAAAGGTCGAAACTCACCACCAAAATCAGTTTGAACAGCTTTTAGTGTGTTGTTGTGTTGTGTGTGTATCATAGCATGAAATTTAGTGAATGCTAGTAGTGCATCAGACTTATTTTTAAGAAAATAGACCCAAGTAAACTTAGTAAAGGCATCTACAAATGCTATATAATATCTATAGCCAGATTTAGAAGGAGAAGGGGAAGGGCCCCATAAATCAGAATGAATGAGCTCAAAGGGACAAGTGTATTCAGTCATAGATGCACTAGAAGGAAGTCTATGAGATTTACCAATGCAACATGAATCACAAAGAGAAATTTCATTTTTATTAGGCAAAGACATTTGATACAATTTTAAAATTGAGAATACAGTGTTAACATTTGCATGCCCCAAGTGTGAGTGCCATAGTTTGAATTTATTGAGGGCACTATCAGTAGCTGAGGCATGTGATGTTAATGCAGAAACAAAACTACAATTGACAGAAGCAGGGAAATTATATTAGCAGATGTACTACATTTAGTAGATGCATTCAAAGAGCTAATTTTGACCCTAGGTTTAATAGCTACATGAAATGAAGCTTCTTGAAAGAATAAAGCCCATCTTTGCCTTTCACTCCTTTGAGCAGAGTTTGTTTATTTACATGGGATTTAACAAGACAATAGTTGGTATGAATTCAAAATATACCCTATTATCTCTAGAGAATCTAGACACGGAAAGCAAATTCTTTGAAATTGCAGGAACATGTAACAATTTGTTAAGTTTGAGTACTATGGAAGGATTGAAAGGTGATTGAAAACTAGAATTGCCAATGGCCTTGATAGGAACTTTCTGGCCATTGCCTACAGAGACCTTTGTAGTGCCTCTATAGGGTGTACTAGTGTCTAAATTGTGAATGTGAGGTGTAATGTGGTGAGACGCACCTGTATCCTTGTACCAATCTTCCTCTAGATCGGAAGCAGTGACCTCTTCACCAGTTGATGTGAACTTGATTCTGTGAATAATTCTTAGAGGAGCGAGAGTCCTTGGAATCATTCTTTGACAGCTTGTTGGATGTACTTGCCTCATTTAGAGGGTTGAATGACTCATCAAAACGGTGTCAGCAATCAGCAACGGTGTGGCCATACTAGCCACAGAGTTGGCAAGTAGGTCTTGACCCAGAACTTGTTGACGGTGGCTGAGGATTAGATGCATTGCGCCCACGCCCTCTCCCACGTTGGTTACGCCCACATCCACGAAAATTGTTGTAATTGGCACGTGAAGCATAGGAAGAGTGTGCAAGATTGGCACTTACCGTGGCGTTTGTGAGTTCTTGGCGATACTTTGCAAATTGTGCTTCTTGAACAAGAAGCAAGGCCTCAATATCAGAAAGGGATGATGAACTCGAAAGATTGGTGTCGATCGAGAACACGTTGTTGTTGTTGGGGTTACTAGCGGTAGTGAGAGCTTGTTTCGATGATCACTCTGTCGCCATGGACGAAGCTCAAAGATGGAAGCGAAAGCGATGGATGATGGATCTAACTGGCGATTGATACCATATTAGGTTTTGAAATGTATGAATGTTTTCATTGAATTGAAGATCAAGATACACTGTGGTTTATATACACACAGAATTACAAGATTGATGAATGGAATGCTTGAACAAATCAGTTGCAACTGATTTGCAACAAATTACTAATAGAAAACTGAAACTAACCCTAGAACTGAATACAATTGAAAGAACTAACTTTACTAACTTCTAACTTTACTAAAATCTTCAATACAAAAGTCAAAGTACAAAGAAAGAGATCTATTGCCATGTAGTGTGCTGACTCAGCTTCATTTAAGGTGACTCATCACACGGTCATCTAGTCACCAACACTTGCTTGATTGTGATTGGTTCCATTCTCTAATACTTGGGTACATTGGAAAGCTAATGAAAAGTTCTAAAATTATAAATTAATGTTGTTTTGGGATTTTCACTCATTCCCAAGGGCACTCCTAATTTAATCCAACATCTTGATTGACAACATATTTGTACAAGATTATATTCCTTGTATTATGACATATGGAATGGTAGAATTAAATGTAGATTTGTAAAGAACTTAAAAGTGTAATTGAGAAATTTTGGAACTGGATAATGATGCATGTGTGACCTTCTTTAATTGATATCCTAAATGTATGTATTGCTTAAAATGTATGATTGATCGGCATTTCTTTGATTGGTTTTATGTAAGAAACAACATACTATTATTTGTCTAATTTAATTTAAATTAATAAGTCCTATTGTAAATGTAATACTCATATGAAGATGTTGTATGCTTCATAAGATTGAAAACTAAGAGGAACGAGTTGGAAGACACATGGGATGATTGAGATTTGAGAATTACAAAACGACATTTTTACTAAAAACTTTGCATGACCGTGTTACATTACAGTCATGCTAATTACACTGTTTTATTCTTTTCACTCATTCTCAAGTTTTGAACCTGTTAGGTATCCTTATTCTTATGCGAGTCTTTCCAATTACTTAGTTCTATTCAATGGAAGAGACTTAACTAAATTTTTGAGGATAAAATTTTGTTCAAGTTGGGGTCTAATGAAATACCCAAAGTAATAAAATATTATTTTGACTATTACGTTAATGGTTGCTTTTAAATTATTGATATGTTTGAGATTTGATTGAACATATTTTTCCATTAACGATAGACATTTATGATACTATTGATCTAGACATTTAATTGATGCTAGTCTAGAGTTGTCTTCAGTGGCGGATCCAGGACCCCGGGGTCAGGAGTGTCAAAATTTTTAAATACACAATTTACTAAAAATATAATTAAAAAAGACTGTAATATATTTAAATAAATAAATTATACATTTCATAATTCTCCTCTACGTGATTTCATATTCTGAAATCGTTGAATAATAAGCTCAGAGTCAATTTTATTGAATACATCACTCTCAATGTACGTCACCAAACAATCGTTCATCCATGTATCCCACATCCGATCACGCAACCTTTCTTCACAATATTCATAGTAGAGAAAGTTATTTCTACATGTCTACGGTTGCAACAGCAAAACTAGTGTCGACTTCTTCAAAAGAAGACTTTATCGAGTTCAACTTGTGTTGCACTAGACCAATACAAATTAAATAGCACAAATTAGTTCCTAAATACAAATTAAATATCACTAAAAAAATCAATATTGGCGCTCCTCTTCCAACTGAGTTTTTGCCACACCCAAAATCCGAACTCGAGACATTGCGATGGGATCCAAGTTACCACTCAAATCAATCAAGTTGTTGGTAAAAATTCAAATTAAATAGCACTAACACAAAATACAAACTAAATAATACTAATAGATTCAAAAATTAGGATAATAAGAACAATAATGGATCCAAGGAGATAGAGAGACAAAATTTTTTTAAAAATAAAATATAGTAAGAGTGTGAGTGATTGTGTGAGTGTGGTGCATTAGAGTGGTGCAAAATTAGGAACTTTGGTGCAAAACTAAGAACTTGGGTGCAAAACATATTTTTCAGGGGATGCAAAAATATTTTTCCCTAAAGTATCAGTGCTAATTTTATTATTTGAGGGGGTTCACTTGAACCCCCTCAAATATATGTAGGTCCGCCACTGGTTGTCTTCCATTACTAGCAAATAGAAAATAAATCCATTAGAAAAAGGGGGTGCTTTATCAATTTCATATACACCACTTTGTGGGAAAGGCGCCTAGCCCAACCCATTTGGCACAAAACCATTCAAACTTCAGCTAGTCTTTTTTTAAATAAAGTAAAGATAGAGAGGGAAAAACCTCTCATTTGTGCTTTAGCTGCTGAAAAGAAAGGGAAGAAAAAAATAGAGAAAGAGAGAGAGAGACTCTAGAGAGAGTGAGAGAGGAAGAAGAGAGATGAACTTGGAGAGATGAAACCCTTATACTCCCTTGTTCACCATCATTGAAACACTCTCATCCTGCATCTCCATTTCACTATATTTCATCTAAAATTCAGAATCTTCACCCTCACACCCCTTCAAATAGAGTTATGGAAATGGTGTTGGAGATTGAAGAATCGCCAAACCTCTCTTGAAAAAGTGATAAGATCCTTACTGTCCTCAAGCTTTCCTAGCCTCAAGTAAGTGTGCTTGTGGTTCTCATCCCAAGAACCTATGAGAATTTCAAGATGAACCTTCACTCTCTTAGCATGGATATCTCCCTCATCTCTTTCTCTCTGTCTCTTAGGTATTCTTGGCACTCACTTTGCTAAAATGTAGAAATGAATTGCATTCATCATGAAGTCTCCCTTATTACACTTTGATAAAAATTATTTAAAGTTTGGACTTGTTGGATCCTAAGCCCAACACTTATTAGTCCACTAAGAAAGCAAATAAGGTTTACGGTCACAGTTAATCCTAATAGGTCGTAGCTTCTACTTAAAGTACATTTAAATAATGAAAATAATTACAAGTGCATAGGAAACACTAGAGATTGGATATTCTAGAAGTTTCCTAAAGGTAGCCTTGGTCACCTTTTATGTGCCCTAGCCTTAATTGATAAGGTAACCTTGGTCACCTTTCACCTCCCTTAAGTTTGATTCTTCTTTTTGGTCTTTTAGCTTTGTTCCTTATGACTTCCATCGAAGCTCTCATGAGTATGTTAGCCATGTATGTGGGGCTTGGCTCATATCATACTCCCCCTCTTGAATTTCACTTGTTCTCAAGTGAACTCTCTTGTAAACCTACATCAAAGTTGGCGAAAATCAATTATTTTGAAAATAAAAGACAACTAAACTAATGCAACTTTGAAGCAAAAGAAAAAATCTAGGGGAAGTAATGGAGAAAAGAGGGAGAATATTATACCACCTTTGAAACTTTAGAACATTAGACAAATTATCCATTACATAGGCCTTACCATTTAGTTGCTCACTTTTGGAAGTACCTCACTATTGGAGTCTCCTACCACAAATACACTTGTAATCCAGCTTACCTCATCTACCTCACAATTTTCATGTTTAGAGGCAACTAGTAGTATACACGTGCATACGCACGGGTGCTGTCGTATTCATTTTATGAATGAACTTAGACAAAATTTAAATAGTCTGAACATTACCCTATGAAAATAAAGAAAAATTTAAGGAGATAAAAAATGAATCTCAAATAAAAAATAGATAAATATTAAAATCTAAAAATATAAAGTATCAATTAAAAATAATCTGTGCAGTTATCCCGTGTTTTTTAATATATCAGTGTTGCTATCCCGTGTTTTTTATATATCAGTGCATCATTGCAGTTATCTCGTACTTTTTATATATCAGTGCAGTTATCCCGCGTTTTTTATATATCAGTGCAGTTATCTCATAGTTTCAGTTAATTATTTTTGTTGATTAGTATATTATAATAGATAGTAGATTATAAATAAAAAAATAATATTTATCCGTGTTTTTTATATATCAGCGACAATTATTTGTCCTTTCTTAGGTATTAGTGACAAATGTTTGTCACGTGTGTTTTAAATATTATTCAGTAGTTTAAATAGTCATCAAGTCTTCTTGTTTTTTTTATAGTAATCTTCGAATCTTATAATTATCAAAGGCAAATATTAATCCTGTGTTTTTATATATATGTCCAGCTATCCCGTGTTTGTTTTATATATCAGTGTAGTTATCTCATAGTTTCAGTTAATTATTTTTGTTGATTAGTATATTATAATAGATAGTAGATTATAAATAAAAAATAATATTTATCCGTGTTTTTTATATATCAGCGACAATTATTTTTCCTTTCTTAGGTATTATTGACAAATGTTTGTCACATGTGTTTTAAATATTATTCAGTAGTTTAAATAGTCATCAAGTCTTCTTGTTTTTTTTTATAGTAGGTTTATAGTAATCTTCGAATCTTATAATTATCAAAGACAAATATTAATCCCGTGTTTTTATATATCTATCCAGCTATCCCGTGTTTGTTTTATATATCAGTGTAGTTATCTCGTAGTTTCATTTGATTATTTTTGTTGATTAGTAGATTATAGTAGATAGTAAAAGATAGATAGTAGATTATCAATAAGGAATATTTGTTTTAAATATTAATCAGTAGTTTAAATAGTAATAAGTTTTCTTGTTATTTAGATAGGAGGTTTGTAGTAGTATTCAAAAACTTTAATTATCAATGACAAATATTAATCCCGTGTTTTTTTATATATCAGTGCTACTATCTCGTAGTTTCAATTTATTATTTTAGTTGATTAGCAGATTACAGTAAATAGTAAAAGAGAGATATTAGATTATCAATAAAAATATTTATTTTAAATACTAATCAGTAGTTTAAATTCTCATTAAATCTTCTTGTTTTTTAGATAGTAGGTTTATATTAGTCTTCAAAAATTATAATTTTCAATGAGAAATATAAATCTTGTATTATTTTAAATATATCAGTGCAGTTATCCCGGGTTTTCTTATATATCATTACAGTTATGGGGTAGTTTTAATTGATTATTTTAGTTGATTAGTAGATTATAGTAGATAGTAAAATATAGGTAGCAAATATTAATCTCGTGCTTTTTATAAAATAGATTTATAGTAGTATTAAAAATATATGGAACAAATATTTAGATTAAATATGGATGTGAAAGAAAGTGGTACCAACATTTGAGTATGGATATGTGTGAAAAATATTTAAATTTTAGTCCAATTACCATTCTATCTTTTCTCATTAAATTAAGCTATCTAAGTGTCAAATAAAGTGAAAGGCTAAAGATGAAATTTTAAGTGTAATTTATTAGTATAAATAGATATTAGAAGATATTAGATTAGATAATTAATAATAATAATAATAATAGATTTGTGAGGGAGTTGGGAAAAGTGAAAGAGAGAGAGAGAAGGGGTTGGGATAAGTGAAATTGGGAAAAGTGAAAAGTTAGAAAAAGTTAAAAGTTTGATCCATAAAATAACATTAGTACCCTTTGGCCATGTATTAGTTAGTAGATGTGTCAATTAAAGGTGAGGGCTAATTTTGGAAGTTCAATGGTGATGTTTTTGTATATATAGATATTAGATTACCATTGAATATTTTCTCATTAAATTAAGCTATCTAAGTGTCAAATAAAGTGAAAGGCTAAAGATGAAATTTTAAGTGTAGTTTATTAGTATAAATAGATATTAGAAGATATTAGATTAGATAATTAATAATAATAATAATAATAATAATAGATTGTGAGGGAGTTGGGAAAAGTGAAAGAGAGAGAGAGAGGGAAGGGGTGGAGATAAGTGAAATTGGGAAAAGTGAAAAGTTAGAAAAAGTTAAAAGTTTGATCCATAAAATGACATTAGTACCCTTTGGCCATGTATTAGTTAGTAGATGTGTCAATTAAAGGTGAGGGCTAATTTTGGAAGTTCAATGGTGATGTTTTTGTATATATAGATATTAGATTAGATTAGATATGATGCTCTTGGCCACCATCAACCTTTTCACCTTTTAAATTGTTGTGCTCCTCTAATGTTGTTGAAACATAATTCTTTTTTTTTGTCAAAAAACATAATTCTTTGCAAGTGCCTAAGTGGACATCATCTTCGCTCACACCTTCAAAGAGGAATCAACAAAATTAGAAATAAAGTTAGCATTAGTGGTCAAGTGATAACTTTATTTTATATAGAGTATTTCATATGTTTAAACTTAGTATTTGCTCTCTTTCAAGTAATAATAAAGAGTTTATATAGTATTTAGTGTGATATATGATAACTTGAGTGATTTGAATGGTTATAGTTATTTATAGGCCATTTTGGATATATTGTGGTATGGTTGATGTTTTTTGTTCAGTGCAGTCTCAATGCTAACTGCATCAAATGCTCCTGCACTGATCCTGCATCAAGTCTGCACTACTTGGTGAATAAGCAGTCTGTTTCATATGTATCCACTTGCAATTGATGACCTCCTGTCTGGTTCTCTGATGCCATCCAACCTTGTATAGTAGGCGCCTACCATTCACACATAGCTATAGGCATAGCTTTGAAGAATCACCAACATAGGGACACATGTTCTATCACCATGGAACCGCCCTATGTCATTAGTCAAAGATTTCAACTTGGGATTAACCTCTGAAAAGCAAATACAACTATGATCCACTCAAGATTACTTCAACATGAAGGAAGGAAGCACCTCACTTGAAGGCTATAAAAGGACCTCACATCTTCATTTGGAAATATATCACAATCCATAAGTTAGATCAAAATTTCAATATATATAGTTAGTTTTTATATTTTTAGAGGAAGAGGAAGGAATTCATAAATCCTCCTTAACTCGTTTTCATAGTGTTTGTATAGTGCTAAGGAGTAATGCTAGTGCATTGCTAGAAGATTTCATACAAAGGTTTTCAACATTTGTAACTTTACTCTTGTTGTTTCTCTTTTGTGATTTCTATATATATAAACATGGTCTATTCAGTTTATATATATCTTGCAATGTCTCTTGTTAGCTAAACCTTTCTTAGTTGGAATGTTCTAATCATTTAATGAGCTTTTAAGTAAGTATGATGCATGTATGTATGTTTGTACTTTAGTTCTTGCTTGATAATCTTTCCAAATACTTATTTTGAACTTGATCACTTAGAATAAGTAAGATTTGTAAATGACCAGAAATGGCTTACAATTAAGAACTCAAGAACTAATATGGGTGAGTGTTTTACATAAAGAAAACTTTGTGAAAACCATGCTAAGTCCTAGAGATAGGATAGTATAGTCCATAGGATAATTGTGGGTACTTAAAATACAAGAGTGAATTTATTTAAGCAAATTGGATAATTGTTAGGAGGCAAGATTGGCATTAACACCCCTTTCTTTACTGCATAGAACAAGGATCATAAGAGCTGGTAATGATACTCTGAAGAAAGTGACCGAAAGGCACATAGCTAATGCAACAGCATTCAGTGCAGCTGCATCACATACTGCATCAAACACTTATAAGTAAATTACTTGATGAAGACATTCCAACTAGCTTTTCTCTTTTTCACTATCAACATTTTTACTTTGCTTTCTTTCTAACTTAGTTGTGATCATCAAACAAAAATCCAAAATTATTTTGTTACTTTGTTACTTTACACTTAATTACTTTATATTGATTTTAAAAGTGAGTTTTTCAATCTCTGTGGGTTCGATCTTTTACTACTTGTTTTTGGGCAAGTATACTTGCACACAAGTGTATGTGTTTTCCATGCACCAAGTTTTTGGCGCCGTTGTCGGGGATTGAAGTAAATTCTTTTAAAATTACGATATATAGTAATTTAGTGTTGTATATAAATTACAGTTTTTAATGTTTCACAACAACAAAGTACATGGTACTTAGTATATGTACGTAACTGCAAATGTAACTCGAATATAGTTTAGATCCAGAAATAGAAAGAAGATTCAGGAGATTGCTAAGACTCCAGAAACAGAATCAACAAGCCAACAACATGTCTCTCAGTGAAGAACAAAGCTCAAGGCCACACTCAGTGAGAGGAGGCCCTGGTTCACAGCATGCTACTGAAGAAGAAGTTCATAGAGAAAATCTCATCCACATGGATCACATAGGTATGATTAATGATAGAGATAGACCTATGAGGGATTATGCTCAGTTTGATCATCAAAACATGCAAACTAGCATAAATAGACCTCATATTGATGCCATGCATTTTGAATTTAAACCTATGATGTTTCAAATGCTTCAAACTATTGGTCAATTTGGAGGATCTTCTCATGAAGATCCTCATTTGCATTTAAGGCAATTTCTAGAAGTATGTAGTAATTTTATTATACCTGGTGTTAGTGAAAATGCATTTAGATTAAGGTTATTTCCATATTCTTTGAAAGATAGAGCTAAGGCTTGGCTAAATTCTTTAGAGCCTAACTCTATCCATTCATGGAATGAAATGGCTGAAAAGTTTTTAGGAAAATATTTCCCACCTATCAAAAATGCCAGGTTAAGAAATGATATTACATCTTTTAGACAAAAAGAGTTTGAATCTTTATTTGAAGCATGGGAAAGATGGAAGGAACTTTTGAGAAAATGTCCTCATCATGGTTTACCTGTTATTATTCAAATGGAAACATTTTATAATGGTTTAGAACCTCAAACCAGAATAATGCTTGATGCATCATCTGGTGGAGTGTTATTAAATCTGTCATACAAAGAAGCATGTGAATTAATTGATAGAATAGCAGCTAATAGCTCTAGTTGGCCTACTGAGAGGGTAAGTGCCCAAAAGAAACCATCAGGGGTACATGAAATCAATGATATATCAGCCCTATCTGCTCAAGTAGCCACTCTAGCTAATTTGATGAAAAACTTCACTTCTGGCAATGCTACTGCATCTAATGCAGCTGCATCACCAGACAACATCTTATTCTTGTGATGAAACAAGTACCTCCGTGCACACCTAGTTGTGTGTATTGTGGAGGAGGTCACTTGTTTGAGGAGTGTTCTAGCAACCCTATCTCTGTAAATTATGTAGGTTATAATAGGAATAACAACCCTTATTCCAACACTTATAATCCTGGTTGGAAAGATCACCCAAATTTTAGATGGAGCAATAATAGTGTGCCTGCACCTAGAACTGCACCAACTACACCAACCAACCCACCAGGATTCCCAGCTCAAAATAACCAAAGAAACTCTCAACCTACCACTGATAATTCTCTAGAATCCATGCTTAAAGCATTTATAGGTGAATCTAGAACTGCTAGACAAACCCAAGATGCTTCCATTAAGAACTTAGAGAATCAAGTTGGTCAATTAGCCACAGCTCTGTATCAAAGGCCACAGGGTGCCTTACCTTCAAATACAGAAGCTACTCCTTCTCAAAACAAAGGAAAGGAGCAGGTTAAGGCTATTTCATTAAGAAGTGGTAAGGATTTGGTAGAGTTAACTGAGAAAGAAAGTGTAGAAAAGGGAGAAAAAGCAAAAAATCAAAAAGAAACCAATGCAGAAGCATCTAGTGCTCCTGCATCACAAGAAGTTCAAAGTCCACTACCTAAGTTAGTACTGAATACCCTCCTCCTCCTTATCCTCAAAGACCTAAAAAAGCACATGAGGAGAAGCAGTTTGGTAAATTCTTAGAGGTACTAAAACAATTACACATCAATGTTCCCTTAGTAGAAGCCCTCCAACAAATGCCAAATTATGCAAAATTTATGAAGGATGTGCTTACTAAGAGAAGAAGATTAGGTGAGTTTGAAACAGTTGCTATGATAGAAGATTGTAGTTTGCTTATGCAAAATAAGATTCCTAGGAAATTGAAGGATCCAGTAGTTTTACAATTCCATTTTCTATAGGAAAATCCTATCTTGTAAAGCTTTATGTGATTTAGGTGCAAGCATCAACTTGATGCCTAAATCTATTTTTGACCGATTAGAAATTGGAAATGCAAAACCAACCACTGTGACACTACAATTGGCAGATAGATCAATAGTCTATCCTGAAGGTATCATAGAAGACATCCTAGTCAAGGTAGATAAATTTGTATTTCCTATAGATTTTGTTATCCTTGACTTTGATGCAGATAAGGAAGTACCTATTATCCTAGGTAGACCATTTTTAGCAACTGGTAAAACCATAATTGATGTGCGTAAAGGTGAACTCACTATGAGAGTAAATGATCAAGAGATAAAATTCAATGTAATGAATGCTATGAAGTATCCTGCAGAGGATACGTAAGAGTGTTCATCCTTATTCTCTCTAGATCAATTGGTAGAAAAACAATTTTACAAGCGGTATGATCATTTAGCCAATGCAGATGCATTAGATGCAAATTGCATTGCTAGATGATGAAATACTAGAAAAAGAGAATCTGCCAATAGAAAACTCTTGTAAGGAAATATGGGTTAGGACTTATGAACCACTCAATCTTGAGGATCCAATTCTCAAGAAGAACTTACCCTCAATAGAACAACCTCCTAAGTTAGAATTGAAGATATCGCTGAACACCTTAAGTATGCATTCTTAGGAACAAATGAGACTTTACACATTATCATTGCTTCCGATTTAACATCAAACAGAGAGTGATCTCATTAGTACTCTAAAGAAGCATACCAAAGCTATAGGTTGGCAAATGGCGGATATCAAAGGAATTAGTCCTTCTATATGCATGCATAGAGTTATTTTGGAAGAAAATTCCAAAAACAAATAGAAAGTCAAAGAAGACTAAATCCTATTATGAAAGAGGTTGTGAAAAAGGAAATCATTAAGTGGCTAGATGTTTGGAATCATATACCCCATATCGATGCCGAGTGCTTGGGTAGTCTGTCCAATGTGTACCAAAGAAAGGGGGTGTGACAAAGAATAGCCAATGAAAAGAATGAGTTGATACCAACTAGAACTGTCACAGGGTGGAGAATCTGTATGGATTACAGAAAACTCAACAAAGCTACCAAAAAGGATCACTTTCCTTTACCATTCATAGACCAAATGTTAGATAGACTAGCAGGGAAATAATTTTATTGTTTCCTAGATGGCTATTCAGGCTATAATCAAATAGCCATTGAGCCTAAGGATCAACACAAAACCACCTTTACATGCCCTTATGGAACCTTTGCTTTTAGAAGGATGCCATTTGGCTTATGTAATGCACTTGCTACATTCCAAAGATGCATGATGTCTATATTCTCAGATTTCATTGAGCAATCAATGGAAGTATTCATGGATGATTTCTCTATCTTTGGAGAAACATTTCAAGTTTGCTTAACAAACTTGGAACAAATTCTCAATAGATGTGAAGAAACAAATTTAGTCTTAAACTGGGAAAAGTGCCATTTTATGGTACAAGAAGGCATAGTGCTAGGACATAGAATTTCAAAGAAAGGTCTAGAGGTAGACAAAGCTAAAGTTGATGTCATTGAGAATTTGCCACCACCCAATACAATTAAAGGTATCAGGAGCTTCTTAGGTCATGCTGGTTTCTATAGAAGGTTCATCAAAGATTTTTCAAAAATCTCAAAACCATTATGCATGCTTTTGCAACATGATGTAGAATTTATCTTTGATGACTCTTGTATAGAAGCTTTTGACAAGCTTAAAAGGCATTGGTATCGCACGATGATAGTAACTCAGTTGGAGCGAGCCATTTGAATTAATGTGTGATGCCGGTGACTTTGCAAAGAGAGAGCGATCTAGGGCAAAGGTATGACAATGTTTTTCATTCCATTTATTATGCTAGCAAGACATTAATTGAAGCTCAAGTGAACTACACAGTTACAGAAAAAGAATTATTAGCTGTGGTATTTGCATTTGAAAAATTTAGATCTTACTTAGTTGGCACTAAAATTATTGTCTATACTGATCACTCTGCCATTAAGTATCTAATTTCAAAGAAAGATGCAAAACCAAGGCTGATAAGGTGGATTCTACTCCTACAAGAATTTGATCTTGAAATTAGAGACAAGAAAGGAGTAGAAAACCAAGTAGCAGACCATTTATCAAGGATTGAAGGAGAATCACTTGGTACACAAGGAGAAGAAATCAAGGAGAGTTTTCCAGATGAGAAACTATTGGCAATCACAGTCAATGCAAAACATGAAACTGCATTTGCCATAAGCAATGCAGGAGCATCTAATGCATCTCCACCATGGTTTGCTGATATTGTAAATTTCCTTGCAAGCAAAGTAGTACCAGTGAATATGACATATCAACAAAGGAGAAAATTCTTCCACATGGTTAAGCAATACTATTGGGATGATCCATTCCTTTACAAGATGTGCCCCGATCAATTAATGAGGAAGTGCATACCAAGAGGGAGCAACAAGCGATTATTTCGCATTGCCATTCTCGCACCTTATGGAGGACACTTTGGAAGTACAAGAACAAAGAAATAAGGTATTACAATCAAGTTATTTTTGGCCTACTTTATTTAAAGATGCTTATTTTATGGTCAAATACTGTGATAAATGTCAAAAAGTAGGGAATATTTCTGATAAGCATGAAATGCCTAGAACTAATATTTTAGAAATTGAATTATTTGATGTTTGGGGCATGGATTTCATGGGACCTTTCCCACCCTCTTTTGGCAATTTATATATTTTAGTAGCTGTTGATTATGTGTCCAAATGGGTAGAAGCGATAGCATTACCTAATAATGATGCTAAATCGGTGAGTAAGTTTCGCAAAAGAAATATATTCACTAGATTTGGAACTCCTAGAGCTATCATTAATGATGAAGGTTCACACTTTTGCAATAAGATTATAGAAAACCTTCTAGCTAAGTATGGAGTTAAGCATAAGATAGCTACAGCCTACCATCCTCAAACTAGTGGACAAGCAGAATCACTAGTGCAAAATAAGGAAAAGAAATAGACATTTAAAGTCACGCGCTCAGATGCCTGCCTTGATATAAGGACGCGGTGGCAAACTTGTAATAAACTCGAAAACTTTTTTTGGCTCGCTAGTTTTTAAGTCAAGCGTAAAATATGCGTGACTTCAAAAGTGGAAAATTTTAACATTTTAAGACAAACCGTAATATTGCTTGACTTCAAAAGTGGAAAACGTAAAACACATCAAAACCTTCTCTCTCGCGCTCTCATCGTCTCTGCCTCTCTTCTCATCTTCTCTCTCGCGCTCTCAAAAGTGGAAAACGTAAAACACATCAAAACCTTCTCTCTCTGCCTCTCTCTCTCTCGCGCTCTCATCGTCTCTCTCGCGCTCTCATCGTCTCTCTCGCGTTTCCAGGCAAGCCCTCTTTCTCTCAGCCTCTCTCTCTCTCTCTCTCTGTCTCTCTACTGTGTTGCTCTATCTCTATCTCTCTTTCTAGGGTTTTTATGGTGTTTACTTTTTATTGATTGTATAAATTTTAGGTGGAGGATTTAGGGTTTATGAGGGTAGATTTTCTGTATTAGGGTTTATGTTGTGGTGTGTCATTGTAGCTTATGTAACTCTTCAATGCTTGTTTATTGTTCATCTTTGTGCAATTAGCAATATGGTGCACGTTTTATTTTCTATACTCTCTTGTCTCTTTATCTTCCATGTTAGTTTTATTGCTATTTTATGGATTTAGGTAAAGCTTAGTTTGCTATATTGAAGTATCTGTGTAAGTAGTAACTGATGTATTGTAATAATAGAGGTAGTATTAGCAGTATTAGTAATACTGATGTTATATCAGTAGTTTTGTATAGTTTTGTAAGCTGTTATATCAGTTAGGTTGTTATAACTGATATAACAGTAACTCCTTTGCATTGTGTAGCTATATAAGGATCAAATGAATAAAGCAAAGAACTGATTTTCCCTCAAATTCATTCTCAAAAGAACATGAATTGTAGCTTATAATAAATAAATTACATTTATTTAGCATGTGTAAAAGTTGGTGGCTTGGCGTGAGTACTGTGAGACTCTGGGATAGTGCATGAAGTGGGGGTGTCACTTGGCTTCATATATACCAGCCACATATTACCCATTTCTCTGTTTTTTATTAGTAAAATTCAAACAATTTGTTAAGGTACTTGATCATGGTAGTTGAACTTTAACAAACATTCCCAATGACAAACCATATGTACCATAATATTTTTGCAGGTGGAAATTTGTATATAGCGCGGAAAGTTGGATACACATTGTTGTTAATGGAGGAGGCCATTAATAACAGTAATATGGAACTGATTGCTATTTAGTGAGGTATGCATCGCAGATCATTCTCTTGATTAGTTCCTTAACATGTTGTTTCATAGAAGTTAACCAAAACTACTTAAGTGCTTAAGGTTTCAGGGTAGTTGATCCTTGACATGTAATTTTTTTTCCTTTACAGGGACAACAGAAAATTTCACAACCATCATTTGATAGTAGAAAGGTTTGTTTAGTCTTCGCAGATCTTCTCTCTCTTGAGTCATAATCCATGCAATTAATCTCGCACCTCGATAATTTTCTTGAATGAATATTTTCTCATGAGCTTTTACGAGCTCCATAGTTGAGCATTCTGTGAATTTACAAACAACTTCAAGTTCAAGTTCAAGTTCAACTTCTTCACAGGTATTGTGATCAGAGATAAAAGATTTGCTTATTACCTTGATGCTTTACAGTTTCATCATTGACTTAAATCTGTGTGATAATAACCATCATGGGTTTGACCTTGACAGTTTCTCGTTCTCAACCTTCAAACCCGCCTTCGATTCAAGCTACAAGCATCCGAGAAGTCGAATTTGTTTATCTTTTCAATTCACAATTATTATTTTCCGATTTGTTTGCTAACGCTTGGCGAGTCGCTGCGCATTGTTGCGTTGATCTTGAATGGCGTTTTCGAGCGTCATTGCACTTTCCGCCGATCTAGCGTGGTAAGTGATAATTTATTCCGTTTTTCAGATGGTGTTTTTTTCTTTCTTTTGAGCAATAGGTTGCTTATTTAGGATATTGGAATGTGATACAAGTTTTAGGGTGAAGCTTGATAATATGAACCATATTGATCATTTCATATACTCAACTTTAGGTCATGGATGCACAAATCAGAAACCAAAGGATTACATGTAAGAGTAACATTCTTTTCTTGAATGGATTGATTATCATTTAGTAGTATCCTTCTGATTTGTTTTGTTTATATGTATGGATAGAGTGGATGATTATTGCTACAAATTGCATTCGAGAAAGCTTTAAGGAGGAAACTTGTTCTTTCTGTTTGGTCTCACCGGTGTTTTTCCAACTTTAACTTCTTATGCGAAGACGAAAAATACGAATCCAGTATAATGAAATGCGCGTGCTACAACAAAATAAATGTGATCTGAAAACAAAACAATGCACTGCAGGACTTCCTAATTTTATTAGAGAAGGTAATAGTTTATCGCTATAAGAAATTTTTATTATCCCTTTGATGTATCCGGTATAAGTATCACAATTGTGTGTGGAATTTGTATGTTGTCAACCTTGTGGATATGATCCGATTTATTAATATATACTTTTCGTGTTTTGAGGTTAAGGTAATCATATCGGATGACTATATAAAGCGTGATTCGGGGCTCATATACCGATTTTGAAGTTGGTAAAGGTGATTGCCCAAAGGATGGTCAGTGAGGTTTTTCTTTTATTTTTTTATTTTTACAATCATTATGTATTTCTTTGTAATTTTATCTTAGTTGTTTAGCGTGAAGATTATTCTTAAGATATGTTATTTTGATTCGAAAGATTTCAATACTAGAAGCTTATTTATTGTATTTTTAATATTTTGGTGTCATCATCATATCATATATCTTTGGTTGACAAGATATTAGTCAAATGAATGTTGAATTGCTAAAGTAATTTTTAGTTTGCTAATGATATTTTTTGAGCAAAATATAATACATTTATTTTATATAGAATATGTATGTTGCTAGATTTAATGAATTTGATGTGGGGCCAAATTAGTATATGCACGAGGGATCACCTAAAAGCTAAAAAGAATTAAAACTTAAATAAACACTTTTGAAGTCAAGCATTTAAAATGTATGTCTTAAAAACATAACTTTTAAAGTCAAGCATTTAAAACGCCTGACTTAAAAACATCTTTAAAGTCTGGCGCGTGACTTTAAAAAGCTATCCACAGAGGTCGGTCTAGAGAGAACACGAGGAATTAAAGTCGAAGCGGTAAAAAGTCCGACTTAGAAACAAACTTATGAAGTCGAGCACTCGCGCGACTTTAAATCTCCTGACATACGAAGTCGCCTTAATAGAAGTCACGCTGGCGCGTGACTTTAAATGTCCAATTTGTCTGACTTTAAATCCCTTTTCTGCACTAGTGAATTATCCAATAGGGAAATTAAGAGAATGCTAGAAAAAATGGTAAGTCCAAATAGGAAAGATTGGTCTTTACATTTGGATGATGCTTTATGGGCATATAGAACAGCATTCAAAACACCCTTAGGAATGTCCCCTTACAAATTAGTCTATGGAAAAGCATGCCATTTACCTGTGGAATTGGAAAATAAATCTTATTGGGCTATGAAGAAGCTCAATTTCAATCTGAACAAGGCAGGTAAAAAGAGAATGATAGAGCTTGATGAGCTAGAAGAAATTAGGCAAACCTCTTATGAGAATGCTGAAATCTACAAAGCTAAGACTAAGAAATGGCATGACAAGAAAATTCACAATAGAGAATTAAAAGAAGGAGGACAAGTTCTGCTATATAACTCTAGGTTGAAGCTATTTCCTGGTAAACTAAGATCAAGGTGGTCAGGACCATATAAGTTGATAAAGGTTTATCCACATGGAGCAGTAGACTTATTTGATAAATCCTCAAATACTGTCTTCAAAGTAAATGGTCAGAGAGTTAAAATGTACTATGGTGAACATGTGGTGAGAGACAAAACCACCACCTATTTGAAAAATCTCTAAATGAAAAGAGGTAGTCAGGCTGACAAGACTCTTAAAACAAGCGCTTGATGGGAGGCAACCCATTGTTTTTAATTATTTTTGTGCAATTTTATGTTTTTAGTTGTTTTGCAGAAATGCAGGAAACTAATGCAATGCATCAAATGCACTGCATTGAAGAAAAATGCCCGCATCGTAAATTTATAAACTTGAAGAAAATTGGTTAAGTGTGAATCATAAGGCTTCAGAAGATCAAAGGGGAGTTAAGCAAGGTTAATGAAGCATTGGTAACCAAGCATGACACATGGCATGATGCATGCGCGTAGACGCATTACCAACGGCTACCTAATAACTCCACTAACTTCCTTCTCCCCAAAACATAAAGCCTTAAGATTGTTCTCAAGTACCCTTTTCATTCGCAATCTCACAAATTTCTCTCATCTCAAACAACAAACCACCCTTCACATTCTCATCTCAAATTTTTCTCAATCACACAAACAATCAAAAACCTAGAAATTCAAAGCAATTACAATGGTGAAAAAGCAATCAGCACAGAAATCATCAGGCAAGCAGGCCAAAACTCCTCAGAAAGAGAAGAAAGTCATGCATGCATCATCATCATCAATCAAGAAAGGAAAAGCCAAGGAATCAACAACAAAAACCAGTGACAATATGCATTTCTGGAACATGCATTTGCTACCCGAGAGAGGGTATGATTTGAAGAAGGCAAGCCCATCATTCATGTCAACAGTGGCCAATCTAAATTGGGACCACTTTGTTCTTCCAAGAGGAGGCTACATTGAAGATTTGGTGAGAGAATTCTATGCTGGCATCACACCACAAGAAGGACCAGAACACTCCTACACTTCCACGGTGAGAGGTAAACTTGTACACTTCCATTCCAAGAAATTGAATGAACATTATATGCTGAAGTATAATGTAAATGATTTTGAAAACAAAGTGGCCAAGTCCTTTAAGAAAGAAATGGAAGAACTGAGAAGTAGGATTGCAATACCAGGATCTGTTTGGGAGAAATTCACACCTAATGAAATTAAGCTTAGAAGCAATTATTTGATAGATGCATTAGGTAATTGGCATTTGTTCATAGCCAATTCAATTCTGCCTACATCACACACATATTCCATGACCAAAGAGAGATTGATCTTGCTAGATACAATTCTCTCCGAGGGACATGTTGACATAGGTAGATTGATTGCTAGGGAAATTCTTGCATGCTCAACAAAATCAAAGGGATTTCTGTTTTTCCCTTGTCTCATTACTGAACTATGCATGAAAGAAGGTGTCCCAATAGCTGCTAATGAACAAAGAAAATTTCCCCCTGGTAATTTGAGTGCTGAATTAAAGGAGAAGTTGAGAAATGTGAGATGCCCTGCACCTGCAATGCAAGAGCATTACATGCAGAAGCATTACATGCAGAAGCAAATGGCAGTCTGGAAATTCATGAATGACCAACATGATTAGCTTCAATTGGTCTTTGACAAGATATTTGATCTTGTGGGCCAAGTGAATGCCCCTGAATTTCCAAGTTGGGTATTAAGAACTGAAGGAGAGGAAGAAGAAGAGAAAGAGGCTGAAGAAGAAGGGAAAGGTAAGGAGAAAGTAAGAGGAACCTAGTACCAAGAAGAAGGTGACTAGGAAGCAATCCAAAGGTAAGAAGAAGGTTGTAATAGAACCTGTTGTGGAAGAAATGTATGACACAGAATCTGAGGATGAGGAATTAGAGAAAGAAATGGATGAAGAAATAGAGGAAGTTGAAGAAGAAGAGAGTGATGAGGAAATTGATGAAGAAGAGGAAGAGCAGGCTAGGGGTGTAATCCTAGAAGAAATTGCTAGACAGAAATATGCCAAACAAACACCACAAGCCCAGAAAGAAACCCCTCATACTTCACCAGTTGCCAAAACACCTATCATCTCACCAAACCAAGAATCATCCTCTATCCCAAAATCACCATTACCCTCCCTCAATGATCCACCAGTAATATCACCACCACAAACAAACCCCTCCACACCCTCTCCAAGAAATGAACCACAGAAAACAACTCACACAGAAGAACCAACTCATGTTATGCCAACAGAACAAACAGTACTTTCTGACCCAAGCAACATTACTTCTAATGTTATTTCTGCTCTTGAGAAAGAGATTTTGCAGGAAAGAGAAGAAGAAGGACTCGACAAGCAAGACAAAGGAGAAGAATCATCTGCACAGGAGCCTGTAGCTCAAACTGTTGAGATGCAGAGTGATGCTCCTTCATCACTTGCTGCTGCATCACAACAGGCAACAACTATGCATGATGAGGCAACAATCAAGCTTGTTCTGGAACAAATGGCTCAACAGAAAAGGGATGCATTGCACAACACTCAGAAATTCTTCAAGCAACCTGCAGGAAGGCAATCAAAATTAACACCAAAGAGGAAGAAACCTGACCCGCGAATCAAATGATTACTGACTTGAACTAGCACTTGCTGCTATTCACTCAGCAAGCTAATGAGTTCATTCAATGAGAAAGAATTAGATTGCTGAGCACTCTTTTGTTCCCTCTACATATGCGATTCTGATTCTTTGCAATTTCATGTTTAGAGCCATCCAGATCAAATGTTGGCAATTTCATGTTTCATCTATTCTTTGTAATTTCATGTTTAGAGCCATTCGATTCTTCTCATCGCTACAACTTAGAGGAAATGCACCAATATTTTAATAGAATGTATAATGTAACCAATTGTGTACATATTATTATATCAATGTAACTGATTAATATGCTACTTCTTTGTAATTTTAAATTGATGCACAACCTATAACAGATTTTATTCATCAATGCAAAAGCATTCCATTGTAGCAAATTGTGTCGGCTATTGATTTATTTTGTAACAGATTGCAACAATTGATTTGTATATGATTTCAATTTTATTAGGAGACATGATGTTAACTAATCTGCACGACCAGTTACCCTTCCTCTTACTTGTCATCTTTATATATACATCATGTAGAGTCTCCCTTTGTGGGACCTACAAGAATTCCCTCCAAAATTCCCCCTTCCCTCCAAACCCCTCCCCCCACCCCCACCCCTCTCCCCCTACCCCCCCTTTTTTTTCTCCAAACTTTCTCTCCCCCTTTTTTTCTTCCTTTTTTCCCCTTCATATTTTTATTTCCCTTTTCTCCTCTCTCACTCTCTTCTTTCATGTGTTTTATATTTTAGTGGTACTTTATGATCAAATAGAAAATGTACCTCCATAATCAAATTTTTGGAATCGAACATTAATTTCGTAACAAATTATAAAAAGTGTAACGCTATACAGTGTACCTTTTCGGTACTGTCTGAAAAAATTTAATTATTTAAATATGCAAAGTTTATTTCTTAGTAACGGAATCGAACATTAATTTCGTAACAAATTATATAAAGTGTAACACTATATCGATATACTTTTTGGGTACTTTAGTGTGTGAAAAATTTTAATTGTTTAAATATGCGAAGTTTATTCCTTAATAACGAATTTTATTTTAAAAAAAGTTAATTTTGTAACAAAATTTCAAATTAATTTTGAGTTAAAATATGTAAAGTGTGACGCTAAACCATTGCCCCCTCTCTCTATAGAACCTGAAGCATTGGCCGTCCATCGGACGGGTCACCGCACTAGTATAGACAAGAGCTTGTTTGGATTCTTCGCTAGTACTAATGGATTGAGCAGGAATGTTTTTGATTGGATATATGTAACATTATGCAATTGTAAATCTACCACCCAGTGTAGTTAGGAGGAGTCCACTGAATTTAGAGATAAAACAAATTTATCCTTCTGCTGTCTGTGATAGTAACACATAGAGATTAAACAAATTGTAGTTCAGCACCATTTCAGCAGTATTTCAGCAGCATTTTCGAAGCCTCCTTTCTTTTAAAGCCTTTGGCTTGTAGATATTGATGGTTGATATTGATGGTAGATATTGATGGTTGATATTTGGTTCAAAGGAAGAGGGACTAGCATTGTCATTTGCGACAACTATGCGTGCTTCCTTACAGTCGGATGCATGTGTAGCTATTCTCACTAATTTAGGACAAACCTCTCTATACCATTGTGTGCTATCAAGATTAACATGTTCTTGAACTTTTCTTCCATGTGTATCTTTCACACATCCGATCTTTGCTTCCCTTGTCCATCTTTTCAAAATATATTGATCAGGTATTGATTTAATATCCTTCACGTCAAGAACCTTGATTGCATGGCAACACAAAATGCCAAAAGTCTCAAACTTTCTACAGCTACACGAAATTGTTCTAATGGAAGGGCTAAATGAAACTTTAAAGACTCCATCCTCATTATACATACTATTCGGTACCTAGATCTCGGAGTCGGTCCTTGACCCAGGGTACTTTGATGAAAGGTTCCAGAATAGTCTGAAGTGATTGGAGGCCCTCGGGAGATTGTTGACCGCGTTCGGCTAGGAGATGGTCGTTCCGACTGTTCCCGAGATGACTTGAAGATCCAAGTCGGGTGGGGGGTACCTGCAAGATACTCCGACGCTCAAGTCATTATGTGCCCGAGGTAAAGGAAGAAGAGAGAGAGAGAGAGCTCTGGATGAATCAAATAGCTAAAATGAGAGGAGCGTACTGTGGCAGAGGGGTGAACCCCTATATATAGAGCAGTCAGGCGTACGTGGTCGTCGGATCCCGAGGATTGATCCTGGCCATCGTTCTTGCGAGAACTGAGCAGATCACGCCGCGCTAGGGGTTGAGAGGTACTTGGGCCATGCTGATAGAGAGATATTGGGCCGACCCAATGTCCAATGGGGCTTCGTAGCCCAGGTCGGAATAGTGGCCCCCCAAGTCGGGGGCGAGCTCTGTGATCGGCCTCAGCTTGAATTTCTCCTGCGCTTTTGAAGAATCTTGACGGTGCCACGTGTCACCTGGAGGATGGAGGGACAACGACGTGACACTTGGTCTTTTTGAGGCAACGCTTCGGAGCCCTAACATTATAATGTCGGGAAGGCGCTTTGAAGTGGAGTGACGTTTCGTTTCTGGCGCGAGGAAGAGGGATATATAGGGCGTGAGAGAGCCATTGCTCATCACTTGCTGATTTCTAGAGAGAAGGTCGCTGTAGAGCTTTCTAGAGTGAGAAATTTCGTCCACCGTCCGAGATCAATGCCGTCGTATGACTTCCGTAGAGGCTCACTTTCAACGAAGACAGCATTTGAGATCTCCAACCCTTGGAAGGCAGTCTCAAGGGACTCTTCTGCCGCTTCCACGTAACATTCAGGTGGTGATCGGTTTATCAGTGTTTCTTCCTCTCCGTGGATCACTATCAGCTTTCCCTCAGCCACAAACTTGAGTTTCTGATGAAGCGAGGATGATATCGCCTCAAAGTGTATCCAAGGACGCGTCTAGCAGAAAACTATAGGAGGAACTGATGTCCATCTCTTGGAAGACAACATAAAACACTTCAGAGCCTACCTGCAGCGGCACTTCTACTTCTCCAAAAACTTCTTTCACTGACCCATCAAAAGCTCTGACCAAGGTAGAACTCTCGGCAGATATGAAAGCGATCTACATTCACTTTATTCATTGTAGACTTAGGCATCACATTCGGTGGATGAGCCATTATCAATGAGCACTGCAGCAAGCATATAGTCCCCACACTTGACCGAGATGTGAAGAGCTTGATTATGATTCTTTCCGCACGGGAAGCTCGATGTCCGAGAAGGTCAAGTAGTTGGATGCTACAATGTTGCCAACTATACCATCAAGTCGGTTTCTTCAGAATGTCATGGGAGACGTGGGCTTCATTCAAGATCTTCAAGAGCGGCAAAGACGATGTGCCTCTCGAACTAAGCAACAAAGAGAGCATCGAGATCTTGGATGGAGTTTGACTCAACCGGTCTACCACTCGATATTCACTCTGTTTCATTATTTTCGTGAATTCTTGAGCCTCTTTGTCCGATACCTTCTCGACCTCTACCGCTTCCTTGTCTTTTCCCTTACGGGCCCTTTCTTCATCATCTGCTTTTGATTGCTCTCCCCTAGATTTTCGGGAGCATACACCCTTCCACTCCTTGTGATACAATTACCTCCAAAGAATGCCTTTAGGGACCTCTGCTTGCATTTTCACATTACAGCTCCACGGAGACATCCTAGTCTCCCTACTAGGGTAGCAGCAGTCTTCGAATAACGATAGTCGAGGGTCTCGTCCACACTGGCCGACTTCGGACAGCAGGAATTTCAATCGGTCTCTGAAGCCTCCATTGCCCGATTGCAAGGTAGATACACTTTCTTCTTTCTTCGGATTCCCACTTGGACCAGTGTGCTGTCTAAGAGATCTTGGAGAATTGGTTTAAAGCCTTCACATGCCCCGATGCAATGCGAGGTTATCACAGCGTCTTTCCCTAGCACACCCTTCTTTGATGACACCAAATCGTCATAGTTCAAATGGATAAAATTCAAAGGCATCTCAATGCAATCAACTTTTCTAACCAAACACCGACCCACGATGGTCAACGGCATTAACAACAGATCCTCCATGCCCTGGCAACGAATTGGTGGCTACATTGGGTTGTTGAAATGATATAGTCTTTGCATCAAGTAATTCTTGCACCACATACTTGAATGCTTTACAATCCTCCACCACATGACCTACTGCCCCAGAATGAAAGGCGCAGGTAGCATTTGCGTTGTATCCCCTGGGATAGGGAGGTTGGTACGGCTTCATCTGACGAGTGTTGATTATTTTGTTGGTGATGAGATAATTAAACAAGTCCGTGTAGGACATGGGAATTGGATCGAAGACAACATGCTTCCTTTCATTATAGTTCCGGTACTGATAGTTTGATTGAAATGGCTGTGCAGGTGGTGCTTGAGAAGGGAATGGAATAGCTTGCGGAGGATTGCTATGTGACGGACCACTGGCTCCGATAACTGCATTGGTTTCACCCTCTTTCTTCTTGTAGGTCCGAGAAAAGGTTTTTTCATTTGGACCGAAGGAGAGTCTTTGGGCCATGAGATATTCTTCCACTGCGCGCATACCATTCTCTACTCTTTCCCCGTGACCACCATCTCGTAGAGAATTTGAGGCTACGCTGCCAACCAACCTATCATAATACACCGCAGGAAGGGTATCCATAAACATGTGGACCATTTCTTTGTCCAGTAGAGGGGGTTTCACTTGAGCAGCGAGGTTCCTCCACCTCTGAGCGTATTCCTTGAACGACTCATTATCTCTCTTAGACATGCATTGTAGTTGAGTCCTATCCGGAGCCAAATCATTGTTGTACTGGTATTGACGCATAAAAGCATCCGCCATGTCCTTCCAGCAGCGGATATTGGTTGGCTCCAACTGCATGTACTAGTCAAGGGGAGCTCCAGCTAAACTTTCTTGAAAGCAGTGCATCATCAGGTTATCATCCCGGGCATAGGCAGTAATTTTCCGGCAGTACATTGTCACATGACTGACTGGGCAAGTCGTCCCTCTGTATTTATCAAAATTGGTGCTTTGAATTTGGGAGGCAAGACTAGATTAGGGACCAAACACAGCTCATTGGCATTTCTGGCCCGTGAACCTGCTCCTTCTACAGCTCTTAATCTTTCCTCTAGCATCTGATACTGACTTCTGGTTTCAGTAGGGTAACTCTGAGGGAAACCATTCACACCGTAATGAGGATTATTCATCGTCACTACGGCTGGGTTCACGTGAGTGAATTGTACTCCCAGGGATTGGTCCCTGAACTTGGGGATGGACCGTCGTTGGCCAATTGAAACCCGCCGGAGTTCCTGGAGTAGTAGCGGGGATTGGGATCTGGATCTGGGCTTGAGGCGTCCCCGTTCCAACTTCATTCGCAACTACGTCAGGCTGAGCTTGCCCCGCGGTTCTTGGAGGATCTCCTTCAGGATTTGTGTCAACAGCAGGAGGCGTATAGCCTAGTGGGGGAGACCATAGGAGAGCCATTGCACTTTGCTTGAAGGGCTTGAGGATCCCGACCCGGGAGGGGGAGGAGGATTGTCCACCCCAAAGAGAGTAGCTTCACCGTACCAACATTTCTTAAGGCACTCAAAGACTCTTATGACCTCTCTCGCCATTTGAGCTTTCATGATTTCCATCTCACCAAGGACTTGATTCGACCTTGCGACCACGACCATTAGGATTTGGATCTCTCCGAATTCCGGCATTCGATGTGGCGCTTGATTGCCCTGATCAGCGTCGCCTTGATTGTTGTCCATGTTCCTTGCTTGTAGACGCGTCAAATAGCGATGCCTAACCAGCTTGCCTGATTTTCTGTTGACGAAACGCACTTATGAACACAAGAATGAATAAATGAATGTAATGCAATGCGATATGTATGATTTTATGTTTGCTTTGGCGCCGGGAATCGTAATACACCTCGCGTTGTCATAGGCGTGTAAATTTAAAGCTCTAACACTCTTTTTTATTTATTTATTTATTTATTTATTATTTTTTTTATTTTATTTTTTTATTATATTTTTTGTTTATATTTTAAATTTGGCTGCAACGAGGTTGGAAGCAATAGGCAAAACAAACACACTTCATTCGAAAGGATAGAATACTACAACTTCAAGCTCAAAGGAAAAATACAATATTCTGAAAACAATGTTTTTGACAGAAAAGTACTATATTCCAAAGAAAATTACAACTTTTTAGAGAAAGTTTACAATTTCCTAAGGATTATTACAATGCTCTAAAGTGGAATTCAAAGGCAAATAGCTTTCAGCTTCTCCTCCTCTTTCTCTTCTTGCTTTACTGCCCCTTTGGCTTTCTCCATGAGTTCTTCTGTTAGGATCTTGCAGTGACAAACTCGTACACCTTGGCCGGAGTGTTGGAAGGATTCATTTCTGCTTCAGCTCTTCTTAGCTTCTTGGGAACATCCCTCACAGCTTGCTTAGCTAGCCCGGCTAGCTTTGAAAATTTACTCCTCCAAAGCCGAATCTCACCCTTTAGCTCCTTGATAATCTCTTGGTCCTCTATTCTGCCAATTAAGGCCATGAAACGTTGCTCCCAATACTGGCTTTCTACTTGCACTTGCTCATAAGACTCCCTTAGGCATCTGAGATTCCTCTTTGTAGCGACCGAAAAATCCGGGAAAGGATTCTTCGAAAGGTTCTTAGGAAGCCGCCACCAAATTTTAGTTTAAGGGCAAATTTGGAAAATCCCTTTAGGTTTTAGGACAAGGCATTGTTAGGGTTCGGGAGTCGTTATGTGTGGGGAAGGTATTAGCACCCCACGACATCCTTGGTCTAATTAATTTAAGATTTATTTAATTATTACCCTTTTATTTGTATAGAAAAAGACTTGTTTAAGTTTTTGGTTTTTAGTGCTTGACAAGAGCTTGAGTCTTGCTCCTACGTACCTCCGGATGCAATGGAGGAATCAAAGCTACGTAGTTCTTCCCGAAAAGGTTTATTGGTTGGTATTTTTTTAGTGTAGGGGTCCTAGGATTCCTTGAACTATCTGACTCATCGATTCCTAGGACGACTGACTAACCCGATTGTACAACCGACTTAGTCCCCTACTTTTTGAAAATGATTTTTGACTTTTTGAAAAGAGTTGTGAGATGGGTTGATTTTAGAATAGGTATTCTAGAACTTCTGAACTGTACTCATTAGTTCTAGAACGCTGACTAACCCGGTTGTACAACCGACTTAGTCCCCTATTTTTTTTAGGGAAAATAGTTTATTCGTATTTATTAAGTTTTCGTGGTTCTTGGTCAGATGCAATTTCATTGGCTCCTAAAATAATGACTAACCCGGTTGTACAACTGACTTAGCCGTTTATTTTTGGAAAAATGATTTATTTATATTTTATTAAGTTTTGGTAGGATTACTGAACTGTACAGCTCATTGGTCCTAAAATGATGACTAACCCAGTTGTACAACCGACTTAGCCGTTTATTCGACTTCGAGAGAGAAATCATTTATATTTGAGTTAAAAAAATAGAATTAAAAAGAAAGACAGGGGGTGAAAATTGTAAATTGGGGTTTTATTAGTCGCAGGGGATTGTATAATTAATAGTAGGTGTAAGAAGGAAACCCAGTTCGCATAGGAGAGCCCAGTATGCGAAACTAGGCTTAGGTGGGGGAAGGCATGCGCGTGAATTGGAGGGGTGCAAATAGCGTTCTGATAATTACAAAATAAATTAAAACTGAAATGCAATACATAGGCCCAAACCAGAAAAAAAACCTAAACCCAAATTCATTTCACCCTTCCTTCCCAGCTTGCTGCGGCTGCGCCGCACTGATGAGAGAGAGAACATCAATTACCAATATATATCCAAGTCACAATCAAGGGTATAGATAGAGTTGGTTTCCAGTAGACTTATAAAGTACAAAGTCTAAAGTACTAATTCTAATTGTCTAAACTTGACGACTTGATCAAATCCCTTCATTTTCGGACACGCTTACCTTCCCCATGCTGCATACTAATACATATTTGTTTATTCGTTTGTTCATCCCATTAGAAAAGAAAATAGAAGACAAAAGATGTACTAACATGGTGATAAAATATTAGCCACTTTCATATCTGTACACTATTTAGTATATTAGTGTATTAGCATCTAAAAAAAAATCTAATGTACAACAGTTTAATATAAATTAACTTATCATTATTTTCCTTAAAAGTAATCAGATTATTAGCCTAAATAATATGATTAGTATCTGCACATCTAATGGAATAAAGAGATTAGGAAACTGACCCGGTGCTCCAGCTTCAGATTGGTCTCCTTGTATTGCTCTGCTACTGTTGAGTGCCTTTGATCTGCTGCCTGGACTGCTATTGTTTCTGCTGCTTCCAAACCAGAAATCCGAAACTATGTGTTTAGTGGATTAGGATTCTGACTTTGAACCCTAATCCTTGTTTAGGTGATTTTTTGCAGTGTTGTTGTCCGCCTTCGTTTCTGTGTGTCTAGACTCTAGGTTAACTGTTTATTTATAGGTAGAAATTAGGTTTAGCATTAATTGTTATTTGACTGTTTTTTGATCAGGCTTTTGCAGATCTGCACGAAAGCGATCTTGGAGAGCAAGAATGCACCCCTGCAGATTACGATGCCGCTCTTTTATTTAATTTTCGTTTTTTATTTTTGTATTTTTATTATTGTTTTTTTTTTTTGTATTTTAGAGATTGGAACATTTTGGACACTCATAAATTGTAAAAATTAAATTAGCTTTTTTTCTACACTTTTGGACTATATATTAATAAATTAAACAACTAAAACAACAAAAGAAAGGAAGACGGACCAAATTGGGGTATAACAGCTGCCCCTCTTTATTTATATTTTACTAGAAAATGTGAGATGTATTCAAATTTTCGTAGTAGAAATAGAAATAAAGATAGAATAGACGCCAATTTTGTTCGTTTAGGGGAAACAGAGGGTTTAAGAATATACAGGGAGCGGTTAACACTTGGCGCATTAACCGAGAACAAAATGAAGGATCACTCGGGATCTGAAGGAGCACTAAGGCTCTGAATGACCACTCGGGGTCTAGAAGGCTGCCTAGGCCTTAATAGAGGACCATCGTGGTGCGAAGGAGCGCTACTAGCTACTGTGTACTAGTAAAACGATCCGAGGGCCTTTAGATTCGAGCGGCGGAGGTCAAGATCGATCCGGAATCGATATGTTGACCAATAGAGGACGTCCACCATGTCTTAGGCTGACACAGCTAGTCTGAAGGACCACGCGGGGTCTGGAAGGTCCGTCGGGCTCGACTACGACGTTTGCGACCTAGGCCACTTAGGGCACTGAAGGAGCGTAGTGCTCTGAAGGACCACTCCGGGTCTGGGATTAGCTTGGTGATCTGTGATACGATACGTGATCAACGCTTAGAGCTTTGATCCTAGAGGAACAAAATATAGGTATCGACACTTGAAGTCGATTTAGAAGCAATACATCATGTAATGGATATACAAAGCTAATAATACATGCACATGCAACAGGTGATTTTTGGTGGGGTGATGGATGAAATAGGTGATTCCTTTCTCTTTTTGTTTTTTTCTTTTTTTTGCTTGCTTTATTTATTTATTTATTTATTTATTTATCTGATAGATGCATGAAGTATGAATGTTAATATGATGCAAATGAAATGTTTGAATGCAAATGCTATGGTGCATGGTGTGATGACATGAAATGACTGATTGAGTGTAGAAACACTTTTTGTGATGATGAGATGTGAGGCTTTGGATGCGAGAGATGAATATTGATAATTCTTTGGAAAGATTAGATTTGATTCAAACTTCGGCAATCTCACGGTTGTTATTTACAGACATTGATGTGAACAAGTACTTGCAAGCTCGCTTCTTTTTCTCTTCCATTATGATGCCCCATGATGACCGAAATTTAGGTCCACAAAGTTAGATTTTCAGTATCACATTATCAACTTGTGTTCTATCTCTCTGAAGCATTGTTAAGAAAACATGTATAGTAGTGCAAACATAGATGAATCAGTCAGTTAACTTGGTTCAAGGGTATGGACGAATGCGACGCATGAAAGAATGAATGACTGGTCTTCGTCAATGAAAGGTAGGTTTTTCCAAGCCAAGAAATACGAGACTGCCCCAATTTAGATTTGATGATTGTGAGTGAATAACTTGCCCCTGTCTAGTGCTAACAAGCTAGAGGTGTAGAAGATGATGAATGGGGAATGCATTGGCTTTGGAATGAAAGGTGGAAAGCAATAGATATTGTCTCAACCCATAGAGTTTGGTGTTGCCCCATTTATGGTAAGGACAGGATTGCCCCGACTAGCGTAGCAACATATAAGGTAATGAGTTGAGAAATTGCCCCGGTATGGTTTTGTTGATGTGGATATAACAAGGGGATGAGATGGGTGTATGGTGAATGTCCCCATTTGTAGGTGGAGTGAAGGGTGACAGGGTTGCCCCACTTGATAACGGGAATTCAGACGGTTGTTTTGGTTAGGTTGTGGAAAGTGACAGAGTTAGGGTAATGGGTTTTTGGAGTTTGTTTGGTATGGCAATAGGCTGGGTGTGGTATGACACTGTACAAATTTCCCCAAGTTCAAACGGAATAGATGGTGAAAGGGATGCCCCGCTATAGGTGACGATCCTAGTATAAACTTTTGGTTATCTTTAGAATGACTCTCAGACTATGATAGTCTTGAGTTTGCTGCACTTGGTGATAACTAAGCCTTGTGTTTATGTCAATGGAACTTGAATGAATCTTTGGGGTGCAAGCCCTCTTTGATTTTTGATTTTTTTTTTTTTTTTTTGAGATATATTCTTTCCTTTTTTGAGCAAACATATGGTACATAAATAAACTTATTTGTCCTAAAATTAAAACTTTGAGAAAACGAAAGCAATCAGTCATTGATCGGAATGGATTTTTGGAGTTGTAATGTGGTTGACGGTTAATGGTTTATGAAGGAAGGGATAATTGGGCTCAAAGAAGTGTTTGAGGTTTTATTGCGATAAGAACCTCTTATGTGCCTCATGGTATAATGGATCTGTTTAGGGATGTGACTTGGCCAAGGGTTTATGAAGGATAAGATATTGAGGACAAGGGAAGTGTTTGGGGGTTTATTTCAGACAATGATCTCTTATGCTTTTAATGGTAAGAAGTATCAGCTCATAATTGTACCACTTTTGCTTTTTCGTGGTTTTTCGATCCTTTTTTTTTTATTTCACTTTCTTTTTTTGATTTTGATTTTTCTTTTCTTTCTTTCGAGCTGAGTGACTTGATAAAAATGATACACCATTTTTGATGTGGAATTGATCCTTGTCTAGGGTGATTGAAAGGTTTTTAGATTTTGGCTTAAGGTGGGTAGCACGGGTTTTTTCGAGGGTATGGGAAGATGGTCATACTTCATTTCAAATCGTGATTGCTCGTTTTCTCAAAAATTAACTTAATGACAATAATTTATTTACTTTTATATATTTGTTCTTTTTCTTTATTTCTCTTTTTTTTATGCCCTAATTTTTGCTTAGGCCGCTCTTACGAGTTTTCAACCAAACAGGCCTTTTTGAATTTTTTTTTTTTTTTGTAAAGGACTTGCACCAAGGGAATACAATGTTGACAAGGTTTTTTAGAGATCACAAATTTGCCCCAGTATGGAGGACCTAAAGTGTTATTTCATCAGTGAGAACAAACCAAAAAGTTGACTAAGTAGGGGAGTATGTACTTTAGGGTGGTCGGGATGGGATTAGACTTGGACGGAGGTGATGACAAGGTAAAGACATTAACTGACTCAAACAAAAATAAACACACATGTTACCCAAGTCACTACACAAATGCTTCGTAGAGAGTTAACATTAGTTAAAACATAATAGAAATTTTTGGTGGACATTTCGGTCATTTATCATGGGATGGAAGAGATGCAACGTTCGGTTAAAAAATGTGAGCAACCTACAAATTTGAAAAACTGAGTGACTTGAAACAACTTGAGCTTGCAACGAAGTATGACTAAACTTTTTCCAAAAAGAATGATTTATTTCACAAGAATGTCTCACCTCTCATCACATATTTCCTAATATTATGCTGATTTTTTTTTTTTATAAAAAAATGCACGATGTAAGTATGCAAATGAATGTGCATGAAATGTGAATGAAATGATAATGTATGTGCATGAAATGATAATGTATGTGCATGAAATGTTAACATATGATTTTATTTATAATGTCGGGGAATTATAAACTTTTCATTGGAGAGTAAAGTACAAAATTTAATTCTGACTTCAGCGTGCACGGCTTCTCTCCAAGGTAAAGATTTTAATTCCCTGACGGTCATAAAAGTGCATGCACCAGTAGATGTTTATTTGATGTATGCATTATATTTTCTAAACAAGTAGTAAAAGAGAAAAAAAAATGATTTTTAGTTTTTTTTTTGATTTTTTATTCCGATAAAAGACGGTATGCATAAATATTTGTTTGAATGCAAGGGTATAAAGCTCCTTTGTGACCCTAGAAATGCATCTTACAGAGTGGGTCTAAGGTTTCTTTTATAGTGAACCTCACAGGGATGGTTCTAAAGAATCCTACACATGGTCCCTAGAGCCAAGGACTCCAGTCAAGAACACTGACCCCAACAATAGGCAAGCTATTAGAAGGGATAGCATCCTTAAAAGGAATCAAACTCTAGGTGAGATTTTCATGACCACCCAACGAGACGTACGGTCCCGCAGCCATCATTACACAATCTCGTTCTAACTTAGGGTACACTCAAGTCCGGGTAGATGACCTTTCTCACATGTATGTGCAGAAGTGTAATTGTGAAGTGTGTGTAGGAGCAATTTAAAAACAACCCAAAAGCTGCAAACAGACAAACAAGCACATATACAAATATCGTCTTCTATCCTAGGGTTCATAAATCACATAAAAGTATAAGATGCAAAAAATAAAATAAATAAATAAAGGAAGGGTAAAAATTAAATTAATCCTAAATAATTAGACTAGGTTTTGACTCTCTAAAAAGATAAGTCCCAAAGGAGTCGCTAACAGTAGCTGACCAGAAAAATCCGGGAAAGGATTCTTCGAAAGGTTCTTAGGAAGCCGCCACCAAATTTTAGTTTAAGGGCAAATTTGGAAAATCCCTTTAGGTTTTAGGACAAGGCATTGTTAGGGTTCGGGAGTCGTTATGTGTGGGGAAGGTATTAGCACCCCACGACATCCTTGGTCTAATTAATTTAAGATTTATTTAATTATTACCCTTTTATTTGTATAGAAAAAGACTTGTTTAAGTTTTTGGTTTTTAGTGCTTGACAAGAGCTTGAGTCTTGCTCCTACGTACCTCCGGATGCAATGGAGGAATCAAAGCTACGTAGTTCTTCCTGAAAAAGGTTTATTGGTTGGTATTTTTTAGTGTAGGGGTCCTAGGATTCCTTGAACTATACAGCTCACTGATTCCTAGGACGCTGACTAACCCGATTGTACAACCGACTTAGTCCCCTACTTTTTGAAAATGATTTTTGACTTTTTGAAAAGAGTTGTGAGATGGGTTGATTTTAGAATAGGTATTCTAGAACTTCTGAACTGTACAGCTCATTAGTTCTAGAACGCTGACTAACCCGGTTGTACAACCGACTTAGTCCCCTATTTTTTTTAGGGAAAATAGTTTATTCGTATTTATTAAGTTTTCAGGGTTACTGAACTGTACAGCTCATTGGCCCTAAAATAATGACTAACCCGGTTGTACAACTGACTTAGCCGTTTATTTTTGGAAAAATGATTTATTTATATTTTATTAAGTTTTGGTAGGATTACTGAACTGTACAGCTCATTGGTCCTAAAATGATGACTAACCCAGTTGTACAACCGACTTAGCCGTTTATTCGAGTTCGAGAGAGAAATCATTTATATTTGAGTTAAAAAAATAGAATTAAAAAGAAAGACAGGGGGTGAAAATTGTAAATTGGGGTTTTATTAGTCGCAGGGGATTGTATAATTAATAGTAGGTGTAAGAAGGAAACCCAGTTCGCATAGGAGAGCCCAAAGATGCTGGCCCAGGCTTAGGTGGGGGAAGGCATGCGCGTGAATTGGAGGGGTGCAAATAGCGTTACGATAATTACAAAATAAATTAAAATCGAAATGCAATACATAGGCCCAAACCGGAAAAAAACCTAAACCCAAATTCATTTCACCCTTCCTTCCCGACTTGCTGTGTCATTTGCATGATGAGAGAGGGAACATCAATTACCAATATATATCCAAGTCACAAGCAAGGGTATAGATAGAGTTGGTTTCCAGTAGACTTATAAAGTACAAAGTCTAAAGTACTAATTCTAATTGTCTAAACTTGACGACTTGATCAAATCCCTTCATTTTCTGGACACGCTTACCTTCCCATGCCGCATACTAATACATATTTATTTATTCGTTTGTTCATCCCATTAGAAAAGAAAATAGAAGACAAAAGATGTACTAACATGGTGATAAAATATTAGCCACTTTCATATCTGTACACTATTTAGTATATTAGTATATTAGCATCTAAAAAAAAATCTAATGTACAACAGTTTAATATAAATTAGCTTATCACTATTTTCCTTAAAAGTAATCAGATTATTAGCCTAAATAATATGATTAGTATCTGCACATCTAATGGAATAAAGAGATTAGGAAATCGACCGGTGCTCGGCCTTTTGAGTTGGTCTCCTTGTATTGCTCTGCTACTGTTGAGTGCCTTTGATCTGCTGCCTGGACTGCTATTGTTTCTGCTGCTTCCAAACCAGAAATCCGAAACTATGTGTTTAGTGGATTAGGATTCTGACTTTGAACCCTAATCCTTGTTTAGGTGATTTTTTGCAGTGTTGTTGTCTGCCTTCGTTTCTGTGTGTCTAGACTCTAGGTTAACTGTTTATTTATAGGTAGAAATTAGGTTTAGCATTAATTGTTATTTGACTGTTTTTTGACTGGGCTTTTGCAGATCTGCTGAGCAGTCTTGGAGAGCAAGAACAGACCCCAGAGATTACTGATGCCGCTCCTTTTATTTAATTTTCGTTTTTTTTTATTTTTTGTATTTTTAATTATTGTTTTTTTTTGTATTTTAGAGATTGGAACATTTTGGACACTCATAAATTGTAAAAATTAAATTAGCTTTTTTTCTACACTTTTGGACTATATATTAATAAATTAAACAACTAAAACAACAAAAGAAAGGAAGACGGATAAAATTGGGGTATAACACTCTTCAATTCGTCTGACCTTCCTTGTTCAAACCTTAAAGCTTGTTGGTACTCTTTCAAGATCCCTGTGATAGACTCTCTATCTTGCCTGATGCTTTCCATTTGGTCCCCCAATTCGAACTTCATCACTTGGAATTCTTTTCTTGACTTAGCTAGTGCATCTTTGACCATTTTCTCCTTCTTCCATGACTTGTCATATAGTTCCTTCCATTGATACGCTTCTGCCATAGCTTCATTCATCTTTGAGGTACACCTCTTTATTTCCTCTTTAGCACCTTTCAAATGTTTCTGAACCTCCCTCTTGCTTTCTTCTTCTATTTCAAGTTTCCTGTTGGCTGCTTCAATAGTTGCGGCTTGGAGAGCATTTTCATTCTCTAGCTTCCGCTTGTCTTGCATCAATTTTCCTAACCTGTCTTGCAAGGCCTTTTTCCCTTCTTCCACTCTGGATAACGCCAACTTAGCTTCTTCTAGCTCTTCAATGAGGGGAACGTGAGGCTCTGGTACTTTCTCCTCAAGTGATGGCCCCTTCTGATTGGATGATCGAGTTTCTTTAATCCTTTTTTCGAGCCATTGAGTGAAGGAGATAGCAGTGGTCCTTTTAGATAACTCGCCCTTGTCTTTCCGCACCACGGTTTCCCAAGCTTTGCAAGACTCGCCGAAGTAAGTCCTCGTCTTTAGGGATCCCCGCATGGAGGTAAAAACGGAACAACATAGCTTCGGAGGGTGAATCTCGCATAGGGTACCCGAGTTGCCTTAAGGTCAAAGATGGGTTATAGTTGATGCACCCCTGTGTTCCCATGAGAGGAACATTCTGGAAACTGCCACATTGGAATATCACTGAGGGTTTGTCCTCCCAACACTTGTGTGAGAACCATCGAATCTGAAGAGCATCGAGGTTCTTAAAAGTATCCTTCCATTCCCGAGGGCTCATAGTCTTCGGATTACAACCCAAGGCATAGGATAGCAGATCCCCAACATCACTTTTGTTAACACATACATGATTGATCAACCAAGCGTATAGCACAGGGAAGGAACAACACATCTTAGCCTTTCGGAACTCATGATGGCGAGTGAAGGCACGATAGGTCTCGGCGAGAATAGCAGGAACCAGATTGATGGGACTTTTTGCACTCTTGAAAGCCAGGAACACACCCACAACGGTTTCATCTATATGTTTCTCAATATGAGGGAAAAGAACAATGCCGAAGATGGTCAAAGCTAGCACTTGCTTGAAAGAAGCCCAATTCTTTGATACTACATGACTAGCCATCAAGCTCTCAAAGTACTCCTGAGGAAACCCAGATACCTTCTTACGCTCAACTTTGTGGGACCGCACTTCTTCTACACTGATTTGCAACAAGGAAGCGAGCTTCTCATCTGAATAATACTGCCTCTAATATTGGTAAGGTCTAACCTCTGAGCGATCAAAACCCATAATCTTATCATACTCCTCTAAGGTAGGCGCCATTTGGAAGTTCTTGAAAAGAAAACACCTAATCTCTGAATCATAGAACCAACTTAAGGCAGCGATGGCACCCTCTTTGTTATACCCCAATTTTGTCCGTCCTCTTTTTTGTTTTAGTCGTTTAATTTATTTTGAGTAAAAACGTCAAAAGAGCTAATTTAATTTTTATTACAATTTAGGAGTATCCAAAATGTCCCAATCTCTAAAATACAAAAAAAAACAATAATCAAAAATACAAAAAATTTAAAAAAACGAAAATTAAATAAAGGAGCAAAGATCGCGGTAATCTCTGGGTCTGCTTCTTGCTCTCTAAGACCGCTTTCAACAAGCCCACATTCCAGATCTGCAAAAGTCAAAAGCCCAGTCAAAGGTAATTAAATGCTAACCCTAAGTTTTTAATATAAATAAGCAGTCAGTCCACAGTAAATGACAGAAACCAAGGCAGACAATCACTGCGAAATTACCAAAAAATAGGATTAGAGTTTCACATCGAAACCCTAATCCACTAAACACGGTTCTAAAATCTAGGTGACGGCAAGAGTGGTTCGAAGGTATCACAGTTGCAGTCGGTCACTATTACTCGAACAAACACGCAAGGGAATCAAAACAGAGGCTGGAGTTGTAGGTTGGTATTCAAAACCTAAGTTTCTTTTTATGTCCATGTGGTTTGTTTAAAATAGGATTCATTCATTGTTAGAACTGAGAACGAACGTCAAAATGTAACCATTATTGGAATAGTTTTCAGACCACGTTTTTTCTGTCTAATATTCTGTTTGTCTTGAAATAATGCTTAAAAAAACTAGTTCGGCTTGCTGTAATTTCAGATCAAAGTTTTTTAGTAAAAACAAATATACTCAGAAACCCAAAAATACCATATCAGAAACTGCTTGATTTAAAAAAATAAAAAATAAAAATAAAAAAGGGGAAACGAAGGGAATCCGAAAGATAACAGGGGAAGAAATGAAGCTCGCCGGCGGGATTCCCTTCGCCGGCGCCTCCCCCCCGGTCGTCCTCTCCAAATCGCCATGAAGCCATCTCCAATCGTCCAAAAACCGAACCCCAAAACCACAAATTAGAACCATGAATAGAACCGAAAGAAGGTAGAAGAAAAAGAGTGCAAACCGAAATGGAAAGAGGAACAACCCTTGGTCCATGATTTCCGGCTTTCAGGCGCGATCTCCGCCCCTGTTCTCTCCACAAACGGCGCCGGAAATTTCCCCCCCGCCACTGCGAGTTGGCTGCGGCGCAGCCAAGGTGAAGGGAGACTGGGTCAGGTGTTTAGGTTTTGTTTTGGGTAGGGTTAGCCATTTATATCAGAGCGCTATCTACACCCCCTTTGTTCATGCGCGCACCCCTCCCCCACTTAAGCCCAGTTTCGCATACTGGGCCCTCCTATGCGAACTGGGCTTTCCTTTTTACACCCCTTATTATTTATACAGACCCCTGCGACTAATAAAACCCCGATTTACTATGTTCCCCCCTGTTTCACTTTTAATTCTTTTCCAACGCAAATGTGAATAATTTTTCTCGCGAAATTAAATAAACGGCTAAGTCGGTTGTACAACCGGGTTAGTCATTATTTTAGGGCCAATGAGTCGCATACTGATTAGAACCCTACAAACCTAACAAATGCGAATAAACTATTTTTCTAAAAATAAGCGGCTAAGTCGGTTGTACAACCTGTTAGTCATTATTTTAGGACAATGAGTCAGATTCAAGAACCACGAAAACTTAATAAATGCGAACGAACCATTTTTCCAAAAAGTAGGGGACTAAGTCGGTTGTACAATCGGGTTAGTCGGCGTCCTAGGAATCGATGAGTATGCAGCATAAATAAAGAGTCCTAGGACCCCTACACTAAAAAACACCCACCAACAAACTTTTTTCAGGAAGAACTACGTGGCTTTGATTCCTCCATTGCATCTGGAGTTACGTAGGAGCAAGACTCAACTCTTGTCAAGCACTAAAAACAAAAATTTAAATAAGTCTTTTTACAAACAAAAGGGTAATCATTAAGTAAATCTTAATTAATTAGACAATGGATGTCGTGGGGTGCTAATACCTTCCCCACACATAACGACTCCCGAACCCTAACAATGCTTTGTCCTAAAAAGGGATTTTCCGAATTTGCCCTTAAACTAAAATTTGGTGGCGGCTTCCTTTGAACCTTCGAAGAATCCTTTCCCAGATTTTTCGGTCGCTACAGCTGGCGACTCCACTGGGGACTTAATTTTTTAGAGAGTCAAAACCTAGTCTAATTATTTAGGATTAATTTAATTTTTACCCTTCCCTTATTTATTTATTTTTGCATGTTATACTTTTATGTGATATATAAACCCTAGGGTAGAAGACGATATTTGTATGAATGGTTATTTTGTTTTGCTGACTTTTGGGTTATTTTAAACTGCTCCTACACACATTACACATCACACACATGTGAGAAAAGTCCTCTACCCGGACTCGAGCATAAACCTAAGTTAGAACGAGATTGTGTAGTGATGGCCTGCGGGACGTACGTCTCGTTGGGTGGTCACGAAAATCTCACCTACAGTTTGATTTCTTTTGAGGATGCTATCCCTTCTAATAGCTTGCCTATTGTTGGGGTCAGCGTTCTTGACTGGGGTCCTTGGCTCTAGGAACCATGTGTAGGATTCTTTAGAACCACCCTTGTGAGGTTCACTATAAAGGAAACTTTAGACCCACTCCATAAGATACCTTCCTAGGTTCACAAACACTAGTGGAAAAAGGACATTAAACAGCACCATTTAGTATCGGTTGTTTGAACAGCCGATACTAAATGTTGACGCGGTGGCAATTTTGAAATTAAATGAAAGATTTCAATTTTCACGCCTACATTTAGTATCGGTTGTTTAAACAACTGATACTAAATGTGTATCACAAATCGGTTGTTTAATCAATTTTCAATTTTCATCAGACGTTTAGTATCGGTTATTAAAACAACCGATACTAAATGTGTATCACAACCACATTTAGTATCAGGTATTTTAACACCCGATACTAAAGGTCCTTTCTATTTCACGCGTTAGTTCTCGTTCTCTCTCACTCAAACACTCTTTCTCTCACTCTCAGCTTTCTTCTCTCGCGAGTCTCTCTCGCACAAACAGATCTCACCTGAATCTCTCAACCTCGCCGGCCTCCTCTCTGCGCTCGTTCTTCTCTTCATCGCCTCCGTTCTTCTTTTTTTCGCTGCCTCTCTGTTTCTTCTCTTCGCTGTCTCCGTTCACTCTCGTCGTCTCCGTTTCTACTCTCGGCGTCTCCGCTCACTCTCTCGCCGCTCTCTCTCTCGCCTCTCGCTCAACTCAACGCTCTCCAAGCCAACAACAACGAAGACAACTCTCTCGCACTGGTTTGTATTCTCCTCTTCTCGATTTTAGTTCGGTGAAACCCTAAAAAGAACACAACTCTCCTCTTCTCTGATTCTCCTCTTCTTTGATTGGAAACCCTAAACTCAGTGTTGTTTTTTGTTGTATTTGATTTAAGGCTACTCTTGCTGATACCTTTCTTGCCGACCTCGATGAACTTTTTGATAACGAGGCTGAAGTTCACGTAAGTGTAGTTTTTTCGGTTTCCCCTCAGTTTTATTAAGCTTGTAAGATTTGAAGGATATTGTTTTTTCTTTTTTGTGGTAAAATTGATGAGTAACGTGATTCCTTTTTATCTCAGGAGGATAATGATGTCGATTCCTTTTTCTTTTTACTATTTTGGTGAGGTTAGTACTGTTATTATTTTCAAATGAAAGAATTTTGGAATTGGCGCAGCAACCGAAGCTGCTAGACACACTTCTTTGTGGTTCTATAGTGCTGCTTACTTGGTTTTTGAGCCTCTGTCGAAAATCCTTTGTTATTTGAAGACAGAAGAGTACTATTGCCTCATAGGCTGAAACTGATAATGTTCTTCATGTCTTTATTCATTTACCATGCCTGGAACTTGGATGTAAAAGATGGAATATTTCATGTCCTCTTTTCCATTTATAATTTCTTATGAACTGAATTTTTGTGCTTGTATGGTAAAAGCTAATAGTGAATCTTGCCTTATCCTTTCTATACTCAAGATCTTGCTGCATCTTAATCGTGATCCCTTTCATTCATTTAGCTAATAGTGTTTTTATGTTTGTTTATTGAATTTGTTGTAGCTTTCTGAATCCGGCTGACAGCAACAACCCTAAGCTTCGACAATGGCTGTGCAAGGCAGAAGTCAGGTAGTAACTCTGTTCTTTACCCTCTTGTTATTTATATACATCATAACCTGTATCTATCTCTAATTACCTTATCCTAATTTGATGTCAGGCACCAAATAAGCATCACTAAGAAACAATCAAATAGGAAAAAAAATTTGTTTTGTTTTGCATAAGAAAAAAAAACAGAGAAGTAGGTACTAGGTAGACAGAAACTCTGTTTTCCTGGTCTATGGGTTTTAGGAGATGGGTTTTGGATGGGAAGGGAGGTCTTATTTTCCTTTTGTAAGTTAAGTTACTTATACAATGTTTATGAAAAAAGAATGAAGAGTGATTGAAATGTTTTATCATCATCTAACACCTTTCTAAGTTAAGGAGGTTTTAAATTTTTTCTGAAAAAGGAATGAAGTGTGATTGAAATGCTATATGATCAACTTTCAATGTTATTCCTTCCGTTTTTTAAAATGTCAAATATATATTAAAATATAGACTTAGGCCTCACAAACCCTATCCTCTCCTAAATCCTCCAAAATCTCCCTCCCAAACAGATCCTTAGCCTTTTAGCTACAAGGCTCCAACCGAACAAAACATGTGCTAGGATCATTTCTTCTTTTGGATAGATACAATGCAAGTGTATAATACTTATTATCTAGGAGATCCTTGGTACACAATTTCAAACTCAAAGATACAAACAATTGGTCATTTGTGGAAGTTAGTTAGCGCTTTACTCAGCATCTAAAATTGATCTTTGTTTGGAATGTATATTGAACAACAATATAATCATATACCTGGGTACCAAACACGAGCATCTAATTCAAATATTTAGCTTATCAAGGGATCCTTATATCTAGATCAAGACAATGGTGTTTCAAATAACTTTTCTAAAATAACTTCTATTAAGCAGGTGATGCTGGTTAGGATAGGGATGCATGAGTGTATGCATTTTGTAAGGGATGGATGCTTGATTGGCTTGGTTATCGAAAATGACTCTTGCTTTGCAATCATTTTGCTCCTCTAGAAGCAGTTGCAATATTGGAATTGTTTTTTAGGGACTTGTGGCAGCTTAGCTATTAGAAATGTAGACAAATTTTGTGGTTAATCTTATTTTCCTGAAGGGATTGGGGAGTCTTCAGTTTATATACAATTAGCTTATCTGTATCAATGCCTTGGTGTACTCTTGCTTGATGTATCCTTTTATTTCCTTACAGGGAGAGAGATACGGACAGAGATGGGAAGGTTAATTTTAAAGAGTTTTTCCATGGGCTCTTTGATTTGGTTAGAAGCTATGATGAAGAAAGTCACAATGATTCAGACCATTCTCATGATTCAATGTATGCTTCAGCTATGAGTTGATGGTTTTGGAATTGGTTTGCTTAGTTAACTATTATTTGGTCTTCATAACACATTGAATTTAATCATTTTTGCTCAACTCTGTCCTTCAATGAATCACATAGAATACATTGCTCAATCCTATTATGAGTTTGTTAGTTTTAACTTGATTTTCCATATACTCCAATGAGCCTTAATCTCATGGTATTTTTCTTTTCAGGTGATTTTGTTGCACATCAAATTCACAGTCTTGTTAATGCCAAATGGATCGGATCGAATTCACAGTCCTGGTGTTATAACTGTTTCATCAAATAATGGTTCAATACACAAAGTTATAAAAACCAGAAAGTTGGAAATTTTGAATTCTCCCAGTTTCAATGCGAATTTTTTGTGTAAGAAACTTGTAGAACTTATAGGATTAATAACTTGTATTGTATGATATTAAATTTCAATAGAATTTTAAGTACTTTTAAGAATTATTACTATCTGGAAATAACTTTGTATATCAGGATTTTATAAATTGGCAATTGATATCTATTAATAGTGTCAATTAAAAGTTATTTGGAAATAACATGTAAGATGACCGTTGCTAAAAGTCACCAAAAGTGACATTTAGTATCGGTTTTTTAAATTAACCGATACTAAAAGTGACATTTAGTATCGGTTATTTAAATAACCGATACTAAATGTCACTTTTAGTATTGGTTAATTTGAAAAACCGATACTAATGTCATTTTTTAGACAGCAAACACAATGTTAAAGTGACATTTAGTATCGGTTATTTAAATAACCGATATTAAATGTCATTTTCTAGACAGCAAAAACAATGTTGAAAACACTATTAGTATCGGTTATTTAAATAACTGATACTAAATGTCACTTTTAGTATCGGTTATTTAAAAACCGATACTAAATGTCATTTTTAGACAAAAACACAATGTTAAAGTGACATTTAGTATCGGTTATTTAAATAACCGATACTAAATGTCACTTTTAGTATCGGTTATTTAAATAACCGATACTAAATGTCAATTTTTAGACAAAGAAACACAATGTTGAAAAGACATTTAGTATCGGTTATTTAAATAACCGATACTAAAAAGTGACATTTAGTATCGGTTATTTAAATAACCGATACTAAATGTACGTTTTCAAGACATAAAAATCACCAAAAAAACGTCATTTAGTATCGGTTTTTTGAAAATCCGATACTAAAAGTCACATTTAGTATCGGTTATTTAACCGATACTAAATGTCAGACATTTAGTATCGGTCGAATTAGTATCGACAGATAACCGATACTAAAAGTGCAAAACAACCGATACAAAAAGTCTTTTCTGCACTAGTGAAAGGAGCTTTATACCCTTGCATTCAAATGAACATTAATGCATACCGTCTTTTGTCCAAAAAAAAATTTAAAAATCAAAAAGTCAAAAATCAAAATCATTATTTACTACATTTTTAGAAAATATCCCACATGCATTTTTCTTTTTTTTCTTTGCATAACAAAAAAAAAACAACAAGATAAATATCTTATGTTGCGTACATTTTTATGACCGCCTGAGAATTAAAAGCTTTATTTTGGAGAGAAGCCATGCATGCTAAAGTCAAAGCTAAACTTTGTACTTTACTCTCCAAATGTAAACTTATAATTCCCCGACGCGACAAATAAATCATATATTATCATTTCATACACATACACATACATTACATTCGCATTTCACATACATTCATTCTCATTTCATGCGCATTCATTCATTTGCATACTTACATCATGCATTATAAAAACAAAAACAAAAAAAACATAATTTTAGAGAAAGATGGTGATGAGAGGTGAGACATTCTTGTGAGATAAATAATTCTTTGTGAAAAAGTTTAGTCATACTTAGTTGCAAGCTCAAGGTGTTTCAAGGCACTCAATTTTTCAAATTAGCAGCTCGTTACAAAGCGTTGCATCTCATCCACCCCATGATGAATGACCAAAATAGTCCATCAAAATTTCATTCATGTTAAAACTGTTGTTAACTCTTTACGAAGCATTCGTGTAGTAATTTGTGTATGACATGTGACTTCATTCTTGTTTGAGTCAGTTGATATCCCTACCTCGTCATCAACCCCCGTCCGAGTCTAATCCTGCCCCGACCACCCTAAAGTACATACTCCCCTAGCTAGTCGACTTTTTGGTTTGCTCACTATTGAAATAACACCTGAGGCCCTCACACTGGGGCAAATTTGTGATCTCCAAAATACCTTGTCAACATTGTATTCCCTTGGTGCAAGTCCTTTACAAAAATCAAAAAGGTCCGTTAGGTTGAAAACTCGTAAGAGCGGCCTAAGCAAAAATTAGGGCACACAAAAAAGGAGAAATAAAGAAAAAAGAGCAAGTATATAAAATAAGTAAATTATTGTCTTTAAGTTATTTTTTTGAGAAAACAAGCAATCATGATTTGAAAAGTTGAGCCATCTTTCCATATCCTCAAAAATCCTTTACCACCCATCTTAAGCCAAAATCCAAAGAAACTTCCAATCACCTTAGACAAAGATCTATCTCACATCGAAAATTGTGTATCACCTTTATCAGCTCACCCAGCTCAAAAGAATTAGAAACAAAAATCACAAAAGAGTGAAGTCAAAAAAAAAAGGATTGAAAACCCCCCAAAAAAAAAAAAAAGTAAAAGTAGGGAGCTGATATTTCGTACAATTAAACGCATAAGAGATCCTTGTCTGAAATAAACCCTCAAACACTTCCCAATGTCCTATCCTTCATTAATCCAACTAAACCGATCCATTCTACCACGAGACATAGACCCTCAAACACTCCTTTGAGCCTAATAAACCCTTCTTTCATAAGCCATTAACCATTAGCCAAACTACACTGCTGAACAAAAATCATTTGTCTAATCAATCCTCAAACCCTTCCTTTGGCCTCAATATCCTACCCTCCACAAACCCTTGGCCAAGTGACAATCCTAAACAGGTACGTTCTAACATGAGGCACATCAACTACTGTCTCAATAAAACCTCAAACACTCATTTGAGCCTAATAACCATTTCCTTCATAAACCATTAACCATCAGCCACATTACAACTCCAAAAATCCATTCTGATCAATGACCGATTGCTTTTGTTTTCTCAAAGTTCTAATCTTAGGACAAATAAGTTTATTTATTTACAATATGTTTGCTCAAAAAAAAATGTATCTCAAAAAAAATAAAAAACTCAAATAAAGGAAAAATCAGAGGACTTGCACTATAAAATCCATCCAAGCTACAATTATACCAAGACAGGGTCTATTGATCACCAAGTGTAGCTTTCATCATAGCAAGCTCAAGACCATCATAGTCTGAGAGTCATTCTCAAAATAACCAAAAGTTCATGCTAGGATCGTTACCTAGATCCTAAAGTGGGGCACCCCTTTTACCATCTATTCCATTTGAACTTGGGGAAATTTGTCCAGTATCCATCCCATGCCACTCCCAGTCTATATATAGCCGCATTTGACCATCTCCAAAAACCCATAACCCTAACTCCGTCACCTTTCCCAATCTCACTAAAGCCAACCATTCGAAATACCATTCCAAGTGGGGCAATCCTGTCGCTCTTCACTCCACCTTCAAATGGGAAAATTCACCCTACACCCATCTCATCCCCTTGCCATATTCACAGCCAAAAAACCATACCGGGGCAATTTCTCAAATCACTATCCTAAATGTTTCTACTCTAGTCGGGGCAATATTGTCCTTACCATAATTAGGGAAACATCAAACTCTATGGGTTGAGACAACATCTCCTACTTGCCACCTTTCATTCCAAAGCCAATGCCTTCCCAATTCATCATCTTCTACACCCCTAGCTTGTCACCACTAGACAGGGGCAAGTTATTCACTCACCGTCATCAAATCTAAATTGGGGTAGTCCTGCATTTCTTGGCTTGGGAAAACCTACCTTTCATGACCTTGACAAAGACCAGTCAGTCATTCACCCCTTCATGTGCCACAAATGTCCACACCCTAGGTCTTTAGCACCCCAAGTTAACTGACTCACTCATCTATATCCGCACTACTATACATCTTCACAAAACAATGCTTCAGAGAGAGAAAACACAAGTTGATCATATGATGCTAAAAATCCACTTAGGTAACTTTGTAGACCTAAAGCTTCGGTCATCATGGGGCATCAAAATGGAAGAGAAAAATGAGCGAGCTTGCAAATACTTTTTCACATCAGTGTCTGTAAATAACAACATTGAGATTGCTGAAGTATCGAATCAAAACTATTCTTTTCAAAGAATGATCAATATTCACCTCTGCTTCTCGCATCTAAAGTCTCACATCTCATCATTACCAAAAATGTTTTTATACCCCAATCACTCATATCACATCATATCATGTCATATCATATCATATCATATCATATCATATCATATCATATCATATCATATCATATCATATCATATCATATCATATCATATCATATCATATCATATCATATCATATCATATCATATCATATCATATCATATCATATCACATCACATCATATCATATCATATCATATCATCACCTCATGCACCATAGTATTTGCACCCGAGCATTTCATTTGCATCATTTTCACATTTGGCATTCTTCATTTTTCAAAAAAAAAAAAAAAAAGCGAAAAAGCAATAAGCAAAAGAGAAGGAAAAGGCATTCCACATCCTACCGTATACCAATCATTGCTTGCACCATTAATTGCTTCATCAAACGTAGATTGGTTTTCCTTTCTCGGTAGATGCATTTGTTAGGTGTGCTCGGATAAACACGATCGGTGTTAGTCCCTATTTTATTCCTCTAATATCGCTTTTTAAGCGTTGATCTCATATCATATCACGGATCACCAAGTTGATCCTCGGACTTAGTGTGGTCCTTCAGAGCACTACGCCCTTCGATGCCCTAAGTGGCCCAGTCGCAAACGTCGTAGTCGAGCCCGACGGACCTTCCGGACCCGCGTGGTCCTTCGGACTAGCCGTGTCGACCTAAGACATGGTGGGCGTCCTCTATTGGTCAACATATCGATTCGGATCTGATCTTGACCCCGGCCGCCGAATCTAAAGGCCTCTCGGATCGTTTTACTAGTATCTGTAGCTAGTAGCGCTCCTTCAGACCACGATGGTCCTCTATTAAGGCCTAGGCAGCCTTCTAAACCCCGAGTGGTCCTTCAGAGCCTTAGTGCTCCTTCAGATCCCGAGCGATCCTTCATTTTGTTCTCGGTTAATGCGCCAAGTGTTAATCGTTCCTCCTTCATTCTCAAACCCTTCGCTTCCTCCTAAACGAACAAAATTGACGTCTATTCTATCTTTATTTCTATTTCTACTACGAAAAATTGAATGCATTTCACCTTCTCTAGTAAAATATAAATAAAGAGGGGCAGCTGTTATACCCCAATTTTGTCTGTCCTCTTTTTTGTTTTAGTCGTTTAATTTATTTTGAGTAAAAGCGTCAAAAGAGCTAATTTAATTTTTATTACAATTTAGGAGTATCCAAAATGTCCCAATCTCTAAAATACGAAAAAAAACAATAATCAAAAATACAAAAAATATAAAAAAACGAAAATTAAATAAAGGAGCAGCATCAGTAATCTCTGGGGTCTGTTCTTGCTCTCTAAGACTGCTCAGCAAGCCCACATTCTAGATCTGCAAAAGTCAAAAGCCCAGTCAAAGGTAATTAAATGCTAACCCTAAGTTTTTAATATAAATAAGCGATCGACCCACAAGAAAATAGCGAAACCAAGGCGCATAATCAACTGCGAAATTACCAAAAAATAGGATTAGAGTTTCACATCGAAACCCTAATCCACTAAACACGGTTCTAAAATCTAGGTGACGGCAAGAGTGGTTCGAAGGTATCACAGTTGCAGTCGGTCACTATTACTCGAACAAACACGCAAGGGAATCAAAACAGAGGCTGGAGTTGTAGGTTGGTATTCAAAACCTAAGTTTCTTTTTATGTCCATGTGGTTTGTTTAAAATAGGATTCATTCATTGTTAGAATCGCGAAACGAACGTCAAAATGTAACCATTATTGGAATAGTTTTCAGACCACGTTTTTTCTGTCTAATATTCTGTTTGTCTTGAAATAATGCTTAAAAAAACTAGTTCGGCTTGCTGTAATTTCAGATCAAAGTTTTTTAGTAAAAACAAATATACTCGAAAACCCAAAATACCATATCGTAAACCGCTTGATTTAAAAAAATAAAAATAAAAAGGGAAAACGAGGAATCAGAAGATAACAGGGAAGAAATGAAGCTCGCCAAGCGATTTCCTTCGCGCGCCTCCCCGGTCCGTCCTCTCCAAATCGCCATGAAGCCGCTCAATCGTCCAAAACCGAACCCCAAAACCACAAATTAGAACCATGAATAGAACCAGAAAGAAGGTAGAAGAAAAAGAGTGCAAACCGAAATGGAAAGAGGAACAACCCTTGGTCCATGATTTCCGCCAGGTAGCGATCTCCGCCTGTTCTCCCACAAACGCAGCGGAAATTTCCGCCCGCCATCGCGAGTTAGGCTGCTGCAGCAGCAAGGTGAAGGGAGACTGGCCTCGGGTTTTTAGGTTTTGTTTTGGGTAGGGTTAGCCATTTATATCGTAGCGCTATCTACACCCCTTTGTTCATGTGCGCACTCTCCCCACTTAAGCCCGGTTCGCATCACCGGGCCCTCCTATCTGAACCGGGCTTTCCTTTTTACACCCTTATTATTTATACAGACATACCCCTGCGACTAATAAAACCCCGATTTACTATGTTCCCCCCTGTTTCACTTTTAATTCTTTTCCAACGCAAATGTGAATAATTTTTCTCGCAAAATTAAATAAACGGCAGAGTCGGTTGTACAACCGGGTTAGTCATTATTTTAGGGCCAATGAGCTGTACAGTTCAGTAACCCTACAAACCTAACAAATGCGAATAAACTATTTTTCTAAAAAATAAACGGCTAAGTCGGTTGTACAACCGGGTTAGTCATTATTTTAGGGCCAATGAGCTGTACAGTTCAGTAACCCTGAAAACTTAATAAATGCGAACGAACCATTTTTCCAAAAAGTAGGGGACTAAGTCGGTTGTACAATCGGGTTAGTCGGCGTCCTAGGAATCAGTGAGCTGTACAGTTCAAAGAGTCCTAGGACCCCTACACTAAAAAACACCCACCAACAAACTTTTTTCAGGAAGAACTACGTGGCTTTGATTCCTCCATTGCATCTGGAGGTACGTAGGAGCAAGACTCAACTCTTGTCAAGCACTAAAAACAAAAATTTAAATAAGTCTTTTTACAAACAAAAGGGTAATCATTAAGTAAATCTTAATTAATTAGACAATGGATGTCGTGGGGTGCTAATACCTTCCCCACACATAACGACTCCCGAACCCTAACAATGCTTTGTCCTAAAAAGGGATTTTCCGAATTTGCCCTTAAACTAAAATTTGGTGGCGGCTTCCTTTGAACCTTCGAAGAATCTTTTCCCGGATTTTTCGGTCGCTACACTCTTGTAATTCTAGTTGTAATAACCTGCGGATGTTCCCATAAGTCTTGTCGAAGGACCGAAGCTCAATAGGACCCAATAGAGAAGCATACTCCTTCAAACTAGTTACATCAATTTTCTTTACAATGGGGAACCTCGAATTGAATGCAGTTTTGCCTTTTGATTCCATGTTGCTTCTTACACACCTATGACAATGGTTCAGTGTTATGTTGCGATCTCCGGCAAACAAACTTTAATGCATGAAGAATGCAAATGACAAATTTTTTCAAGATTTTGTTAGATGCAAATGCAATGGTGCGAAATGATGTGAATGCGAAATGATGTGGATGCGAAATGACATGGAAAAATGGTAATAAAATGCGGTTTAATTGGTGGTACTTCGAACATTTTCGAAGATACACGCTGCATGCCACCTCATGTAGGTGTTTATGAAAGAAAAATTACAACTTTCGAAATAAAGTTTGAGGAAAAGGAATGCTTAAGCTAAATGCAACAAACAAAGGCGTGCCCCACGTGTCCTACGAATGGTGGGAATCCTAGGGTCTAAAGTCGACGAAAATGGTAATCCTCCCATGTAGGTTCTAATCACTTCCTCACAATGGCAACCAAGAGCTAAAGTCTTCCTCATGATAACACCCACAATCGTAGAAAGCTACCGAGTGTGAGGCATCATGACAAAGCGTACTATTGGGCGGAACTTTCATGAGAGCCATACAGACAAAGGTCTACGAATGACAGTCACTAGTCGTTCCCACTCTCCTAGGTTTTTGTTCAGACCTTGGGTTTTAGGCCCCACTCAACGCTCACAAGTATAGGGTGTGAAGTGTGTGTTGAGGGCACGAAACTTAGAAATAACTACCCTTCCCCCACCTGCAAATGAAAACCCAGAACAGTCCAGACAAAAGCAAACAATAACATGTTGTCTACCCTAAGGTTTAATATCAAATAAGCCAGCCTAGAGTTCCAACAGCAACCAATTGCATTGCTTACCTCAAGAAAGGGAGCCGAGAAGGGGGGAACATGATAATAGTGGGGAAATACATGGAGGAACTAAGCATACAGGCAAAGAAGATAAGAGGGAAAACATTCATAGCAGAGGAAGAAGCAAATGCATATGAATGCAACAATGCTTGTATGCGAAAGAAGAAGAATAGAGGCAAAACAAGATATTCAAATCAAACACACAAATCACATATTTAATTAATTAGGCTCGACCCTCTTTTGAAATTTTTTTCTTTTAGTCCCCAGTGGAGTCGCCAGCTGTTGCGCCCGAAAAAAACGTTTTAAAACAATGAAGTCGCCACCAATATTTTTTATAAGGAAAATATTGAAGAAAAACCTTTTTGGAAGGCGGATGGTCTTTTGGAAAACCGGAAGATTTTGGGTTCGGGGGTCGGGTAGGCATGGGGAAGGTATTAGCACCCCACATCTCCTTTCTACTGAAAGGGAGCCTTTAATTAATCGTGTGATTTTAAGTGTTGATTTGAAAAATACTTAAATTTGCCTCTTAATTGAAAAAGACTTAATGAAAATTTTATTTGCGGCGCTCGACGAGAGTTAGCCGCTTTGGTTTTTTGAAAGGAAAAATGTTTTTAGTTTATTGTGCTTGACGGAGGGGATCCGCTCCTACGTATCTCCCGGTGCGATAGAGAATTCAAAGCTACGTAGTTCTAGGTTTTATTTTGTATCTTGTTTAATTGTGAAAACCGAGCTTTCTTGATGATCAATTGAGCGAAGGCTCCAAGTGACCACTATTAGCACTCTATTGTTAATAATCATGCAAGCAAAGGCTTCGCAGGACCACTAACAAAGTTTTTTTTGATTTATTGAAAGTTTTTAGGCAAATTAGGCATTCATGATGATCAATTGAGCAAAGGCTCCAAGTGATCACCCCTAGTTCCTCATTGTTAATAATCGTGCAAGCAGAGGCTTCGCAAGACCACCAACAAAGTTTTTTGATTTATTGAAAGTTTTTTAGAAAAATTAGGCGTTCATGATGATCAATTGAGCAAAGGTTCCAAGTGATCACCACTAGTTCCTCATTGTTAATAATCGTGCAAGCAGAGGCTTCGCAAGACCACCAACAAAGTTTTTTGATTTATTGAAAGTTTTTTAGAAAAATTAGGCGTTCATGATGATCAATTGAGCAAAGGCTCCAAGTGATCACCACTAGTTCCTCATTGTTAATGATTCATGCAAGCAAAGGCTTCGCAAGACCACTAACAAAGTTTTGATTTAATGAGAAATTATTTGAGTTGAAAAAGAATAAAAAAAAACGAGAAAAAGGGTGAAAATTGCAAAATGGGGGTGTTAGTAGTCGTAGGGGGTTGTATAACCGAACAGGGGTGCAAGTAAAAGGCCCAGTTTGCGTTTTTTGGCTGTTTGGGCGCTGCTGGCCAGAAAAAAAAAGGAATGTGCGTATATAAGGTATTTTTAGGGTTTTGAAACCCTCATTTATTCCTTCCCTCAATTTGCGCCGCACCAGCCTCCATAGAGAGAGAAACGGCGCCTTGTGAGAGATGAGGGAGAGAGAGGTCCGATGAAGGTGGTTGTTGGATCGGTTTGAGAGAGAGAGCAAGTGTGACGGCAAGGGAGACTCCAGTGGCCTTTGCGAACGGAGTGGGGGGATTTTTCACGGCAGTCTTACGGCAAGGGAGCGCCGGAGAAGACGATGCCTGCGGTGGTGGGTTTCACCGACGACACTCACGTTTCCAGGCTCGTTTCTTTCGATCTATTCCTTCTCTTTTCGGTTTCTGTTTCGGTTCCTCTCACGTTCTTCCTCTCTCCTTGTTCCTGCCTCACTCTCATTCTTCTCATCTCTCTTTCACTGTTAAAACAGTTTTTTGGTTTCTTTTGTTTTTTTTATTTTTATTTTTGTGTGACTGTTACTGGTTTTAATCAACATCTAATCTATTCAAAACTAAAAACACAAAACAGATCGGAATTCATACTTATTTTACATCACAGATCTGTTAAAAGAGGATAACATGTCTACGTCATTTTTCTTTCTTTTTATCATGGCATATCAAACACAGACTACACAGCACATTCGTTTAGAGATTAAAACATTCACCAACCTGACTTCTGAATTACGACTTGAAAGAACACGATCTGTGTTGTTGTGGACTGCTATTTGATGATTCTCTTCGCTTTACGTCTTTGCGGGTGTTCAAAAATTTTTGACTACTTCTCTGATCTCAAAGTGTGTTTAGGTGATTAGGGTTTCAGTGTAAAACCCTAATCCTTTTTCGGTGATTTTTTTACCTCGAAATTCGTGTCTGTTGACTGACCCTTGAAACTGCTTTTATATTAGAATTCTAGGTCAGAGCATTTAATTTTGTTTAACCGGGCTTTGATTTTTTCAGATTTGGAGTGGAGCGGACCGGCCCATGCTTGAGAGCAAACATTTCTTTGGAACCCCGATTTGCTTATTCTTTGCCTTTTATTATTTTTTTGTATTTTCGGATTTATTTATTTTTGTATATTTTGTGTTATTATTTTTTGTATTTTTTGGACATTTGGACATTTGAACACTTTTAATTTTAATAAAAATTAAATAGGTTTTTTTTTGACATTTTTGGATTATATAACTCTTTTAAACTGTAAATAAAACTAAATAGAATTTTTGGCATTTTTGGACTATACATATATACTCAAAATAAATTAACTGCACAAGATAAGATTAATAATAAGAAAAAGAGTCGGGCCAAACACAAAGACGAGAACGGGCCCGACTAGACAAATACGCTAAAACGAGACCCAAAATAGAAGAAATGAGCTCATTAACTAAAAACACTAAAACTGACTCAGAATTGTATTCTTAAGCCTGAACTGAGAAGACGAGCTAAATTTCTAGAAAAAAAACGACTTTTGGTAGACCTACTTATGTACGACTAAACCCAAATACGAAGATTAAATTGAAGAACGCACGAAAAGATCGATCATTCGCGTGCCTGCCTAATTTAAACAACGGTATTTTAGTTGAGTTGGATCACTGAAATTGGCTTAAGTTAAAAAAGAACGGACAAAATTAGGGTATTACAACTGTTACCGAACTGCTGGGGATTTCTGAGAGGATTCGAGTTAGCTATGAAGTACCTCGGTAGGAAGCCAACAACTCGTATTCAAAGAATTGTCTTTGTGTTCTTGCGCTATGGCGCTCGTGTTTGCGTTTTTGTGTCCGAAGTCGCGTATTGCGTTTTGTGTCTAAAAAAAGCGTATTGCGTTTTGTGTCTAAAACTGTGTTGCGTTATGTGTCTAAAACTGTGTTGCGTTTTGTGTCTGAAGCTGCGTTGCGTTTTGTGTCTAAAACTGTGTTTCGTTTTGTGTCTCAAACTGTGTTGCGTTAAGTGTCTAAAACTGTGTTGCGTTTTGTGTCTGAAATTGTGTTGCGTTAGGGCGCCATGTTGCTGCCCTGTGTGGTTGTGTTGCCACTGGGCACCAGTTTGGGTCTTTGACCACTTTATTGTTGATGTTGTTGATGATGATAGATCTAATGACCAAATTATGATGATGATGATGATGATGATGATGGGTCTATGACCTTTTATTTGATGTTAGTGTTGATGTTGTTGTGTCACTTAGATGGCTATGAATGTTGATTGTCCATGGTGTCACATGCATTTATTCGAGTGATATAAGGCTTCGGCCTTCGAGCTATAGATGATGATGATGCTCAAAAGCGACGATATGCCCGATTGGCAAATTTATTTGATGATGGTACCTCATGCATATGCCCGATGTGGGTTGCATTTCATACATATATTCATATCATTGTGATATTTCCTTGGTAGTTATATATATGGATGTGGTAGTTATATATGTATTGATGTGGTTGTGTAGTAGTTGATGTAGTGCCGTACTTGTTGCACCCCGAAAAATCCGGTTTGGGTTTCTCAATGTACAACGTGGGAAAATTTTGAAGCCGCCACCAATATTTTAATTTTAAGACCAGAACATTGAAAAAAGGTCTTTTGAACAAGGCGGATGGTCTTTTGAAAACTAGAGATATAGGTTCGGGGGTCGATTACGTGTGAGGAAGGTATTAGCACCACACACGTCATTTCTACCGAAAGGGAACCTCTAACTAAGTGTGTGGTTTTAACGTTTGATTTGAAAAATACCTAGATTTGCCTATTTATTTCTTGTTTGAAGATGAATGGGAAAATTTAATGAAATTTTTTATTTTTGGCGCTTGACGAGAGTTGGCCTCTCGCTCCTACGTATCTCCTGGTGCGATGGAGAATTCAAAGCTACGTAGTTCTTGGTTGTCATGAAAAGGTTTTTGTTTTTGTTTTTTTTATCTTTTTAGTGAGTTTTCGAAATAGGACGAGTATTCAGCGAATGATTAAACTAACAAAGGTTATGGGTAATCACCACGAGTACTCTTGAAAAATGGGAGTCACCGCCACTAGTCGATTTAACAAAGGTTCTCGATTGACCGTTAGTAGCGACTTCGTTTTTATTTGATCTTTTGAAAATGGTTTTCGAAAGAGATTAATTAGCACGAATGATCAAACTAACCAAAGTTATGGGTGACCATCGCTTATTGTTCTTTGGAAAAAGACATTGCCACCAATGGCTAGACGAACAAAGGTTCTGATTAGCCAACAATGGGTTTAAAAATGATTCTTTTTTTGTTATGAAAAATGCTAATGTTTATGGTTGCGAAAATGATTTTTTATTTGTTGCGCTTGACGAGAACGTGGCTCGCTCCTACGTATCCCAAATGGGAATCAAAGCCACGTAGTTCTAATTTGAAGATGAAAATGTTTTTGAAAGGGTTTTGGAAAGGGGAAGAGCCACTACTAGAAAAAAGGCTTTTTATATCGGTTAAAAAAGGCTTTTCATATCGGTTCCGTAACCGATATAGATAAAGGGGATATTAAAAACAAGCGCTTTCTATATCGGTTAAAGAACCGATATGAAAAATATTTTATATCGGTTCCCATAGAACCGAATTATGGAAAGTCGCTTTTAAACCTATAAAACGCTTTTTTTATATCGGTTTCTTAGTTGAACCGATATTGAAAATCACTTTTTATATCGGTTATTTAAAGGAACCGATATGAAAAGTCTTTTTTTAAAAAATAAAAATAAAAAATTCCTCAATTGGATATACAGCAAACAACAAAATCTCAACAAATACAATATTTATATAAAAATACAAAGATCTCAAATTATACTCAATATCCATATCCAAATACAAAAAACGAATCTAATACACACACTATCTATAAGAGGAAATAATCCAACTCAGCAGTGAGTTGTTGAAAAAGATCAAATCCAAGCTAACCGTTGTTCTTTTTTGCCACTTAATCCTCCAACATCCCAAACCGAGATAAATAAAAACGCCAATCAGAAAACCAATCATACATACAAAGGAATGAGTAAGAAGTTTCAATATTTTACAAATGAAGTAGATTATCAATACAAATAACCACATTCATCTCAAAGATTAAAACAAAGTAACATGTGCATATGTACTCAACATTTAACTCACCAAAGGAGCCTTTGTCGATAACCGAGGATTGTAGCAACATGGTGGAATGAGTGAAATTTGTTCTGCATGGAACCACAACATAGTACACTTCAAAGTAGTGAAATAAATAGATACATAAATACATATGAATTAAGAAATGAATTACGGACCCATGCTTCAACAAAGAAGGACTAAGTCCAAGATAATAGGAGCAGCCTACAAGGAATCCTCGCATGTGTTGTGCATAACAATAGTGTTCTTTCCACCCATGAATATTTCAGGTGTACTCATCCGTTGCTCTCTTCTTTGCCACCACGTAAGGCACATACTACAAAAGCAACAAACCGAAAGTATTAAGGAACCGATGACCAAGTGACATAACACAAAACGTAAGTGAAATGAAATCAAGAGGCATATTCATCGCGACAAAAACTAATTCCAAGCTATTCCAAATTCCTCCTACTAAGAAAAGAAAAAACAAAGACAGACAAAATTTTGCAAAACAACTCAAGAAATCCAAACAACTTTATATGTTGGTTTAGCTAAGGATGTGAGTCTCAAGAAATCTTAAGTATGCACATATAAGATTTGACAATAATGCAACTAGTGCACACAGGTTTGAACATACATTGCACATTGGCACTTGTCATGAGTTTTTCAACATTAATACTTAGTGAAATCACTTGTCATGGGAATGTTTGGAAACAAGGATAGTGCAACAAGTTTCTTTCAAGCAATGATCATTTAAATACTTGTTGGCTAAGTTATGAGGGAGATCAACTTGCAATACAACATGTTAAGACATTTAGCAAAGAATGACACTTTGACATTGCAACATTTTGTTTAACACTTTCTAACGAATACCTCATTTTAAACAAGTGTTTAGCATGTTTTCATAAAGCACAAAACATCAATAAACATTTTAACTATCAGCCCAAATTGCAAAATTGTTAATGATCTCATATTTTCATAAGAGTGATTAGACCTAGGATTATGTGCAAAGCATATCTTATTTAAAACAAGGCACAAGCACATTCATGTTCGAGAGTAAAGTGTGATGGATATAATTAAACATTAAAGCTAGCATATATTGTATCAATCATCTTATCATTCATTCATATTTTTAAGACCACTCAATCAATATGATATAGTCAGAAGACTCATATAAATCATTATATGCTCTACAAAAGATTGAGTTATGAATATACCTCCTTGAGTAAGTTTCTTACTCGACTTGATGTCTTTGAGATTATCCTCAATACCTTTGTGGTATATCCTTATGTTCAACATTTGTACTTTGAGGATATTAGAATGATGTCGTAAGATAGAAATTCTTGTTGAATTCTCTTGACATTGGATAATTGCATTTTTATGAGAGTTGCTTTGTACATCATAATAAAGTCAACATCTTTTGGAGGCGAATTTGAACTTTGGATAATGCATTTTTATGATCAATAATCTTCTTAGAAGATTAAAGTCAACATCTTTTGGAGGCGAATTTGAACTTTGATAGACATGACTTGTTGTAGGATGGTGATTTGGAGACTCACATCCTTAGCTAAACAACTTTGATAGACATGACTTGTTGTAGGATGGTGACCGTGTGAAGTTTTAAAATCAAAAAGAGCAATTGTCACCGAGAAGATATAGAGATTAAATGAAACTAATAGATATAGATGCTCAACATAACTTATCAACAAGTCCAAACAGACACACAGATATATCGGCAAAAATGGGGAATGGTATTGAAGCAAATAAAGCTCCAAATTTACTCGAAAGACACAAGCAAAATATGCATTTTATTTTAAGTGATAACTATGGAATTTACATATTTATGTAACCCTATAGTTTGCTACTTGACCTAACATTGAGAAGAATATCATGAAACCAAAGAGAAACTCGAATGACCCTTCTGCACGCCAATATGATTGCTTCCTAGAAGTCCCACATTCTCTCTCACATCATGATCCTAAATGAATCAATTTTTGTCCCATATAAAGTAAAAACCATGAACTTAGAATGACGAAACAAAATTAACCTAACCCTGAATTTTTCCAACATAATTTCCGCCATCGCCTACCATCTATAAGCTTTATCCTCCAACAAATTCAGTAACATTTACAGATTATGTTTACTTACTAAGCCATGAAATTAGTACATTTATCTTCAAATAAGAGGTTTTTCATAATGCAACAGGGAGAAATGAGAGAGACGAAATGAATCGTGCACTGAAATTGTAAAACCCTACTTTGACGAAATGAATCGAACCTCATGTGCGTGAGAAGCAGCGATTTGGGAAAAGCGATTTGTGAAAAGAGAATTGGGGCGAAATGGAAGGAAGGAGACGAAATGGCGCAGCAAATGATTTTGGGAAAGGCTCCAACGAAAGGGATCCAACGACGACGGCGCAGCGCAAAGAAGAACGATAGGGTTTTGCTTGCAGAGATCGATGGGTTTTCGGTTGAAGAGAGTGAGAGTCGTTGAGGCTTTTGCAGTGGGAAGGTTTTTGCAGTGAGAGGGTTTTGGTTGCAATGAGAGCCGTCGAAGGTAGCGCAATGAGAGTCGTCGAATGTTACTGCGCGCAGTGAGAGTGAGAGCAAAGAAGGTAGCGCATACACAAAAGTTTAGGGTTTTCCATATCAGGTTCAGTGGGAGCCGATATGGATAGTGTAAATTAGAGTTTCCATATCGGTTAGAGACTCAACCGATATAAATTGCTGATGTAAAATCCATTTTTTCCACTAGTGAGGTTTCATAATGACCAAGCAAGCTAAGGCTTTGAGTGATCATTACTAATAACTCTTGATAGCGTTCATGACAATCAAACAAGCCAAGACTTTGTGTGATAGTCACTAATAACTTGTATTAATTAGAAAAGAATTTGAAAGATTTTTGGAAAAAGGGTGAAGTTATTATCAATGATTGGTTACAAAATTCAAACACATTCAATAATCAAGTAATCATGCATATGTCATACATCAACTAAGACTAAACATGCCGATACAATCAAAGATTCAATTGTCAAGGATGCAAGGTGAATTTCTCAAAACAAATGCGTGTGTGTGAGGAGGAGTGCATTTACCCTAATGACTCTATGCTACAACAAGCAAGTAGGCTTACGTCTTCATTAGGAGGTCATACACATGGAGGGAATGACACACAATTAAATCAAGACAATTTAAGTAGCATCAAAAACAAGTAAACAATTGGTCATATGCATAAAATGATCTTAATTAAACTAATGACATGTGAGCAACGATTTCTTAATCATGAACAAAGAGGAATTGCATCAAGGCTAAGGTAAGCCTATCCTTTGCAATACCTCACGAACCCTAAACCCTAAACATACAATCTCATTTGTTATTCACTAAGAAATTAAAAGGGGAAGGTTGAATCATCTAAAATCATCTTCACCACTTTAAAACATGATGCACTAGGCATAAGTGGGAATCATATGATTTATCATCAACAATGGACTTTGTTTCAAAAAAAAAATCATCAACAATGGACAATAGTAAAACTAGAATACAAGAGCAAGTAAGTAAACACTAGAACCAAGTTGAATCACATAGAGCAATCCTCTCACTTTGGGAAAAGTGCACTAGGAACTAGTGAGAATCAACTTGCCTATCATCAACAACTAACAATAAGCAAGCTAAAACAAGATTTAAATAAACACAAAAACTAGGTTGAATCACATAGAGCAATCCTCTCGCTTTGAGAAAAGTGCACTAGGCACTAGTGAGAATCAACTTGTCTATCATCAACAACTAACAATAAGTAAACTAAACAAGATTTAAATAAACACAAAAACTAGGTTGAATCACATAGAGCAATCTTCTGACTTTGAGAAAAGTGCACTAAGCACTAGTGAGAATCAACTTGCCTATCATCAATAACTAACAATAACTAAAGTAAAACAAGAACATATAAACAAAAAAACTAGGTTGAATCACATAGAGCAATCCTCTCACTTTGAGAAAAGTGCACTAGGCACTAGTGAGAATCAACTTGCCTATCATCAACAACTAACAATAAGCAAACTAAAACGAGATTTAAATAAACACAAAAACTCGGTTGAATCACATAGAGCAATCACTTTGAGAAAAGTGCACTAGGCACTAGTGAGAATCAACTTGCCTATCATCAACAACTAACAATAAGCAAACTAAAACAAGATTTAAATAAACACAAAAACTAGGTTGAATCACATAGAGCAATCCTCTCACTTTGAGAAAAGTGCACTAGGCACTAGTGAAAATCAACTTGCCTATCATCAACAACTAACAATAAGCAAACTAAAAAAAGATTTAAATAAACACAAAAACTAGGTTGAATCACATAGAGCAATCCTCTCACTTTGAATCAAGTGCACTAGGCACTAGTGAGGATCAACTTGCCTATCATCAACAACTAAAATAACATTTAACACTAAAATGAAATACTAACAACAAGATTAAACATCATCAAACAAAGAACATCAAAATCTCATTAAAGTCAATTCTAACATAATATGCGAACTAAATAACGCATGAAACAACAATTTTATTTCTCAACAAGATATAAAATCAACACAAAACAACATGAGTCAATTTATTCAAGGGTGAGAGGCGCCTTAAACACCCAAGCCTCCCTAAGTGCTTGTCCATAGTGTTCAAGGCTCCTCTCACCAACAACAACTAGCAAATCACATTTTTATGAGAGTATGCGAAATGAAGGAAAGAAAAAGTGTGTTTTTTGATGCAAAAATGTTGGAGACAATGCTATGGTTTTTAGAGTATACCTTAGACCAAGCTAGATTATGAAGAAAAGGAGAGCAAGAACACAAATGAAGAAGATACCCAAGTGATGATGATTCTTTAGTTTTAGTGAAGAATGGAGGTAGTATGTGAAAGAGGAATGGATTTTAGGTGAAATGATAGTGTTTGGGTGAAGGAAAACAAAAAGATGGATGGAGGAGGAGGAGAGGGGGGTGTTCGGCCAAGGAGAGGGAAGGAGAGGAGAGAGTTGTGTGCTAGGTTTAGTGTAGGAGAGAATGAGCAAAAGGTGTGGTGTATGAAAATGAGAGGGTATTTATAGAATTGGTGAAGGGCTAGGGTTAAAATGGTAATCAAGCAATAAAAGGGAATTAATATTCAGCTGAAAATAAAATGAAATAAATAATTGAACTTGGGCACCAAGCAAAAGGGTTATTTTTGTCATTGTTCTTGGGAGGTGCTCTAGGATTGCACTTTGATTTTGAATGAAGGGTTGAGATGGATTGAGGGTGGAGAGAAAACACAAAATGGAGAAGGAAATGGGGAGAGAGCTGACGGTTTTGAAATGGAAAAGGGGGAGAATTTGCCAACTTTTGCAAGTTGGCAATTGTACTATTTGTTCCCCATATGCACAACATTATCTCTTCCTTTTTTTATTATTATTTTTTCTTGATTATAAAAATCTCTCCATTTTGGGCTTCATCTTAGGAATCAATCAATGGGCCCAAAATTCCATGATATCACCACTCCCAAAATTGATTTGATACCTCACCTTGAAGGAAATTCCCATTTTACCCTTTCCTTGAAATTTGAATTTTTATGCAAACAATTAACATTCATGCGCATAAAAAATTATAATTAAGCACATTTTTCCTCAAATAATTCCCTTGACAATTGTCCAGTGATTTGTGATGGAAAATCTTTATTTGCTGTGAAATGACCAAAATACCCTTTTTGACCCTAAAACCCTAATTTGCCCAAAAAGTGCATTTCAACCCTAAAAATGATTTCAAGAACCTTGGAATGACTTCTAGGACCCAAAATGCAATGCATAATGCTCTTCACTCTTCAATTTATTTATTTTTTGTGGAAAATTAGGGTTTTGACCTAAGCTGGACAAAATATGGGTATGACAGTACTCTAGTATATTCTCTATCATCTATGCTATTATATTGTTAGAGACTCACCCCTTCTGTTTGAATGTTACCCTATCTTTGGTAACGTGCGGTGTAACCATATGTGAAGGCTTGTCTTCCTTCATCTTTTAGTCGGTCGTCGCTCGATCGTAGTAGCACTCGGGGAGAGGAAACGAACACTAGTTATTAGTTGATTTTGCTATTGATTGTTGAACTGTTTTATTGATGATGATTATGACTGTTTTTATTCCGCTGCGTGGTGATAGAGATTACCATTATGTCAACTAAACAAGTGTTTTGAGGGTTCGTCCCATTTATGATGTGTTACGCATTATGTTTTGATTAATGAGCAAATTGATTACCGACTCTAGATGTTTATTGAAGTAAATGTAGCATCCCCTTGAGGGTGTCGTGAAAAATGATTTTTAAAACTCTGATATTTTATTATAAATTTACCGGTTAGAAACGGGGTGTTACAACTTAAGTTAAGCCCAATTAAAGTGATCTAATAAGGTTAGGCTAATGTGGACTTTTGAGTATCTAATAGAGTGTGGGCCTTTAATGTGTAGAGACTAAAGGGTAATTCTAATTTTGTGATGAGCTAAATTAGAAATACCAATAGATAACCCCAGCTAGGTTTCTATAAATAAGGAGTTTATGGTCCCCCCGGGTCACACTACAACTTTTGGAGCCGTTCTTGGCTGACATCCCATTATCAGTAAGATACAGAGAGAAAGCTAAAGGGTTCTCTCGGAGAGAGTATGTGTTGACCTGGAAGGCCAAACCACAAACTAATCAGCGTCAAGATGAGGTATGCTTCCGCCAGGTACACTTCTGTTTCAGTATTTTCTAATGATTATCCAAGAAGTAGTATCAAAGCCTTTCATGTTTGATCATTAGGAATATTATTTTTTGGTGCTGTGGTATTTATTTATTTATTTATTTTGGATGTTTCCGGATTTTTGTGTTTCTTTATTCTGTTTTTTTTTACCCAAGAACACTTGGATGAGATGGTAATGGTCTCTTCCAACTTAACCAAGGTCCTGGGATCGAATCCAGCATTGAACATGCAGCAGTGTTAAATCTCTTGAGGGAGAGCTTTGCCGCCAATCGTGTGGTCTCTGCATTTCGAGGATTAGTCTGCAGATTCTTGTATGAAGATACCTTGTTTATACCAAAAAAAAATTATTCTGTTTTTTTGAAATTGAATCAAGATTAGGATTTGATTCGTTAATTTTCCTTACTGTTGCGATTGCATATGTTATGTTAATTTTGGATCTGAGTCTGCGAGGCCATCAACGGCGTCGGTCATGTCAATCGGTAATAATAAGTTTTTCGTTTGTTCCTTCCTTCGTTCAATTCATGCTTGCTTGATAGATTTGTTTTTTTGACTAAGAGTTACGATTTGGAGTTTCATGTGTGAATATTCATTGAAAGATGAAATTTTAAATAGACACATGTGATGAGAAGGTTCTTTCTGTTTTATCTTTGAGTTTGTAATTGGATTGAATAGAAGCTCAGTTTCTGACATACAACGACCAAGAATAGGAACAGTGGATTTTTGTTCAATAGTTATGCTATTGAATTGCGGTGATTTTGGTCAGATTCAATATAGATTTGAGTTCAGTCCGAAACAGGGACATTTTTGTTTTATTTGGCACCTCTCATAATTTTTTGTTCAAGATACAATCATGGTTGTGGCTGCAACAATTTCAATTTTTTTTTCATGCTGCGGACTCGTAAATTAATTGTATCCAATAAGATAAGAATTGAGCTATCGTGTTTATTGGCATTTAAAAGGAATCACAGCGATTCTCTTCGGTTCAATGCCAAATCGGTTATTTTGGGTTTTTTTTGTTTGGCCTACTACTCCAGAAACAAATTACATATAAGATAGTATTGTCTTCGGCCCAAAGGAAGATTTATTGTTTGTCATGTTCTTTATTATCGGTATTTGATTACTACACCAAGGTATCACTGAAAAGTTAGTATTTTGTCCAAAGATAATGCTAATGGATTTCCGGTATCTTGAGATAGGGTTTACCTTTATTTGAATTTGGTGTTCCTTTTATTTTAAGGCTTAAGTGAGCATATTTTGCTTGTTTATAGTTCTCTGATTAGTTAGGAAAGATCCTGCGAATATTACTACCAACATCAATTCTATTGAAATGCTAAATGTCTTAAACTTTTAGCTTTAGAAAGATGATGTCATGACAATTCTTGGAGTAATGACTCTTGACCTTGCGTTAAGGATCGACTCTCCTCCACCTCTTACGGTTTTGAGTACATTTGAACAAAACAAATGAAAGGAAAAGGTGGGAGAAGTCAAATCGCATGTGTTTGTTGATCATGAAGAAGGACATTCCAGAAGCATTCAAGGACAAAATATCTTTAAAGGTTATTATGGTTAATAAGGGGTTCCTTGTAGACATTGAAATAGATTTGTCATGAGCGTAAAGTTTGAGATATGTAAGCTCTTGACAAACTTATTTCAATCAAGTATGAAGGCAAGCGAATGAAAATTAAGAAGGATAAAGAAGCTGTAGGTACATAATTTAAATTAGAAACTTTATTTAGTTTGCTTTAAGGTTAATTCAAGATTTTGGTACCATAACTCACCTTAGTGTATCAATTGAGGGTTGCCTGATTTGTTGAAAGTCAAATGATGTTAAAAGATACATCTCTGTGGGGATGTTAAGGTTATTCAAGTTGAGGCAATTGGAAAATTTGGATTATCGTTAAAAATTGGATTTTATTTGGATCGTAGTGAAACTTCTATTGTATCGTCTTTTAGAAGAAATTTGATTTCTATTTCTTCTTTGGACATATTTGGTTTTTCTTGTTCATTTTAGGAATGGAAAATTCAATTTGTTTCATGATTCAAAATTGGTTGGTTCCGATTTTTTGTCAGGTTTCGATAATCTTTATTCTATTGAGAAAACTGCTTCGTTTAATGAATCGTTTCACGTGAGCACACAATGTATAAATTTTATGATCCCGCAAGTAAGTCGATTTTGGAATTAGGAAATGCTCGTTTCTTTGAGGATGTTGAGTTTGCAAGGGGATATATAGTTAAGGACTTTGTCTTTGAAGAAGAATATGTTGATATTCCCATATGTGTTATTGACACTGTTCAGGATCCTTTCCTTGACCTTGTTGAAAACACAACAAGTCGAGACAATGTTGAAATCCCCATACAAGAAATCGTTACAGAAGAACAAACTCTTCCACCACAGGAAACTATGTCATTAAGGAGATCCATTAGATAATGGTATTTTAAATTTCATCAAGTGATCATCTCATTTGGTTTGGAGATGAATTTCGTAGATGATTGTGTATACCATAAGTTCCGTGGGAGTAAGTATATTTTTCTGGTTTTATAGGTTGATGACATTTTTCTTGCCAGCAACAATATAGACTTATTGTATGAAACCAAGATATTTCTAGGTAGGAATTTTGAGTTGAAAGATCTTGGTAATGCATCTTTTGTATTGGGCATACAGATACACCGAGATCATTCTTGGGGTATTCTTGGATTGTCCCAAAAAGGCTATATTGAAAAGGTTCTCAAGAGATATGGCATGCAAGATTGTAAACCAGGTGATACCCTTGTGGCTAAGGGAGACAAGTTTAGTCTCAATCAGTGTCCTAAGAATGACTTTAAAGAAAAGGAAATGCGGAAGATTCCTTATGCATTAGCAATAGGGAGTCTAATGTATGCTTAAGTTTGTACGCGTTCAAATATTGCGTGCACTATGGGATGTTGGGAATATTTGATAGAAACTTAGGTTTAGACTATTGTAAAGCAGCCAAGTGGATCATATGATATATACAGAGAACAAAAGAATATATATGCTCTCATATCGGAGATCAGATCAGTTTGAGATCCTTAAGTATACTGACTCCGATTTTTGGGTGGATGCCAAGATAGTATAAAATCTATGTTGGGCTATGTGTATCTGCTGGAACAAAGTTTTATTCCCAGGAAGATTGCTAAACAGTGCATTATATAGCCTCTTCCATTGTGGCAGTAGAGTTCATAGCATGTTATTAGGCATCCAATCATGGAATTTGACTGCGAAATTTTGTCATGGGGCTGCATACAGTAGATGGTTTTGATATACCACTAAGATTGTTTTGACAGTAAATTTGCAGTCCTATTTTCCAAGAACAACAGAAACTAGAAGATGTTGAAGCTCATAGACATCAAGTTCCTTGTTGTTAAAGAAAGAGTTCAGAGTGAATAGTTGTCTATAAAGCATATCAGAACAAACTCAATTTTTTGCGAATTCGCTCATTAAAGGATTGTTACCCAAAAAGTCTCATGAGCACACTGCTCGTATGGGTGTCACATTATTAAGTGATGTTCAGCTTTTGTGGGAGTTTGTTAACTTTTAATACTTTTATGATATAGACATATTTCAGTTTATGTAAGGTTTTGGTTTATGTAAGGTTCAAGTATATTTTCCGCAGAAATAAAGTTTTGGTATTTGTTACACTCTGATTTTGTTACAGTTTGATCTCACTAAGTTTTAAGGTGGACCAATTGGAATTAGACATGTTAAGATCACATTACATGAAAATTCCATGCTACGCATCCACATCATGATCCATGTCATTCTTTTGTGTCAGCATATGTGACCATTGATGGGTTTAGTTACGATAGATGTAACGAAGACTGCTTTGATCCTATGTTGGTATGATTGATGGACCGGATTGGTTATAGATACATTCCGTAACGACAGTCATTTGAGCTCATAAGGTTTATTCTTGCAATGCATAATTATAAGGTTACACATATAGTCCAAGTGGGAGATTGTTGGATCATTAATCCAACATTGGCGTTATATGTTAATAATTATGTATTGTCTACTGTCACTTAAGTTAAGCCCAATTAAAGTGATCTAATACGGTTAGGCTAATGTGGGCTTTTGAGTATCTAATAGGGTGTGGGCCTTTAATGTGTAGAGACTAAAGGGTAATTCTAATTTTGTGATAGGCTAAATTAGAAATACCAATAGATAACCCTAGTTAGGTTTCTATAAATAAGGAGGTTATGGTCCCCGGGTCACACTACAACTTTTGGGGCGGTTCTTGGTTGACATCTCGTTATCAGCAAGATATAGAGAGAAAGCTAAAGGGTTCTCTCGGAGAGAGTATGTGTTGACCTGGAAGGCCAAACCACAAACCAATCAGCGTCAAGATTAGGTATGCTTCCGCTAGTATTTAGGTACGCTTCCGTTTCAGTATTTTCTAATGATTAACATGATTAATTCTGGCTTTATATAAGAACTAATTAGGATCCAACATAAACATGTATGTTTAATAGTATACCTGCGATCGGATGCCGAGGTGAGGCGCGTTGCCGCTCGAGGCATTAGAGTGAATAGTGAGGCCGTAGATGACCTTTAGAGGAGATGCACACAAGTGTGATGACTTTGCTGAGAGAGGGGCCGAGGTGGCCAGCAGATGAGCGCAGGGTCGGCAGACTCATTGCCTTTGTAAGATAGGAAGACTATTGTGGGTCCCCTTCACATTCTTCTTACCGATGCTGGATGTGGGAGATCGGCCTTGGTACCGGAGCTGTTGGGTTTCCCGACCTTCACTTTAATCCTACCGAGGCAGCTGTGGGCTTAACGACTTTCTTACCGAGATCGTAAGAGACACTCGGCCTTCTTATCGGTGTCGCATGAGACGTCCGACCTTCTTACCGGTGTCGCGTAAGACGACTGGCCTTCGGGGCGGAGACCGCGCAATGGGTCTCCTTCCTTCGGCCTCTGATAGAACTGGTCAGTTCAGGCATCAAGAGGGAAGGTTGGGCTCGCGTAAAGCAAAATTGGGAAACCGTTTGACCCCCGATGGAACTTGTCAGTTTGACATCGGGAGGAAGGGAAAACTCGGCGGGTTCTCTGATGAAGTATTAGACTCAACAGTCAGAGAACCGTTGAGGCCGCCGAGGGCCAATCTGCAAGAGCTCGGAATCGAGCTGCTGAAGCCAGAATAGGCTACTCTGCGACGAGCTCGGGAAGACGAGCTATTGGAGCCAGATTAGGCTATTCAGCGACGAGCTCGGGAAGACCAACTATTGGAGCCAGATTAGGCTATTCAGCGACGAGCTCGGGAAGACGAGCTATTGGAGCCAGATTAGGCTATTCAGCGACGAGCTCGGGAGGACGAGCTATTGGAGCCAGATTAGGCTATTCAGCGACGAGCTCAGGAAGACGAGCTATTGGAGCCAGATTAGGCTATTAAGTGACGAGCTCTGGAAGACAAGCTATTGGAGAATCCGTGGTAGGGTCTTGGCCTATATAGGTTCGTCGTTCCTTCAAATAGCCGAAGTAGCAGCGTGTTCAATGAAGGAGGACATACCTAGATTGATTAAGTCCTGGCAAGAGCTCATCTGAGTTCGTCGCCTTAGTGCACTCCATGGGAGCCGACCAGATAGTAGTCCGGGGAGGTTCTGAATTGAGATGAGTCCTAGAAGACAATGATTTATCTCCCACTGTGGTCGCCATTGTTCGGTACCTAGATCTCGGAGTCGGTCCTTGACCCGGGGTACTTTGATGAAAGGTTCCAGGATAGTCTTAATTGATTGGAGGCCCTCGGGAGATTGCAGACCGCGTTCGGCTAAGAGATGGTCGTTCCGACTGTTTCCGAGATGACTTGAAGATCCACATCAGGTGGGGGGTACCTTGAAGACACTCTGACGCGCAAGTCAGTATGTGGCCGAAATAAAGGAAGAAAAGAGAGAGAGAGCTCTGGATGAATCATATAGCTAAAATGAGAGGAGCGTACCGTGGTAGAGGGGTGAACCCCTATTTATAGAGCAGTCGGGTGTACCGTGGTCGTCGGATCCCGAGGAATGATCTTGGCCGTCGGTCTTGCGAGAACCGAGCGGATCACGCCGCGCTAGGGGTTGAGAGGTACTTGGGCCATGCTGTTAGAGAGATATTGGGCCGACCCAATGTCCAATGGGGCTTCGTAGCCTAGGTCGGAATAGTGGCCCCCTGTTGTGCGAAAAGTAGTTGTGCAAGTGTACACAATCGCAACAAGTAATATATTGATAAGTAAAGTTCGTCTCCACAGGGATTGATATTAATTTTAGAGTGTAAGTTAAGCTAGCACCTAGTGGAACAAGTAGCAAGTAGTTGTAGGCACAAGTTATCAGTGAAAAAGGAGTGTTTGAAGAAAACAATAAAAGAGTGGTTTTAAGATATGAGAAAAGTAAGTTGGATTGCTCTAACTAAGTAAATTTCCAAGTAGCACAACGTTATAACGTCACACGCTATAGTGTCAAGCGCTGTTGCAAATGATTTTTGTGCTTTTCAGTCACTAACGCCAGGGTTTCATTACAAGATGCCTATGTCTAGGTTCTAAATAAGTTCACCCCTGTATAATGAAGAACCCACAGCTTTTCACTACAACAGATCTAGTAGATGGGCAGCGTTTTTTTTCAACAATGGGCAGCGTTTTTGGCGCCTCTTGAAGGTGGCGGCGTCGGCTATTCACTCCAACAATGGGTAGCGTTTCCTAAAAACGCCACCCATTGCAAAACACGCCCTCCCAAATACTTAGCGCTTTTTAAAAGCGCTGAATATATCCAAAGCGTCCTCCCGAATACTTAGCGCTTTTTAAAAGCGGCTGAAATATATCCTAAGCGTCCTCCCAGATACTTAGCGCTTTTTAAAAAGCGCTGAATATTACCTTATACGCAGCGCTTCATTAAAAGCGCTGAATATTGCCTATTTGTGTTACTAAATACCAGTAGCTTTTATTAAAAGCGCTGAGTATTGCCTATTTGTGTTACTAAATACCCAGTAGCTTTATTAAAAGCGTGAGTATTGCCTAAATTTTTTTTTTTTTTTTTTTTTTTTCTGTTTTGTGTGTTTTCCTTTTATATTTACAAATTACCTGCATACACCAATCCAATCCAATACATAATGAATCAATTTGCTAAGAGGAACACAAATTACATAAGAGGAACCAAAACAAAATAGCTAAGAAGTTTCATTATCTAATTCATATGTATCCAAAACAAACTATCAAGTTACAATATTATGAACCAAAAACTAGCTAAGCTAACTTATATGTATCCAAATGAAACTTTAAAAAAACGGGAGAGATGATCGCACCATTCTCCCTAATCTCAAAGAATCTGGTCAACAGAGTATGTGTTGCTTTGACAATCGCTAAAATACTGAAATTATATAAATAAATAAAATTAGAATTGAAATGGTTAAATATTGGAAAGAACCACTATTAAATCGAAATCATATAAAAATATATTAGAAGTAGATACCTTCTTTGGGGATAGTCGTTTTCTTTCTGGTAATTATATCCTTCATATATTGCATGACGTAATACCCACAATCAATGTTATTCAATTGTTTAGGACACTACAAAACATAATTAGATTAGTTAATTGTTAGATTGAGTTGAATATAGTTTTTGACAAAATAATGTAATGTATAAGTTAGAAACTTACAACTATTGGTAACCATCCGACTAGTTAATTTATTCACTCCCCAATATGTCCTTAAACCACTGAATAGAATGTCATATAACTATATTAATAACAATATATACATATATAAGTAAAAGTAAGAAATGCAGAATGACACAAAATAAACACACTGTTAAAAAGCTCCACAAACTCCATGTGGTTTCGTAATGATTTTGAAGTGAGTCAAGGTAATACACGGTTTTTTTTCCTAGGATTAATTGCATACAAAACCCAATGTCTCCTACAAAAAAATTTAGGAATAAGTAATTGACGACTATTAAAAAAATGCATGTTATATAAGAAATAATGAGTAAAAATTCTTACCCTAGATTAATCGGTGCTAGAAGTAAGACATCATCATCACTTCTATTTTGAGCTTCCTTGAAGCGGTCATTGACATAATCAAGAACAAAGAAACTGGTTTTGTTCCACAAGTGATTGATAATTTCGCAGTGGGATTCACTTGATGAAAGGTTGTACTTTCCGACACAAGAACAAATATCTATGTGTCCTGCTCTAAGAAGGACCACAATGTCCTCGTACAAGTACCTACATTTAGATATATAAATATATATATATATATAAATTAAATTAACGATATAATAAAATTAAATCGACAATGTCAAATAATAAATTACATAGTACCCGACATATATATTCATAGCCATACCTGGTTGCCTCATCCGCATCACATACAAAGACGGATATCCTCACGTCCGACTATATGAGGCAAGTCGGCTCCAAAAATTTCTTCCTCAAAATTTATGGTAAGCAATTTGTCTTTCATGATGTATTTCTCAGACGCTGCGTCGGCCTCACCAATCTTCATATAAGCTTCAATGGAAGAGGAAGAGGCGGTGAGAGACACAATTGGAGAAGGGTGGGATGAGTCACTTGGCGAGAAGAGGAGGGTCGATCACCACTTTTGGAGGAGAGGCGGTGTGAAACTTCTACATAAGGGGTGGACTGAGACACTTTTGTAGAAGGGGTGGATCGAGACACTTTCTTGCCAATAGATGTTTCCTTGCCAAAGACTTTTCAAAGGAGATCTTTTCTTGCTTAGGTAGACACTTTCTTAGATTTTTCATTTTGGCGCATCTATGTTTAAACAAAAATAATTACTTAGTTAGCACAAATTATATGACAAAAACTATAATTAGTTAGTTACAAATATATTGTCACTTACAACGACAAGGGGCGGATGGCCATGCCACAAAGGTACCAACTGCTTGGACACCGCCAAGATATCAATCTCATTAATCGGAGCAGGCAATGGTGCATCCTCCCTAAATGGTACCGCAACTCGACTCTAACATGATTTGGAGGTAGGGTACATTGTGCATCAAGGGACCCAATTAGTTACATGTGTAGCCAATTGCAACCATTTCATGTGGGTTTGAGATATACAATTCACACTCACACTCATTGTTGTCCTAAATCAATTATAAACCACAAAATAATAAAGACATTATTTGATGTTATATATATATATATATATATATATGTACAATAAATCAATTATAAACCACAAAATAATAAAAACAATTAATACCTTAGTTGACGGCATGGTGCAACTATCTCTGGTACCTTTGCTATGTGTAGCAGGGGTTGTGCTTTGGTGGCATAACATGGCCATAAAGTGATCGCATATCATTAAGTTGAGCTTGCAAACTTTCATACAATGCCATCATCTTTCTCGATGGTGGACAATCATCATGATTCTCATCATAGACTTTCTGTTTTGGTCCAAAGTACTCGGTTGGTGCTACTCCAAATCCAACACCCTCAGGCGACCGAGTATTCTTCTTTACCTAAGGCACGTGTAAGGATTTCTTTTCGAGCAATCGGTGAGCTCTCCCCGTGACAATCGATCGTGATATGGCTTCCGATTCACAAAACAAAAGTATAATACATTATAAAAATCATAAAAGTTACAATTAAAATCGGTGAGCTTGAATTTAGGAAATACTTACAATTCTTTCCGACACCTCCTTAGTTTTAGGATCAACAATCTCCTTTTCTTTGTTTAGTCGAGCCTCTACCCACAAAACATGTCGCTCAACACCTTCTTTAGTAGGATCTTTCCCACTCTCCACCAACTATATTTAAATTTACCAAATATTAAGAAACTATTTATAAAAAGTTTATTGAAACTAAAAAATCAAGCTTATTGTGCCTTACCAATCTCTCTTCAATATGTTGATATGGAGTAGCACCGCTCTATAAGGATACTCACAAATGTAAAGCACACTTTCGATTCACCTCACTTGCTTTCTATTAAGAGAGATAAGTATACATTAATGTATAATAGATAATTGTCAAATATAAAAATATGTTATAACTTAATAGATAGTAGCACTAACCAAGAATTTTGGATCTTCATCGCCTCTCTAACAAATGTCCGCCAATCCTCCTCTGAAATAAACCCACTATATATTGGTGGAGGATTCCAATTGATGTTTCCATTATCATCTTTAAGCCAATTTTTTGTTAATGTCGTTACAAATTTTTATGACACTTTCCGCTTCCTTCATTATCCAAATCCTTTTAGAATCATCCACATCAAAATATTTCTCGCTTATGCACATTAAATGAAAATCATATAAATAAATTTATATATATATATATATATGGGACTACAAAATTACTAAATAAGATTACCAAAAGATCTAAAATTATATACCGTATTGTTACCCACAACTCATGTTTTTGTTTCTCCAAAACGGGATTCTTTGTGCTCACCCAAGTAGTGATTGTTATTGGTATCATTTGTTTTACCTTACTACCAAGGAAAGTAATCAAATGAGTGTTTGTTTTCCAATTGGCGGACCATAACATTCCATTGGACTGCATTATGTAAATAGTAAATTAGATCACAAACAATTAAAACTTAGTATTGAATGAAGTTAATTAGCAATTAATTAGTATCTTACACTTAATTTTTCTTTTCCTTTACTTAACCGGTTGATGATATCCTTTTTAATCGTCATTCCACGAGGAGCACGCTTCGATATAGTTTGTAACATCATGATCACTTTATACTCACCGTGTCATGCCCACTATCACTATGATCCGCCATCTTACCCGCAATAAAACATAATCATTGTTTGTTATATTTATCCATTTAAAAAACATCCAACAAAAAATAAATAATCAGTCAAAGAAGATGAAAATAAGATCCATGTCTATAAAATAACATCTATGTCGGTTACCTTTTCCTTTTTTTTCGATACAATTTTTTTGCAATTCGCTCCTTGGTACTTTGTTTTTGACGAATCGTAATTCCATCGATGATCCTTTCTAACATACACAACATCCTCTCTATAAGTACTTTCCTCTTCTAGTGATGTCCCCAAGAAAGTGGTCCCTCGATACCATCATCATTGGTTTCTTGATCATAAATGTAATTCACTAATTTTTTTGTGTCGAGAAACAATAGACCAATTGATATCAATCGGATCGGTGACATAAAACACTTGTTGAGCTTGGGATGCCAAAATAAAAGGCTCATCTTTATATCCCAACTTCTTGAAATTCACCCGCATGAACCCCGACTCATCAATCAGAAACCATTATTATTGTCAACCCACTTACATTGGAACACGGACTCAAAACATGGTGTAATCCAACTCCCATATTTGTTCAATGACCCCGGCGTATGACATATTCGCAGTATACGGGATTTCTGTCTTTGGCACTTGATGTATGCATAGCTTGAGCAACAAGAGTCACCCCACTATTTTGCATTTTACTCTGATCATCATGGGTTTTTGTATAGAACGTGTAACCGTTAATTAGATAGCCGTGTAAGAGAAAACATGCATATTTGGACCTTTTGCTAACCATCTCAATCTTTTTGAAATCGAGTAGGATTCATAACAAACTCGAAATCAATGTGGTCTTTTAACCACACTATGAAACTCCGATTGTGTTCCTTTGTTAACCAAACTTCACTCTTATATGGGTAATCACTCTTAAGTATGTCCATGTGCTTGGCAACATATGAATCAACCTCACTATCATTGTGCAAAAAATATAAGTGTGCTTGATGTAGTTCTTCCCTTGACACCATAACTATTTTATATCCTGACATCCCTTTAGTAATGCTTCCTAAGTGACGAGACCTTGGAAGTCCCGCAGAATATTCAAGACTAGATAGATAGGCGGTGCAGACTCAACAGCTTCTTCAACTATGTAGCGCTCAACAATACAACCCTCGGGTCGTGATCGGTTTTTCACATATCCTTTTAATATCTTCATGTAACGCTCAAACGGATACATCCATCTCATGTAACATGGGCCACACAATTGTGTCTCTCTAATCAAATGAATCTGTTAGATGAATCATTATGTCAAAAAATGAAGGTGGGAAATACATCTCAAGCTCACACAAAGTGACAATAATTTCTCTTTGCAATGATGGCAACTTTCTAGGGTCAATCACTCTACTACAAATCGCCTTAAAGAAGTAACAAAGTTTGGTTAGCGTCTGCAGCGCACTTTCTTAGGCAAAATGGATCGTATACCAATTGGGAGCAAATTCTCCATTAGAACATGACAATCATGGGACTTTAAAGACTTTAACTTAAGGTCTTTCATGGATACAAGGTTTGTAACATTTGAAGAATACCCCTCCGGAACTTTTACTCCATGAAGAAACTTACAAAACACGGTCTTCTCCTTTTTAGATAGAGTATGAGTGCAGGAGGTAGATATGTACGTGTACCCTTCTTTATCGGACCCACCCTGGGTCTCAACCCCATACTAAGCAAGTCCAACCTCGAGTTGATGGTATCTTTAGTCTTTCCCGGCATATTGAGTAAGGTACCAATGACACTTTCAAAGACATTTTTTCAACATGCATCACATCAATGAAGTGTCTTACATATAATGACTTCCAAGATGGCAAGTCAAAGAAAATCGACTTTTCTTCCACCCCGTTTGGCAACCTCTCCCGCAAATGGCTTCCCAAATTTAATGTTCAAATCTTTCACCTTTTCAAACATTGTTCACCCACAAAGCCGTGGGAGCTTTACGGGTTTGGTATTCCCCATTGAATGCCTTTTTCAACGATCGATCTTGATGAGTAGATGGCAAAAATCTCGATGACCGGGGTAGATATTCTTCCTACCATGTTCCAACCACATCCAATCGGTGTTATCTTCACATATAGGGCATGCACACTGACCTTTCGTCTTGTACCGGATAGATTGCCGTATCTTTGGAAAGTCATTAATTGTGCCAAAAATCATAGCCCTCAAGTTGAAACTTTCTTCCCTGAACCCATCATACACCTCTACTCCATTCTCCCACATTAGCTTCAAGTCTTCAATTAAAGGAGCCAAGTATACATCAATATCATTTCCGGTTGCTTGGGCCTGAAATTAACAAAGACAACATCATATATTTGCGTTTCATGCAAAGCCATGGAGGTAAGTTATAAATCGCTAATATCACGGGCCATGTAATTGTGGGAGCTACTCACGATACCGTGCGGGTTAAAACCATCGGCAGACAATGCAAGTCGTAGGTTTCTTGGATCCAACCCAAAATCGGGATAATCAATATCAAATTTTTTCCATTGCGGAGAATCTGTAGGGTGTCGTAACATGCCATCTTTAATCCTTTCATCCTCATGCCATGTCAAGTGTTTTGCATCTTCCGAACTACGGTACATACGCCTAAATCGAGGAATTATGGGAAAATACCACAACACCTTTTCTCGGAGCGAGAATCTTTCTTTTTATACCGCGATGCATTACATTTAGGACACGACTTTAAAAATGCATGTTCATTCCGAAATAGAATGCAATCATTGGGACAAGCGTGTATCTTCTCATAGTTCAAGCCAATGGACCCTAACATTTGTTTTGCATCATACGTCCGAGAAGGGAGCACATTATCCTTCTAACATTTCTTTCAATAGTGTGAGTAATTCAAGAAAGCTCTTATCCGTCCATCCGTGGCAAGTTTTCAAGTTATACAACTTTATCACAACCAATAATTTTGTGAATTCAAGATAACCCTCATACAACGGCGTCTCTGCATCCGTTATCAACTTCTCAAACATTTGAGGACGGTCATTAAGATCGTCTTCAAAAGCCTTTGCCATCTCTTCAAATTCATCCCCAACAAACGTAGGTATTTCGGTGTCAACCGGCACATCTCTCAAGACTATTACCCATATTCGAAGATTCAACTCTTTCCTCACCATGCATTGTCCAACAAGTGTAAGTTTGATCAATTCCATTACCCTTTAAATGTCCCCCAACTCGTCTGCAGCATTAATCGATTTTACATAGCAACAACGTAAAACGAGGACATATCATATTACTAGATCTCCTAAACGTTGAACAAAGACAGTTCACAAAATAATCCACTCCATCTCTATATTCCTTGGGCGGCACGATTGCGGACATCCACTTTCTATCCATAATGTCCCAATATCTATAATAAATTCGGATAAGAGAATTTACAATTTTATTGAAGCTAAGACATTCAATCAACTAGCTAGCTAGTTTCAACTAAACAAATCAAAGACTTTGATGTCTTCTATATAGTCATTAATTCTTCATAGAAAATAAACAAAAGAACAAAAAAGTACGAACAAGTGGAAGCAACACTCGACAAATATCCAACCAGATTTGTGAACAACGATCGCTGAAGCTCAGACAAAAAAACTCCCAAAACCTAACAAACAATTTGCATATTCGATTTAGGCATATTTGATTTTACTAATATAGATGACACACACTTTGCTTAAAAAACTCTATCATTTGAGAATCAAAATCTCAACAAAACCAAGCAACAAACACATATCAACTAATTTCTCTCCTATCAAACACATTCAACTAATTTTACACATATCAAACACATACAAATACATTCAACATATTCCTCTCTTATCAAATATTTTTTTCACACATTCAACATATTCCAATCAAACTACATATTCATCTCCAACCTAACAAAAAACCTAAAAACAAAAACAAAAAACAAAATAGAGAACTAACCTTTGAGAGAAGATGAGGACAAGCAATGAGGACTATGGGTGCTAGAGAGAACGAGAATGAGGGAAAGTTGAGAGAGGAAGAGAGAACGAGAATGAGGTTTATGGGTTTATGGGTTTATGGGTTTATGGGTTTGTGGGTTTGGGGGATTGTGGGTTTGGGGGATTGTGGGTGGTGCTAGGGAGAATGAGAATGAGGAAAGTTGAGAGAGGAAGAGCTAATGAGAGTGAGGAGAGAAGAGAACCGTGAGAGAGGTTTGTGGGTTTTGGGTGTGGAGAAGAGAAGAGAACGTCGCAGAGAGAGAGAGAGAGAGAAGAGAGAGCTGCGAATGGAAATGAGAAAAAGAGAGAAAAAAGCGAACGGGCAAAAAAATTTTATTGAAGCAATACTCGGCGTTTTTAAAGAAAGCGGCGAGTATATGGATGATTTAAAGGGAATATTCAGCGTTTGTGTAAAAACGCCGATTATATGTGAGAACGAGCAACAAGATGCGCAGCGTGTTTAAACAAACGCTGAATATTTCCCTTTCTCGTCATCCATATACTCAGCGTTTCTTTAAAAACGCTGAATATTCCCCTTTCTCGTCATCCATATACTCAGCGTTTCTTTAAAAACGCTGAGTATTACCCTTTCTCGTCATCCAAATACGCAGCGTTTTCCAAAAAACGCTGAATATTCCCTATGCTTTTTCATCTATAGGTGGCGTTTATTAAAAAACGCTGCTTATGGTGGCGCTCTTTTTTAGCCAATCTGGCGTAGTGTTTGCTCTATGAACTATTGCATTTCTATGTCTAGAGGGAGCAATACTTTGTTTAAATGTCTTTAAACAAAATTTCATTCATATCAATCTTTGAAATCTATCCATGGACCATGTCTGAACCCACGAATGTACCCATTTTAAGTGGCCAACCCTAAAACAAGTTTGAAAGAAGTATGACACAAAGATTGGAACGCAAAACGTGAAATATTATAAATACAATACTAATGGTTCATTACAAAGACTCAAGCAATCCAACTCAAGGTGTTTAGCTCATGTTGAGCATCATCAAGAAAATACAAGATAAGACACTCATATTACCGTGAACAAAGTGAGAAGAAATGGTGGCAAAAGATACACACCGAAGCTTCCAAGTCATCCATAAAGACAACACTATAACGTCAGCTCTACACCGAAGAGAATGGTAAACAAAAAATTACAATAAAAATAAAAGCTTGCAAGTGTTTTTGATGGAGAAAAAGATGTCAAGTTCTTCTCTCCAAAAACTCTCTCTATCTTCGAAGGTATGGTGTTGTGTTGGAGAAGAAGGAGTTGTTGTAGTGTTGTTTCCAAAGCTAGTACAAAAAGGTGATGTAGCCCTTTTACTAACTAAAGCTAGCCTTCCACTCAAGAAACGCTAAGATATGTTGTAGTGTTGTGTTGGAGAAGAGTGGTTTTAAGATATGTTCTGGCCCAAACCTCTTTCACAGTCATTTCTTCTTCTTGAACCACTTGGTCAGTGGTCAGTGGTTTTATGAAAGTGTTTTTGAACCACTTGGTCAAGAGAAACAACAAATGAGCAGTCTTCTGTCTTTGTCAACTTTAATTAGCACATCTTCTTGCATCCCTTCAGGATAGGCAAGAGTCCTATCAGCTAACTAAGGGTTACAGAAGTAGGCCTAGCAGTCCCTATACCCAATTGTGCTATATTTGTGGTCGCCATTGTTCGGTACCTAGATCTCGAAGTCGGTCCTTGACCCGGGGTACTTTGATGAAAGGTTCCAGAATAGTCTGAAGTGATTGGAGGCCCTCGGGAGATTGCTGACTGCGTTCGACTAGGAGATGGTCGTTCCGACTGTTCCGAGATGACTTGAAGATCCACGTCGGGTGGGGGGTACCTGCAAGACACTCCGACACTCAAGTCAGTTTGTGGCCGAGGTAAAGGAAGAAGAGAGAGAGAGCTCTGGATGAATCAAATAACTAAAATGAGAGGAGCGTACCGTGGCAGAGGGGTGAACCCCTATTTATAGAGCAGTCGGGCGTACCGTGGTCGTCGGATCCCGAGAATTGATCCTGGCCGTCGGTCTTGCAAGAACCGAGCGGATCACGCCGCTCTAGGGGTTGGAAGGTACTTGGGCCATGCTGATAGAGAGATATTGGGCCGACCCAATGTCCAATGGGGCTTCGTAGCCCGGGTCGGAACACATACTAACCAAGTATTCATGATTTGTTTCACCTTCTTTTGTGTCTTTTATATAAGCGACAGAGTACTTGTCATACTCTTTTTGAAAAAGATCAAAGATAGGTACTGTATATGTCTGTGCAACTTGTTGCAATAAAGGTGAACGTTGCATCTTCAATTTGGGTAACTTTTGCCTAGAATCAAATTCACATTGCAACTCATTATATCATTTGTCACGAACAACCCTATCAAAGTGTTTGAAAAACTGGATGATGTCCAAGTCTGGCTTCAAGCAATCACTAAGTTGTGTACTCCGCATGCCAAGAGTAATATATAGCATTTTTCATGTAACATTTTGCCCACTTCTCCTTTATGTCATATAAATTTGATATCCAGACACTTTCTTCAAGTTTATAATCATCGACCAATTTATCCCATGCTCTTTGAAAATCGTCTTCTTCTAGATATTTGTACATACAAAACTTTAAGTCTCTCAATAAATTAGAACCATTCTTCATCAAATTACCAAGATGTTTTATGCCGTTTTGCATTAGATGCCAAGAACATAAACCATGGTAGGTTTCGGGCATTACCTCAGGTAAAGCTTTAGCCATTGCTGGGTCTTGATCAGTGAAAATAGCTTGAGGCTTCTTGCTTTTATGCGCCTTCAAAAATTCTCTAAACAACCATCCAAATGACTCAGTAGTTTACAGGCATAAATAAGTACTATAGGTATACTTGAGAATAATAGTTTACAGGCACAATAGTTTGAATGTACTTGAGAACTTACTTGAATATAAGTACTAAAGGCATAAATAATTCATATAAATATGAGTTATCACACCCCCAAACTTAAATAATTGTTTGTCCTCAAGTAATGACACTTGACTCAAGACAATAAACATAAAACACATATTTACAAAATTTCAACACACAATCAGTACCTAAATCAAACAATTTGTCAAAAATATTCTTAAGTGGATAACCTTTCAAATTCACACTCACACACACACACACACCATTGCATTTCACAACATCTAGAATTATTACTTCTCAATTGTCAGTGTGTGATCTCTGACTTATCTCAATTGCTAGTTAGGTTTGGATTTCTCTTAGCCTTGGAAAGAGTGGCTTTCTTTTGGCGAAATCAATTTTTCAAAACAAAGAGTAGACTAACAACTTCACATAAGAAATAATGGGCTTCAAAGCACAACAAAGGGCTTGATTAGTACTTCAGATCTATGGTCAATGCCTCTAACTAGATGTAAGATAAATCTGCAACACTATAGCGTTAGATGCTATAGCGCTGGAACATTGATGAGCATAATTCCAGCTATAATCCCGTCATTACTGAACTCCTTTATTTGCATTTATTCTTTATATATATGCTTTTCGAACAACTCAGCATTTGTTTCGGATGATTGAGCCATTACAACATATAACTTCTAATACATTTGAGTACAATGAGATCCTAATGCACCAACCATCTTATGATCTTGATACCTAGCCTTAAAAATAACAGGCACACCCCCAAACTTAGCTTCAAAAGATACTCTAGATTTTTAGTAGAATTTTGATTCCACCTTGGTTAACCAGGTCTAACTTCAGCATCAGATAGTCCTTAGCTAATTAAGTTTCTACTTAAGTTCGGAGTTTTGTGAAGAAGCAACAAGAAGACTAGTCAGTAATCAAGTAAGGTTACTCTACACATATTCACTTAATCATCACAAAAATTAGCCCAAAAAGAACAAATTCTAATATTGAAAGACCAGAAAAGCAACAGCTCATGCATTAAACACTTAATTTTTGAATTTTTTTTAACACATTATAGCATGCAAAAGGTCCTCCCCCCCAACTAGGACTCGATAGTTTCCTCACTGCTCATGCATACTATGGGAGAGGCCTACAAGTGACTCAAACATAAAAAACTTAAAAATTTGAAAACTCCTAAACAGACTGTTAGGTGCAGGTACAGACGCTATAGCACCTAACAGGTTTATTCAACACAAACTGTAAAACAGGTAGGCTAAGAAGGGCTAGGTTACTTCTTTGATAACCCAGACCTGGTCCTAGTGCTTGTTCTTCGAGGTACAAGTGCTGACTTGGCAGACTTGGGCTTCTTCTTTGCTAGCTTCTTTGGCTCTTTCTGATCAGCCGCTACAACGTCAGAAGCTATAGCATCATATTGGATGCCCCTGCCCCCTTGGATGCCTTCATCGCATCAAGCTTAGCTACTGCTTTTTTCTCTGCATCATCATTTTGTGGCACCTCCTCAAAACTTCTGCCTTAGCAGGTTGGTCTTTATCTGTTGTAGCATCAGCCGCTACAACATCTTTGTTCAGTTTAACATTTGCTGACTCATCAACAACTACATCCTCAGAAAACTCTTCTTTGCCACCCTCTTCTTGCATCATAAAAAGTTGGCACCCTCTTCTTTGCCACATGCTTCTCCTTCAACATAGGCGCTACAACGGTAGACGCTATAACGCCTGCAGTCTCAGTCTCAACAGCTGCATCCTTCTCAGCCTCATCTTCATCATCTCCCCCTGCAAAATCTTGCAATTTTCCTTAGGATTTCTGTTGGCTCTCTGCTACACTCTTGGTGATTTTTGAATTTGGACCACCTATTCAGTCACAATAATTTGTTTAGAAGACGCTACAGCCTTCGGCGCTATAACGTCAGAATTGCTAACTTCTATTTGGTGAGGTTGTTGTTGTGGTGGCATATCAGAAACTTTCTGTTGGTTTGGTGGTTGGGTTTCAGTCATTTCTGGTTGTGGTTTTGGTTCATTTTGTGGCTCATGGATTGGTGATGGAATCTTTGATGGGGTGTTTGGTTGGTGAATGTTTGGACTGGTGGTGGTATAGACATTTTAGGCTGATGGAGCTGTGATTGGGGTGTTTCAGGGATGATGATTCAGGGGTTTTGTGGTGGGGTTGAAAATTTGGGTGGGGGATTGTGGGTTGTCTTTGGGCTAGGTGGCAAGTCTACCAAAAACCTTCATTCTCAGATCCTTCCTCAGTTGACTCTTTCTCTTCCTCCTCGTCATCAACCTCCTTCATCAATTCGCTTGTTTCCTTTTCATAATGCTCACTCAGACTGTCCAAGTCTTCAGAATTTAATTCTTCCTCACTGCTCATTTTCTTCTTCTTCTTGATAGGACTCTTTCCTTTCTTTGCTGGGCTTCTATTTCTCTTCTTCAACTTAGGCTCATCTACACTCACCTTCTTCTTTGGTTCTTCTTCTTCAATCAACCATTCAGGGAACTCAGGTGGCTCCAAGGTAGATTTTCCTCTTGAAAGCTGCTCAGTAACACCCTTTTCTCATTCAAATTTGGTTTTGAAAAATTGGCAAAGAGCCATTCTTTGCAAAATTCAAGCAATCATGAACGCTACAAGATCGGGCGCTATAGCAAAGGGTTTTCGCTGAAGCTTAAACACACTGAAAGCGCCAGAGGTGATCACCTCTCTTCTTTGGCTTCCACTTCTACATTAGCATTTTTACACACTCGGATATTAAGCATGGAAAATACATTACCTCCTTTCTTGACCTGCACTTCTCAATCTCCTTGGCAATTAACTTCCTACATCTCTCGGCATCCAACACGATCAATCTTTATTTTTCCACATAGGTGGTGTGAGATGTTGAGATGAGGGTATGCCTCATGAAATTAAACCACATAGTGGCCTCATCACACAGATAGGACTTCTTCGGTTTGTACTGAGCCAAATTTCTCTCATGTTGACCCTTCCACACACGCCTTTCTCTCGACTTCCTCCCTTTGATTTTCCTCGTGTCTTAACCTTGTTCTCCAACGCCTTTCGATGATACCCAAGATGAAAAATTTAATTAATGGTAGGTGGTGCTTTGAAACTCAATATTTCTCCCCTAACCACAGGATAGGTTTGGGGTTTTCCATCCTTACGCTCTAGGATACCTTGGTAAAAATCCCTTACCAACGACACAACAAAATCCTTGCGATGCTTGATGAATTGGTTCCAACCCAACGTCAGAATTTGCATCATTTGTGTGAAAGAGTTAGATGATTTTTCGGTTTTGAATCCCCTTTCAGCGATAAATTCAATTTTCCAGAATTGTTTGATTTCATCAGCAGTAGCAACAGTCCTAGAAAACTAGGTTCATCAATAGGTCCTTTTCCTGTGGCTTTTGAAGCGGTTTGCTTTGTGGCCATGGCTACAGGTTTTGGGAATGAAAAACAAACAGATGAAAAGTAATGAAGATTTGGGGGAGAAGGGAGCGGTTTGATTTATGGAAGAGAGGAGAATGGGGAGTTATTGGAAGTTGAGATGAAAAGTAATGAAGTGACTGTTGTGCGTGATTGATGGAGGGAGATGGTGATGTATGTGTCAGAAACGTGCGCAGAGAATTTGAGATAAAACTACTAAGTGCCACGTCACACAAGAGATTTTTGGGATTTTTGAAATTTAAACTAGCGCCCCGCTACAAACGCTATTGTGCTAGTGACAAAATAGACGCTATAGCGTCAGATGCTGCCACAACAACTTCAAGTGATATCTTCCCACTCCAAAATTCACTCCTGCACAAAAATAAATTTAAAACACAAAAAATGGTTAATTGAAAACCATGGGTTGCCTCCCAAGAGCTATTGCTTTAAGAGTCTTTAGCCACTCTTCCTCTTTTGTTAGAGGTCTTGAAGATCAATAGTGGTCTTCTCCCTAACCACATGTTCACCATGGTACTGCTTCACTCTTTGACAATTCACCTTGAAGGTGGTGTTGGTTGTTTCATCAAACAAGTCCACAGCACTATGTGGATACAACTTTACCAATTTGAATGGGCCTGACCATCTGGATTTGAGTTTCCCAGGAAACAATTTGAGTCTTGAATTAAATAGCAGAACCTTTCCTGCTTCCACTAGCTCCCTTCTTTGGATCTTTTGGTCATGCCAAGCCTTAGTCTTTTCTTTGTAAATGGCTGAATTTTCATAGGCGCAGTACCTAATCTCTTCAAGCTCATTTAGGGTGGTAAGCAGTGGCAATTTTGTGCCTAACTCTATATGTTTCTAAGATAGTTTCAATCAACTTGTTACAGAAGTGAGACCCCTCATCACGGATGATAGCTCTAGGAGTTCCAAATCTAGTGAATATGTTTTTCTGAAGGAACTTCCAGCCACTTAGAGACATAGTCCACTGCCACAAGGATGTACAAGTTACCATGAGAAGGAGGGAAAGGCCCCATAAAATCCATTCCCCACACATCAAAGAGTTCAATCTCTTGTATGTTGGTCAGTGGCATCTCATGCTTGTTGGAGATGTTTCCAGTTCTTTGGCATCTATCACATATTTTAACCATCTCTTGAGCATATTTGAAAAATGTAGGCGAAAATTACATTTATTATAGCAGCTTAGCAACACCACAAGGTGCATCATGACAATGATGTAGCACTTGGTGTTGTTCTTCCTCTACAAGGCGTCTTCTCATCAATTGGTCTTGGCATTTCTTTTAAAGGAAGGACTCATCCCAATAGTACTTTTTCACTGTGTGGAAGAACCTCTTCTTCTGTTGGTAATTCATATCTGCAGGTACTACTTTGCTGACCAGGTTGTTCACAATGTCTCCAAACCAAGGTGCTGCAGCATCAAACACTACAGTTTTGTGCTTGATAAATGCAACCGCTATAGGATCATGTCTTTGTAACATTCATTGCTAGCAATTTTTCATCCGGAAAGATTTCCTTGATTTCACCTTCTGTCTTACCTGCATTTTCTCCTTCAATTCTAGACTAACGGCCAACAACTTGGTTCTCCACCCCATTTTTATAACAAATTTCCAAATCAAATTCTTGAAGGAGAAGAACCCATCTAATTAGCCTTGGCTTTGCATCTTTTTTAGAGATCAAATACTTGATGACAAAGTGATATGTATAAACAATAACCTTTGTGCCAACCTAGTATAATATAAATTTATCAAATGCAAAGACCACAACTAATAGCTCTTTTTCAATGACTGTGTAATTTAATTGAGCTTCAACAAATCTTTTACTGGCATAATAAATAGAATGAAAAACTTTGTCATACCTTTGCCCCAACACTACTCCAACAACATAGTCACTAGCATCACACATGAGCTCAAAAGGTCTACTCCAATCAGGAGTCACATTGATAGGTGCAAATACAGCTTTCTTCAACTTTGAAAAGCTTCAAGGCGAGATTCATCAAAGGTGAAAGTTGTGTCATGTTGTAGCAGATGACACAAAGGCTTTGAGATTTTAGAAAAATCTTTGAAGAACCTCATGTAGAATCCAACATGAGTAAGAAAACTTCTAACACCCTTGACACTTGTAGGAGGAGGCAACTTTTCAATGACTTCAATTTTTGCTCTATCTACTTCCAACCCGTTCTTGGAAATTATGTACCCAAGTAAATCTCTTCTTGCACCATAAAATGACACTTTTCCCAATTTAGAACTAGGTTTGTCTCTTCACATCTAATCATAATCTCTTCTAAGTTGGCCAAACACACTTGAAAACTCTCCCTAAACACAGAGAAGTCATCCATGAAGACTTCAATGAGCTTTTCAATGAAGTCTAAGAAGATAGCCATCATACATATTTGGAAGGTTGCAGGTGCATTACACAATCCAAATGGCATTATTCTAAAATCAAATGTTGCATAGGAACATGTGAATGTAGGCTTTGTTGATATTCGGGAACTATTTCTATTTGTTATAACCAGAGTAGCCATCTAAGAAGCAATAAAATTCCTTACCGCAAGCCTATCCAACATTTGGTCAATGAAAGGAAGGGAAAATGATCCTTTTTGTAGAATTGTTAAGCTTTTTGTAGTCCATACAAATCCTCCATCCCGTGACTGTCCTTGTTAGTATCAATTCATTCTTGTCATTAGTGATCACTGTTACCCCTCCTTTCTTTGGAACACATTGCACATGACTAACCCATACACTATCAGAAATAGGGTATACAATGCCTACATCCAACCACTTGACGATTTCTTTCTTCACCACCTCCTTCATCTCCTCTGCCCCTCAATGTTTTGCTTGGAGTTATCTTCCAAGACAATTCTATGCATGCAGATGGTTGGAGTAATTCCTTGAATATCATACATTTGCCACCCAATTGCCTTATTATGTCTCTTTAGGGTAATAATAAGATCATGCTCTTGCTATATTGAGAGACCAACAGCAATGATCACGAGCAAAGAGTCATTTTCCCCTAAATAAACATATTTCAGGTGTTTGGGTAGCTCTTTGAGTTCAAGTAAAGGTGGTTGCACAAGGGAAGGAACATTATTCTTGAGGTCTAAGTTCTCTTGTTCAAGTGACTCATATGTTCTGGCCCAAACCTCTTTCACAGTCATTTCTTCTTCTTGAACCACTTGGTCAGTGGTCAGTGGTTTTATGAAAGTGTTTTTGAACCACTTAGTCAAGAGAAACAACAAATGAGCAGTCTTCTGTCTTTGTCAACTTTAATTAGCACATCTTCTTGCATCCCTTCAGGATAGGCAAGAGTCCTATCAGCTAACTAAGGGTTACAGAAGTAGGCCTAGCAGTCCCTATACCCAATTGTGCTATATTTGTGATCCTTGTGAAATTTCACACGAGATACACTACTTATTTGTGTAATTTTGTGCTGCATTGCGAATTTTGAAAATTTCCTCTTGTTCTTGATGTTCTTGGTAAATTATTCTTCAACTCTGCACTTTGATCGAAAACTGTTGATGTTAAATTTCAATTTGTGTTTGTGAAGTCAATATTGCTCCGATTACAGTGATTGTGAAGCCATATTAAATTCCGAATCTCTTCACCACCACCACCACATAGCTTCTACCACCCTCTCTCTCTCTCTCTCTTCGCCACCACCATCCTCCTCCCATCCTCACTCCTCCTTTCCTCTCTATCACTCTCTTTCTCCCTTAATAATCTCTCAATCTCTCTCTACCCTAATCCACTCTTTACCACCACCACCACACAACCACCAGCACCCACGACACCACCACTAGAACTCGTCTTCCTCTCCTCTCTCTCTCTCTCTCTCTCTATTATGACTTCCCCTTTCCCTCTTCTTCCACCACACAACCACCACCACCATCACCCACAACACCACCACTACCACCTATGAATTTCTTTCCTATTTCTCTCTTCTTCTCTCCACCTTCCACCACCACCACAACCACAAAATTAATAATATAATATAATTTTCATTAATAATATAATAATAAACTGCATCAAAAAATTAATATAATAATAAATATATAAAAAAGCCATTCAAATATCAGTTTTCATTCAAAACAAATTTTTTTTGTTAAAAAATCTGTCACTAATTCCTTTAAAACCCCTTGCTAATTTCAAAAAAAGTCCCTCGCTAGCGACCACAAAATCCCTCGCTAACTTTTAGCGAGGAGCGTTTTAGCGAGGAGCGTTTTAGCGACAAATTTTGGTCTTTTAGCGAGGGAATTGTGCGTCGCTAATCTTGTGTTTTTTTGTAGTGCTTGTTACAATTTTAATTTTTTTGAACAGAACAGAAAACAACACGTTTACCTGTGTCAGGCCAACACGGCTGTGTTGTTTCATCAGTTGCAAAATTATGGTGCTTTGTGTCTTTCATTCATTCTATCCTCCACCAAACCCTTACCAATCTATGGTTCATCAAATGAAACATATAGACATCACTAGCAAGAACACATTAAAGCTCACATTCTCAAATTTTAGTTTAGACGCATATTGAAATCAATTATATACCTCAATCAAAATAAAAGTTCTATATAGACTCAAAGCATGACATCTAAACCAATTCAATTATTTCTAACATGTATAAGCTCAAATAACAATCACAACCTATTATCCATTCACAAATTAGTTAGACTAAGGGTGCACATTGTACTGCAAACCCTAGGTTGAGCAAGAAGAAGGGTAGTGAGGAACTCACATCTAGAAACCTTTCACAAAAATACAACTCCTTTAACTGCAAAACCATCTCCTCCTAGCTTGATTAATCCCAAGATTGCTTTAATCTTCTATTCCTAGCTCCACAACTTCACCTTGGTGACTCCTCTATCCAAACTCAGCTTCTAAGGCTTCATGTCTACCCACAACTCTCACATGCAAGTCGAAATATTAAAGCAAAAGACGGGTTTCCATAACTCTGTTTTGGAAGGGTGTGAGGGTGAAGATTCTTATTTTTAGATGAAATATAGTGAAATGGTGGACAAGGGAGGGAGTATAAGGGTTTCAGCCCTCCAAGTTCATCTCTGTTCTTCCTCTCTGTTCAAGCTCTCTCACTCTCTCTAGGGTCTTTCCCTTTCTCTATTTCTTCCGTTCCTTTCTTTTCACCTAAAAAACACAAATGGGCTGGGGGGTGTTCTCTCTGTATCTTCACTTTTATTTAAAAGCCCACGTTTGGTACAACTCCTTAGCTATTCACTAGAATTTCTTTTATGGAGTAAAAAGACCAAGACGCCCTTAATGAAATTTGTGATTTTTATTTTTTTTTAAAACATAAATACGGTTCGGTGCACGCTTAGCCGAATCGGTTCGGATTTCACTGCACCGAGTGTGTTATTTTCTAAGACAACTCCCTTAAAACTGTTTTTTGTTAAGTTCGGCGAACGACCGACTGAACTGATTCGGAACACGGTCGGCCGAATCTGTCTGAGAAACTACTTTCAATGTATTTGTTCTTTCCGCTGATTATTATAGAGAAGAAAATAAACTGCTTTCGTACCAGTGTGAGTGGCGTTGTTGAAATGAATCTTGTCTGACCCATCAATGATCAACTTAAAGCCTGACAAGATATGTGACTTCAATCTTGTCATAAAAAGAAGATATGTGGCTTCAAGATATGTTTTATCAAAAGCCTGACAATCAATCTCACAAGTCACGGTTGAAATGAATTAATTTGCGCCAGTGTATTTTCTGTGGGTTCGTAAAACAATTGAATTTTTTTATCAACAAACAATTACTTAGATTTTGACATTTCATCACAAGACATAGAAGCTTAGATGGAGAAGGGAGGGTTTTGTGAGGTTTGGTCCTCACACCTTCGAATCGGTTCGGATGTCCGTGTGCCGAACTAGTTAAAATATAACGTATTTGATGTGAAGGTATTTTGGAAATATTTAACGGTTAGAGGTGTCCAATGAGTAGCTAGGGGATTGGGAGAAGCATGGACCTATTTAAAAAGGCTAGTTGATGTTTTAGTGGTTTTGGGTAAAATGGGTTGGGCTAGGCGCCCAACCGACAAAGGTGGTGTAGATGAAAATTGCTAAAACACCCCATTTTGTTAGTGGATTGTTTTTCTATTTGCTAATAAAGGAAGACACTCTAGGCTAACATCAATTGAATGGTTAGAATAGTATCACAAATGTCTATCGATAACGGAAACTTCAAAACACTCACATTCTGGAGCACTAGAAAGAAATTTGAGCATGGCAGAGTATAAAACAATACCATATTAAAATGCTTTGAATGCATCTCAAATAAAAGGAAGTTCAAAATGAATTCCTATAAAATAGCTACTATGCACTATAAAGAAGATAAATGTTACCACAATGTAACTATCTCTCTTTCTTTAGGAGTATATTTAGAAAAATTAAATATTCAAATAAAAGGTACATATAGAAAAAGCCTTTGAACAACTTCTAATTTTATTGGGTATCCTGTCTAGTGAAAGTTGATTAGAACTTTTATGTAAATCAGACAAAGCAGTTCTAAAGTCCAATCCTTGTATATGATTGAGTAGATTTTTCTAATACAAGATTTGTAATAGATTTTATAAGTTCTGAAAAGAGTTATAAATCATTGGAATGATTTTGTGTCACACTAGACACAAACTCAATTTATATTGGTAATTGCCCAATAGTGGGAACAACCTTTATTTGACAAAAGGTTTCTGATGAGATATTAAACACTTGTTACTCACTACGCAGTTGGTCATGATAAGTGAGGTTTGTCAAAGAGCCTAGAAAGGCTACGAATAATACTTTGTAAAGGATAGAGAGGCAGAATATAAGAATTTGTAGTTTTACTTAAGTCCTCAAAGGTTTAAGGAAAAATCACTCTGTAAGGGGTGAACTGTAAGGGGTGAACTATGTAAGGGGTGAACTAGATATAGCAGTAGGTTGTTGTAAACTAATATAATCATAATTACGTATTCTTATTTTACCTTCTGTTTTGTGTTACTATTTGTTTACTGCATTTTATTTAGGCTTAACTGCAATTTTGTTCCCCCCATTTTGTAGAATCTGCAATTTCCACAATTTCGGTCCCCCAATTTCAGTCTCCACATTTTTTGTCGCAAATTTGGTCTCGCAATTTTATCAAATCTGTAGTTTTAGTCCCTATGTTAAAATATCATCCAATTTTGGTCAGAATTGCTAACCTGGCAGTCGCGTGCTGTTCAATTCTTAATTTAGAATTTTAAATCTTAATGAAATGTTTCATAATTTATTATCATCATTAAGATTTTATATTAATAAAATAGATATAATATTAATATGCACAGCTTAGAAATGTTGGCGTTAAAGGAATAATTATTTTTTTAAATATGAATTGATATATTTAATAATTATGACTGCTTTTAAAATATAATTATAGATTTTAATTATAATAAATTAAGCTGCTTTTAGCAAACTGACTCCCAAATTAAATTTCTAATAATTCGAAACATAATATGTGTAATAATGACACAAATTCCCCCAAGTTTGTGTACTTGAAATGTTTTTGTAAGGAAAATGTAAAGAATGAGTTTAGAATCTTCTTTTGTTTAATCTAATAAAGTACAATATATATATATATATATATATATATATATATATATATATATATATATGGCTTAAATATAATTTTGGTCGAATATCCATTTTCGTCCCTCAGCAAAATAATTTTTTTAAATAGTCCTTACAAATTTAAAATTATTCATTTTGGTCCTCATAAAATAGTTTACTTTTAAAATAACCCTTGTAAAATTTTAAATTATTCATTTTGGTCCCTGCAAAAAGTTTTTTTATTTATAATAGTCGTTCCAAAAATTAAAATTATTCATTTTGCTGGGACCAAAATAAATATTCCCTATATTTGCAGGGACCAAAATTAATAATATTAAATTTTGCAAGGGCTAGTTTAATAGAAAAGTTTTTGCAAGGACCAAAATGAATAATTTTAAAATTTTCAAGGACTATTTTAAAAAAATAATTTTGCAGGGACCAAAATGGATATTCGCCATATTTGCAGAGACTAAAATGATATTTAAACCTTAAAATATAAGTATATACTATAATACTATTGACATAATTTGATAGTATTAAAAATATAATAAGGGAAAACTTGTTTCATTATCAACACCCAATGATTGTGTCATCACGACACATGGCAGCCACATCGGCATTTTCGTTGAAAGTTTGATGGCAATTTAACTTGAGACTAAAATTGTGGAATTTATAAAATGGGGGCACCAAAAAAATGGGAAGACTAAAATTGCGGATTTGAAAAAATTGGGGATCTAAAATGCGGAAAAAAATGAGGGACTTAAGTTGTGGATCCGATAAAATTGGGGACCAAAATTGTAGTTAAGCCTTACATTTATGGCAACATAGGTAGATCGTCGACCAAAGGAACCTTTAGCCTTAGTCATGCATCGTCTGTTTTGGCCCAACAGATCGATTGGTCAGTTCAATATATACAAATACTGTAATTCGTTTTAATATATGTCAACACAATACAAAGCCTATTTCTTCTATATTCCGACACCTTCAGGTACCAATTACTACTCTTTGTAAGTTGGATGTGAGTGCCCTCAACATCCCAGAAAATAGATAGAATCTAATCAGGGTATTCCAGTGATCGTTATAAACAATTTCATTATGCTAATCGATTAAAAGTCCCTTCAAATCGAATAACACCAGTTCAAAGTGTCTGTTTATTGATTTTCACTTCTCTAATCGACTAACAATATCAACCTAAATGATTACCATCCTCATTATTCTTAGAAATCATTGTAAGTCATTTTTAATCCAAATCAAACCATCAAAATGTCTAGGGATCTCAGTATCATCAATCCAACCATATATTACCCTTGTTCATTAGTTTAGGGACAATCTAAACATAATATTAACAATCATGTCTTCTTTTGAATAGGTTAGCCATTAGTCATTAACATTGAGTCCAAATTTCATCGAATTAGTCTCTTATCAGCATTAACGTAAATCAACAACAATAAACGACACTTAGGCATACACATTTACATAAATTCATCAACAGCACATATAATTTACATAACATAAACCAATGTATCAAGGTAAGAAAGGGTCATTGCTCCTAAAAGTCCATAACCGAATCATTGCTCATACAACAATGCACATACAAGTACAATGTCAGCACAAGACAAAGGGATCATGAGACATCCGAATCATTTCAATTAGATCCTAAACTACTATGTTCCCTAGCTATCATCCCTCCTCCTCTTACCTCGATAAATAAAATTGGTTTCCAAATAAAATTGTAACGTAAACTACAATGAACAAATTTAGCAGTGAAGAAGCACACGAAAAATTAGGGGTCACCCGGAAAGCAAGAAGTGGTTGTAGACAGCATAAAATTATTTTCATAATAATTATTGGGAATTATTAAAGCTAAAACAAAATTAAAAGGAAGCAAAGGGGTGACTAAAATCGGCCTACAGAGACAATGGGTTACAAGGGGTCCGACGTTAACTTTGTCGAAATGGGAAAAGGATTCAACGCAAGAAATTTGAAAATGACGTCCTTTTTTCAAAACGAAAAAATATGGTTGCCAAATAAATTGAACTATATCTCGCCCCACGAGAAAAAATACTACGAAACGGGTCTCCGATTGATGGAACCGATATCAAATGTGTTCAAAGGTTGATTTTGTGTATGACTATCAAGTTTGGTGTTTTTCCCGTGACTAAATGATAGAGAAATTGAAAAGAGAAGATGTGCAAAGAAGATATGATGGGCTGAAACATACCACGAACAGTGGGCTAAAAACCAAAGTATGAGTTGTAACATAAAAAACAAGGCCTATGTTTCTTCCAACCCCCCTCTACTCACTAGACACCCCTTTATGGGGTGAAAAGACCAAAAGCCCTTACTGAAAATTCGATTTTATATATTAAGTACGGTTCGGCGCACGTTTGGCCAAACCAGTTCGAATTTCACTGCACCAAATGTGTTATTTTTTGAGATACCTCCCTAAAACTATTTTTTATTAGGTTCGGAGCACGGCCGGCGAAACCTGATAATCTTCACTTTGCTTCACTTAAAAAACATATAGATCTGATGAACTATCTACAACCGCAATGATATGGTTACACCACCATGTAAAATCCATAAAACCCACAAACGATTTTCGCCCTCTGTTTAATAAATTACTAGACCGTGCACCCGTGCAATGCACGGGTGACAAAGATTTACCATACAACGTAAATCATATATAAAAGTGTTTCATACATTGTTTCATTATGTTAAAAAGAAACCGACAATAGTAAAATAAGGCACTAATAATAATGTTAATTCTAAACACTCTAATTCAGTTTAATGTTCATGGGATACTGTTGAACACTTCAAACACGTCAAGTAACAATTTACTCTTCAAATCAAAACCATCACGTCCACTTTGCCTCACTTAACGCACCAAGTAACACACAGCTTGTTACAGTTCAAATTAAACCAAAATTTATCTGCGGGTACGTAAATTTGACAAAAATATATATAAATAGAATCACACATAAAATTTTCATAACGAAATTTTACAGAACACTTATGGACACAATAACTATCTAAGCACTCCTAAAGAAGATAAAGCTAGGATTTTCCACAGGTATTTCTAACATTATAGGGATATTTTCAGGGAATTCTTCTTTTTCCAAAAGAGGACGCCAACCACAAAGTTGAACATTGCCATCAATAATACGTTCGGATAATAACAATGTACATTCCCATGTGTTCCCACAATCATCGATCAACGTGATATCAGTATCAACTCTATTTGGAAATAGAACATCACAATAGTCCAACGGAATATGCTGCAAAACAGAAAGACTAAACTAATTAACTAATAAATAAGTTTCGTAGATCATAGGAAAAATTAGTAACTTGAGCATAATAATTACCTAATAAGAACTTGAAATATCAGCGTAGGTCGACTTGCGATGCAGCGCCAACACGTAAGTAGGTTTCTTTGCAAAGTGCATTGTTGGTGCTAATGATTTTGCCATGGAATGATTATCTTCAATGGGTAGGGTCGCTGGCCAAGGTTTAATCTCTTTGCAGTGCCAAACCAAAAAGGGGTGTTAAGGAATCTATCCTTAACCTCAATGAAGAAACAGGCAAATCGGACATACACCATTTTTATCCAACCACCTGCATAAAGACGATAAAAACTACCTAAGCTTCGCCATCCTTCAACGAAGTAAAGGTCATCTCCTCTCCTGGCAACTTTTACTTCTATTTCATTACCATAAGTGTCAAAAAGAACAACAATCAAACGAATGTAATCTTTGTATTGACTGGCAAGAAAATATGGAAGCTTAACTTCATCCTAAAATAGAACCATATTAAAACCAATCAACCATATGGAAAATGTAAAGAGAAACTAAAAAAGTACAACTAAAAGGAAAATTTGCTACAAACCTCATCTGGAATATATTCAACCTGATGTTGTTCAAACTTAATCTTTAAGGAATAACGATAATCTCGTCCATTGTACCTGGGTCTAGAACGAATCATCTAAGAAAAAATTTCAGCCAATCAATTCGAAATATCAATTATAGAAGAGTAGAAAATATTTGAAATATACCATAAATGGAGAAGTATGAAGTTGTTCATAGTATCAACAACTCTATCTCTGTGAAGAGTAGAAAAAAATCAAATTTTATTTACAACACATAAACCAAAGAACTAAAATTGATGTTGGTTGATGAAGCAAAACAATACAAACCACATCAACTAAAATAAAAGGACATTAAACCTGTTATTAAAAATGGAACTCAAAATGCAACATATCCAAACGAAATAAAGATACAAAAATTAATGAAAACAAAGACACTTACATTTATGGAAATAATAGTCCAGACCAATACTTTCGTTTATTCCGGTGGATTACATGCAACAACTTGACATTTGAACTTAAGAAGAAGAAGAAAAAAAATAAAGGAAGAAGAAAAAAAATTTAGGCAACTAAAGAAGAAGAGAAAGAGCAGTACGTGGATAGAAATTTATGTGAAATGAAAGACTATGAGGGAGAGAGAAGAAAAATGACCTGATTCAACTATTGTTGAGTGTACCCTACATGCACATGCGATATTCGCATAAAAGTTAAACCGGGTACTGTTCATCCATTCAAACTAACTGTACATCATTGAAATGCAAAATTGGAACTATGCATCGAATGGAGGTATGAATAATTGAAGGTATGCATTCAGACACCGTGTTCTTTTATGGAACATTAAAGAGAGGAACACAAACCATGTGCAGCAAAATAAAGTGGGCCAAAGTGTACAGTAAAAATAATCTCCTTACTATTCACTGGATCCCACAAAAGTTAGGTAGGTCCAGCTTCCATAAAACCAAATATTGTAGATAAACAGTAACTGAGTACTGTAGATGAACAATACAACCGGGTACTATGGATGAACAGTATAACTATAAATAGTCACCACATCAATGCACTGTTTGAATCTACATTTTACTATTCTTCAGAATCACTATATTCTAGTCAATCACAACACTACAAAAAACACAACCTACACATGCCATTTCATTGTGCATGTTGTCCAAATGTAAAAAGAGCCAAATCACATCACTTCATTGTGCATCTTTAATCCAGAAAAATCCAAAGTTTCCATTACCAATAAACCAGAAAAATCCAAAGTTTCCATTACCAATATTTCAATGTTATCCGATTATGTTCAGAAATCTATATTAAAGTTGGCCTTAGTGTGTTGTCAATACTTAGATAAACTCACCATGTATAGATGCAACATGTATGTTGAACATATATTCTAATTAATCTATTAAACCATTATCTGAATAAATGGTTCTATAAAATAAGATTAATTTAAGAGGCATTATTTTTTGTATCAAATATTTTCTATTAACGTCCTCTAAATATATATATATATATAATGACCTCACTTTGTGTTGAACTTGTACTTTCAAGTCAGTAGACCAATATATACACTCACATGACACCACACATAGTCGACCAACAATGAGTTTATAAAGATGAGTTTATAAAGACGACTAAACATAAAGTTGATAAAGATGATATTCTTTCTCCTATTGGATAAAAATCTCAATCTAAGATATCACCTTATCCTAGTATTTGGCTATAAATACACTATTTGCAAACTTGAATTTCATAATTTTCAGAACAATATCTTCACATTCCATTTCATTCCAATTACTTCTATTAATTTGCTTCCTGTTACAAACACCATCATGTTTTTTTCACCCACATTTGCCTTCAAGTCTCACATCCTTCACACACCCACTACAAATTGTAATTTTACAAAAAAGAGACTTATTGATTTTCATGAGTTATGGATATTTAGGTTGATGTCTTCTACTCACAATCTTCAGAACGAACAGAAAAATCGATTTGTTTTGTTACCTTAGATGGATATGTTTACATCAAGTGGATTAGCAGCAAATGTTAAATTACGTGATCCAATGATCACCATGCACAGATGAAACGCGTAAGTTGAACATTAGTCGAATCAAGATTGAAGACGAATACCGGGATGCAAATTATTTCCTTGAATAGCTATTATTAGCAAAATCTCGAATGTAATATTTTTCTTAATTTATTGGCCACATTTGTAATACCAATGTTTTGATCTAAACTTCTTTCTCGATTTTTCTGTACGTTCTAAAAAATTGAAATGATATTTTCAGAACGACAGGAAAATCGAGATAGTAGTATTTGGTCATTTAGTAGTAATCAATGTTTGATTTAGTAGCCTTTATAATATAAATATATATCTTTTTCGCTTACCTTCACTTCACATGTGGTATGCAGATAGATAATCTTGAAATTATTTAAAGAGAAGTCTTAGTTGCTAGTTTTTTTAAGTACAACAGGTTTTTTTATATAAGATACAAATATTAAATTATAAATTATAAATCTTATTAAAAGAAAATAATTATTTATAAAACACTAAACATAATATAATATGAAATAAAGACAGAACATAAAATTAATTTTTTTGATTTAATGACAAATGAAAAAAAACAATCAAAGTCATGGCTGCAGACTGATTTTCATAAATGGAAATCTAAGTTAAATTAACTTGTTAACAGCAAGCTGCTTTGTGTTTTTAAGAACACTATTGTTTTCGAAAAAAAATTAAAAGACCAAAAATCAAAAACAGATGGAATAACAGTAACTCTATTTTTTTGTTTTTAAATATCAATGAAAAAACATGTATTTTATATTTTTTTACCTCCTTCCAACATTTTAAGTGACTGAACCTCTCTATAGGAATGCATATTTTTTTTTCATTTCCATTTTTGTCGAAAAAATAACTATAAATGACTATTCCAAATCACCCAACAGAAGATGCTTTAACTTTGGTTGAAATGGATGAGAATCCATATCTTATCTACAAATTGAAAAAATCAAAAATATATTCATATAATAATAGTATTTATTTATTCATTTTTTAAACAAATTCACCCCACATATCTTACTCACAATCCTGTCAAATAAAACTCTCACACACTCTCCCTCAATTTTTCATAACAAACTTCAGTACAAAATAATTATGCGGTTTATCTTTAACTACGGTTTGCGTTTGCGCATGTAAATCCTCCAAAATTGAGTACATAACACGAATACAATAGACTGGGTAGAACTTATGCTCTTAAATTGAGTACATAACACGAATACAATGAGACAAAAATGCATGCAAAAAATATGATTTCTTTTTCGTCTAAATAAATTTAATGGAGGATTATTGATTAAAAAACAGATGTGATTATTGGTCTTATCAATTCAACAACGGTCTCCTAATACTCTTATAATAACTTACAACTATTCCTCCATATGCCTGACTACAACAAAGGATAATTTTTTTTGCACACACATGTATGTTCACCAAACGGCCCTCACATTAATAGATGAAACAAACACAATAGGACAAACATGCATGCAAGAAATTTGATTATTTATTTTTCAATTACATAAATGAGGCCGCAACCTAGTGACAAAGAGGTGTAGATATTGTTGTTATCTATTCTACAATTCTATCTGAATACATGTCAGACCTTACCATAACCTGTTTTTGACCATGATTTCTCCAGCACATTGGTTTGCAATCAAAACCACTTGTTCATTATATAATGCACCAATCCACCAAAAAAATACATCCACATGTGGTCGAGCATTTGAAGGAACAACACAAATTGAAATAGATTAGGATACCATATCTTATCTCTCATTGGCTAAAAATCTCCTATTAAGATATCACCTTATCCCAGTTTTTGGCTATAAATACTCAATTTGTAAAGATATTTTCATAATTCTCACAACAACATCTCAACATATCCTTTTATTTCAACCACTTCTCTTTCTTTGCTTCGTCCTACCAAAACCATCATGGTTTCTTCATTCAATTTTGCTTTCAAGCGTCCCATTCTATATACACCCACAACAAATTATAGATTAATAAAAAAAGAGAGTCATTAATTTTTTTGAGTTATGGATATTTACTCAGAATTTTGACATCGAACGGGAAAATCAATTATTTTATTTGCCTTAGATGGGTATGTTTATTTTAAGTGCATTAACAACATATGTTAAATTTTGTGATGTGGTGAGGCGAACCTCTGGTTTTCAGCCAATTCACGTAATTTAACTTCTCAAACGTAGTTTGTTAGGTATTGTCATGTTGTTAATGCAAAATTGCTACTTACAATTAATTCACCAATCTAACACGCTCAGCAGAAACTCTCAATTGTCAACAAAATTGACAATAATACTATGAAATGCAGTTGAGAAACTGAGATGCAGCTAATTTTTTGTACTCCACTGCTATACATGATTGGGAATATATTTAATTCTCTGAACTCACTATTGAAGCTATTTGGTGACTCCAAATTCAACTTCATGAGATATTGATCGAAAAAAGATTGAAGAGAAGCAGCAGAGTCGAAATAATTTCATTGAATAGCAATTATTAGAAATTTCTCAAATGTAATTATTAGAAATATGTTGATCAATACTTGTTTCTCATTTTTTCTGTGTGATCTCAAAAATTGCAATAACATTTATAGAACGCCTGCAAAATAAAGAAAGTAGTAATTGATCGCGCTTATCACAACTTGTATGCAACTACACTAAACAGGTATATTTATTCAATGTTTCGTCCACCAAGAGTTGAACTCTGTAAATTTAGCATAAACTCCACTTCTAACCTATTCTTATTTCATCTCTATTTTCTAAATTTAATGGATCATTTAGTAGAGTGCATAATATAAATATACATTTTTATTGTCTCCTTTGACATCCCATGTGATCACCAGAGAAAGGGTTTGAAATTATTTGATAACAGTTCTACTTCTTAGTAATAATTAAAAAAGAAAATCATGTCACTTTATAATTTTCTGTTACTTTGGCAATTGTAGTTTCATATTAAGGAAGTTATAACTTTCATAACTACTAACTCACATTTACCTTTTAATTATTTGGCCCTTTATATGTTTCACAGTAACTACTATTTTAGAATACGTAGAATTCCTCTTGCAAGAAAAAGTCAGAAATACTACTATTAATTCCTACTTATTCTACTAAAATGTGATTGCACATACCTGACATTGTTTTGACCATGGTTTTATTAACACATTCTTTTGGGATCAATACATATTTTTCATTACACAATGAGGCAATCCAACGAAAACAACAACACAAACATCCTTCTTAAAATTGCACTCTTATTCAAACCTTCATACAGATAAAATAACATTCAGCTTAATTTTCAACCCTTCATTGCATTTACCATCTTGTCTCCTTTAACTTGTCTTCTAATCAACAGAACCACAATACCAAATTTACAAACAATGAAACCATTATTATACATCACAAACCCATTTGTACAACCCAAGCCACTGCTAACAATACTGTACTGAAGAAGATTATTCCTCTTGGTAAAAACGATTCTTCAGAAGTGAAGAAGGAAAAAATAATGTTCAGAACTGCAAAAATGCTGAGAAAGATGAGACAACAGTGATTCATATTGTTAAAATAGATGAGAATTTTTTTTGGTTTGAAGGTGTTGAAAATTGAGACTGTAATAAATCTTTATACATATTTTGTTATAAATTAGATATTTATGACCGTTTATTACTGTTTATGACCGTTTGTGACTGATTATTACCGTTTATAGCTACAAATGACTCTAGAAAGTGTCAGCTACTACTTTAAACATCTTCTCAGAAACCTTCATAGAAAGTGTCAGTACCCTGTTGGCTATATTCGACACTCAGTGTTTCACCTTTTTCTATACCTGCTGTAACACCAATAATTCATGTATAAGACACCAAAATATGCCTACTGCGCGTGGGCCACACATGAGAGAAACAATATTCTCTCAATTTATACAGGCACGCCAAATCTATACCCATTTTCTGGTCAAACTAAAAAAACTACTGATTTGATTACACAGAGAAATAGATGATAAATATGTAGCAGAATACACTATTGTCATACACGTTCATAATTTTCCATAGGAAAAAGACAAAGTTGAAAAAAAATAAAAAGGAAAATACCGTGTTGGCTATATTTGACACTCAGTGTTTCAGACTTTTCTGTGCCTGCTGTAACAACCAATAATTCATGTATAAGACACCAAAATATGCCTACTGCGCGTGGGCCACACATGAGAGAAACAGTATTCTCTCAATTTTTTCAGGCACGCTAAACCTGTACCCATTTTCTGGTCAAACTAAAAAAACTACTGATTTGATTACACAGAGAAATAGATGATAACTATGTAGCAGGATACACTATTGTCATACACGTTCATAATTTGCCATAGGAAAAAGACAAAGTTGGAAAAAAAAAAAAGGAAAAACATGAAGAAGGAACACTTTTAAAAAAGTGGACTAATTGCTGACCAAAAAAATTTAAAGTAGCCTAATTTGTCAAAACAATATCTAAAGGAAGAAACCAACCAATGCAACACATTTGCCAATCATACATCCAATATTTGAATAGCATAATATGAGATAATACATGTGTTCATAAACACATAGGAATTTTAAACATCTAAACCAAAAAAATCTAAACATTACACATTATTATAAGAATTTTATAAATAATCATTTGTTGCTAAAAATAATAAACAGGTAACTAAATATTTTTTAAATACCATATTATATCCTTATAACAAAATTGTGAGCAAGTAAAAGACCTGTTAAGTATTATAAAAATTATACAGTTAATACATTTTTTGGGGTAGCAATCACTACCCATATGATCTAAGACCTTCCCTTTATAAGCCCCAATAATCAATCCAATAACACCAATAACTACACTCCAAACCCAACAAATCTGATTGACTCAAACTTCAATACCCATATCACCCAAAAGTGGCGCATAAAGCACTTCAAATAAGGCCATAATAATAAGACATACATTACAATTTATTCACATAGGACCAATACCATTACTATTTGAACACGTTTTATTCACAAAAATCCAAAGTTTCAATTACCCATAAGCCAAAAAATTCCAAAGTTTCAATTACCAATATTTATATGTTGTCATCGATCAACTAACATGATATGCTTTCCTAATACTTCTCTCCTAGTACTATTCATTCATGTGCTCCACAAAAATTAATAGAAACAATCAGCAGCAACAGACAACGATTTTTACCAAGATGCCAGTTATTAATTTTTGTAATAATTATTTGTTACACATATTTATTAAATTTATTTAGTTTATAATTTATTCAATTACGTGATTAATTAACTAACCAACTATTTAGTTTAAATTTCTGTTGGTTTCTAATTTAAAACTAAAATTATTTAATATAAAATAATTTACATAACATTTGAAACAAAAGAACATGTTCTTAAAAAAAAGAAAGGAAAAATAGAAGAGAAATGATGTGGCCAAAACATGGAGACTGGGATGAAAAAGAGAAGAAAAAGACAAAATATAATGAGATATAATGAAATTATTACTCGTACAGTGTTTTATTTTCCTGTTTAATAGGAAACAACATTGCCAAAATAAGTCATGAATATTATGATTTCAGATTACCATGTAAGACCCAAAAGAATAGCAAAATATGCATGATACATGCACCTAATGACGGACCCACATACACACATAGGAGCTAATAATTATTCTGTTACACCAAATAATAAACGTAAAATATATTTTGTAAAAGGAAGTAAAATAAAATATTACTCCCTCTGTCCTAAATTGTTTGTTTTTTAGTAAAATAAATTTGTCTCAAATTACTTGTTGTTTTAGATTTCCAATGAAACTTTTAATGTTCTTTTACATTTATACCCCTATTAATTATGACAATTTTTTACCTTCAAAAAAGATTAACGTGTATCTGGGTAGAGAGATAAAGGGTTCAATGGTAAATTAGACAACACTTTGTAAAGAATCTAGACTTCTAATAATTTTTTAAAGGGTGTGCGAAAACCTTAAACTGCAAACAAATTGGCACGAACAGGGTATTCACTTACCAAAGCAAAACAAACAAAATAGAATGATTGATATGTAAACTTTTGATGGGTTGCATAGTGCATCAATGTTTATATTTGCACCTCTTTACTTTTCAAGTTCTCAATTCTAACTTGATTACATGACAGCTAAATTGTGTATAACAAACACAAATGATAATGAAACATAAATATAGCAAAAAAAACTAAAAACATATTGGCCAAAAAGATAGCCAGCATTTTTTCATCTTCATAAAAAACAGGCATAATTAAGTAGTTGTTAAATTAAATTGATAAAACTTCATCGTACACAAATTTGAGGGAACATTGGAGATACTGCCTTCATCATTAGTGATCAACACTTTAAGTCCTCTTTTAGAGGTAATTCTTAGAACATCTTGAATGAAACATAAATATAACAAAAAGATGTCAAAACATATTGGCCAAAAAGATAGGCAACATTTTTTCCTCTCCATAGAAAAACAACAGTAACTAAGTAGTTGTTAAACTAAATTGGTAAAAACTTCATGATACACAACCCTTCGAGGTAACATTGGAGATATTGGCTTCATCATCAGTAATCAACACTTTAAGTCCTCTTTTAGAAGTAACTCTTGAAAAAGCAACATATAACTGACCATGAGAAAAAACTGGACTTGGAAGATAAACACCAACATGACGAAGAGATTGGCCTTGACTTTTGTTAATTGTCATTGCAAATGATACAGCCAAAGAGAACTGTCGTCTTTGAAATTTGAATGGAATCCTAACATCAGAGGGTGTCAATGACAATCGCGGTATGTAAACCTTCTGGCCAATATTACTTCTAGATATAACTTTCCCTTCCAACACAAATTTACCAAGTCTACTAATGATCAATCTTGTGCCATTACACAATCCAGCTTTTGGATCAATATTTCTCAACAACATGATTGGAACACCGATTTTTAACTTGATTATATGATTAGGTAGCCCAGATGCCGATATTGTGTTCAAAAATTCAGGTGTGTGAACATTATCCGGTCTATCACAATTTGCATAGTCTGAATGTGGAGTATCAATACTCATGTAAACATGATCACTACCTGGTAGCTTACCCAACATATACTCATTGATAGCTTCAACCAAATGGTATTTTGGAGCCAATATTGCCCTATCTTGATAATAAGTTAAATCTTCTAAATGTGATACGAATGAAGGACAAGTTGACTCAACAATAGCTGAAACAGAATTTGCCGGATCTGACAACATCAACTCATGCGAAACATTTACTTCAATATATTCATCATTGACCTTTCCAATCGTTCCATCCCCAATAGCCAATACCCACTCAGAAAATTCTCTCCTTTCTTCAATATCGTCAATTGAACTCCCATGCAGTAATCTCAAATTAACACTAAGTGACATAACTTCACAATGGTTCCAAAGATAAGATGAATTAATTGTAGCATTGACAACTTGTTGTCTAGTTCCTTTTGGTATAACAGGTAATATTTGCCGGAAATCTCCACCAAGAACAACAACTTTCCCCCCAAAAGGTTTATTAACATCACAATTGTTGCAAAAACGCAATACATCACGTAGTGTTCGATCAACGGCTTCAAAACAATGCTTATGTGTCATTGGTGCTTCATCCCATATAATAAGCTTCGCTAAACCAATTAATTCTGCCAATAGACTACCTTGAGAAATATTCCAAGTAGAATCTTCATCTATATTGATGGGGATAGCAAACCTAGAATGTGCAGTTCGCCCCCTGGCATAAGCAGGGCTGCAATACCGCTAGTGGCAACAATTAGTACAGTCTCCCATTTAGACCTTAATGCGGCCGATAATGTTTTCCAAAGATAAGTCTTCCCAGTACCTCCAAACCCATAAATAAAGAACAATCCAGCCTTATTTTCAGCTACCCTTGACATGATCTTATCATATATCAAGCGCTGCTCGTTTGTCATTGTAGACATTAATGATATATGTTCTTGAGCTAAAGCATCTCTGTCATAGTTCAACTCGTCATATATCAGCCTATTGCACTGTTCAGAAGCTGCATCAAAATCTGGTTGTGGCATTGTTGTAAAATCCTCTAGCCTTCGATTGTTACTACGCAAAAATAAATCAACTTCACGCAGTGCCAAATTCTGAAGTTGTTCGGAAGACAATGACAAATCTGAAAATAAACAAAATATACAATTTCTAATTAAAAAATAATTAACCCTATTATTAAAGACAAATCAAAATACAAAAAATGTTAACCCCATAATAAAACTCACCAAACCGAAAATTAATAAACACATAAAACTCCTCATTACTTGGAACTCGAAGAATAAGCCTTTGTCTCTGAAGAATATCATCACTTAAATGATGCCAAGTTTGTTCCCAAACATATTCCGGTCAAGCCATTTGATTTGCTAACAATAAAGTCACAAACAAATTCCGCAAATAAGATCCAGAGCCCCAATGGCTAGCTTCATTGATTGCATCAATATATTCTTTATCATCTTCTAACAATCCTAATGCATAGCATGTATCTTTAAAAGTTGTCTTCACATCATCACCAACAGTAATAATGTCTTTAAATGATGTAGGTCCACGTACGTAATTCAACAAAGTCCTCAAATAATATATCTCACATGTACCTGGAGGAACAAAATGCATTCGACTAATACTAAACCCCTTTTTCCGAGGACACCACTTATTTTTCTTTGCATTCCATACAAACTTTAATGGAAATTCATTATATGTTAAATTTCTCCCATTCAGATATTTTTTATTAGCTTCAAACCATTCCAAGAACACTGTATGCTTAACAGTCGTTCTTTGAAGAACTCAATCCAACGGTTGAGAAATATCATAAATAACATATTGTTCATCTGGCAAATGAAATTTTAATCTTTCAACAGAAGGTTCCCTATGATGAATATCATAAGCATATATTCTCCAGATTGCCTCACATGCTGATAAATACCTGCAATCATAATACATCCATATTTCATCAACTACATCGACAGCCTCACCATTCACTGGATTATAGAACATTGTAGTGACACGATCATGACCCTTGTTCACATATTTGAAAAGATATTTTATTGACCGAGATTGGTTGCACCATTCAACATTAATGTGAGCATTGTACTTCAAAAGTAAGTATTTGTTGTAAGGAACAACAAACCTATTATCAACAACATTATCACCTTTTTGTATCACCATACCATTATCTCTTCGTCGATAAACTGGATATCCATCTTTATCAAGACAAAGTTGAATCATTAAATTTCTTTGGAAAATACTTTATACACTTACCACCTTGTATGCAAGAAGATTGAGTACTCATCCTCCCACATGGACCATGAATCATCGATGTCGACACCACTTCAAATAATTCAGTTCAAGTTCCTTATTTGGAATTTCTGCACAAATAATTTTATCAATATCACTTGGACGCAGAATTCGATTATCTTGTTGAGGAATAACCAAAATATGTGCATGTGGTAATCCCCTCTTTTGAAATTCAATTGTATAGATGATCGCCAAATCACATACAAAACCATCAAATATTGTAATTAGGGATAAACTATTTATTTCAACATAAAACAAAAACTCAAATATATATATATATATATATATATATATATATATATATATATATATATATACTTGAAAGAACATAACAATAAAAATAATCGGATCAAACAACTCAAATATTTGAAAGAAAATTTTAGCAAAAACATACCTGCTCTTATCTTTCCAAACACCTTACCCTTTTTAATCTCTTTAATAAGAAGATCTAACTTCACCTTGAATAACCTGCACACCAAATCAGGTCTATCTTCCGTTTTCAACTTCAAATTTGTGAATAATGATTTTAATTCATACCATCTCTGATTACATGTGAAAGTTATAAACAAATCAGCTTCGTTCTTGATAGCCATAGCATCTTGATAATTCTGGTGCATATAACGTGCACCTCCAGTGAACGACGATGGCAACACAATTCTTCTACCCACAGCCAATGGATTTCTATCTCCTCGAAGTACCGCATCTGACAAACCTTTATACAAATGTGCTCTAACTTCTTGTTGATGATTTCTAACCCATTGTAAGCGTTGTGATTCAATCATGCTATACCCATCAACCAAAAATTGCTAAAAGAACCTTCTGCCATTAAGTAGAACGAAAAATTCAGATTCTCGTTGTTGAATTCTATAACAAAACCATTCTCGAAGAGTCACATACTCTCTCTTAATAGCAACACAATCAGCACCATCACTATACGGGATTTTTTCATGCCACCCATTTTCACCTCTCGGAAAAAATAATGGATAATGCAATGGCAAATATGTAACACTTAATGTCGATATTCTCTTTAAAAAACCCTAATGTGTCTCAACAATAATATCCCTATCAACATTAGATGTATCATAGTCCCCCACAATTAGTGCAGCAACCTCAGACGCAGATGGCAAATTATATCTCCTAGCATCTTTTGCTCTTTTGCCTAATATACGCAACTTCAAATTCTGAACTTCTCCAGTGCTAAGTCTATCTCGAACATATCTATATGTCTTAACATATGGATTGCATCTATCAAGAAGCTGAATTAACTCTCGCACAATGTTAGACCTCACAGACGATTCATCGTCCGCCATACTGCATAGAAGATCATAACATCATTAGATATTAAAATCAAAACATAGAATCCAGCAAATATATAGAAAACCTATAGTAGGAATCAATTATATATAACCGAATACAAAAGCATAAAATATAATAAATATTGTAAAACATGGAAAATACTAATAGAATACATGTAATATTACCTGACAACGGACATTCTATTTGCAACTTCATGATCAGTGTCATAAATATATAGTTGAGCAAACTTAGGCCTAGCACCATGAAGTGGAAGCAAACTGCCTATTTGATGATAATTCTCTCCATGTAGAACAAAAATTGGAGGACCACCCCCATCATTCACTTCTCGAACTATGTTTCCTCCCATTGAGGTAAAAGCAAACATACTATTAAATGACCTTATATTACTTTGGAAGTATTTACTTCGTTGATCATCATTATAGTATAACTCAATCAATGGGTTTGGAGGATACTCGTAATGGGGAAGAACCACACGGCCGTACGAACAACACAAAGGGAACTTTGGACACTTGGGTTTGAAACTTTTCTGTCTTCTTTCTTCAAACCACATCAACGCACCACAGTAGGTACAACAACAATTAGGGACGCCAATATCTAAATATATTGTCTCCTTTTCTAAAAACAATTAACAAAAAACATACTATTCAATTAAAAATATTTCTCAATTACAAAATTTTATAACTTAATACATATTAATATACTAATACTACTAACCAACAATGATTGAATCATTATCTCCTTCTTGTTCACAAACTAAATGATCTTCCACGCATTTTTTCGACCAGTTCGTCTCCTTTGAACACATTTATTACCTGAAAATACAAAAGCAATAAAAACAATTCAACTAATACCATATTTATATATAATTTTTTAAATAGGATTAAATATTACGTTAGTCCCTGCAAATACAACGAATATCCAGTTTGGTTCTTTCAAAATTGTTTTTTTAAAAATAGTTCTAACAAATATTTAAATTAATTCATCTTTCTCACTGCAAAAAAAAATCTTTTTAAAGTAACGGCCATTTACTTATAAATTGTCACATTTTTTCAATAAACAGGCATTTGGTTTACATTAGACAAACATACTTGCTACCAACTCGTGAGAAGTATACGGTCGTTGTGACACATTGTTGATCACACATTTGCCTACATTTTCTCGCGTAGATCCATCCTTGTGTCTAAGAACATGCACTCCAGCACCAAGTTTTCTAATTTTTGGTGAATTTTGGTCCCCACCGTTGGCTACATGCCAAAACAATAAAAAATTGTTGTCAAATTATTTATCCAATTTTGTAAAGAAATATCAAAAACAGACACAAACATATTTAAATTACATATATATACTCTTAAAGTTCATTAAGAAATACCTAATTTCGAATCATGACACCTGCCACCAAATTCTACAACTGTTTTATCCAACACTCTATTTCTCTTGATGCAATGTTTTCCAGAACAAAGTGCTCTAGCTTTGCTACCACTTATGTTGGGTCCCTTGACTACAATTGAATAACCAACATAAATATAACATATAAATCAATAATTTATTACCTATATTTAAAATCCTGCTGAAAGAAAGACATCTATCATTACCATCGCCAATTGGATCCAAGGATCTATGCTGATTCTACATTTTATCAAACAAACTACAAACTAACGACCTCATCTTTACTCCATTGTGTTTAGTATTTAGACCTCCAGGCAATATATTTTCTTTATCTTTGAGTGAAGATGGTTGAATGTTCTTCATGGTACCTACCAATGTGTTTCTCAAAAAAGGCAAATTAACTAATCACCCACACATTACCAACAACATTACTCTTAGTTAACTTTACTTCAGCAATAAGAAACATTTTTAAAAAAATCACACAATTACATCTACCTACTTGTAAATGGAGGATTAAACCGATAGTAATATAAATATCCAACCCACCATTACTTGTCTCTTGATTATCTATTGGAATATCCTCTAAAATTGTTTCAAGTGTTTGTCTTCTTCCTTTTTGACGACCCCTAATTTCGCCTATAACAACCAATATAATAAGAACATAGCAAACAATTAGCAAGTTAAGTATATATCTATCGACCACCCACCCAAAAAACAAAAAAAAAATCAAACTGACAATATCAAATGTTAATTTAATCCTAACCATTCTAAAAGCAATGAAATGCAAAGACAATGTTTAATAGTACTTATCATGTCACTATTTTTCTTCGCTTAATTTGCTTTACTCCTTCCATAATTGACTCCAAAAAAAAATCATCCACCAAGCCACCACCCTGTTAGATTACTTTTAAACACCTTCACCTTGAACCAACAATCACAATTCAACTTGAAACTAATAACTTCACCTTAACACAAACTCATCCCCTCATTCTACGCGTTCAAGTCATGGTGAAAGCAAATGAACTAATAGAACTTCACACAAACGGGTCCACTATATATTACACCAAGTGGTCAACAGACCTAGTTGAATAATACAAACCTCCACATGTTCAAACATTAAATTCAAGTGGACTTTAAAGGAAAAAAAGGCTACCATGACACGTCAACATCAATTTATTTCTTTCAATGTGAGTATTTATGCAATAAAACTTTGCAGCTTTCAGACACAAAAACAAAAGACACGTTCTCTACAAACATACTACCTCCGTCCCAATTTATATGCAATTTAAAGTTGTTGGACAAATGTTAAGAAAAATTATTAGTAATCTAGATTTTATAAAAAGTATTGTTTAAATTAGTATTTAACCACTTATATCTCTATATAGATAAACATCAATTATTTATTAAATGTAAAAATTGTAATGATTAATAAGGGCAATAGTGAAAAAACATGTTAGATGCTTTCTTGGAAAATGTAAAATAACAAATAATATGAGACAAATTTATTTTGCTAAAACTACCGTTAGAATGGGACAGAGATAGTACTATTCACAACCTTACTACAACTTATTCGTCATCATAGTCTTTCATTATTAGTATCCAAATAAATGCATCTCCATTTCTTTTCCCTCCTTATCTCCTTGTCTCGACCCCACCCTATACCCACTTATTGGCCACTTGATGTGGTTTTATTTGTTTTTTCCTTCACACCACAAACTTTAAGACCCAAACCACAAATGACAAAATCACTTAAAAGCATAGACCTCGATACATACGCACCGTTTCATCATTGCAATAAAATGAATAATGCACACATAAATGTTACCCAACACTAAGCCGATAATGGTAGTGATCTTGGTCATCCAAAAAAGGTGTTTCACCATTAGTTTTAATGGATAAGAATCCACATCTTATCTACAAAGTAATAAAAGAAAAGAAAATCTACATAAATAAATATTATTAATTGTCATTCTATTTCACTATAAATAAGGAGCACTTCAAGGTGTATCAACACACTCGTCAAAACAGAGACCGAAAGCGTAAAGTTATAATATTGCTTAGTGGTTTTTTTTGAAGTTTGTTCGCTTGTAATGTTTATAACTTATTTTTTTAGTGTTTCAGATGGATGAGATGGATCAAGAATCAGACCCCGACACTGATCATGAAGCTCCACCAGTTCGTGATAGGTTTGCCTATGAACCTTCTACGTTGAAAGAAATCTTCGACCTTTGGGACCAGGTGGAGATCCAGGATAGAGTTGAGAAAACATTGACCTCTACAAGTATTATTGGTATTACACTGGTAATCATCGTTTATACTATTTATTTAGAATTGTTTTTTGGATTTAATGTTATCCATTAATCATAACTTATTATAGTGTTTACTTGCAGATTTCTGTGAAAAGTTTATGTCTAAAGAGTTTGAAATCATTGATGGAGATCACAGAAAATGGGAGTTCAGTGCAAAGATGGATGAAGCTGATGAGACACAATTCTGTTTGGTGGGGGCGTGGCAGGCTCTTGTAAGGGAGAACAGGTTGACTGAAGGGGAAACTGCGTTGTTTGGTGTCCTTGGGGAAGCATCGACATGGGTTTTCTTTCAAAGCAATAACAAAAAAGGACCCTGGTGGAACCCCCATGAGGACTGCATACTCCATGAGATTGATGTAAAAGAAGTTGGTTGAACTTTTATGTAGGAAGTTATGAAAAATAAGTTTTATCATCTATTCTGAATAAAGATCGTGGTTATCATCCATTATGAAAAATAAGTTTTATCATCTATAGTAGGTGTGCACACATCGTATGTCCGGAACTTTGTAAACAACTTGACTAACCCACAACGTAAAGCGCATCATAAAAGGCAACATAAAATCCATTATCAAGTTAAATTTCGTCTATAACCACTAACAATTTTTCAATCAGCAAACATAAACTCCTACTACTCAAATGCTATTAAAATTAATCCTACCCCACTCAAATTTTATAAACATAAAATTCATTTATTGCCGACACTTTCTTCTTGATTATACAATGTACACCTAAAATTGTTGTTTACATTTGAAAGGAATAAAAATAAATATATGTACACCAATAAATTAAACAAACTATTGAACACATTATCAAAATACCACAGGATTTATTTATTATAATATTTTAGATAATACGATACATTGTAGCCATTAACTGCTCATATAAAGAGCAATCATATTACTGACCACTATTGTAATAAGTCTCAATAACAGAAGCACATGATAATCCCATGAAACTGCAGATACTTTCTGCAACAAAAAAATGGCACCATTCTTTGCAACTGTTAATGTGACATGTCCAACAATAACATAGCACAACACACAACCTGTGGTTACTACTAAAAACATAGCAAATCACTCTTCATCATCTTCAGGTTCAACCTTCACAAGCACACGCTTTGTCCTTCTCCCTATTGCCGTTTTGAACGGCATAACATTTCCATTTGAGCCCTCAGCATCACCATCAAAAGCAATATCACAAACGGCCCTTTTCTTAGTTTGCACAACAGGAGAACTGTGACATCCGGGGCTGAGGAGGGCGGGGAGTGATCGCCGGTGCCCAAAAAGGTGGCATGGCAAAGAGCAGCTCCTGGCAGCTTCAAAGCAAAGGGGCGCGTGAATGAACCGAATACGCACCGGAATGAGAGGGATCCTGAGGCTGTGCAGGTATGGGACTGTACAGTTGAAGGAAGGCTTAAAAGAATTGATTTGGACTACCTATACCAACAAGATGCATCTTCTTTTCGGGAGCCCGTCCCATAAGAACTCCATAGTTAAGCGTGCTTGGCTTGGAGTAGTAGTGGGATGGGTGACCTTCTGAAAGTTTTTCCCAAAGCATGCAAGTGAGGACAAAGCATCTTTGAAAAGACTCGTGTTGGTTCGTGAGGGCGATCAACGCTTCTAGGAAGCGGTTTGGGGATGTTACAAATGGTATCGTGAGCGTGCAGACCTCTCCCGATGCGGTGTGGTTCGAGGACGAACCAAGCGGAAGGCCGTGGGCATGTGACATCCGGGGCGACGAGGGCGGGAGTGATCGCCGGTGCTCAAAAAGGTGGCATGGCAAAGAGCGCTCTGGCGACTTCAAAGCGAAGGGCGCGTGAATGAACCGAATACGCACCGGAATGAGAGGGATCCTGAGGCTGTGCAGGTATGGGACTTTACAGTTGAAGGAAGGCTTAAAAGAATTGATTTGGACTACCTATACCAACAACTAATGTAACACCCCCTTCTATTAATTACTATTTTACTAATTAAAAATCGGAGTTTTTAAAACTTTTCCACGCACCTCAAGGAGAGTGCTACATTTCACCAAAATATCACAAAATAGTATTTAAATTCAAGCGCATCTAGTGCGTGAAATACGTATCATAGCCACGTGGGTTAAAACCCTCAAAACTTGTTTAGAGTTTACAATAGTCCCAAAATGGTTTCACAGCAGAAATAAATCAAGTTCAACAAACGCAGTTCATAATCCAAATCAGTTCAAATACATAATATAAAATAACTACACTACGATCTCCGCCCCGGGTCTCACTAATCAGAGCTGACTCAATGACTCAACAAGGTATGACACCTTCACTCAGTATCACCTGCATGTCGCCACGAGAGCAGGCAACATAAAAAATGCTAGGGTGAGTCTCTTTACATAAATAATAACAAGTAAGATAAGCATTATATTAGGAAAGCATCTAGCAACATCAATCCACAACAATTAGGACATTTACCATTCAATTATAATGCCAAGAAAACCACAATAATGATTTAACTAAGCATCAACAAGCATTCCAAGAAAGTATGAGTGTATGCATGTATGCAATATGCATGTGGATCCATCACCATCGCTATAAGCCCCAAGGGCACCCGTCGCTTTGGCCAAAGCCCCGTCGCTTTTGGCGAAGCCCCTTCGTTTATGTGTATGCTTTATGCGACACCATGACAATGCACCACAACACAATACATTCACCACCACATTCATTGTCACATCACTTAAAACATCTCCACAACACAACCCGCCGCTTTGGCCGAAGCCTACCCGTCGCTTAATCATCTCCACAACACAACCCGTCGCTTTGGCCGAAGCCTACCCGTCGCTTAATCATCACTACAACACCCCACACCTCATTTATTAAATTAAATCTCACACCAAGAATTAAATCTCACCTAAGGACCAAATCACCATATGAGGACCAAAATAGTATTTTTAAGGACTAAAATTGTTCAAAGGACCAAAATAATATTTTTGAGGACTAAAAAGTTCAGAGGGACCAAAACAGTATTTTTGACACTTTGAGCAACATTGGCAACACCCGCACAAAGTGCTGGATTCCTACAGCATTACTCCTACTTCGGCGAATTATTTAAAATAGCAAACGACATCGAAAAATTACAAAAGACCACTCATTGGAAAGCCCTCTGAGTGTAGTTCCTACCTATGATTTTAGTTTCTCAAAATCAGTGTCCAGCTGGTACAGTTTTTCAAAACACTACGCTGAGGTACCAAAATCGGACAGAACGCTTTACCCAACTTGCAACCAAATTTTCTTTCTCATTTCTTAATGAAATTCAGTGAAATCAGTGCCTATTTCGTAGGGAATTAAGTCTATTTTTCAATGAAATAAGAATCATTCAAAACGCAGTTCAATTGAGCACACAAAACCTGCAAAAACTGAACCTACCCCCAGTTTGACTCCAGAAATTTGACCTAACTTTAGAGACTCATAACTTGAGCTACACAACTCCGAATCGAACGAAACCAGTGCCAAAACGACCGGCCTTAAGTCTATTTTCAAAAAAAATTAGCCACATAATTTTTGGATCAACCAAACAGTACCAGTTTGAGAAAACCGAAACAGTGTCCAGAAAACACACAAAAACCATAAACAAGTAAGACTCATCATTAACCCCCAATAAATTCAACAACACTTAAACACCATTTAATCCAACAAATACATGAGCATCAATTTAATTTCCACAACACTTAGGCATTTAATCAACATCATTAAATCAACATATTCTCATATTTCATCACATTGAAGCATTTTATCAAACACATGGCATGCACATTTAATAACACATTTAATTCCAACATCAAGCATCACCATGTCACCAATTTAAACATCAACACAACAACAACCATAAGATTAACACAAGATTCATACAAACCAAACCATCCTAGTGCTATTTCACACATAACACATATCTTAAAACTTATTATAGATGTAAATGAGAGTCCCCTAACCTTGAATGAGCTAGAAACTTTCAACCCAACACCAAGAACCAACAAAGTGGAGTACTCCTACCCTCCTTTCAGCTGGAAAACGTGACCTCTCTCTCCTTGGGTAACAATGGAGAATCAACAAAGAATGTAGATGAGGTGTTAAAAACTACCACACTAAAAAGAGGAAGAAAGATGGAGAATAATGGACTAAAACACTCCACTTACCAAGCAAAACTCAAGAGAAAGTCTCCTCCTTTCTTCCCTCTTGGCTCACAGTCGACCTTCCTCTTCTCCTCTCTCTCTCTAATTTTTCTTTTCTTTCTTTGAATGAGACACAATGAGTCTCTACCTTAGGAACCCCTAGGTTTATGACTAGAAATTGGGCTCACTAATGGCCCTTGGGCCTTATTTACACCTCCCCAATTAATTTAATTCACCTCTTGTAATAAAATAAATCTCATCTTAATTATCCCACTTAACTAAAATACTCATCATTTAATTACCCTATATTTAGCTTAATATAGTCAACTAAAACAATCACTTAATTAATTTAGCTAAATAATCGCTTAATTAAATTAATTAAATAATCACCTAATTAAATTAGTTGAATAATTCACTTAGTTAATTTTTTTGGGCGTTACAAGAACTCTCATCCGATTCACACAAGCTCATTTCAACATCCATATTGTCATCTAACTTAATGTCTTCCAGATTTGTCTACATAAAGACACATAGAATTAGACAACATTATGACACAACATGAATACTTATACGAATTACAAATTACCAAATAATTACCACTGGATGGTCAGCAGCTAATTGATTAGCAACTGCATTAAAATCAGCCTCTTCTTCCTCATTGCCAAACTATCAGATCAACATAATTTTATAACCAAATTAGGACATAAATGGTCAACCTTCTTCAAAATATACATTCTTTACCAACCTTGATATTATACTTCTGCACAAATTGTTCTATGATAGAAACATCATCAGTCAAGTTCTTAACCGTAAATGTCTGCCACCCGTTATTCACATTGGATTCAGACACTTCAACCTTAAACAGAAATTGTTTTCCCAAGAATTGTGCAAATTCTGTTGGACAACCAACTTCACAAACACCCTAGAAAAAAATAACCAAATAAATATTTGATATCTCTTAATAAAAACAACAAAATAGTGACAACAGTGAAAAACAAATTCATCTATTTAAAAAGACTTACTCCTTCATTTGTTCCAATTACTTCCTGAGCAGTCTTACCCAAATATTGGAACACTATGCGATCAAATAGTGTGAAAGTAGTAGAGCCTGTTAGATCTATCACTTCAAGTTGCACCTTAAACCTAAATACAATTAATAAATAAAGGACAAATTATTTCCACTTATTCATATTTTTTTATCCATATAGTCCAATAAAATAAGACCTCAATAGCTTTATTAACCTCGGAATAGCATCAACCAATTTGGTGCACTGATCACATGCAAACTTAGTGCCACACACATTGACTTTTCTAAAGCATTTGCTGCATGAAATGTATGACCATCCTCTTTCAGTATCAATCTCCACAGCTTTTGCCAAAACCGAACCAAAACATTTTTGTTCCACGTGTTACAATTATGATTTATTTGTGACAATAAAGACCATCGTACGTCAAAGACATCGCATTAGATATCCGAAAACCAACCTCCTTAGCTTCAACTAATTCAGATATTGTCATTTTCCTTGTCTGCAATAAATCGTCAGCAACTGAGAGAACTGCGGGTACGGTAATTTGAGGAAGAGTTTGAGAAAAAGATGAATCACTTCCAACCAACCTATAAAATCCACAATCATTCTCATCATGAATTCACATGAATACTCAACCAAACAACTTAAATTACTCTTTAACGAAATAAATATTCATACTTCAAATAATACTCATTCACTTCTGGAAGCTCAGCATTCAGCAACATCTTGGTGCCAAAAAAAGCAGTTCCAATTCCCATTATGCCTTATTTCGAAGTCAAATGAAAAACCCCATAGACTAAACTCATACAAAACCCTACTTACCTTGATATTTGTTAAGTATGCAAAGCTGGAAAATGATAATCAAAGGCTGTGAAGAACTTGTTGAGTCAAAATACTCCTGAAGTCTTTCAAAGAAAAGACCCCAAACAAAGACACTTCACCCGTGAAAACCTAGTGATACATTTTATAAATAAAACAACATTAGTACCATAAAATATAACTCTCATAACTAACAACATAAATTAAAATGATTTTACTGAACACAAAAACCAACAAATTTAATAAAAAAAACTTACTCTAGGTCTTCGAAGACAATATCAACCAACTTAGTGCTCTTCCCATCTATTACCTTTTCAAGTATGTTGTTTTTTTCAACCACATGGCCAATAACATCTAGACATCATATTGTTGCAGAATCACTAAAAACTAAATAGACCTTATAAATATCAAATATTAATAGGTTTTAAAACGCAAAATTGAACCCAAAAAACAACATACCCACAAAAACATTATTTTTATCTGATGTCAAGATGGTTTGGAAAGGACAAAAGTCAAAATGATTGAGAGGAATTTTTTCACCCGTTATCTTCTCAATCTTGGTGTTATGCATGAAGCTAAGTTTGTACTTGTGGTTTGTTTTTTTGAAATTGAGGTCATTTTGAGCAACCCTGAATTTCTCCATTAAGTACATTGTCCCTTCAACAACCTTCTCCCTAAAGTTCTGAAGCAAAGTCCTTTTGATCGTGGCTTGTATTTTACCACACTACGATGCAAAAAAATAAACACAAATTCAGCACTTACGCAAAATAAGTTATATTTCGATCCAAAATAAAAATACTGTAAAGACACGATACGAAGCACACTAAACAATGGACCTTTTCATCCAATAAAAGCATCTCCATGCTAGTGATTTGCCCTGTTGATTTGTTTGCAACATGCCACATGTGAATAACTCGAACCTTCAACTTGTAGTCAACCCTTCCAGGTACAATGTCTTCAACATAAGTCAACTTCGCTGCCATCTATAGAAAGCATAAAGTCCACTTTCAAGGTGTTGAATACAATATATCACTAACACCGCAACACAAACATGAAGCAACGATTAAAGCAAACATAAAACTAACCATACAAAGTCATTTAAACGACAACCTTTATATAAAAACTAATAACATAAACTAAAAATAAAGTCCATCCTACCAGGTAGGATAAAAATAAAGATACAAAGATACTTTAGATATCACAGTAACAACCTTCAAGTTAAGGATGCCAATTTTTTTTCAAAGAAACACAAATTTGGATAGTTGTACAGAATGCCCCTTCACAATTGTATTTATAGTATTCGAAATACAAATGACTCGTACGAACATCATCATAACTTACCTTCCGTAACACTAAGAAACGAAAAACAATTAGTCAAAACCGGGGAACACACTAATGACTACCACTATTCCACCCACTATTTTCAACCTAACATAAAATTATGAATTGTCAAATTCATGTCAAACATCACCCCATTTAAATCTCTTGTTTTTTCCTCGTTGGATTTTCACAACATCTACAATAAATAAATAACATTCTCTCTTGTCAAAATCATACCACAAAAATCCAATCATACTATTAATTCTTCCTTACGTGACTTACATGCAAGATACGATGTACTATGTCTATTACTAATTAACCAATTCAACAATCATAGATATAGGAGTTACACTTCATAGAAGAGCATTCAATGTAGCACAAACTCTGACACACATAATGCACAATCCATTGATACATCCAAGAGGTAAACTCCAAACCATTTAACTATTTCCTATACAAACAAACTTTGACTCAAACAATAAGTCTCACACCATCATTACGGCTGACTATTTTTTCTCTTTTGACTTAAAAAAACTATCTCATAATAAGCTTTTCTATGTATTCACTCTGATATTTCTCCACGTCCACAACTCTAAAATCACTACATATTAAACCTCTTATTTGACTACTTACTCTATTCACATCCAACCCCAAAATACTCCTTCGATTTAGACATGAACTTCTAAAACTTGATCCATTCACCAAGATTATATTCCCCTTTTCTTATAAATTAAAACATAAATATTTTTGTCCATAAATAATTTAGAGTTTAGTTTTAGCAACTTTTTAAATAATGACATGTTATGTCTTATTAGTCTAATATATATTCTCAAAATCACTAATTTTCAAAACATAGTTTTTTATAAAATTAGTTATAAGAAAAACTTACTCAAACCAATTTCCCATGTTAACGATAAAATTGATTTTGGTTACAAAATTATGTATCAAGATTACCAAAATAAACAAATATAAGTTAATTTTTGTTATTTAAATATGCGCTTTTCTCACTAAAAAGCTGCAACAAAATTTACTCATAATCTTATATGGAAAAAACATTCCAACTTTTAAAGTAACACATATGGTCTAAAATCAAGGACAAAAACCTTGCTACAACATGGCCAATCAAGCGATTCAAACTTCATTGTAAGAATATGCTTATTATTTAAAAAATAAGTAATCATACAAATCCTCAATATTACAATGATCAGGTTTCAAATTACAATAAAATCATCTCACGGTTGCGAGAATAGAACTTGAAAATATTAGCGATAACTACCCTGAGAGTTATGGTCGATGTATCGTGAAATCATTGTTTTGTTACAATCAAATATAATAAATTATTAGTCATCTTATAATTCACATCTTTTCTAACTCTATTGTAAAATTGGATATATATATATATATATATATATATATATATATATATATATATATATATATATATATATATATATTTCACTATAAAAATTTATTCATTTTGCAAGTAAAATCTTTAAAACACAACCTGACCCTACTGCCTTAACTCATATCTTGATCCCACTATAATATCCATTATTAAACAATATGTTCCTCAAATATTGTCCTATAAGTAATAAACTCATGTCTTCCATCTTCAGGCACCATTCTTCACAAACCATAGGTATGAATGTCATCACATACAACATCACAAACGAATCCGTTGATTATTTTTACTGTGTATTATTTTCTCCTTTCTATTTTTTTTTTCATTTAAGTTATCTAATGCATTTAGCTTCAGGTCTTTAGAAATATGGACGTCGATGATATGGCCGAACATGGAAACTTCATGTGTATCATACAACCTCATGTAGTAAGTTCCACTAACTTGCTCCAAATATAGTCAAAATATTAACAATAAACCCTAACAACAGGTTCCACAATTCATTCATCTCAGGCACAAATCACTCTTCCTCGCGCTTTCTATGATGCGTTTCCTGATAAATTTCCATCATCCGTACTTATTGAAGACAAATTGGGTAATTTGTACCCAGGTAGTTTGGGGTTAAAGAATAGCGGAATCCCATTTCTTGAAACCGAAACATTAGACATCTGTAAAGAACTACAATACGATTATGGAGCGGTCCTTATTATTTCACACACATCTAGCGGATTTTTTAAACTCATGGAACCACCGTTGGGTGAATTTCGTTTGAGACTTCCTGAAAGTCATCCTGAAGAATTTGATGACAACCATGAAAGCAATCAACATGAAGGTTCAATAACATTACGTCCAGTGCTACTCAACTCAGTTAACGAAAACAATGCATCAACTAATGGACCCTCAACTACCCCTGCTACCCAAGATATCCAAGAAGAAATTTCAATTGACGATGGACCAGACAATGATGATAACTAAAGAGAAATGTATTTCATCTTTATTAACATCCATGTTTTCAAAATCTCTATTAAGCCTTATTCTATATCCTTTCCTGTATACTTTTCAATGTTTCAATTTAATGTTCACTTTAATTTTAGGCTTAAATATGATTTGCGCCCCTAAAAATATAGTGTGTTTTGTTTTAAGCCCCTGTAAAAAAAAATAGTAAAAAACCTTGCAAAATGCAATGTTTTGATATAAGCCCTTCTGTTAAAGTTCTGTTAGTGTCCCGTTAAAATGAATTTTTTTTTTAGTAAAAAGCCCTTGCATTTTAACGGGACACTAACAGAAGAGATTATATTAAAACATTGCATTTTGCAAGGGCTTTTTACTAATTTTTGTTTACAGGGGCTTAAAGCAAAACACGCTATATTTGCAGGGGCCTAAATCATATTTAAGCCTTAATTTTATGCATCCACTTTAACGTAAATTACTATCTAACACAACTTGCTACGACGATTGCACGATAATAGAGAATAATACCAATGGAAATAATTCTGTAATAAAAGGTGTATAAGTAATTGTATAAGGTGTCAATAGTAGTAGTGAAATGTTAGAATGGTTAAGTTTGTTACTAGTCTGTTGTAAGTCAGTTACTATTGTAACTGCACAGTTTGTTACATACACCTCCTATATAAACCCATCTAGTGTAATCAATGTAACAAGATAATTTTCTCAATACAATTCAATGAATACAATCTCAAATTCTCTCTTGAATATTATCATGGTATCAGAAGCAGTCCAGGGACTGTAACTTCTTCCGCTTCGCCATTGTTGTGCTTTCAAGCTTTCTTTCTCAAGCTTTCTTTCTCTGTGCAGTTCTGTTCTCCTCTTCCTCTTCCTCTTCTTCTTCACAATTACCTTCAGTTCTGCAAACACAACAATGGAAGAAACTCAACAAGAACCGGTTATCACAAATCCACACACAAATCAACAAATTTTTCAGCAATCTCAATCACACAATTCAGGCTCCAATTTCATCCAAGGACCAAAACTATCAATCAAGTTAGATGATAGAAATTTTCTCCTATGGAATCAGCAGGTTGAAGGAGTTATTCTCACTCACAACCTTCAAAGATTGCTGGTAAATCCTCAGATACCTGTCAAATTCAACAATTTAACTGATGAAGCAGCCAACAAACTATCACCAGAATATGAAAAGTGGATTGTTCAAGATCAAGCCCTCTACACATGGCTTCTTTCTACACTTTCGCACAAATCGCATTACATGCGGTACTCAATTGCGAGCATGCTCACTGTATGGGACAAGATCCATACATATTACTACTCTCATCTTAAAGCAAAGGCACGACAACTCAGAACAGAATTGAAATTTCTCAAGAAAGGCACTAAATCCATCTCAGAATTTCTCACCAAACTGCATAGCATAGCTGACTCTCTTTTGGCCATTGGAGAGGATGTAAGGGATCAAGACTTAATGGATATCATTCTTGAAGGCTTACCCGAGGAATATAATGCATTTGTCATGATTTATTATGGCAAACCAGCCTCTACAGATCTCACTGAGATTGAATCTCTTTTACTAGTGCAAGAAGCACAATTGGAGAAATTCAAACAAGAAATTACAACTACTGCTCCTTCTCCCTCTGCAAATGCTGTTCAGGTGACCAATCCATCTACCACTCAAATTCCAGCCACCAATGGGCCACCTTCAGGCTACAACAATGCATATCCTTCCTACATCAGGGGTAGGTACCGTTTCAACAGAGGCAAGGGTCGTGGCAGGACTAGGGGAAACTCTAACACCTATCAGCATCCCAATTACACTGCACCTACCACTGGAACTAGACCTACCTGTCAATTATGTGGCAAATATGGCCATGCAGTGACCAATTGCTGGTATAGGTTTGATGAAACTTTGTTCCCCCACCTGCACCTTACCCTACCACTACGCCTCAGACCACAACAACTGCACCTGCCAATACTACAGACACTAAGGATCCTCAGGCGTGCTTTGCAGCATTAACCTCCTACGTACCTGGTGCAGTTACAGCAGAATTCCCCCCTGAATTCACAGAATCAGGTTGGTATGCAGACACATGTGCATCTCACCATATGACTCCTCTTTTATCTAATATGCATTCTAGTAATCCTTACAGAGGTACTCAGCAAGCAAAAATGGGAAATGGCCATGGCACTCACATTCAAGCAATTGGTTCTTCTAAAGTTTCCTCAAATACTAACCCCCACACACAATATACACTTAATAATCTATTATTAGTTCCTTCTCTTACTAGAAATTTACTGTCAGTAGGTCAATTTGCCCAGGATAATGCTGTTTATTTTGAGTTTCATGCCTTTGTTTGCTTTGTCAAATCCCAGGCATCTAATGAAGTTCTCCTTCAAGGCTTCAGAGGATCGGATGGCTTATTCTTCCCGCCAACACTGTCCATAGTCCCTCCTCAAAGTCTTTCAAGGAAAGCTTCGGCTTCAATCCTACCTACTGCCACTCCTAGTTCTCATATTACAGTTTTTCCTTCTAATAATTTTCTAGCAGCTACTGTTGTTAATTCTCAGGTTTCTCAATCTTCTATTTCTAGTAATTCTTCTACTGATGTAACTGATGCCACACCTTACAAATTGTGGCATCACAGACTAGGCCATGCTAATAGTCGTGTGGTTCATCATGTACTCACTCAATGTAATATTTCTATTCCATCTAATAAAACTTTTGAGCTTTGTAAATCTTGTTGTTTGGGTAAATCTCATAAATTACATGCACCACCCTCTTGTGCTGATTTTACTCTCACCCTTTTGGAACTGGTACACAAAGACCTTTGGGGCCCTCTCCTAATCCTCTAGTGGTGGATACCTATATTACATAGCCTTTGTGGATGCTTGTACAAAATTTACTTGGATATATTTCCTTAAAACCAAATCTGAAGCCCTACAAGCCTTTACTCAGTTCAACCAGATGATCAAAACCCAATTTCAAACTCAATTAAAAGCCCTACAAACTGACTTTGGGGGTGAATTTAGGCCCTTTACCAATCTGTTATCCTCCCTAGGCATCTCTCATAGGCTCACTTGCCCCTATACATCTCACCAAAATGGCACCGTAGAAAGAAAACATAGGCATATCACTGAAACTGGCCTCTCCCTATTAGCTCATGCTAACTCGCCTCACCCTCTGGGACCACCACGGCTTCACTACACACTGCTCACCTCATCAATAGACTCCCCACCTCAGCTCTACCTCAATTTATATCACCCTACCAAGCCCTATTTCATACCATCCCAGATTATGCTCACCTTAAAGCCTTTGGCTGTGCATGTTTCCCTCTACTCACACCCTACAACAAGAATAAACTTCAGTTTAGAAGCATTGAATGTATCAATTTAGGTCTCTCTCCTACACACAAGGGCTACAAATGCCTTAGTCCAGATGGCCGTATCTACATCTCTAAAGATGTTCTGTTCCATGAACATTCCTTTCCTTATCCTAGTCTGTTTCCTTCACCTAAGTCAGACTCCTCACCTCACACTACTAATACCTCTTCTACTTTTCCTCTCCCCTCTTCTGTTCCTACACTTGTCCTTCCTACAACTGAGTCTCATACTACTCCTCCCATTAACTCAGATATCTCTCCCTCACAGTCACTTCAGCCTTCACAAGAGTCCTCACACACACATGAGTCTAGTTCTTCAGATGATTCTTCATCCCCTCCTCCCCCTGTTCCTCCTACTTCACCACCTGCCACTAATACACACACCATGCTCACACGGGCAAAAACAGGGCACCTTAAACCTAGAGTTTTTCTCACACATGTTGAACCTACCAATGTGAAGGCTGCCATGGCTATTCCCCCAATGGGTTGCAAAATATGAAAGTGAGTATGAGGCACTTAATAACAATGGTACATGGTCCCTAACTAAGCTACCACCCAATAGAAAAGCCATTGGGTGCAAATGGATATTCAGAATTAAAGAAAATGCAGATGGTACTATAAACAAATATAAAGCTCGTTTGGTTGCAAAGGGCTACAATCAATTACTGTGCAGTCGATTTTGGGAAACTTTCTCTCCGTTATTAAACCAAAGAACCATCGAAATACTCCTTACTCTAATGCTAACCTACAAATGGGAAATTGAGCAAATAGACATCAATAATTCCTTTCTTAATGGACATCTTGAGGAAGACATCTACATGCAACAACCACCAGGCTTTGTGTCTAACAACAAGCACCTTGTATGCAAGCTACACAAATCTTTATATGGGCTTAAACAGGCCCCAAGGGCCTGGTATGACAGGCTAAGGACAGCATTACTTCAATTTGGGTTTTTACCTAGCAAATGTGATCACTCTCTGTTTATCTATAGTAAATCCACACTACAACTCTATGTTTTGGTTTATGTGGATGACATATTAATTACAGGGTCACAGTCAAACTTCATTCATGACCTAATTCAGAAATTACAATCACAATTTGCACTCAAGCATCTAGGGCGACCAGAATATTTTTTGGGGATTCAAGTCAAATACCTGCAAAATGGGTCGATTCTTCTCACCCAAACCAAATACATTTGTGACCTGCTTGAAAGAGCAAAGATGACAGGGTGTGCTCCGATGAATACTCCAATGATGTCTACCGTGAAGCTCAGCAGACATGGCACTGATTCTCTTGCAGATCCATCCCTCTACCGATCTATTGTGGGAGCTCTTCAATACATCACTCTCACACGCCCAGATATAGCATACAGTGTAAATAAAGTATGTCAGTTCTTAGCTACACCTCTTGAAACACACTGGAAATCAGTGAAACGTATACTTCGTTACCTGAGTGGCACTCTTCATATGGGTCTTCTCCTTCAACCTGCATCTCCGTCCACAATCTTCTCCGTTCGGGTGTATAGCGACTCCGATTGGGCGAGTGATATCGATGATCGGCGTTCCACATCAGGTGCATGCGTATACTTTGGACCCAATCTCATCTCCTGGAACTCCAAGAAACAATCGCTTGTTGCTCGATCAAGCGCAGAAGCGGAGTATCGTGGCATTGCCAACGCCACCGCCGAGCTACTTTGGGTTCAATCACTCCTTTCGGAGCTCAAAATCCTGATTCTTCCACCAACGTTGTTTTGTGACAACATCAGTGCTGTTATGATCGCTCACAACCCTGTTCTACACTCTCGCACCAAGCATCTCGAGATAGATCTGCATTTCGTTCGTGAGAAAGTGTTGACAAAGTGTCTCAACATCAAGCATATTCCTTCCTTTGCTCAAGTGGCCGACGCGTTAACAAAACCTTTACCTCACTCTCTCTTTGTGGACTTTCGGTCCAAACTCAAAGTTGAGGCCCATTCTGGCCCAACAATGAGTTTGAGGGGGGTGTAATAGAGAATAATACCAATGGAAATAATTCTGTAATAAAAGGTGTATAAGTAATTGTATAAGGTGTCAATAGTAGTAGTGAAATGTTAGAATGGTTAAGTTTGTTACTAGTCTGTTGTAAGTCGGGTTACTCATCAGAATCGCATGATTTATTACATACACCTCCTATATAAACCCATCTAGTGTAATCAATGTAACAAGATAATTTTCTCAATACAATTCAATGAATACAATCTCAAATTCTCTCTTGAATATTATCACACGACGACATAGGGGCAAAAACAGCGTTCCAAACCCAATATTAATGTCCGTTTATAGCACAACAAAACTTGAAGATAATGCGATTGCAAACTTCTAGCTACAATTCAACTTCTTATTTAATTTTCTTCCTAACCCAATACGCCAGAAACAAAAAATGGAAACATATTTAACACGCATATAAACCTCAAAACTACGAACGTTATGTCAAAATACTAATTGGAAATAGTTTTTTAAAACCTATCTCGAACCTGCATATAGAACTATCTCAACCGGGAACCAATATCGGTAACCTGATCGAGTTGAGAGTCCGCTCAAAAATCCACTAAACCGACGCTAACGTCATCAACTCAGAACTATGTCACGGAAACCGGCCGACTGACTCAACAAAACAACTCGTTCTAAGTAGTCCCTCACAAATTTTATTTGATTAAAACCACAATAAACATAAAATTTATTACAAAAATATACGATCCTGAAACCTATAAGGCATCACCCGTTTGTTAACCATTCAGCTGGAACTGATGATTGAACCATATTTGCAAAAAAATTTAGTTTTTATTTACCTATGCAAACTCACTATCACGATAAAACACTTTTGGATATATTTCTTATATCTTAGTATTTGCAAAGTTTATTTACTTATGATTTTAACAATTATTCGCAAAGATTTCTCTTTTTACTATACTTATTGAAGCACTGTGAAAATCATATTTAGTATTTTAAAAATCCCACTTTTGGATGTTTTTTCTGGAATAAAAAATTTGTATTAGTTGGTAAAATAATTTTTGTAGTCAATTTTTTAGGCATAATCTGTAATTTTAATAACTTAAATTGAATAGATAGGAAATTTACACGTCCTAAAAATTTTGGAATTTTTTAATTAAGACCAACTCAATGGCCATATGATTAAAATATTGACCCCTCAATCAAACCCTTTACCCAGTACCTTCACCAACTCGGTCACAGGTCAGGTTCTTAAAACATTGAATGGAAACGTTACAGACATACAAATATAATTCCAACGACTTAATTCAAAATGAAAGTTACACACCTCAACTAAACACCTTTATTAACTTTTACACAGTTCAACTAAACATTACAACCCAAACCTAAGAACTACTATAACCATTACAAATATAATAAATATCACAACCCTCACAAAACCAAATACGACACCTTCATTTATTATCATAACCAATTACTTAGATGGCTTATATACGTACTCATGAATGCTAATCAACCACGAAGAACATCTAACAAAATAAGGCTAGTCTTGTTACATGGCACATTAAGCCTAATTTTTAGCCCTTCCTTAAGTCCCTTTTCAAGACAAAAATAGTTCCATCCTCCATATAGCCCACACAAATCGCATTTATCATGACTAAACTGAAGGAAACATGTGGACTCTACCCCAACATCATCAAATACAACAACTTCAGTTTCACTTAATCTAAGTGCCACTTCACAAAACTCCAGTGGAATGTGCTGCATTAAACAAATCAAACAAACTTAGGAAAAACTCACGCATATGACAAATAAATCAGGCTAACTAAATAACCAAAAATTATTATGTTAACAATAAATATTACCAAAAACCCAGCAACCACATCAGCCATGGTTAATTTCTTAGTAAACATATGAAAAAAATTAGGCCGATGACAAATGCTTGAAAACCGATTACAAAGCACAATTCCACCACAGCTAACAATGGGTTTAGGAGCTTCCCCAATCCAACAAATCTTAGGAGGAGATGGGTACACAACTTCTACATCCAAACGATTTCGAATTTGAATGAATAACCTGTTACTCCTAATGAAAACCAACCTTACCCACCCACTCACAGAAAGATCATAAAACCTTCCCAAAACCTTCCATCCTTGGGTGAAATATGCCTCATTATACCTCTTCTGAACAACTACCTCAAACATGTTCCCTTCAGGATCACAAAGAAAGCAAGTTGGTGCAATCTCATCCAAGTGTGTGTTATTAAATATCCTTGGTAGTTTAACTACTTCCTGTACATTTGATTTCACAAAATTAACTTCATCATAGAAATACATATTGACAAATACAAAAACAAAGAAAAAAACATATTGGTTTAAAAATACCTCATCCAAATTATACTCCACAAAAAATGGGTCAAACTTTATCTCAAGATCATACATAGTCTCCTGTGGATTCCAATAACTCGATGAAGCCATTATGATCGACAAAGATGGACAAATATTAAGACTTCACGCTTATGAGAGCTACCAAAAACAGAACACCAACAATTAGGAGATGGAAGGAAAAAGTTTCAAATGCATGTAATACCACCACCAACTACACGGGGATACACATATATATACACATATTCAACACACATCTCATTCTCTCTCTCTCTCTCTCTCTCTATGTCTAGATATAGATATAAAATTACTTATAGTTTAAGATATCACGTGTAAAAGCAAACAAATGCATCATAAAGATTGATATCTCATGTACTATTTTTGACAAAAGACAAAAATGAAAGTAGAGTACAGTTTAATGTATTTACTAAAAAAGGATAAGGTCAATCATACTGCAACTAATGCACAAATTCAAGTTGAATAATATCCAAAATGGAACTATCTTCCTGTCCCACACATATCTTGAATAATGAGACTATCCAAATTCTGCAATTAATGCACAAATTCAACCTCAATAGTATCCAAAATGGAACTATCTCACTGTCGCGGACATATCTTGAATAGTTACATTATCCAAACTTCTGAAACCCATGTGCATCATCATACAACATTATTTTTTCAATTTTATTATCAAAAGAATAAAATAGAACTATCTTTTTGTCCGAGACATATCTTGAATAGTTACATTATCCAAACTTCTGCAACCCATGTGCATCACCATCCAACATATTATTTTTTCAGAATTTTATTACCAAAATAAAAAAAATTATATAGGGAATTGTTAGTAACTGTAGTGAAACAGTTAGTTTCCGGGACTTCAACCCGATACTTCCTTCTTAGACTAATTTGATGGACTCCTTTGGTATCCCTTAGCTTAACAACTAATAAAATAAACATTATTCATACAACATGAAGAGACAAACAGAATAAACACAACACAAAACACACACTTACATTACAATCAACAAAGTACATTACAATTATAGGACAACACGTATTTCCTAACGGGTAAACCATATATTCCTTCACACACGACTTAACTTAGCGTACTTCTCAACAAAAAGTGAGCAACCTGACAAAGACAAACCATTACAATATTATTCTTGCTTACATTCAACACACATACCCAAACTACTTAAAATAAAAAAGAACTATAGTACACATCACTCCAACAACACAACTTGCCACATTTCAAGACTCCTCTCATGCAATGCCATAACTAAATATGGCCAAGGTAGTACAGGACTTCAGCATTTGGGTGGAGAACTCCAAACCTCAGTTTTGCACCGCTACGAAACTCCTTAAACTCACAAAATGCTGCCCATCCCCCAGTCAACACACACTGATTAGGTCCCACATCATTCTCATAGCTTAAATGCACAATCCAGACCATCCCATCATCATCAACCAAAGTTATATCATCAGAACTAATGGGCAAAGCGTCTTGGCAAAATTCTCTTGGAAGAACCTGCACAAACATTTCACTAAATCAAAGACCAAAAACAAATGTTCAACACTTTCAAAACCTCATACATACCAAAAACAAATGTTCAACACTTTCGAAATTATAATAGCTTCCTACTACAACAAAATTTAAAAAAAAAAATATAAACTTTCAAAACCTCATACATACCAACATATTACTTCCAATATCACTAACGCTTAACTCCTTCTCAATAATGCGATAAAATTGGTTCGCAACATGCTCAGGCAACTGAGTCGCAAGAGGATCATCATCATAAATGTTTATTGGGTTGGAAGCTTCGCCCAATGTCACATTTGGACTTACAACTGGTTCATACAAAACCTCCAGACCTTTGGTGTCATACGCACTCAAATGGAACTTATTGACATCCACGTAAGTCAAACGAATCCATCCTCCAAGCCACAATCCATAATACTCTCCCACATATCTCCACCCATCTGAAAAGTACGGCCTGCGCTTATTTTTCCATACTTCCACTTCAAACCTCTTCTCAGACTGATCAATAAACTCAACAATCCCATCCACCTCCGCGTAGTAACAGCCGGTAAATGTTCTTGGCAGCTTCACCATATCCTGTACAAAAATACATTCATTCACATAAAATGATTCCAACAAACTCACCACATAATTTTAACAACCAACCACATACTTACATGACCAGGAAAATACTCAAGGTAAACTACATCATCCCTTGTGACACCACCATTAGGGTCACCACCTCCAACATTTGTGCCATTGCTATTGTTCAAATCAAGGGAACCACTCATGCTAAGGGTGTCTTCTAAGTAATCAGTGCTCATTTCCAAGGTCGTGCTGGGTCTCCAACTTTTCGTACTATCTGTGCCAAACAAAGACGACGAACTTCCGCTCTACAAAACAAATTAAATCCACATTAGTTTGAATTTTTTACATCACAACTGCAAAACAATAAAAAATATCACTTCCCACTTCAACTCTAACTAAAAAAAAGTTCACATACCATAGCCTCCATAGCAAACTTCTCCTTAGACTTAAACAACCAACACAAAAATTGTACTGCATAAGATAGAATACAACTTACCTATTTATAGTAATGAAGTACATGAAAGGAAGCTCAATAAACTAAACAAATCTATACACGTGGACTTATATTTATTTAACAGTACACACACCATAAACTATTATCTCACACACCACCTTACCCCACACGATGCATCCAACCCTACATCCATCATCACCTTCACATAAGTTGATATATTCCACATTCCCACACCAAACCGTTAGGATATGTACGAAACACCACACTATTACATCAACACTTGACTTAACATCACCCAAATCCCTCCTATTCATGCGAAAAAAACCAATATCACTGCTATTCAACTTCTCAATATTCTTCCCTCCAGATGCAAACACTATTCAACTTCACTTGTCTTTTGCCTATTCCCAAGACACCACTATTTTCATTATTAGTCTTCATGCAATTAGCAAAGAAAAATGTACAATTTTTAAATTTATGTGATATACTAATAATCTACATTGTATACAACAACTAATACAACAACTAAGTAAATAAAAGTCAAAAACAAAGCACAAAATTTTCCACAAATTATACCAACAAATGACGGTTCAAAAAAAAAAGTGGTAATCTAAAAATTTAATATTGTATTGAGCACGATTGAAACAGTTAAATCCGCCACACAACACTAATCTTGAACCGACTGTTATCTAATATTTTTATACATATACTAATTGAAAATGGGTTGAGGCAAATGTAGTTCCCCTTTCATAAAAATTTTGGCTTCACAAAAAAAATAAATTATTTTCCATATATATAATGAACTATGCATCTACCTTATTACCGTTAACCATGTCATAAACTGAACCAACTTCCTATCACCCATCTCGTCCGTACCACCTTTAAAAAAAGTTTCTACAATCAGTCACATAGGCCTACATAAATAGTACACCTAATTTTCCCAACAGTTACACATCTGAACATTGAATAAAGAACACAAATTATTATATGTTTCAAAAAAATTTCACTATTACTACTGTGTACACATTTGAATATACATACAAAAAAGACATAGAGCCCGTTAGTTACAGCTTATTTTTTTAAAAAAAATCACTTTTTTAAAAAAAATAATCACTTATGACGACATGTTGCCAGTTTGTTACAGATTCTTAAAAATATGAAAAGCTGAAAAAAATCTAAAAACTGCTTCATATGAGAAGCTGTTTAGAGTAGCTTCTCATGAAAAACAATTTTTTAAGAATGATTTTGTTAAAATAAGTGATTTGCAGCATGTTACACAAACACAAAACAACTTCTCATTTTCTTAAAAATCTCTAAAAACTAATCTCTAAATTATTTTACAACAAAATCAGTTATTTTTTAATCCATAACAAACTGCCCCATAATGTGCATGATTTTTATATAAACCACAATACCACTGCACAATTAAATGCCCATTGATTATGAAAAAAATTTATCATTTGCATCATATTATCAAATATATAATGGCATATCAAATAATACTACTATTGTGAAAAAATAATTAACCATCAAATACGTACAAAGTCAAAATGGTAACTGATAATCCGGGAAAAAAAAGTTCAACTCCTCATTGTTGTTAATCTCTTTTAATGTCATCACATAATTTACTTGTTTAAAAACTTAATAACTTTGATATATTAATGTACTTCTTTTTATCAACACACTCAGTGTAAACTCTCACAATTTCTTAAATGAACAAATTAATTATTGACTTCCTTTTTGAAACATATAAATCAACAATTTCTTCAGTACGGATACAATTTTTTGATCATCACAATGACTAATGTATCACCGTTCTAAAAATATAAGTGACCTTTTTATCATTGAAAAAAAATTAGAAACCGACCTGTCTGGTAAAAAAATCACCAAATACTGAAATACATTGAGTATTTAAAAAAAAAATTCTCATACTGTCTAAAATATTTTAAACTGCTCTAGAAAAAATTTTAAACAATACACAAACATCCAAGTTGTACATTACCAATAAATTTCACTATTTATAAGCCTTATAGACATTCCCTCTAAATACTATCTGTTGCGCCCGAAAAGGTCCCCGAGGGAGAACCTTCCTCGTTTACAACTTTTCTAAAAGAAATCGATCAATGAAGCCGCCACTAATATTTATTAAGGAAAATATTAGGAAAACCTTTTGGAAAGCAACTGGTCTTTCGAAAACTCAGAGATGTAGGTTCGGGGGTCGGTTAGGTGTGGGGAAGGTATTAGCACCCCACACCTCCTTTCTACCGAAAGGGAACCATTAATTCGATGTGTGGTTTGGATTGTTTGATTTGAAATAAATCGTTCTACTTCTTTTCTTTTCCTTTTTTATTTGAAAGAGTTTTTTAGAAAACAAGGAGAAAAGAAATCTTTTTGGGATCTTTGAAAAGTGAAACTAAACTAAGATTTTTAAAAGAGTGCTTGACGGGATGTGACCCGCTCTCCTACGCACTTCAATGAGATGAGGATCAAAGCTACGTAGTTCTTGGTTCTTAATCTTGAGAAAATCGTGTTTTGTCTTTATCTTATCTTTTGAGTTTTGGAAATATGACTCAAGCGCTCATGAATACCAAACAAGCAATGGCTTCGAGTGGCGTTCATTACTAACTTGAAAGAAAAGTGTTGGAACCGATAATCGATCGAGCAATTGCTTCAAGTGATTACAAGTTGCAACGTTTTTATTATCTTTTTGAAATTGTTTTGGAAAAGGATGAGTCGTAGTGATGATTATCACTAATGGCTCATATTGTTTTTTTGAGTTTTTAAATTGACTTGTATTTGATTAAGGTGTGGGAGTTTTCGTGATAGTCAAACAAGCAAGGGCTTCGAGTGACTACCACTAGTAACTCCATCATTGACGATCAAACAAGCAACGGCTTGAGTGATGGCCAATGATTTGTTTATGAAAAAAATGCCTTAGGGTTTTTATTAGAAAAACATGTGATTCCAAGTTTGAAAAAGAAATAGAACATTTCAAATCTTTTCAAGTCCAAACCAAGGCAACAATAAGAACACAAGCATAGCAATCATAAAGAATATCCACAAATTGTAATGAACCAATTGAATACATGATTGAGCTAACATGTGGGTGCATGAACATACAATTACAATATGCAAGGCACATCATTATTGCATGTATAAACAAGTAAGGATGCATGACGTACTAACAAGTGAGAGTGCAAATGAATATGCAAGAGATATGAATATATGAAAAGGCATGAAGATTAAAACAAGAGAGTATGCAAGAGATACAAGCAAATGAGAATGCAAGAGAGTGAATAAGGTTTTATTTAAGTGCAAGTGTGTGAGAGTGTGTCATAAAAAGTGGTAAAAATTTAGTTACCTTATTCTTAGGAAATGGTGAAATGTTTTGGTGTTTTTAGAGTCTTATGAAAAAGTGGTAAAAGTATTTTTGGGTTGATTTTATAAAGTTGAAAAGTTATAAATGTAAACTAGAGAATGTTTTGGGTCTTTTGTAATTTAAGAAAGGTAAAAAGTAAAGGTAAATTATTAATGAAATGGTAACTTATTTAAGTGAAGGTGGTGAATTATTTAAGTGAAGGTAAATGGTAAAGGTAAAATGTTTTTAGGGTTTTAAGTGAAAGGTAAAAAAAGGTAAGAAAATGTTTTTTTACTATTTAGTAACACTTAAGTGAATGGTAAAACTAAAAGGTAAAAAGTGAAAAAAACACAATTCACAACAATTAATTTACCAAACAAGATCAAACAACAAATTTGAGTAAGTAAATTGGTCACAAAAATGGCTTTATGGCCAAACATACCTATACACAATAAGGCTCAAATTCAACAAATTTCTTGCAACCAAATCACATCATTAGACACACACACATAAACCCTAAGATTTACACATGTATATCACACTCAAACAATCATCATTTCATCATTTATTCAACACACAAAATCAAAGAAAATAAAAGATGATGAAACCCTAATTTAGGGACCTAAACCCGAATGCACTATTGGTCCCATATACCATTCTTATTCAACTTTGACACATGAAATAGGCAAGAAAACATGAGGATCCTAATTTCTAACCCAAGGCCAAAGCAAAAACATGAGGAAAGTGGCATTTTATTTCATGAAAATGATGCAAACATGCTAAAAATGATTAGAAATGCAAACAAACATAAGAATCTCTCCTTCAAGGCCAAGGACTTGTCTCAAACACCCAAGGCTCCCAATGTCCTTGTACATAATGTTTGAAACAAGTCCTCAAAGCTTCTTTCGAGAAGGAGAGAAGAGATGAAGAGATCTACATGGTGAAAGGTGAAGAAAATGCAAAGGAGAATTTATTTACCTCACAAAATAACTAGGAAATGAAAAAGAGAGCAAGAACTTGAAGAACACAACCTCAACAAACTTGAAACCCCACGCAAATAGCCTCTCTTTGATCAAACTTGGATGATTATTAAAGCTTATGAGGAGATCTTTTGAATGATGAAAGAATTATGGAGTTTTGATGGTGAAAGAATGAAGGAAAGATGGAAGGAGAGTTGATGATGGTGGTTCGAATTTAGAGAGGAGGAGAGGAGAGCATGGAGGCTGAGTATAAGTGCTAGGTTAGAAATGAGAGAGTCTTTCTTATGATCTTTTATTTTTGGGATTTTATATGAAGTGAAAACTTAAGGGTATTTGTGACAATGTATCTCTTGTAAATCAATAGGATTTGAGAAAGAAATTGAATCAATGGTCAAGATGCATTATCACATGGATTAAGGGCAATAAAGTGAGGAGAGAGAGGGCTGAGGGCGCAGCTTAGGAAGGGTGGTGAAGGATAAACTCATTTACAAAAATGTAATTTTCCATAAAGCTTATTACACAAGTGCCATTTTGATTCAAATGAAGGGTGAGGATTGATTTTCACACTTGAATGGATGGCCATGATTTAACACAATTTGCAAACAATAAAAATAAATGAAAATGGGATGTATATGGCTGTTTATGCGCAGCTAAGGAAATGGAGAGTGGGTGGAATTGCAAATTGTACTATTGTACTATCCTTATCCTTTCAAAATTCAAAAGAGTGTAGAATATTCCCTTCTAGATTATTCTTCCTACTTCATGCCATTTTGGGCTATATCCCATGATTCAATGATTGGGCTCTGAATTTTATGATCTCACCAATCCCAAAATTGATTTATTTGCCCCACCTCCAAGGAAAAGACCATTTTACCCCTCTATCCAAAAACTAGGTTTTTAGACCAAAAGGTTTAATTGTCGATCACAAAAATAATCACAATGGAGCACAAATATCCTTTAAACAAATCATTGATGATTATCCAAGGATTTGGGACAAAAAACCGCTTTTATTGTGAAATGACCAAAATACCCTTTCACTCTAAAAACCCTAGTTTTTGCCTCAAAACACATTTCCACTTCAAAACCGATTTTTCTCCCTAGTAGTGACCTCTAGTACCTTGAAATGCATGTTGGATGACTTGTTTTGAGGAATTGTCCCTTATTTGTGAAATGACCAAAATACCCTTTTGTACCTTGAAAAACCTAATTTGTCTAAAAGTGCATTTCAACTCCAAAAATGATTTTAGAAACTTTGAAATGACTTTAGAAACCTAAATGCAATGCATGATGCCTTTTTTATTTTTAATTTGATTATTTTGGGGAAAATTAGGGTTTTGACCTAAAGCTTTGACAAAATTGGGGTATGACAAATTGCCTCTCTTTATCTAGATTTTAACAAGGAATATGAATTGGCCAAAAACATATTCCGAGGCAAAATAGAGATAAAGAATTCAGAAAATATACCGATTTTGTCCACTTAGGAAAAACACGAATTTTCTTTTTTCTTTCTCTTCCTCCCTTTTTTTTTTTTTTTTTTTTTTTCGGATTCTTGAGTGATCAATTCAAGCGTCCTACTGTGATGACTACTTAGCCTTCGTATTTTTTTGAAAAAGCAAGAATGAAAACTTGGCGTCTTGTGAAAAACGATAAAAGGGGGTACCGGGCGTCTTGGCAATAAATGGGCACTGGCGTGCAAAAAGCGGTAAAATGCCCGGAGTTGCCTAAAACTCGTAATCCTTAAACGAACTCTTGGCGAATCCGGAGTTTGCACGCGCTTGGAGGAGCACGTTTCTCAAATCTTTGGTCTTTCGAGCGATCGGGGATCGCACGGCTCGAATCGATATACGGATCAATCTCACGGCCCATCGTATCTCTAGGTGATACAACTATTCCGCTTGCGCCTCGCATGGGGTGCGGTCCATCGCACTTGCTCAGATACGATGTGAGACCTCTCCTTTGCGTACTTGGGCGCTCTCTTTTCTTCTTTTTATGCGCTTGGGCGCTCTCTTTCTCTCTTTTTGCGCGCTGGCGCTCTTTTTTTTTTTTCTTTTCTCTTTCTTTCTTCCTGATCTCTCCACTGAGGGAGTTCCTTCTGGAACCTGAAGTCGAACATTAACACCGAAGTACCTATCCATCCTTGTACCTGCAAGTAAGATAAACAAACGCATGCAATGCAAATGCCATGATTGCTATTTTCTTTTTCTTTTCCTTATGTGTAATGCAAATGCCTAAATTTACTTCATAGTGTATGACTGATGAGTGCATGATTTTATGCTTGATGGATGCAATGCATGACTTTGTTTGTTTTTTTTTTTTAATATATATTTTTGCTCTTTTTCTCTTTTGGCTTTTCTTTTGCTGGCCCAACCAACTCGGAATTTGTATCATGGGACACCACAACCATCTATGATAACGATTCGAGAACCGAGCTTCGTCCTCTTGTTCTAACGCAATCAGCGCTTCTTATTTGATTTCTGCGAGTTTACTTGACTGAAGGATCGTCTCTTTTTGCTGTTATTTTCAAAAATTTCGCAATGATCTTAATGCTCTGACTTATGCATATTTCCATGATTTATCTATCATCTACCATAAAACGTAGTTTTAAAGCAGAAATGAAAAGAAGGCAATGATAATACAACAAACTGATAGAGTGAAAAATTTGGACTTTTATTCATATGGAAGTCAGACATGCAGAATGTCACGCTGATCGAAAAGGAGTACATTGAAACTTTTCTGAAACTAAAAAAAGCAAAAGAAATGGACGCAGTAGATCTTATGAATATTCTTTGCCTCTGGAGCATTGATGCCAACTACTCATACTTGCAGCTTTGATCCCCTTTTTATTCAAGCTTTTGGAGGTGCCGCTTTTCCCTTTTTCTTTTTCCTTTTATGTCCAATTTTCTCGACCTAATTTTTGCCTGGATTGCCCTTTTGGGTTTTCAATCCACCGGTCGCTCAATTTTGCCTAGGCCGCCTCTCTCGGTTTTCAACCTAGCGAGCTAATTCTTGCTTGCTCATCTTTCTCTTTTTCTTTTATTTTTCTCAGCGTAATATTTCTTGATCAATCTGAATTGACTGGTTTTCGAGTTCTTCACCATCCATGCCGGTGAGTATTAATGCTCCTCCGTAAAAGGCTTTCTTTACCACATATGGTCCGTCATAGGTAGGAGTCCATTTCCCATGGGGTCACTTTGAAAAGGCGTAATCTTTTTGAGCACAAGGTCTCCTCACAATTCTCGGTGATTTAACTTTCTTGTCAAACGTTGTTTTCATCCTTTGCCGGTACAATCGACCATGACACGTAGCCGCAACTCTCTTCTCTTCAATGAGATTCAACCGATCTAGACGAGTTTGAACCCATTCACCTCTTCTAACTTGGCTTCCATGAGCACTCGGAGAGATGGTATCTCAACCTCAATAGGAAGAACTGCTTCTGACCCATACACTAGAGAGAAAGGGGTTGCCCCGGTCGAAGTGCGCACTGAAATACGATACCCGTGCAAAGCAAATGGAAGCATTTCGTGCGGTCCTTGTAGGTCACTACCATTTTCTGCACAATTCTCTTGATATTCTTGTTGGCCGCTTCAACTGCCCCATTCATCTTTGGACGGTAGGGAGAGGAATTGTGATGCTTAATCTTAAACTCTGTGCACAACTCTTTCATCATTTTACTATTCAGATTGCTACCATTGTCTGTGATGATTTTATCTGGGAGACCATAGCGACACACCAGGTCTTTCTTTACAAACTTGGCAACCACTGAACTAGTTATGCTGGGATATGAGGCAGCTTCAACCCATTTAGTGAAGTAATCAATTGCAACTAGGATGAAGCGGTGCCCGTTTGACGCCTTGGGCTCTATGGGACCAATGACATCCATGCCCCACATTGAAAATGGCCAAGATGCGGTCAAGACATTTAACGAAGCCGGTGGAACATGAATATGATCAGCATAAATCTGACATTTGTGGCACTTTCTCACAAAACTGTAGCAGTCACCTTCCATCTGCAACCAGTAATAGCCAGCCCTTAATATCTTTCTTGCCATAGTATGCCCACTGGAATGAGTCCCGAATGTGCCTTCATGCACCTCCCTCATGATCCTTTCTGCCTCCTCCTTTACCACACACCTAAGGAGTACTTTATCATGGTTCCTTTTGTAGAGCACTTCACCGTTCAAAAGGAAACTCATCGACAACCTTCTAAGTGTTCTTTTATCATTTTCTGATGCCCCTGGAGGATACTCTCTGTTCCGGATGTACTGCTTGATGTCATGATACCAAGGCTTATCATCTTCTTCATCTTCAATTGCTGTGCAGGAGTGGTGATAATGTGCTGGCAAACTTCGATGCTGAATTCTGATCTGGGTCAAGTTCTTATCACAACTGACATTAAACATTGAAGACAAAGTAGCTAGTGCATCGGCCAGCTGATTCTCTCTGCGAGGCAGATGCTGAAATGTGATTTCTTCAAACGGTTCAACCAATCCTCGGATATAATCCCTATAGAGTATCAACTCGGGATCTCCGCCTCCCAATCTCCGCTCATTTGATGAATGACTAGAGCCGAGTCTCCGTACACATCTAGTCTTTTGACTTTCCAATCTAGAGTCGCTCAATGCCCGAATACATGCCTCGTACTCTGCAATATTGTTTGTGACATAGAAACTTAGTCTAGTGGCGATGGTATGAAACGATTGTCGTGGAAATCAACATCGCCTCACTCCGTGCCCATAATCATTGGAAACACCGTCGAACACTACTTCCATCTTTCATTCTCTGGGACTTTCCTTCTTCAAACAGAGCCATAACGCCCTCATCGTGGAAATCACACTGCATTGACTGATAATCTTCAATAGGCTGATGCGCTAGGTATTCGGCCAACGCACTACCTTTTATGGCCTTTTGAGTGACATAAAGAAGATCATATTCTGACAACTGCATCTGCCACCTGGCGATTCTTCCTGTGAGCGCAGGCTTCTCGAAGATATACTTGATAGGATCCATCTTTGACACTAACCAAATGGTATGACTTAACATGTACCGCCTTAAACGGTGAGCAGCCCAAACCAAGGCGCAACAAGTCTTTTCTAGTAATGAGTATCTTGTCTCACAGTCAGTGAACTTCTTGCTCAGATAATAAATTGCATGCTCTTTCTTGCCGGGCCACATGTTGCCTAGCACACACGGCCCATCGAATTTTCTAACACAATGAATCAGATCAAAGGTCCGCCATGCACCGAGGCATTAAAATAGGTGGATTCTCAAGTATTTCTTGGCAATCATCATTCCACTTAGTCTCTTGATTCTTGCACAGCAGTTTGAAAATCGGCTCACATGTGGCAGTTAACTGGAAGATAAACCTGGAAATATAATTCAATCTTCCAAGAAAACCCCGAACTTCTTTCTCTGTTTCTAGAGCGAGCATTTCGAGAATTGCGCGTGCATTTTGTCCGGGTCCACCTCTATCCCTTTTTGACCGACGATAAACCCCAACAGCTTTTCCCGACCTTACCCCGGGTGCACTTGGCCGGGTTTAACTCGAGCTTGAATTTTCTCAACCGCTCAAAGAGCTTCGCAAGTTAACAATATGTTCTCATCGCTTTGGACTTTGCAATCATATCATCCACATAGACCTCTATTTCTTTGTGCATCATGTCATGAAACAATGTGACCATAGCCCTTTGATAGGTGGCACCGGCGTTCTTCAAACCGAAGGCATGACTTTGTAATGTAACGCCCCCAAAGTGGTCGTGAAAAAGTCGCTCTTCTCCATATCCTCGTGAGCCATTTTAATCGATTATAACCCGAATACCCGCCCATGAAGGAGAGAGAGGGAGTGTTGTGTTGTGCTATCTACTAGGACATCAATATGAGAGGCAAGGGAAAGTCATCTTTAGGATCGCCCGATTCGGATCTCTCTAAATCAACGCACATTCTAACTTTTCCATCCTTTTTGGGTACTGCACAATGTTAGCAACCCATCGTGGGTATTTAGCTACGGCTAGGAAGCCACCACAAACTGCTTTCTTCACTTCATCTCTCGATCTTTAAAGACATCTCAAAGCTTCATCCTCCTTAACTACGCTTAACCGAGGACATTCAGTTTAAACTCGCAACTTGTGCACCACTATATCGTATCTAATCCGAGCATATCCTCGCATTTACCATGCAAAGACGCCAACATAATCACGCAGAGTTGGACCAACTTCTCATATTCCCCTTTTTCATTGAAGTGCCAACCTTGACTTCTTTCTTTTCACCCTCTCGTGCCTAAATTGACGGTCCTCAACAGCTTCCTCACATGGTAGAATAACCTTTTCTTCTTGCTCAACCATTCTCATCAATTCGGAGGAGTCTCCCGGTCATCCTCAACATCCTCCTCACTTGATTAACTGGGTAATCAAAATTAACATATGAACCATTGGCACTATTATTTCCAGAGACATTCATTTTAGATCTGCATTTTTATGGAATAGAAAAGCAATGAACAAGCAAAAATAGAGACACAAAATGAAGACACAAAAAGAAATTTTTATTCATTTAAGAATTCAAAACTACATTTTATTGATAGATGGTATTTTAAAAGAAAACATGCATGCCCTTATGAAAATGTCCTAAGGCCTTGGCAGCCAAAAGATTTGCATTACAAAAATCATTACTTTGAAATGAAAACAACAGGGAAATCGACGATCTTCCAGCTTGCCAACTTCTTCTCCCGCAACATCGCGACAAACCATATCCCGACCCTCTTTAGATTCGTAACTATCCATGATGACAAATATCCGATTAGGATTCAAAGATGCCAAGATTTCCAAATTGCGCTTAAGATTACCTATGGGACCCATCAAAGAATGGGTTCTCTTCCCCGAAGTTTAGCCAACCTCTTCTCACGCTTTTCCTCGACCATTCTTCTCTTATCACCTGAGTGGGCCAATAGCCTAACCCACGCTTTGTTTTATATTCTTGCAGATGCACAGGTGACAAAATTCCTTGTTGCAGATAGCCATTCTTCAGCATAACTTTTGCTACCATAATATCAGCATTGGACAACTTGGGCACAGGTAGTGGGGATTCTTCGCTTACAAACACTGCGTTCGCAATTTCTAGGGATTGGAAAGCAAATTCAAGGGATTCTTCTGCAGCTTCAATATAATGAGAGGGAACAGGCTTGCTGACTGTGAACTCTTCCTCTCCAAAGACAACTACAAGTTTATCGTCGACTATAAACTTGAGTTTCTGGTGAAGTGTAGAGGGAACAGCGCCCGCTGCATGGATCCAAGGTCTTCCCAAGAGGCAGCTGTATGAGGATTCAATATCCATAATCTGAAAAGTCACATAGAACACCTCAGGCCCTATTTGCATTGGAAACTCCATTTCCCCTATGACTTCTTTCTTTAACCCATCAAAGGCCCTGACCAGGGTTGAGCTGGGTTTCATGTAGGAGCAATCTACCTCTAACTTGTTCATTGTTGATCTGGGCATAACATTCAATGAGGATCCATTGTCGATAAGAACCCTGGAGAGCGTATATTCACCGCACTTCACTGAGATGTGCAATGCTTTATTGTGTCCCTTTCCTTCTGGGGTGAGCTCATCATCTGGGAAAGTAATGTAGTTAGATGCAACGATGTTCCCGACTATGCCGTCCAGTTGATTGACAGTGATATCTTGAGCTACATGAGCCTCATTCAGTACTTTAACCAAAGCGTCACGGTGAGCTTCTGAATTCAACAACAAGGACATGATGGAAATTTTGGCTGGAGTGTGGTGTAGCTGGTCCACCACCTTGTAGTCACTTTGCCGCATTATCTTCAAGAATTCCGCAGCCTCTGAGTCTGACACTTTCCTACTTTTCACAGGCTCTGCCTCCACATCCTTTCCCTTTCGGATTCTCTCCTCCATCGCCTTAGAAGGGCTCTCCTCCTGAACTTGAGGAACATACACACGCCCACTTCTGGTTACCCCACTACTCCCTGCAATATTGGTGATGTCAGGAGCAGCTTGAGATTTCAGAGACGGAGAAGGCACACTGTAACTCCATGAAACCTCATTGTTCTTCTGGTTAGGAACTGAAACATCATTGTTCTTCTGACTAAGAGTTGGAACTGGAACCACAATGATTCTTGGTATGTCTACAGCCAAATTCCGACTGTATGGCACTTCAATAGGTCTCTGCCCTCCTCTACTTCCCTCTGATTGGAAAGTAAGAACATCCTCTTCTCTCACTTGTGTACCTATCTGAATAATGTGGCGATCCATCAAATCCTGCAACACCTCTTTGAAGGCTTCACATGCTCCCGTACAGCTGGCATCAGTACAAATTTCTTTCTGAACATGGCCCACTCTGATAATCCCGAATTTGCACAATTCTGCATGAATGAATTCAAGGGGGGTCCGGATACCTTCCATTGATCTGATTAAGGATTGCTCTTTCGTATCCGTGATTGCATTAGTGGCATGCCTCCCGTGACCAGGCAATGGGTTAGTGGTAACATTTGGATCCTCTTGCTTGAAAGTTATGCCTTTTGCATCTATCAAATCTTGTACCACTATCTTGAAGGCTCTGCAGTCTTCCACAACATGCCCCACTGCTCCTTCATGGAAAGCACAGGTGCTATTGGGATTGTACCCCTTGAAGTAAGGTGGTTGGACAGTTTCATGGGCCTTGTCTTTGATGAGCTTGTTGGTGACGAGGTAGTTAAAAAGGTCTGTGTAGGACATGGGGATTGGGTCAAAGGTTGTTCTGTTTTGGTAGGTCTTTTGGTAGTTGCTTTGACTGTTGTTTTGGAATGGACGAGCTGTTTGTGCGGGAGTGGGGACTGGAATATTGGGTGGCTGATATGGTGGGTTGATGGTGATGGCATTGGTTTCTCCTTCCTTCTTTTTGGGAAAGCCGAGAATGACTTTTTCTCGGGGTTTGCATTCTCGGTGAATCCTTGTGTAATCTTTCCACTTCTCAATCCGCTTTCCAACCTCTCTCCCACAATCACCAAATCAAAAGTTGGGCGAGACGCCATCGATCAAAGGCGGTCATAATACAACGACGGCAAAGGTTTCCATGAACATAGAAACCAACTCTTTGTCCAAAGAAAGGGGGTGTAAGTTCGCACCCAAAGCCCTCCATCTCTCGGGCATACTCCTTGAATGATTCACCGTCTTTCTTACTCATGTTCTGCCGCACCGTGTCCGATCCGCGCAATATCCGCATTGTATTGATATCTTGTTTGAGAAAAGCATCTCGCCAAATCCTTCCAAAGAAATGGATTTGGGATGGCTCTAACTTCATGTACCAATTAAGAGATGCCCCGCTAGGTCGTCTTGGAAGCAATGGATTAACAGCTTTGTCATCACGGAGTATGTAGACATTTTCCTGCAGTACATCGTCAGATGACTCTTTGGGCAAGTAGCACCTCTATATTTGTCAAAGTCGGGGACCTTGAACTTTGGGGGCAGCACCACATCGGGGATAAGGCACAAATCTCTGGCCTCTTTAGCTCTGAAGCCAAAACCTTCAACCATCCTTAACCTTTCTTCTAACATTTGGAACTGTTCCTTGGTCTGTTGGTGCTCAGCAGAATAACCCGGGGGAGAATTGCTTACAACATATTGCGGTGGCAGCCTTGAGTATTGAACCTGGGGATAAGCAGAGTTGCCAGACACGAAGCCCTGAGTCTGTGGAAAAACAGCTGGCGGTGTAGTGAGATTCTCGAGGAGTGGGATGAGGTATAACAATTGGATGGGAACTTGAACCCGGGTTCAAAGATTACCTTCTGGTCCAACAGACGTTGGCTGCACATTCTCGACTGTCGACACAAGACCAGCCTCCTGATTTGCTTCTTGACTTGGGGGAGTGTATCCCAAAGGAAGGCCATAAGTGGGCCACTGGGCAGTCTGAAAGTCATTCCCATCTTTCAAGGACAACAAAAGCCTCATCACCTCGCTCATCTCGCGCTTTTAAAGCATTCATCTCATTCCTCATTTCAGATCACTCGACCGGAGCTACCGTGAGCCGATCGGTTCGATTACTCTGCATCGTGAGGGTCGGGTTTGCTCCACTTCCATTTGCTGAGTCTGGAATAGGAGGATTCGATTCTCTTGCTGCTGGCTGAGGTGGATCGATATCTGCTAAGATTGCCATCCTCCGCCTTGTGGCGTGTCCAATACCGATGTTGTCGCACTACTTGCCTTTTCGCTTATTTAGACTTTTATTACATAAGAGCGAAAAAGAAAAATGCATGAATGAATGCATGAATGTATGCATAATGTTTGCTCGACGTCAAGAACCACGTAATGCCTCATCTTGTCTTAGGCGCGTCAATTTTCCTTCCCTTCCTTTTATTATTATTTTTTTATTTATTATTCTTCTTTTTTTCTTTTTTTTTTTTTTTTTTTTAGAAAGTGAAATGAACGAGGAATCAAAGTAGCAAACCAAACACTTCATTCATCAAGGACAAAGAGCTTCAACGACTTTTGCCAAGGGAAAAGGTGGTACCATATTCATAACGAAATAAAGTAAAGGAGTACAATATTTCGAATACAATATTCGAGTAAATGTTTTGGATAAAGAAGTACATCTAATCAACTCAATTACAAATGGCTTTAAACTCCTCGCTCTCTTCCTCTTCTTGTTGACTCTTGCTCCTCGAGATTGTTCCTTGAACTCCATGACCAATGCCCTAATAATACTTCACAAACTTGTACACCTCCCGGGGTGTTGAAGAAACACATTTCGGCCTCACGCTCTTAGATTTCTGGGAACTCCCGCCATAGCTTGACTAGCCAACTCGGATAACTTTGAGAATTTACCCTTCCACATCCGGATCTCCTCTCTAAGCTCCTTAATGATCTCTTGCTCCTCAATTTTCCCTATCAATTCTAGGAAGCGCTCTTCCCAATCATCGACTCTCACTCGAACTCCGCTCAGTAGGCCTCCTCCAGCATCGCGAAGGTTACCTTTTAATTCACCAAATATTTCTCTTTCAAAACTCAAGGCTTGCTGATATTCCTTGAGGATCTCCTCAACAAAGATTTTTCTCCTTCTCGAGGTTCCTCACCGACCTTTCAACTCCCTCACTGTGTGTGATTCTTGCTCGATCGGTGGGCTAGTGTCTTCCACTCTTGGGCCTCCTCAGCGCCTTCCTTGCTTTCTCTGCTTGTACCTCCGGAGTTCTTCTCTGCTCTTTTCGTAAATCCACTGGGCCTCTATCTTGCCTTGCTCTTCATTCTTGAATCGCTTAACACTTTCCTCCACAAATGATCATCTTAATAACATTTTCTTCCTCTAGCCTTTCCTTCTCTAGAACCATCTCTTCTAACTTGGCCTCGCAAAGCTTTCTTCTCTTCTTCTACCTTTGCTAAAACGAATTTGGCTTCGCTCAACTCCTCATAGGTAGGGACATAGGGTTCTCGTATCTCCTCCTCAAGGGTAAGCGTTCCTTGACTTGGTGATCTCACCCTTTGAAGCTTGTCTTTAAGCCATTGATTGAAGGTGATGTCACCGGTTCTTTTGACAATTCCTCACTTCCTTTTCGCCGCTACTACAGATTCCCATGACCGTTGAACTCTTCAAGCAAATCACCGCATTTAGGCATCCCCTTACAAAGGTAAACACGGACAAAGATGCTTTCGGAGGGTGAGTTCTTCATCGGGTAACCGAGTTGCCTTAGAGTCAATGAAGGGTTATAGTTGACACACCCTTGAGTCCCCATGAGAGGCACGTTTTGAAAGCTTCCACAGCTGAAAACCACCATAGGTCTGTCATTCCAACATGCAGCGGTGTACCATCGGATTTGGAGATCATTAAGGTTTTTCAGAAACTCAACCCATTCTAGAGAAGTTCTGACCTTCACCTCACAACTTAGAGCATAGGAAATTAACTCTTTGACATCTAGACGGTTATGGACCACATGAAGAATAAGCCAGGCATAGAGGACGTGAACAGAAAGGCATATCTTTTTTGTATGGAACTGACTGTGGCGAGTGAAGGCATGATATGTGTTAGCAAGAACAGCAGGCACGGGATTGATAGGGTTTTTGGCGTCTTTGAAGGCTAAGAACGCACCAATTGCATCTTCATCAATATACTTCTCTATTTGAGGAAAAAGAACGACCCCAAATATGGTAAGAGCTAATACTAACTTGAATGGACCCCACCCTTGGCCGAGCATAAGATTGCATCAGATCTTCGAAGACTCTTGTGGATACCCAACTACACCATTTCTTTTTAGTTTCTGTAACTTCAAACTGGTCCTTACCAATCCTCAACAATGTTGCTAACCTCTCATCTGTGTAATACAGTCCCTGGAATTGATAGGGCCTAGCATGAGACACAGGAGAATCCCAAAAGTCGCTTTCGTACTCTTCTAGTGTGGGCGAAAGTGGAAGTTTTTGAAGAAGAAGCACCTCATATCGAATCATAGAATTGGCTTAAAGCCACAAGAGCATCTTCTTGAACATTCAACTGCAAGAGCCTACGGATATTCCCATATGCTAAGTCGAAGGAATCCCTCTCAATTGGACCCATAAGGGCTGCACATTGCCTCAGGCTACCAACATCCACTTTCTTCACAATCGGGAGGCGAGGAGTAAGTGAAGCTTTGCTACTTGATTCCATTTTGACACACCTATGACAAGATGATGCATTATTCAGTGGTCCTTGACAAGCAAATGCAAATGAGATGCTCTATGAATGCATGAGTTGCATAATCTTAAGCTTTATGCAATGCGGGAATGTATGCAAATGACGATGATGCTTTATGCAAATGCAAGGTTAGAAAAAAAACTTTATTTGCGATAACTCGTGTTTCTTTTTTGAAAGTGCGGACCGTGCACAATCGCTTCATATAGACCTAGGTAGGAGAAAGCTACATCGAGAACTCTTTCTTCCCTTTTTTGAAATAAAGTGGGTCATATGTCGCTTTGTACGGAACGACAAAAGAAAAGGCTACAACGGCAACCCTTTCTCTTTTTTCTTTTGAAAATCCTTTTTTTTTAGGAAAGACATGTCTAAACTACAATGCAACACACAATTTGTATGTCCTCGTGTCCTACAAAGGTGGAAATCCTAAGTTCTAGGGCAACTTCAAAGGTTCCTCCCATGTAGTTCTAATTCACACCCTCACAATGGCTACCAGAGCTATAGAATCCTCATGCCGACATCCACAAATGTAGAGAACTACCAAGTGTGAAGCGTCATGAGAAAGCGTACTCTGGTTGAGACTTTCATGAGTGTCAGACAGACAAAGGTCTCGAATGACAGTCACTAATCGTCTCCACTCTCCTAGGTATTTGTTGGATCCGGGTATAGGAGCCCACTCATAACATACAAAATGTAAGGTGTGAAAGTGTGTGATTGAGGACATACTTTCTAAAATCTACCCTCCCCACCGCAAGGAAAAGCCGGACCACCCGGATAGAAGCAAACAGTAACATGTCGTCTACCCTAAGGTTTAGCATCACTTCAAAACAAATGAACTAACCTAAGGTGTCATCAACAACCATATATAGCTTACCTCAAGAAAAGGAGCAGAGAAGAAGGGATTATAATAGATGGGGGAAAGCATGCATAATTACAACCATATGAAGAAAGAAAAGGAAAAAGGTAAGGAAATGAAGAAGTAAAAACGAAAAATAATTCAAATCAAACACTTTGAACCACACATCGGATTAATTAGGTTTGACCCACTTATTTTTTTTTTAAAAAAAAATTGTCCCCAGTGAAGTCGCCAGCTGTTGCGCCCGAAAAGGTCCCCGAGGGAGAACCTTCCTCGTTTACAACTTTTCTAAAAGAAATCGATCAATGAAGCCGCCACTAATATTTATTAAGGAAAATATTAGGAAAACCTTTTGGAAAGCAACTGGTCTTTCAAAACTCGAGAGATGTAGGTTGAAATTCGGTTAGGTGTGGGGAAGGTATTAGCACCCCACACCTCCTTTCTACCGAAAGGGAACCATTAATTCGATGTGTGGTTTGGATTGTTTGATTTGAAATAAATCGTTCTACTTCTTTTCTTTTCCTTTTTTATTTGAAAGAGTTTTTTAGAAAACAAGGGAGAAAGAAATCTTTTTGGGATCTTTGAAAAGTGAAACTAAACTAAGATTTTTTAAAAGAGTGATTGACGGGATGTGACCCGCTCCTACGTACCCTCAATGAGATGAGGGATCAAAGCTACGTAGTTCTTGGTTCTTAATCTTGAGAAAATCTGTGTTTTGTCTTTATCTTATCTTTTGAGTTTTGGAAATATGACTCAAGCGTTCATGAATACCAAACAAGCAATGGCTTCGAGTGGCGTTCATTACTAACTTGAAAGAAAAGTGTTGGAACCGATAATCAGTCGAGCAATTGCTTCAAGTGATTACAAGTTGCAACATTTTTATTATCTTTTTTGAAATTGTTTTGGAAAAGGATGAGTCGTAGTGATGATTATCACTAATGGCTCATATTGTTTTTTTTGAGTTTTTAAATTGACTTGTATTTGATTAAGGTGTGGGAGTTTTCGTGATAGTCAAACAAGCAAGGGCTTGAGTGACTACCACTAGTAACTCCATCATTGACGATCAAACAAGCAACGGCCTTCAGTGATGGCCAATGATTTGTTTATGAAAAAAATGCCTTAGGGTTTTTATTAGAAAAACATGTGATTCCAAGTTTGAAAAGAAATAGAACATTTCAAATCTTTTCAAGTCCAAACCAAGGCAACAATAAGAACACAAGCATAGCAATCATAAAGAATATCCACAAATTGTAATGAACCAATTGAATACATGATTGAGATAACATGTGGGTGCATGAACATACAATTACAATATGCAAGGCACATCATTATTGCATGTATAAACAAGTAAGGATGCATGAGGTACTAACAAGTGAGAGTGCAAATGAATATGCAAGAGATATGAATATATGAAAAGGCATGAAGATTAAAACAAGAGAGTATGCAAGAGATACAAGCAAATGAGAATGCAAGAGAGTGAATAAGGTTTTATTTAAGTGCAAGTGTGTGAGAGCAAATGAATGTATCAGGTGGTAAATCATGTCACTGCCACCATTTTGTCACCTATCTACTTTTTTTATTGAAAGCCACCCAATCTACATTATTTCAAATATTTTTATATTTACTTTTTGTTTTTATACAAACAAAAATTTGAACTAATTAATAAATAAATAATATAGATAATTAATTAATTTAAGTAGTCAACTAAATAATTATTTTAATTAAATTGTTAAACTAATTTTTTAATCAATTAAATAGTCACATTAGAGGGGTGAGTAACTTACTAATTAGTGTGATCAGATGAGGAATCCATAGTATGAATATTAGCTGATTAGAATAAACCACACAGTGTCAGTTTCATCTCATCCATTTATTGTATTAGAATGATCTCAGTCGTTTAAATTGGAGGAGGATGCTTTGGTAAGTGTGAAGGAAAAGTAGTGGAGGAGAATGCAACTGATAGTGTATCATTGATGTTTTTGTTCGTTTTGACAGGAAAAGGAGTGGAGGAGGGTGCACTGGACAGTGTGCCATTGATGTTTCTGTCTTTCTAGACAGAAAAAGGAGTGGAGGAGAGTGCACCGGAAAGTGTGTCACTGATGTTTTTGTTTTTTCAACAGACAAAAGAGTGGAGGAGGATACACCGGACAGTGTGCCATTGATGTTTCTATATTTTTAGATAGAAAAAGGAGTGGAGGAAGGTGCACCGGAAAGTGTGTCACTGATGTTTTTGTTTTTTTTCAACAGCAAAAGATGTGGAGGAGGGTACATCAGACAGTGTGCTAATTTTATGTTAATTTTTAATTTATTAAATAATCAATTTAAAATTGTCAAAAATAATATAATCAGTTTCATAATTTAAGTAACATAATTAGTAAACTGACAAAGTAATTTAATTTACTTTATTTTAATAATTCAATTTTTGATTTTTATACAAAAAACAAAATAAATTAACTAATAAAAAAATGGAAGCTTCAATTGAAATTTACGTGAGGTTGCATGCATGATATCACCATTTCTCAAACACGTTGAGTTTAAAAAAAATTCACATACTCTCATATACATTTTAAACTGCTAAAGAAAAATATTTTGAACAATACACAAACATCCAAATTTTACATTACCCATAAATTTCACTATTTATAACCCCTATACACATACCCTCTAAATACTATCCACACTCACCCTCACCTAACTTGCATATCTTTCCGAATTTAGTCAAGACACACATGTGATCCAAACGCTACCAAAATCTAGCCAAACTATCATGGTCTCTTCTAGCTGACTGCACCACACAGTAACTTAACATACCAAATCTCAATTTAGCTAAAAAACACAACTCCATTCCCTCCACTTTGTCCCCCCAAATCTGCCACATCCAAACAAACATTGTAATCATCCCCCCTCCTGCGCCACTACATACACAACCATTATGCCTACTTTATTATTCACACAACACAATACATACACTATTCACAATTCTTTGACCTTCCCCATGCATGACATCAATACCCTATCCCATTTTTCCTTGTCTTCATCCAAGAATACCAAAAACCTTAGCCTCTGATTAGGGAAAAAATGGGACGAAATAAAGGATAGGAAAGGAATAAAAACTTTTAGATCATAAGATGTTTCTCTTCCCTTATTTTTTAAGATAGACTTTCTCTTCCCTTATTTGATTGGAAACAAAATAAGAGGAAAGAAAAGTGTATATGTATGAAATGACAACACTAACATTTACTAATAAAAGTAAAATATTTTTTAATTCAATACATTAATTTTGATGCAAAGATAAATATGTAATTTACGCCACCAGTCAAATGTGCGTGAACAGTATCACAATTACAAAAATAAATGCAACAACTGCAAGTGGGCTGTAAATAATTATAGCGATGATCTATAGTTTAATATACATCTTAATTACCAACACAACACTAATTTGTTTTTAAGATCAAAAGTAGCATCTTTACTCTTAAAAATGACAAACAAAATTGCTGCCAATATCACAACTATCTTCTTCTTATCTAATTTTCCATTTTTTAATTTCTTAATTTTTTTAATTTGTTGTTTAACAACTTAGAAAATGATTTAATTAATGGTGACAGTACACATGATTTAACACCTAACATTGATATTTGATGCTACTATTGTGCTTAAAGAAAAAATGGCACTATATTGGTAACTAATTAATAAAATAGTCTTACAATTTTTTTGACCCCTACTTTCAATGTTTCATTCAGCAATTCCGGAACCCGTACCACGTATCAGATTGAAAACCATCTTATTTGACTACTAAATTATTTAACTATTTTGCTGGAACTTTATTTGGGATGCTATATTGATTTTTATTATATCAAATTGGATATACACAAAGAAAACATCCCAAAAAACAAATTGAAAGATAAATACCTTATGCCTTAATACCCATACTATTCAGTGAGAAACGAAAAAAAAAACATAATTGTGTTACACATTGTTCAATATAAATTAAAACAAACTAAACATTTAACTAATTTGCTACACAAAACACAAATCAACCTAAAACATAACATGTGTCCATCAATGTCCATCACTAAAAGAATGAATCTCCGATTATAAACAGGTATTTCCAATTTTATCCAATAGTTCTCAGGAAATAGAGTTTCTTGGTAGGTAGTCTGCCACCCAAAGAGCTCACCATTTTCATGGACCAAAGGACTTTCAAGGAGCAAAACACAATCCCAATGTTGACCAATACATCAGTGAAAATAACTCCTATGCCACATTTTTCTGGGAACACAAATTCATAATAATCCAAAGGCAGTTGCTGAAAATAAAATAACAATTTTTAATAGGGTTTTCTTTGGAAAAAATTAACAAAATTTTAAGAAGTAAAAATTATAAACGATTACCAAAAGAGGAGTCGAGACAGCAAAATAAGTCCAATTTACAGCGAGTTTCTATACCAATATAGCTTTTTTGGCAAAGGTCATAATCGGTTGAAAATGCTTTGCAATAAATGCATCATGATCAAGCATCTACATAAATACGAAAATTAAGGTTATACAGAAAAAAATATATACAATCATACCTGATAAATACAATCATACCTGATGCGGAAGAAACTCCATCTCAAAGTGCTCATACTTAATATTTAAAGGATAACAATATTGTCTTCGAGTGAACCCAATAATAGAGGCCAACATCTGATGGGGAAAAAATTGAAATCATAAAATGCATACCTTCAATTAATGAGAGTAAAGATAGTCATCTTAATGAGAAGAATTCATAAAATATTACTGGTTCAAACACTTATAATATTTCATAAAACTAATTCTACAACCCAAGCCAAAGCTAAAATTGGAACAATGACTAACATGATAATAAAAGTGATTAACTGTCCATCTAAGATGGAAAAAAATATGTAGATAATTGCGAAAATGGTCAAAAGAAAAAGAAACTTGTGGTTCATTGGGTTAGAATAAATAAGAAAACTGTTAAAGTGAAGGATGTTTAAACTTGAGATTAAAATGCGATTTTATAGAGACAACTTTTGTGAAGTGTGCCATTTATTACCGTTAATCACTTTCTACTACCACTCCTTTCACTTTCTACTACAACTTTCTACTACCACTCCTTTCTGCATCTCTATCATCTTGTTTTCTATCCCTTTTGGATTTGAGGGGATATGGAGAAAGTTGTAAGTTTTGTGTTTTTTGCTACAATGGGCGGTTTGAAGTTGATGATAACGTTGGAAGAAGAAGGGGGCGACACAAAGGAAAAAAAATTAAAGGAGGAGTGGTTGTGTGAGACTCTAATGTCACAGCGTGTCCCTACTAAACAGTATCCTATCATGTAACTTCGCAGAACACTATTTATGAACAGTAACACTGTTTCAACATGAACAACGACACTATTCCCTACTCAAAACACTATTCATGGTGTCCCCACCTCTGCTGCTTATCATGTGATTTAACTTTGTACTATTCATAAACAGTAGCCGGAACTTTTGACCAAAATTGAAAACAGGAAAGCGCCGAAATGAAAAATTTGGGAGTCCGCCAAAATGCCAAAATGGCGCTCAAATCTGATTTTAGCCACTCACTCCCTTTTATGTATTAAGATCAGACGTTGGTGTAAAGCCTTCTTTGTCCCGCTTAAAAATAGGCAAGCATCCTGCCAAATCCAGAATAGCAATGAATGTAGTGTTATACCCCAATTTTGTCCGAGTTCTTTTTAATCGTTTTTATTTTGGACTTTTTTCAATCATTTTATTTTGGACTTTTTTTGAAAATTACAAAAAATAGTAGTTTTTTGCGTATTTTCGGGTGTTAGTTTTTAGCTACTATTCGAAGGAACTTTCTCTCTCCTTGGACCTCGTTTTTACGATCTGAGCGGTGAAAGTGAAGACATATTTCCCACGAACCCGCTGTAAAAAAATGAAGACGATCCAACGGTTAACGATTCGAATCGCACTTTTACGATGAGAGGTTTGAGAAAAACGGACAAAAACTGCAGTTATTGCGAAGGCAATTTCTCTCTCCTCAGACCTCGTTTCGACGATCCGAACGGTGAAAGCGGAGATATATGTGTCACGAACCTGCTGTCAAAAAGAAAAGACGATCCAACGGTTAACGAATCCGAATCGCAAATTTACGGTGACAGGTTTGAGAAAAACGAAAATTGTGTTTTAAAGGGGAATTGCTTTCTCTACTTTGTTTTAGTCCCACATTGCTCACAAGAAACAAGAGCTCCCTAGCAATTGGATATAAAAGGGGTGAGAGAGGTGAAGATTAGAGGGGAGATGATTGGCGGGTTAAGTGATCTATTGGGTCAAAGCGATAGCGGCCCATTTCACTAAAAACCCGTCTTTGATCATTTGGACGTTTTGAGTCGGCTTTCCGATTCTCAAAGCGGTTCTTGCGGATCTTGAGAGTCAAAATGGACCGGTTTGAGTCCGGTTGGTTGCTCGATCCGGTTCGGCACTCGTCGAGTCCAGTTAGTTTTGTATTTATTTTGTTTATTTTTATATACATATTTATTTATCATTTATTTGTAATATAATTTATTTATTTATTGTTTATGTATATATTTATTCATATTTGTTTACATATATAGTTATTTATTCATTTATTTTTTTGCCTAGTCTTTATTTAATTATCGGTTTTATCTTCTTTTTTTTTTTATGCACAAATTAGTTTATTTCTTCAAAAATTAAATAAAAGACTAAGTCGGTTGTACAACCTGGGTTAGTCATCATCCTAGGACCAATGAGTATGCAGTTCGAGAATCCTAAAAACGTATAAGTAAATAAATAAATCACTTTTTCCTAAAAATAGGGGACTAAGTCGGTTGTACAACCTGTTAGTCGTCGCGTTCTAGAACTAATGAGTCATGACAGTTCAGAGTTCTAGAATACCTATTCTAAAACGGACCCACCTCATATCAAACAATCTTCTCTCAAAAATTCAAAAATCATTTTCAAAAAGTAGGGGACTAAGCCGGTTGTACAATCGGGTTAGTCGTCTAGGAATCGATGAGTAGTGCATGCAGTTCAAGGAATCCTAGGACCCCTACACTAAAAACACCAACCCACAAACCTTTTTCTGGGAAGAACTACGTAGCTTTGATTCCTCCATTGCATCCTGAGGTGCGTAGGAGCAAGAGAGTCAAAACCCACAAACCTTGTCAAGCACTAAAAACCAAAAACTTAAATAAGTCTTTTCTTTACAAATAAAAGGGTAATAATTAAATAAATCTTAATTAATTAGACCATGGATGTCGTGGGGTGCTAATACCTTCCCCACACGTAATCGACTCCCTAACCCTAACAATGCCTTATCCTAAACATAAAGGGATTTTCCGAATTTGCCCTTAAACTAAAATTTGGTGGCGGCTTCCTTTCGAACTTCAAGAATCCTTTCCCGGATTTTTAGGCCACTCTGTTGGCGACTTCACTTGGGGACTTAATTTTCTTTAGAGAGTCAAAACCTAGTCTAATTATTTAGGATTAATTTAATTTTTACCCTTCCTTATTTATTTATTTATTTATTTATTTTTGCATGTTATACTTTTATGTGATATATAAACCCTACAATGAAGACGATATTTGTATGCATGTTTGTTTTGTTTGCAGACTTTGGGTTATTTTAAACTGCTCCTACACACACTACACCTCTACACATCACACACATGTGAGAAAAGTCCTCTACCCGGACTCGAGTGGAAACCTAAGTTAGAACGAGATTGCGTAGTGATGGCCTGCGAGACGTACGTCTCGTTGGGTGGTCATGAAAATCTCACCTAGAGTTTGATTCCTTTTAAGGATGCTATCCTTCTAATAGCTTGCCTATTGTTGGGGTCGATATTCTTGATCAGGGTCCTTGGCTCTAGGAACCATGTGTAGGATTCTTTAGAACCATCCTTGTGAGGTTCACTATAAAGGAAACTTTAGACCCACTCCATAAGGTACCTTCCTAGGTTCACAAAGGAGCTTAACACCATTGCATTCAAAACAAACATTAGTGCATACCGTCTTTTACAAACACAAAAATCAAAAAATCAAATCAAAAAACAAGAAAAATCAAAATTGTTATTTCCACAAAACGCTTTATATTGCATGCATTTTTCCTTTTTCTTGCATTGCAAAAATATTGAAATAAGTGTGAGGGAGTTAAAAGTTTTATTTTGGAGAGAAGCCGTGCACGCTGAAGTCAAAATTAAATTTTGTACTTTACTCTCCAATGAAACTTATAATTCCCCGACGCGACAAATAAAATCATATATTATCATTTCATACACATACATTACATTCGCATTTCACATACATTCATTCGTTCGTTCGCATTCCCATTTCATGCGCATTCATTCATTTGCATACTTACATCATGCATTCTAAAAACAGAAACAAACAAAAAACATAATGATAGGTGAGACATTCTTGTGAGATAAATAATTCTTTTTGAAAAGGTTTAGCCATACTTAGTTGCAAGCTCAAGGTGTTTCAAGGCACTCGGTTTCTCAAATTAGCAGCTCGTTCACATTTTTTCTCAACAAAGCATTGCACCTCATCCACTCCATGATGAATGACCGAAGTGGTCCACTAAAATTTTCTTTCATGTTAAAACTAATGTTAAACTCTCTATGAAGCATTTGTATAGTAACTTGCGTGTAACATGTGTCTTCATTCTTGTTTGAGTCAGTTAATGTCTGTACCTTATCATCATCCCCCGTCCAAATCTAATCCCACCTAGACCACCCTAAAGTACATACTCCCCTACCTAGTCGACTTTTTGGCCCTCCATACTGGGGCAAATTTGTGATCTCTAAAATACCTTGTCAACATTATATTCCCTTGGTGCAAGTCCTTTACAAAAAATTCAAAAAGGCCCGTTAGGTTGAAAACTCGTAAGAAATGGCCTAAGCAAAAATTAGGGCATAAAAAAAAAAGAGCAAAATATTTTGTAAATAAGTAAATTATTGTCCTTAAGTTAATTTTTGAGAAAACGAGCAATCATGAGGTGAAATGAAGTTGAACCATCTTTCCATACCCTCAAAACTCCTTTGCCACCCACCTTAAGCCAAAAATCCAAAAACCTTTCAACCACCCTAGACAAGGATCAGTTCTACATCAAAGATGGTATATCACTTTTATCTGCTCATTCGGCTCAAAAGAAAGAGAAACAAAAATCACAAAGGAGTGAAGTCAAAAAGAGGATTAAAAAAAAAAATCCAAAAAAAAAACAAAAAAAAAACAAAAAAAAAAAAAAAATAGTACAAATCGTGAGCTGATACTTCATTACCATCAAAGCACAAGAGATCCTTGTCTGAAATAAACCCCCAAACACTTCCCTTGTCCTCAATATCCTTCATAAATCATCACCCATTAGCCAAGTTACATCACCAAATTATTCGTCCCATCAATCATCAAACACTTCATTGAGCCTAATAACCCCTTCTTTCACAAACCATTAACCATTAGCCAAATCATACCGCTCAAAAAAATCATTCATCCCATCAATCCCCAAACACTACTTTGTGCCCAATTATCATGTCTCTCATAAACCATTAACCAGCAGCCACATCACAACTCCGAAAATCCATTCTGATCAATGACCGATTGCTTTTGTTTTCTCAAAATCTTAAATTTAGGACAAATAAGTTTATCTATTTACGATATATATGTCTCAAAAAAAAAAAAAAAAAAAAAACTCAAATAAAGAGAAAATCAAAGGACTTGCACCCCAAAGATTCATTCAAGTTACATGCGACATCAAAACAAGGTTTAGTGATCACCAAGTGGTGTTGTCATCATAGCGAAAACTCAAGACTATCATAGTCCGGGAATCATTTTATAGAGAACCAAAAGTTTATACTAGGATCGTCATCGATATCCTAGAGTGGGGCATCCTTTCACCATCTATTCCATTTGAACTTGGGGAAATTTGTACGCAGTGTCCATCCCATATCACACTCAGCCTATACCAGACCAACTCGAAAAACCCATAGCCCTAACTCTGTCACCTTTCCCAATCTCACTAAAGCCAACCATCCGAAATACCATTCCAAGTGGGGCAATTCCGTCGCTCTTCACTCCACCTTCAAATGGGAAAATTCGCCTTACACCCATCTCATCCCCTTGCCATATTCACAACAAAAAAAAAAAAAACCATATCGGGGCAATTTCTCAACCCAAGATCCCAAATATACCCTTTCGTAATGCTACTCTGGTTGGGTCAATTTTGTCCTTACCATAAATGGGAAACACCATCCTCATGGGTCGAGATAAAATCTCTTGCTTTCCGCCTCTCATTCCAAAGCCAATGCATTCCCAATTCAAAGATCTTCTACACCCCTAGCTTGTCACCACTAGACAGGGCAAATCTAAATGGGGTACATCTGCATTTCTTGGCTTGGGAAAACCTACCTTTCATGACCTTGACAAAGACCCGATCGAGTCATTCACCCCTTCATGTGCCACAAATGTCCACACCCTAGGTCTTTAGAACCCCAAGTTAATCGACTCATTCATCTATATTCGCACTACTATACATCTTCACAAAACAATGCTTGAGAGAGAAAACACAAGTTGATCATATGATGCTAAAGATCCACTTAGGTAACTTTGTGGACATAAACTTCGGTCATCATGGGGCATCATAATGGAAGAGAAAATGAACGAGCTTGCAAATACAATCCAAGTACCTTTTCAGTCGGTGTCTCAGAGATAACGACTTTGAGATTGCCGAAGTTTGAATCAAAACTAACTTTTCCAAAGAATGATCAATATTCATCTCCGCCTCTCGTATCCAAAGCCTCACATCTCATCATCACAAAAAAAATGTTTCTACACCCAATCAATCATTTCATATCATCGCACCATGAACCATAGCATTTGCATTCAATCATTTCATTTGCATCATATTCACATTTGCATTTCATGCATTTAGTACGTAACAAGCAAAAAAGCAAAAAACAAAAAGGAAAAATCATTCCACGGATACCAATCATCGCGCGTCTGCGTGCACCATTAATTGCATTGCCAAATGAAGAAAGCTTTTCCCTCCTCGGGAAGATGCATTGTTAGGTATGCTCGGATAAACACGATAAGTGTCATTCCTACGTTTTGTTCCTCTAATATCGCTAACTTTAAGCGTTAATCTCATATCATAGCACGAGATCACCAAGTTGATCCTCATACCCCGAGTGGTCCTTGAGCACTACGCTCCTTCGATGCCCTAAGTGGCCCAGTCGCAACGTCCGAGTCGAGCCGGTGGACCTTCGCAGACCCGAGTGTGGTCCTTCGGACTAGTTGTGTCGGCCTAAGGCACGCGGGGCGTCCTTCATGGTCAACATATCAGTTCTAGACCTGATCTTGACCCATCATGGCCACTCGAATATAAAGGCCCCCTCAGACCGTTTAACTAGTACCGTAGCTAGTTGCGCTCCTTCAGACCACGATGGTCCTTCAATTAAGGCCTAGGCAGCCTTCCGGACCACGAGTGGTCCTTCGAGCCTTAGTGCTCCTTCAGTCCTTGTTGACCCTTCATTCAACTCTCGATTAATCGCCAAGTATTAACCACTCCTCTTATATCTCAAACCCTTAACTTCCTCTTAAATGGACAAAATTGACGTCTATTCTATCTTTATTTCTATTTTCACTACGAAAATTTGAATACACTTCACCTTTTCTAGTAAAATATAAATAAAGAGGGGCAGCTGTTATACCCCAATTTTGTCCGAGTTCTTTTTAATCGTTTTTATTTTGGACTTTTTCAATCATTTTATTTTGGACTTTTTTGAAAATTACAAAAATAGTAGTTTTTTGCGTATTTTCGTGTTGTTAGTTTTAGCTACTATTCAAAGAAATTTCTCTCCTTGGACCTCGTTTTTACGATCTGAGCGGTGAAAGTGAAGACATATTTCCCACGAACCCGCTGTAAAAAAATGAAGACGATCCAACGGTTAACGATTCCGAATCGCACTTTTTACGATGAGAGGTTTGAGAAAAACGGACAAAAAACTGCAGTTATTGCGAAGGCAATTTCTCTCTCCTCAGACCTCGTTTCGACGATCCGAACGGTGAAAGCGGAGATATATGTGTCACGAACCTGCTGTCAAAAAAGAAAGACGATCCAACGGTTAACGAATCCGGAATCGCAAATTTACGGTGACAGTTTGAGAAAAACGAAAATTGTGTTTTAAAGGGGAATTGCTTTCTCTACTTTGTTTTAGTCCCACATTGCTCACAAGAAACAAGAGCTCCCTAGCAATTGGATATAAAAGGGGTTGAGAGGTGAAGATTAGAGGGGAGATGATTGGCGGGTTAAGTGATCTATTGGGTCAAAGCGATAGCGGCCCATTTCACTAAAAACTTTGTCTTTGATCATTTGGACGTTTTGAGTCGGCTTTCCGATTCTCAAAGCGGTTCTTAACTGCGGTCTTGAGTCAAAATGGACCAGATTGGAGTCCTGTTGGTCGCTTTCGATCCGGTTCGGCACTCGTCGAGTCGAGTTAGTTTTGTATTTATTTTGTTTATTTTTATATACATATTTATTTATCATTTATTTGTAATATAATTTATTTATTTATTGTTTATGTATATATTTATTCATATTTGTTTACATATATAGTTATTTATTCATTTATTTTTTTGCCTAGTCTTTATTTAATTATCGCTTTTATCTTCTTTTTTTATTTATGCACAAATTAGTTTATTTCTTCAAAAATTAAATAAAAGACTAAGTCGGTTGTACAACCGGTTAGTCATCATCCTAGGACCAATGAGTCATGCAGATTCAAGTAATCCTAAAAACGTATAAGTAAATAAATAAATCACTTTTTCCTAAAAATAGGGGACTAAGTCGGTTGTACTGTACCAAGGTTAGTCAAATGTTCTAGAACTAATGAGTTGCATGCAGTTCGGGGAGTTCTAGAATACCTATTCTAAAACGGACCCACCTCATATCAAACAATCTTCTCTCAAAAATTCAAAAATCATTTTCAAAAAGTAGGGGACTAAGCCGGTTGTACAATCGGGTTAGTCATGTCGTCTAGAATCGATGGTATGCATGATTCAAGGAATCCTAGGACCCTACACTAAAAAAACACCAACCCACAAACCTTTTTCGGGAAGAACTACGTAGCTTTGATTCCTCCATTGCATCCGGAGAGTGCGTAGGAGCAAGAGTCCACTCTTGTCAAGCACTAAAAACCAAAAACTTAAATAAGTCTTTTCTTTACAAATAAAAGGGTAATAATTAAATAAATCTTAATTAATTAGACCATGGATGTCGTGGGTGCTAATACCTTCCCCACACGTAATCGACTCCGAACCCTAACAATGCCTTATCCTAAACATAAAGGATTTTCCGAATTTGCCCTTAAACTAAAATTTGGTGGCGGCTTCCTTTCGAACTTCGAAGAATCCTTTCCCGGATTTTTCGGTCGCTACATGTAGCTTGTGGCGAGATTAGCACCTTCAGATACGTTAGCAGACCTCTATAATCTGTTGGTTTTAAATATACTCCTTCAAACTGCAAAGAGAACAGCTGCTCTAGTTCTGTGCTTGAATTTTTATGCCAAAGAGAAATATGGCAAGATCCTCAAGAAACATACAGAGCTAATTAGTGAAGAACTTTGGATAAACAATGTGAGGGGGTTTTTGTGAGGTTCGGTCCTCACACCTCCGAATTGGTTCGGACGACCGTGCTCCGAACTAGTTAAAATACAATGTGAGGGGAGTTTTTCATGGAGGCTATTTTCGGAATATTTAAGGGTTAGGAGTGTTTAGTGATTAACTAGGGGGTTGTACGAAGCATGAGCCAAAAACAATGGGCTTAAAAAGCCAACTCATTTTTTTGGGTCATTTTTTTGTACCCCCACCACTTTCCCATCTACCCTCACGTCCCCCGAGAAAAGACCAAAATACCTTTAATAAAATTTAAAAACTCCAAAATATCCTCAGCTACAAAAATATATATATATATATATATATATATATATAGGAATCATATATACTCCCACTAAATCGTATATACATTGTCGTATATACCATATGTGGGTGTATATACGATTTGTAAAATTACAAAATCTTATACACCCTCGCCTTTGATATATACGACTACATATATACGATTTAGGGGAGTATATACGATTTCTATATTTTTTTAATTAAATTATTTAAAAAATTAAAATTATATATCTTAAATAAAACTAAATTAGATATGAATAATTTAGGCTGAAAAATAGGTTTAGGGTGTAGTTTGTTAACACGTGACGATGTTATACGTCGAACGAATAATTTAGGCTAAAAAATCGGTTTTCGAGCAACCTACTCTGATTGTAATGAAACCACTGGCATTAAATCCGAAAAAAATCAAAGATCAAGATTCCCCTAGAAGGGACTTCTAATGGATCAACGGGCTCAAAATCCCAAATTTCATCGTTTACTATTTTTTATTAATTATTTTAATTTTTCATATTCCCCAAAAAATCTAAAAAAAATTGCATAGAGTTATTTTGGTTTTGTTAGATTTTTAGTGGCGTTTTTATGATTTTTGGATTAGTTTTGACTCTTTAACAAATTTTTAGTATCCTTTTTATAACCTTTTTTTAAAAAAATTAAAACAAATCATATTAACAAATAAAAAAAATAAAAACAAGTCGTATATACCCCCACACCTTGGTATATACAACTTGTTAAAATACAAATCGTATATAACAATGTGTGGGGGTATATACGACTTGTTTTTAAAAAATCCTATCGTATTTAATTTTTTTTAACATATATACGATTCCTACAAAATGTGAGTCGTTTATATGTAATTTTTTGGTATAAACGATGCCTAATTTTTATTCCATCGTATATATGGTCATGACATATATACGATTTAAAAAAAAAAACTTTTTCTAGGGGTATTTTGGAATTTTCAGGGGTGTGTGGGGGTACAATTGGAGTTTTAACTCATTAAAATCCATTTCTACACTTACAGAAATATATAATTATTTGGTAATAATAATAATAATAGTAATAGATCATTGATACATTTAGAAATAATAAAATACCATTAAAATATGATAATTTTTTTTGAAACACACAAATAGGTACACACAAAATATCATAAAATTACTAGTATATGCAAACTAGTATAAATAATAATTTGGGTGTTACACACTTCATCGGTCGACGTAAGACAAGTCTATTAAGTAGATACATTACAATAATAATTTTGCACAAAACTAGAATCTATTTAGGCAACACACAAATAACACTAAAGTTTAGTACAAGCATGGTATAAAGATAAATACAACTTTTCAATGGGAGATTATCTAGTTTTAACATCATTTAATACTCGACTAACGTAGTACACAACTCTTTCAGTTCCATTCCTATTCTTGTTTGTGGCCGAAGGGCTGGCGGGGTTGGTAAGGCAAGGAATGGAATCGGGCAATCTTAGAGGGTTTCAAGTAAACAACGCCCTCTCGATCGAATTATTACAATTTGCCGATGATACGATTTTGTTTTGTGACGGGGGTGAAAAGAGCATATGGTGTTGGAAAGCAATGCTGAGAAGTTTTGAGATGGTATCGGGGTTAAAGGTGAATTTTGCAAAAAGCAGTATCCTTGGGTTGAATGTGGAGGATAGAATAATGGAGGGGATGTCCCATTTCTTGGCATGCAAAAGAGGAGAAGTTCCATTCAAATTCTTGGGGGTCCCGGTTGGAGCTAATCCAAGAAGATCGTCTACATGGCAACCGATTATCGACTCATTGAAGAATCGATTGAGTAGTTGGAAGAGTAAGCAATTATCAATTGGGGGTCGAATTACACTTATTAATTCGGTGCTTGCTGCCCTCCCTTTATATTTCTTCTCGTTCTATAAAGCTCCTAAAAAAGTCATTGCGGAGATTACAAAAATACAAAGATAGTTCTTATGGGGTGGCGATGAAGAAAATAAGAAGGTAGCTTGGGTGAAGTGGGAGACGATGTGTTTACCAAAGGAGCAAGGGGGTTTGGGTATAAAAAACTTAGAATTGTTTAATGTGGCATTATTATTGAAATGGAGGCGGCGAGTTTTGGTTGAAGACAATGACGCTATTTGGAAAAGAATATTGGTCGAAAGGTATGAGTTAAAGGAGAGATGGCCGGATATGTCGGAAAGTAGAAGAGGATGGGAGAAAAAATCATTGTGGTGGAGAGATTTGTGCTTGCTTGAAGAGGAGAGTAATTTGCAAGAAGAATGGTTCAATAAAGTAGTGAAAATCAAGTTGGGCAATGGGAAGAAAGTGAGATTTTGGAAGGATGTTTGGTTAGGTATGGAAAGGCTAGAGGCTTTGTTTCCGGATTTATATAATTTCTGCAGGTATAAGTAGGCATCGGTGGAGGAGTTCGGTCATTGGTCGGAAGCGGGTTGGAGGTGGAGCGATTTGCGTGTTCTTTGTCCGAAGGAAGGCTACACCGATCAGGGTGCGCACTCGCGAGAACTCACGGTTCTCTTCTTTGCTTGTCCAAGAAATGTTGCAGCCTGTTTCGTTGGTTGATCGGGAGGATAGGTGGGTTTGGGTGCCGGACGCGCTAGGGGGCTTTACGGTAAAAAAGTGCTACGAATTGATGCTGCAAAATTCTGCAGCTGGAGCGCTACACATTCAGGCCGAAAATGCTGCTGTTTTTAAATCAATTTGGAAGTGCAATGTTCCGTCTAAAGTTCAAGTTTTCGCGTGGAGGGTTATGCTAAGGCGTGTTGCCACTAGAGTTGCTTTGCATAGGAGAGGAATAATTCAATCTCAACATGAGCTATGTTGTGTGATGTGTTTTGGTGAGCAAGAGACGGTGGAACATTTATTTATGGAATGTGGAGTTGCAAAGAGTATTTGGAGGAGTGTTTTTGGGTGGATAGGAGCATCGGTTGGAGACATTGATAATTTAACAACCCATTATGTGGAGTTTGGACAGCTACTTAAGGGAAAGAAGCAAAGAGGTGTCAAACACCTTATTTGGATGACGACTATTTGGAATCTCTGGTTGGCGAGAAACAAAATCATGTTCAAGGGCGAGGTAATTTCAGCTCCAGCAATCATTGAGGGTATTAAGGACACGGCGTGGTGTTGGTTCAAGGCTAGGAGTGGAAGAAATTGTAGGGTGTCATGTTGTAATTTTTGTGTCTCTTTTACTGTGGTATGTAAACTATTATGTGGGTTTTGTAGGGGGAGAAACAGTGAATTATTGTTCTAAATTCATTGTGGCACATCTCTTGTGCAGAGTTTTTTTTTTCCTTAGTCTTTTTCCCAATGGGTTTTGGCTTTGGAAGGTTTTGAGGAGGCCCTCCCCCTTCCCTTTATCTCATTGTAAGGGCCGGGCACCCCTTGTGCTCCCTTCAATGAAAACTTTGATTATCTAAAAAAAAAAGCATCATGGGTCAGTAGCAGTCGATTGACTTCACTTTAACTACCACGTACAACTTCAAAGGTCTTCCTGGAAGAGATGGCACCAGGACTAGGGGGTTAACTTCCTATTGTTCTATTCCTTAGACCATCTCTTTAGAATCTTTTAGGTTTAACAGAGGAGGGAATACTTTCATTTTTCCAGCTGAGTTAGTAATGAATCTCCTCAGAAAGCTAATCTTCCCAATCAAGCCCTCCTCATAAGATGGTTCTACTAACGTCTAAACATTTCACTCTTCATCTCAACCTCTTGTTCTAGAGGTATCTTCTACCACATCTTCATAGCTTTCTGCTTCCAGCATGGCTTCCAAAATCCTGAATTTAACATAAAACATCTTAAGTCGATCCATCAAGTCTTGCATTTCAACAGGTGTCCTAATCATCTGATTTACTGGTTTAGAAAGGGTTTTGTCAAATTACATGATTCAACTTCCCTTCACCACATTCTTCTAGCAATGCAATAAGTCCCAAGCGTGGAGAATAGACCAGTGCTTCTAACATCTTTACATCGACTAAGAAGGGGTTTTGATTAGCTTATATTACTTCTACCTTGTCACCAATCCATATCTTAAGCCTTTGATAGAAGGTCAAGGGCACACATTCACTTTTGTGAATCCAATATCCACCTAGGATAAAAGTATGAAGGCTCTCTTTCTATTACAAAGAAAGGTTGACCTTGTAAGTTTGGACTACACTTCAGCTATTAGGATTCCAAAAGCGTGTGAATACTTCAGTAGTTGGACTTTCAAAGATCATCCCTATTGCCGTTAATATGGGCTTTGATGGGAATATATTTCAAGTGCTTGATCATGTCAGTAGTTGGACTTTCAAAGATCATCCCATTAGCCACCTAACTTTTAAAAGATCATCCCATCAAAAACCTAATGGTTTGGTTCAGCTCGTACTACCCACACTGCTTCCTCCATAACTACACCCCCTTCTATCTCTTTTGGTTGTCTATTGGTTTTCTAGAATTCTACCAATAATTTTAATTTCAGGCATCAAACAATAAGCCTCTTCATTGATGATATAGTCTAGAATCGAGTTTGTGAATGGATCATCAGGCCGTGAAGGACTAAATGGATTGGTGGGGCTAAAGTGGCTGTTAAGACTAGAAGGACTTAAGTTGCTAAATGGACTTCTTGCCAAGTCAAATGATTCAATGATGTGATTGAATTTAGCTTCCTCTTGAAAGATATTACTTGACGTGGGTTCTTCCGTCTTGTCCTTTTCTTTACTAGCCACCTATTCACACTTTGGAAAATCAACTTCCAAGGCTTGTAAAATAGTTTGGGCAGAAACTTCTTTCTTATCATTCTCTTTTGCCTCGGATAACATTTGCAGAGTGGTTTTCATCTTCTGCACTGATCTAGCCCTTTTACAACCTTCTCTTTTGAGTTCTAGCCGACCTTCTCTTTTAAGGGCTCTATTATTGTCAACTTTATTCACAACCCATTAATTCCCTAGCACAGAATCCGAGGGCTTAACTATTCTTGTAAGCTTGAATTCTTCATCATCTCTTAAAATTATACTAAATGAGGAGACTCCCTACTCTGTAGTAACATTGGCCACCCCCTTTACCTTTAGGAATCGGTTCATTGTCTACCTTAGGCAAGTTTGATTGCCTGGTTGATATATCGGTTGCCATGCCTTCACCCCAAGCAACAATTGTTTTGGCCATTGGGTCTTATGGGTTGGAACAAGGTTTCTGAATGCGAAGCCTTTTATAGAAACATATTGGTCAATCAAGCCTTGAGTAAGATTTCTTCGCCTAGGTGGTTTCTTAGCCTTGACTCGAGCATGCTTGTCTGGTTCAACATTGAGGGCCTTGGCTTAGCCACTTCCAGCTAAATGTACACATATTATTTGCTAGCTCATGTTGTTTCCTTACAGTCATTTCAAGTATCCCTTTGTTAGCTAGTTTGAATCTTTGCTCCTTTATGGACTTCTGTATTGCTTTTCTGAACACTATACAATTGGAGTTGACATGGTTGAATGAGTTATGCCACTTTTAATACTTCTTATTCTATAACTATTTGGCACAAGGAATCTTATGGCCATGTAGGAGATGAATCTACTTGTGTTTGAGCAGATTATCAAAGATCTGGTCAACCTTTAAGATGTCAAAAGAATGCTCCACCTTCCCTTCAGATGTATCCCTTTCTTTACCTTTAGAAGATCTCAGGGATGGGAAAGTATAAGTCCTTCCTTTCAATATCTCAACTGACATGTTGTTTGTCATGGAACTAGTGGAAACATCATCATCAGAAATTCATCCATATCTACAATACAGACAAGGTATAGGCCCCTACCACGCCTAGCTCTCCTCTATTGTTTCTCCCAAATGAACTATTCGTTCTGTACAACTATGGTGGCTAACCCACTTAGGTAAAAACAGGCTCGGCTTGCTAGTTTCTCCTTCAACTCTAGAATTATTCCAATAATATCCATGGCTGTGTATTGGGACTCAAGGAATCGCATAGAGAACATGTCTCCCATCTTTCTAAACCTCTTAATGAAATTGACTGTCGGTTCATCAACCTTTTGTCTAAGGTTCATGAGGCAAGTTGTAATAACTTTTGGTTGAGGCCAATAAAATATCTTATTAAAACGCTTTTCCATGTCTTCCATGGTCTCTATGGAGTTTGGTGGAAGAAAAGAAGACCATGTGAAAGATGTTCTTGTAAATGATAAAGGGAATAATTTTAGTTTATGGAAGTCATTATGGTTTCCTTCTCTACATTTGGCAGCGAATCTACCAATGTGTTCTAGGAAGACACATCAATCTGTCCACCCGCTCAAGTTAAAGCTTCATGTACATGGGTATGTTGAACACCAAAACACTTATTGATGGTAATGATTAAGTTAGGGTCGATGAGTTGAGACTGTGGTGGCCTTTGACCAGCTGGGATAGAAGAGAACCCTAGTTGAGTGTGTACTAGAGGTCGGTTGCTAACCCATGTTAGCTCTGTATTAACTTGACTACGGTAGCCAAGATAAGTTCCTGGAAATTGGCTGGCTGATCTGGTAAGGTGGAATACTTTTCCATTTCTGCTCTCCAAGGTTGCCCGCAATTGGTTGTGATGGAAGTGAACCCAATGAGGGATGAAAAACTGCTTTAGGGAACGGAAAGTGAGGTGTTACATTAGTTGATCCAGGTGGGTATGGTAGCCATGTCTTCTTAGTCAAGTAATAGCCATCATCCCTACACATACCTCCATATAGGCCAAAGGATTTCCCCTATTGTAGGGCGAATTTTTAGCCAACACTGAGCCTCCATGTCTTTGCACGAATAGCTGTCCTCCTCGGATGCCAGTTTACCTTACTACCTAGGTGGCCTTCTAGCCATTTGCACCTATCCATGTTGAAGAGTAGATGAATTAGCCGTAACATTCGTCACATACTACCCCTAGTGCTGGTAGCAGAATAATAGCTAGGATGGGGGATCACTAAGTTAAGACATGATTGAATTTGGGTTGCTTGTTGAGGCCTTGCCGCAATATGATTCGGCTAAACCTATGGTGCACTCCCAGTTTGATAAGGATGACCTCCTTGACCAAGATAGGCCGAACCATTAGGAGTAATTCTTCTTTTCTCTAACTCCCTAGCTTGTTGCACCTCGTTGTGCACCTAGACTTGACTATGTGAAGGAATTGTTGAGATACTTGGTACATTATGTCATGTATTCCCATATTGATTTGTATCCTAATGAAGGATGTGGTCTTGACCACACATTGCTTCACTTGAGCATCATTGGAATGTTTAGTAGAATCACCTAGAGAGGTAGATCCTGGTTGCGTCCAAGATGAGCCTACTCGATTTGTTGGCTTGTGAGAATTCCACATTTTTTGAGTAGAAGAGGCATTCATGTTGCTGCTCAAAATCATGGCAGATCATAGGTGCATACGCCAATAGTAGTCTTGACCATGCGAATCCAACTTTTCAGAGTGTTTACTAATTGTGTTCCCAACGAGCGTGCCAAATTTTTTGTCAAACGTAAAGCTAACCGAAATCGGCTAATAGTTATCAAATCCCAATTCCCTTTTCTTCGAGAAATTACTCCGAGAAATGAGCTATGTTCCTTAGCTATAGGTTCCCAAACTACTCCAAAAAGTGTTAGACCTGAAAGTAGGATGGTTTGACCAGTCTAAACTAAGTTAAGAAAATGCATAACATAAAGGAAAGATAAAATGTTTGGAAATAAACTTGTAATTGATTGATTGTGTGCAAAAATATTTACAAGCAGAGCATTTAAAGTTATAGTTGATACCTAGTCTCTATTGGTCACAATTATTAGCCTACCACTAACTACGCTTCAAACCAACAATTATTTTGCTAAGAATAACCTCCTCTAGCCATTTACACGCCTTGCTCTCATAAGATTTTTCCCAATAACTACTTTCAGCGCACACTAACTACTTTTAGCGCACAACATGGAGCATTTTCCACTTCTTAACTATAGGAGCCCCCACATGTATTTTAACGTTTACTCATGCTACACCAGTAAACCCTAGTATAATTCTTCATGTTGTTAGCACATGCCTCATTTGAACTCATTTAATAGCTCAATTGCTCCCTCGGCGAGCATATCCTAGATTAGACTCCCCTTATCAACTATCCTTTCAATGATTATCCTAGATTAGACTCCTCTTATTTTAGGTGTTAACAGTTAGTTACAAGATTACCACATAAATTGTTGAATTTATAATTCATTGATTAAAACTATTTGTTTGACAAAATTCGTAGATAAACACTTCAAACAAAAATTTTCCATTATCAACTTCATTTTCCTTTTCAATATTACAATAATTAAAAATTCTTTTTTCGGAAAAGAAGAAATGATATTCATGATTTTGTAAAAGGTTGGAATAACTTCTGTACTCCTTTATTAATTTCATTTGTTGGAAGAACTTTTTTCCTGTCAAAATAAAAAGAAGAAAGAAAAATGCATTCCTTGGGAGACTAATGTTTCGCTAGAAAACAATTTCAATTTATTAAACTTTCGTGTCGAATGATTAGGAAAGCTAGGAATCATTTTAATGAAAGTTACGCAAAAGCACAACAGGTTAGATACTTAAGAAAACATCTGAAACTTGGTCCAAAAAAAACATTTGAAATTAACTACGTGTTATTATGTATCCTGAGTAAGTAGTTCAGTTAGTGAGCTAAAGATACCGAAGAGAGCAAGCAGAAGGTCCCCAATTCTAACTCAGAAAAATAATATTCTTCATCCTCAAATTACTATTGCGCTCTAAAAAAGTCCAGAGGTTTTCTTCGTTCTACTTTTAAAACAATGAAGTCATTCACCAATATTTTTATAAGGAAAATATTGAAGAAAAACCTTTTGGAAGGCGGATAGTCTTTTGGAAAACCTAAGATTTGGGTTCGGGGCGGTTAGGTATGGGAAGATTCTTAGCACCCACACACCTCCTTTCTCTTGAAAGGGAACCTTTAATTAAATATGTGGTTTTAAGTGTTGATTTGGAAAATACTGAAATTTGTCTCTCGATTAAATAGACTTAATGAAAAAAAATTATTTGCGGCGCTTGACGAGTGTTAGCCACCTAACTTATAAAAGATCATCCCATCAAAAACCTAATGGTTTGGTTCAGCTCGTACTACCCACACTGCTTCCTCCATAAATACACCCCCTTCTATCTCTTTTGGCTGTCCATTGGTTTTCTAGAATTCTACCAATAATTTTAATTTCAGGCATCAAACAATAAGCCTCTTCATTGATGATATAGTCTAGAATCGAGTTTGTGAATGGATCATCTGGCCGTGAAGGGCTAAATTGATTGGTGGGGCTAAAGTGGCTGTTAAGACTAGAAGGACTTAAGTTGCTAAAGTTGCACGCCTTGCTCTCATAAGATTTTTCCCAATAACTACTTTCAGCGCACACTAACTACTTTTAGCGCACAACACGGAGCATTTTCCACTTCTTAACTATAGGAGCCCCCACATGTATTTTAACGTTTACTCATGCTACACCAGTAAACCCTAGTATAATTCTTCATGTCGTTAGCACGTGCCTCATTTGAACTCATTTAATAGCTCAATTGCTCCCTCGGCGAGCATATCCTATATTAGACTCCCCTTATCAACTATCCTTTCAATGATTATCCTAGATTAGACTCCCTTTATTTTAGGTGTTAACAGTTAGTAACAAGATTACCACATAAATTGTTGAATTTATAATTCATTGATTAAAACTATTTGTTTGACAAAATTCGTAGATAAACACTTCAAACAAAACTTTTCCATTAACAACTTCATTTTCCTTTTCAATATTACAATAATTAAAAATTCTTTTTTCCGAAAAGGAGAATTGATATTCATGATTTTGTAAAAGGTTGGAATAACTTCTGTACTCCTTTATTAATTTCATTTGTTGGAAGAACTTTTTTCCTGTCAAAAAAAAAAAAGAAGAAAGAAAAATGCCTCAATTCCTTGGGAGTAAATGTTTCGCTAGAAAACAATTTCAGTTTATTAAACTTTCGTGTCGAATGATTAGGAAAGCTACGAATCATTTTAATGGAAGTTACGCAAAAGCACAAAGGTTAGATACTTAAGAAAACATTTGAAACTTGGTCCAAAAAAAACATTTGAAATTAACTACGTGTTATTATGTATCCTGAGTAAGTAGTTCAGTTAGTGAGCTAAGGATACCGAAGAGAGCAAGCAGAAGGTCCCCAATTCTAACTCAGAAAAATAATATTCTTCATCCTCAAATTACTAACCACTTGTTCTGGACTGGGCCAACGGCCCAACAGAGCACTCTATCCTGAAGTGGGCAAACAACCCAATGTAGCGCATCAAGCCCAACATGGCCCAAGCACAGACGTGGGGTGCCACCCTCACTAGCAGTATAAATACACTGATCAACCACAGGATCAGGTACGTTACTCTACCTTGTGACCCTGCCCGTTGCACATCACTGACTTGAGCGTCGGAGTGTCGTTGCAGGTACCACCCGCGTGCGGCCAATGCCAGGTCCTTCCTCAACGACCGAGCTAACTCAAGACCCCGGTCCTCGTCAGCCATCAGCGACCAGGCCAGGTCCTTCCTCAACGACCGAGCTAACTCAAGACCCTAGTCCTCGCCGGCCATCAGCGACCGGGCCAGATCACCAGAGATTCACTTATTGATCAGGTACGATCAATTAGCGATCACAGTGGGAGCGTACTAGCGCTATTCCACATTCACAAACATGTCTCCACACGGCCGACTTGCGACATGCGCCAATTCTGAGCAACAACCATCGGTCCATGCAGACCTGCAGCAATCGACTCCAGAAGGCATCGCTGTCGCGGTCAACGAATCCCTAGATGCCCCAACAGTGCAGGGCAATCAACCACAGCTCGGGCAAGGGAGGGTGCCCATTTATGGCCAAAAGAAAAGTCCCCGGACGAGAGGAAGACCATTAGACACCCAAAGTGGGGCGCCCACATGGATAAGGGACCACTGATGTATGGTCACTCCAAAAACAGGTCTCCCGCGCACAACTTTGGAGGTCTGTCAAGTCAAGAGACCATAGATTTGTCCACGTTTATCCGATGGGGGCGTGTGAGCATGCGTTGGAAAGATGAGAAGCAGAGCTACAACCTTTGTGTTGAGCTCAAAGTCTGATTCGGATGTCTTCCACTCCTTCTGGTCGCCCAAGTGCGGCGCCCAAAAACTGGTCACCCGCGCGCGACCCTGGAGGTCTGTCCAGTCCGAAGACCATAGCTTCGTCCACGTTTATCCAATGGGGGCGTGTTAGCATGCGTTGGAAATCTGAGAACTAGAGCTACAGCTTTAATGTTGAGCTCAGAGTCTTATTTGGACGTCTTCCACCCCTTATGGTCGCCCAAGTGGGGCGCCCAAAAACTGGTCGCCCGCGCGCGACCCCGGAGGTCTGTCCAGTCCGAAGACCATAGATTCGTCCACGTTTATCCGATGGGGGCGTGTGAGCCTGCGTTGGAAAGCTGAGAATTAGAGCTACATCTTTCATGTTGAAGTCAAAATGATATTCTGGCGTTTTCCACCCGATGCTGATCGCCCAAGTGGGGCGCCCAAAAACTGGTCGCCCGCGCGCGACCCTAGAGGTCTGTCTAGTCCGAAGAACATAGATTCGTCCATATTTTTCCGATAGGGGCGTGTGAGAATGCGTTGGAAAGCTGAGAAGTAGATCTACAGATTTCATGTTGAAGTCTAAATTATATTCGGAGGTATTCCACCTTTTGTAGGTCGCCCAAGTAGGGCTTCCAAAAGTTGGTCGCCCGCGCGCGACTTTGGAGTTCTGTTAAGTCAAGAGACCATAACTTCGTCCATATTTGTCCGATGAGGGTGTGTGAACATGAGTTAGAAAGTTAAGAAGCAGAACTACGACTCTTATTCTAATCGCAAAATCAGATTCAGATGTCTTCAACCTCTGCTGGTCGCCCAAGTTTGGGCCGTCCAGGAAGACCAGTAGTCGCCCAATGTGGGGTGTTCACGAAGATAAGTGACCGCCGATGTATGATCACTTCAAGACTCAAGTATCCCGCGTACGAAAAAGAAAAGAGAGGTCCAACATAAACAAAGAGGTCATCCATTGAATAAACGAGAGTCTCATTTTACCAAGAGTCCTGAGGTCACCGGTCCTAAGGAATAATGCCCAATAGGTCAAAACACCAAAAATATTCTAAGTCACCTCCACAAAACGGGGCGCCCGCGAGAATGAATTTACCTCCCAAGGTGGGTGTTCACGCGAGGTATGCGATGTGAAGGACATACCCGTTATGTTCACGAGAAGCACGTGAAAAGAAGAGTTGGCCGTCCGCGAATCCTTCTCGCCCAAGCGTGAGAGTGAGAGAGGCAAAGGCCTCAACAAGCTCCGATCACTTAGCACACAACTAAAGTGTGACCACCCGTGCATGGAAAACTTCCGAGGAACTTTGAAAGAAAATAACTACTAGATAAGTGAATGGGAAAGACCTCTCCCATGCAGATGTTTATAAGCCCGAAATGGCAGAAACGTTCGAAACAACACGATGGTCCGATAAGACCACTAAGCGCGTACCCCTACTTTGCCGCGCGAGGCTAGACAGCGGGGCAACGAATCAAGCCTCGAATAGGCTGCGCTAGGTCGCTCCCTAGAAGTCAGCCCTGCGAGGCTAGAGAGGGGGGCAACGATACAAGCCTCGAATAGGCTGCGCTAGGTCGCTCCCTGGAGGTTGGCCTCGCGAGGCTAGACAGGAGGCAACGAAATGAGCCTCGAATAGGCTGCGCTAGGTCGCTCCCTGCAGGTCAGTCTCGCGAGGTTAGACGGGGTAACGAATCAAGCCTCGAATAGGCTGCGCTAGGTCGCTCCCTGCAGGTCGGCCCCGCGAGGCTAGAGAGGGGGGCAACGAATCAAGCCTCGAATAGGTTGCGCTAGGTCGCTCCCTGCAGGTTGGCCCCGCGAGGCTAGACAGGGGGGGCAACGAAACAAGCCTCGAATAGGCTGTGCTAGATCGCTCCCTAGAGGTCAGCCCTGCGAGGCTAGATAGGGGGGCAACGATACAAGCCTCGAATAGGCTGCACTAGGTCGCTCCCTGGAGGTCGGCCCCGCGAGGCTAGACAGGGGGCAACGAAATGAGCCTCGAATAGGCTGCGCTAGGTCGCTCCCTAGAGGTCAGCCCTGCGAGGCTAGACAGGGGGGCAACGATACAAGCCTCGAGTAGGATGCGCTAGGTTGCTCCCTGGAGGTCATCCCCGCGAGGCTAAACAGGGGGGCAACGATACAAGCCTCGAATAGGCTGCGCTAGGTCGCTCCCTGTAGGTCGGTCCCGCGAGGCTAGACAGGGGGTAACTAATCAAGCCTCAAATAGGCTGCGCTAGGTCGCTCCCTGGAGGTTGGCCCCGCGAGTGTAGACAGGAGGGCAACGAATCGAGCCTCGAATAGGCTTTGCTAGGTCGCTCCCTGCAGGTCAGCCCCACGAGGCTAGACAGGGGGCAACGAAACAAGCCTCGAATAGGCTGCGCTAGGTCGCTCCCTAGAGGTCAGCCCTGCGAGGCTAGACAAGGGGGCAAAGATACAAGCCTCGAATAGGCTGCGCTAGGTCGCTCCCTGCAAGTCGGCCCCGTGAAGCTAGACAGGGGGCAACAATACAAGCCTCGAATAGGCTGTGCTAGGTCGCTCCCTGCAGGTCGGCCCTGCGAGGCTAGACAGTGGGGCAACGAATCAAGCCTCGAATGGTTGCGCTAGGTCGCTCATTAGAGGTCAGCCCCGCGAGGCTAGATAGGGGGGCAACTGTAACACCCCTTTTTCTACCCGGTAAATTTAACGCAAAAATCAGAGTTTTCAAAAACATTTTCTAATACACCCTCAAGGGTTGCTACACTCACACCAATATAGCATTCAAGAACTGATAATAAAATTCACCACATAAGGTTTAGCGTGATACATAGCACGTCATAAATGGGACGAACCCCAAAAACACTTGTTTAGTCTACATACAGTAGTTCATTCACCATACAGCGAAATATAGGATAATCATGACATCACCAAAATAAAATCCGACAGACAAGTAATTAAATCAACTAAGAAAACTAATGTTCGTTTCCCCCCTGAGTGCTACGTATCAGAGCAACGACACCGACTCAACTGGAAAGGTAGATAAGCCTTCACTCGCTATCACCTGCACGTTACCAACATAGGGGTAACATTCAAACAGAATGGGTGAGATATCTAACAATATAATGGCATGTATGATAAGCAATATACTAGGGTTTCGGCAACCAACTACTACTCAACAACAACATCAACATACAACAGTAACAACAACATCAATATACAACATCATTAATATCAATCACCCAAGGAAAATCACCAATAAAATGAATGAGAGATGAAATGCAACCCACACCGACGGGCATATGCATGTGGTACCATTCAATCACCAATATTGAGCATAGCTCGAAGGCCGAAGCCTTATACACCAAGTTTGAGCATAGCTCGAAGGCCGAAGCCTTATACACCAAATAATGCATATGAGTTGCATGCGACGCCATGAACAATGCACCAGAGACAATCAACAATCATGGTCATGTAATTGACACAACAACACCAACAACAACAAATGATCATAGACCCATCACCTATCACCTTAGCCAATAAAATAGGCACATCACCGGTTATAACATCATCACTAACACCAAGAGCACCAAACACCAACACCAATAAGAGAACACCAAACACACCAACACCAATAGGCAAACACCAACCACACCAACGCCAATAAGAGAACACAAAACACACCAACCCTATAGGACAGTCTAACATTTGACAGCAACTTCAACAGCTACCAACACCAAAATACACCAACACCTATAGGACAGCCAAATGAGGCACCCAAAACAGCAAAAAGTGGCGCCCAGAGGCAACACAGCGACATGGGGCGCAACATCACACAGAACATGGCACCTAGTAGCAACACAGACACACATCACCTTTCAAATATTTGGCCATTAACAGAGGCACTCAAATTCCAAATCATTACCTTTCACAACAATGCAATTATGCTTACATATACATCACCTTTGGTTAATACAACACACCAATTATAGCATTTAAAGCTAACACCAATTTCCCCAACCGCACCAACACCTAAGACACCAATTATAGTTTACACACCAATGACACGGGCAACACAGAATTGGCTCCAGGCAACAACATAGGCGCAACACATCGCCTAGACGCAACTCTTTTTCCTAACGAAGCTCTTCGATTCTCCAACTACCAATTCTCCTTCGATTGTAAGTTGAGAAGAATCACTTTCGTTCTCGCCTCTCTTGGTTTCTAACTCAGGAACTGCTCTCCTATCGAAGCCCTTTGCGATACGAAGAGAACGCAACAAACTGCGTCAAAAACGGAGCTCTAGAGACAAAGTTATGCTCAGAGGAGTGAAAAAGGTGAAAAATGACCCAAATCTGCGCTGAAACACACTATATAGCGCAGACTGGCGCGCGACAGGCGCGCCAACAGACAATGAACGCAGGGAACTGGTGCGCGACGCGCCACTAACGCGCGACAGGCGCGCCAACAGACAGAGAACCTTGGGTGTAGGACGCGCGCAAGCGCCACTTACGCGCCAGACACGCGCACGAAACGCCACACAAGCGTGGACCGATTTCTAACTCGACAACCACCTATGAACATCAATTTTAATCATTTCTACCATGGTTCCCACACCAATAAACCTCCAATTTCTTCAATAATTCTCCCAAATCAACTCAAAATAAATTTTAATAAAATTGGGGCGATACAGCAACGATATAAGCCTCGAATAGACTACGCTAGGTCGCTCCCTGCAGGTCGGCCTCGCGAGGATAGACAGGGGAAACGATACAAGCCTCGAATAGGCTGCGCTAGGTCGCTCCCTGCAGGTCGGCCTCGTGAGGATAGACAGGGGGCAACGAGTCAAGCCTTAGTCCGCTCACAGGCGACCCAAGCTTGGGGGGCAACTGTTCTGGAGTGGGCCAACGGCCCAACAGAGCACTCTATCCTGAATTGGGCCAACAGGCCAACGTAGCGCATCAAGCCCAACATGGCCCAAGCACAGACGTGGGGTGCCACCCTCACTAGCAGTATAAATACACTGATTAGCCACAGGATCAGGTACGTTACTCTACCTTGTGACCCTGCCCGTTGCACACCACTGACTTGAGCGTCGGAGTTTCGTTGCAGGTACCACCCGTGTAACACCCCTTTTTCTAAGCGGAAAATTTAACACAAAAAATTTACCACCCGTGTATGATAAGTGATATGTTAGATCTACGACAACTATATTAACCACTTCACAACAACATCAACATACAACAGCCAAGGGAACATTACATTACAACTACCAAAAAATATCACCAATGACATGTGTAAATGAATGAAGTGCAACCCACACCAACGGGTATATGCATGCGGTACCGTTCATCACCAAGTTTATTGAGCATCATCATCATCACTATAGCTCTAGGCCGAAGCCTACATCATCACTAAATTTATGCTCATGCAATGTATGTGACACTATGAACATTGCACCAGCGACAATTCAACAATCATGACACACACAGCAACACCACCAACTGGTCAGAGACCCATCATCATCAAATTTATTCATTAAAAGAGGCACATCGCCCGTTATAACATCATTACTAACACCAAAAGCATCATTACTGACACCTACAGGACAGTCACACGAGGCTCCCAAAATAGCAGAAAGTGGCGCCCAGAGGCAACACAACAACATGGGGCGCAACATCACATAGAAAATGGCGCCCAGAGGCAACACAACAACATGGGGCGCAACATCACACAGAAAATGGCGCCTAGAGGCAACACAGGCACAACAGGGCGCAATCCAGCACACAAAATGGCGCCTGGTGGCAGCACAGGGTGCAACATGACACAACAAATGGTGCCTAGAGGCAACACAGGCGCAACAGGGCGCAATCCAGCACCCAAAATGGCGTCTGGTGGTAGCACAGCATGCACAGGGCGCAACATGACACAACAAATGGCGCCCGGTGGCAACACAGAATGCAACACAAAGACGGGCATCACGAGGTGGCGCCCGATCGCAACCTGAAAACGCAACACATCATGCAACACGAACCGCAACACTGGCGCTAGTGGTAGCACGAAAACACAACAACACAGCAGCAACACGATACGCTTTTGGCGCCCGGTGGCGACACACCAAAACGCAACGCAGGAGGCAACACGAGCACGATTTTGGCGCCCGATGGCGACACTAAAACCCAACACGGCAAAGCAACACGAACCACGATTTTGGCGCCCGATGGCGCACCAAAATGCAACACAGCGAGCAACACCACAGGAAACACAGACACAGTTTTGTCGCATAAATCATAAACATAATGGTGAAAGCGAGAGGACTTGGCCCTATGGTGAAAGCGAGAGGACTTCGGTCCCTAAGGTGTAAGCGAAGACTTCGGTCTTAATGGATCCATCATGCATATGCCGCTTGGTGTTTTGGAGTGCATCATGCATATACTCATGCACATTGGTGTCTGCATGATGATTAGGAGTTGGTGTGTCTTAACTTGGTGTTGTGTGGGGTTGGTTGAGTCGGAGTGTTTCTAGTTGTCTTTCTCAGCATAATGTTTATCATACATTTTATTATTTATGAAAATGCACCCACCCTCTATCTGCTTTATATGTTGCTTCTTATGTGCGGCGTGCGGTGATCTGAGTGAAGGTCCTTTCTTTCCTCGAGTCTAGTTGTGGCGTCTTGCTCTGTGACGTCGAACCGGGAGCCGGGTAGTCTATTAGTTGTTTAAGATAAGTGTTGAACTGTAATAGAATGATGTATTAGAATTTGAGGGTTCGCCCCATTTAAGTCGTGCTATGTATCACACAATTATATTTATTTGTGAAAAGTATTATTGGCTAAGTGAAAGTAATGTTTGATGAGCGTAGCATTCCGCGAGGATGTGTCTTTAAAAAGGAAAAAGCGATTTTGAACTCGATTTTATAAATTAAATTATTAAGAGAAAGAGGGTGTTACATGTTGGTATCGAGCGATTCGGTCAATAAAATGAAGTTTGTCGATCGTAGTGTCTCAGAGATCCCTTGTCGATCTCCAACCGAGACTTTGTTGTAGATTTTGTTTGGTTGTTTGCAGCTGTTGATTGTAGCATTGCTTGTAGTTGTTTGTGACTGTTGTTTGTATTAGTGAGGTATGTGTGATTAGAAGGGTTTTAACGACGTCAAAGGAGTGGGAGTCGTGACGGCGTCTTCGCACTCTGAGACCGCGTTAAAAGTCTCTTAGTTGTGAAAATTTGAAAAGACGTAGTTTTGTGACCTTAACTAAATTGGATGCGTGAGTAGGAGGGACTGATCACCCCATAACTCATTCCCAATGAAAGAGGTGACAATAACTCGTAGTTATTATAAATTTTGAATATGTACTAATTTCAACTTGATTGATTGAGTGGTGTGTGCAAGTTTGATTGACTATTAATTTTTAGATAAATAGGTGCCTTATGGATGTTTGAGTTTTGATTTGGGGTTGATAGTAGGGAGATGTAAAAATAAGGATTGACACTTTGGGTTTGAAGTTCATGCAAAGAAAATAGAGCATGCCTTTTTGGAAAAAGTTTAGAAATATATGGTATCTGGAAAGCCTAAGGTAGAAAAATTGTTCTTAAAAGTATGGTAGTCGAGGAGTACCTATATAGGATCTGGATGATAGTGTGTAACTTTGATGATTAAAGGATTAGAATTCGAAGTCGAAGAATAGGAATGCTTAGAAATGAGAGAAGGCATTGATTGTGGTTTGGATATAGATTGACGTAAGATAGGAGCATTAGTACTTTAAATGATTGCTATGGTGTAGTTCCCAACGATAAATTAATGGTGTTTGGATAATCGAGTGAGACTTTGGTGACCCGAGAATAGAGTTTTGTTACAAAGTAAAGGTGTAGAGAGGTGTGTATGTCCTAGTCCTAGGTGTACAAGGAGGTGTTGTTGATAGTTGGGAGCAAGAATAAGATTGATAGAACTAGTGTGTTCATGTAAATGAGGAGATTTTCGAGGACGAAAATATTCTAAGTGGGGAGAGTTATAACGCCCCAAATATAATTCAATTATTTATTAGTTGGGTTCTTTAAGGCTTACAACATTTGGTTAAGTCAATGGATTAATTGGAGTTTATGGTATTTAAGAGGTATTTGATTTAAATGAGGAGTGGTGGTTAGTAAAAAGGGAGTGGTAATTTAATTAAAAGAGGGAGTAGTGCAAGTAATGGAGGAGTGTGCTTAGAGGCCCATGAGAGTTAGGCCCATGATCCATGAATTAAGCCCATTTGCATGTCTTAAAGGGATGTTGTCGAAGGGAGACATGCATTCCAACCAAAATCTAAGAAAAGGCAAAGGGAAAGTAAGAGGGAGAGAGTGGTAGGTGAGATAGTTTCTAGAGAGAGGAAGAGGAATCAAGCGAGGAAGAGCTCAATACCAAGGAGGAGGAGCTGGATTGTTGGTGATGGTTGGTGATTCTTGGTGGATCGGGAAGGCTTGGTGGAGAGAGTGCTACTTCTTCAATCTTTTGAGGTTAGGGCTCTCTTTCATCTATAATAGAGTATATGATGTGTGTTATGCGTGAGTAGACTCTAGGAATGATTTCTCGAGCTTTTGCCTTGTATGTTTTGTGTGTTTGATGTGTTTGACGTTGTGTTTTAGTTCACTTGATGAAGTTGTGTTGAGTTGTTGTGGTTTTGGTCATACGAGAGACCGAGGAGTGGAATGGGAGCCGAGAAACTCTCGGTCCCGTGAGCTAGAGTGGGTGGCGTAGCCTTGTGGAATTCTTAAGATGTCGATCCTAGATAGTAGGTAGGGGACGAGATTGATTAATATCGGTCATGTCCGAGATTGAGTTGTCCGAGATTAAGATGGTCGATCCATGTAAACGTGATGAAGCTTAGGTGACGAAGGGTACGTGTGTCTAAGACTAAGCGTAGGTGTAGACTTGTATCAGTCGAGGTGGTGCACCTGTGTTGAGGTGAGGTATTGCGCCGGTGCTAGCGAAGTGTAGTGGTCTAGGTGTAGTCCATTTGGAGCGAAGTGTGGTGGTCTAGGTATAGTTCATTTGAGGCGTATGTGTGCCAAAGCGTAAGTGTTGAATATAGGTGACGGAGCGTAAGTGATGATGTATAGGAGACGAAGGGTAAGGAAGTGTAAGCCGAGGGGTAATGTGTCGACTTGTAGCTACCGAGGTGTGGGGTATGTATACTTTGAGGTGAAGTGGCCGAGAGTGGAGTGTATATATACCTAGCGTAGTTCTTTGAAGTGCGAGCGTTGTGTTATAGCGTGCATCTGCCGAGATGAGTGTCCGAGGTTTAGAGTACGTTGAATAGTAAGTGTAGTGAAGCTTAGCGTGACGCAGTGTGTGAACCGACGTGCGAAAGAGTGTACCGGGCGTTGTGAAGTATAGGCCGAGGTGAAGTGAGTGCTTAGGTGTAGTGTGCCTAAGTGTAATGTCCGAGGTGAAGTGAGTGCTTAGGTGTAGTGTGCCTAAGTGTAATGGGCCGAGGTGAAGTGAGTGCTTGGGTGTAGTGTGCCTAAGTGTAATGGCCGAGGTGAAGTGAGTGCTTAGGTGTAGTGTGCCCTAAGTGTAATGGCCGAGGCGAAGTGAGTGCTTAGGTGTAGTGTGCACGAGTGTAGTAGCCAAGGTGAAGTGGTGTGCTTAGGTGTGAAGTGCCTAAGTGTAGTAGCCAAGGTGAAGTGGTGTGGTTAGGTGTGAAGTGACTAATTGTAGATGATGAAGTGAGGTGTGAATAAGCCTATGTGTAGTTGATGAAGTGTAGTGCATGGGCGTCTAAGCTAGTATTCTTTGAGGTATAGGGTGTATATACAGAGGTGTATGTGTTGAAGTGTAGGTGTGATGGAAGATAGGGTGTGTGTGTCGAGGTAATGCGATGGGTGCCGAGGTGCTGAGTGGTGTCGAGTTTACGAGAGTATAGTCGAGGAGAAACGAGGTAGTTATGAGATGAATAGTGAAGAGGTGATGTTCCTAAGTGTATCCGTAAGTGGCAACCGAGGTAGAAGCCGAGGAGGATGATGATGAGGTGTAGGTGTCTAAGGGAAGTATCAAGGTGTAGATTAAGTATGCCTAAGGGTAGCTATTTAAGTGAGGTGTATTATGATCAAGGTATGTCTTGTCGAGGTGAAGAGGTATTAAGGATGTTGAACTATAAGTGAGTTGAGATGTAGGTATGTATGTGTGTGCGAAGTGAAGTGAGAGTGTGTTGGCGTGAAGTGAGAGGATCCGAGTTGAGGTGAAGTGGAGTGAGTGTATGCTCGATGCGGTGTGCGCGTTGTGCTTGATGAGGCGTGTGCGTAGTGCTTGGTGTGTAGCGCATTGTGTTTTGGTGTGGGTGACGGTGAGGGCACCAGTGTGGCATGCCCTTATGCCGTGTGGGTCTCGGTGTGGGGCGCCAAATGTGGCGTGCCACTGCGCCCGAGTCTGTGTGTGTAGCCGGGTTATGCGCGAGTCTTGAGGTGCTTGGTGAGAGTGCCGAGGTGCGTGATGAGAGTCTTAGAGAGTCTTTGGTCGACCCAGTAGCATAGGATCTTTGCCAGCGCAAGCTGTGAGTCTTTGTCTAGTGCGAGAACGTTAAGTGGGTGAATGGTGTAGCCAGGTTTGGTCCCTAGGTGACGTTTTAGTCCTAGGTGACATTGTGGTTCTCGTAGTATTTGTGTAGTCCACTACTTTTGGTGGCAAAGTGTCCAATGGGTTGGGCGCTAGGCACATGTAGCTAGGAATGAGGTGTGGAGATGTCCAGTGAGTTGGGCGCTAGCTATAGAGCTATTGGGCGATGTAGAGATGTCGGCCTTAGTGCGGTGATGATGTCTGAGTGATGTTAGCCTTAGGGTTACGAGTAGAGGAGTAATAAATGATGAAATCCCTGATGGGCATTAAAATAAATGAAAAGGGTGAATGCAGAGGACTTCGGTCCTAGAGGTGAGCAGAGGGCTTAGGTCCTGTTTATGAACAAAAGGCTGCGGTCTAATTGGTGAGTTACTGAGATTGTGTTATGATTTAATTGAATGATGTATATCTTTGTGTGTTATGCATTGTTCATGGTGTCGCATAAATCATAAACATAATGGTGAAAGCAGAGGACTTCGTCCTATGGTGAAAGCAGAGGACTTGGTCCTAAGGTGTAAGCGAAGACTTGGTCTTAATGGATCCATCATGCATATGCCCTTGGTGTTTTGGGTCTGCATCATGCATATACTCATGCACATTGGTGTCTGTTGATGATTAGGAGTTGGTGTGTCTTAACTTGGTGTTGTGTGGGGTTGGTTGAGTCGGAGTGTTTCTAGTTGTCTTTCTCTCAGCATAATGTTTATCATACATTTTATTATTTATGAAAGAGACTCACCCTACTGCTTTCTATGTTGCTTCTTATGTCGGCAACGTGCAGGTGATCCTGAGTGAAGGTCATTTCTTTCCTCAGTCTAGTTGTGGCGTCTTGCTCTGTGACGTCGAACCGGGAGCCGGGTAGTCTATTAGTTGTTTAAGATAAGTGTTGAATCGTAATAGAATGATGTATTAGAATTTGAGGGTTCGCCCCATTTAAGTCGTGCTATGTATCACACAATTATATTTATTTGTGAAAAGTATTATTGGCTAATTGAAAGTAATGTTTGATGAACGTAGCATTCCCTTGAGGATGTGTCTTTAAAAAGGAAAAACGATTTTCGAACTCTGATTTTATAAATTAAATTATTAAGAGAAAGAGGGTGTTACATGTTGGTATCGAGAGCGATTCGATGCAATCCGGCCAAGTTTGTCGATCGTAGTGTCTCGAGAGATCCTTGTCGATCTCCAACCGAGACTTTGTTGTAGATTTTGTTTGGTTGTTTGCAAACATGATTGTAGCATTGCTTGTAGTTGTTTGTGACTGTTGTTTGTATTAGTGAGGTATGTGTGATTAGAAGGGTTTTAACGACGTCAAAGGAGTGGGAGTCGTGACGACGTCTTCGCACTCTAGACCGCGTTAAAAGTCTCTTAGTTGTGAAATTTTGAAAAGACGTAGTTTTGTGACCTTAACTAAATTGGATGCGTGAGTAGGAGGGACTGATCACCCCATTAACTCATTCCCAATGAAAGAGGTGACAATAACTCGTAGTTATTATAAATTTTGAATATGTACTAATTTCAACTTGATTGATTGAGTGGTGTGTGCAAGTTTTATTGACTATTAATTTTTAGATAAATAGGTGCCTTATGGATGTTTGAGTTTTGATTTGGGGGTTGATAGTAGGGAGATGTAAAAATAAGGATTGACACTTTGGGTTTGAAGTTCATGCAAAGAAAATAGAGCATGCCTTTTTGGAAAAAGTTTAGAAATATGGTTTCTGGAAAGCCTAAGGTAGAAAAATTGTTCTTAAAAAGTATGGTAGTCGATAGTGTAACTTTGATGATTAAAGGATTAGAATTCGGTACGAAGAATAGGAATGCCGAGCTGAGGGTGTATGTGTTGAAGTGTAGGTGTGATGGAAGATAGGGTGTGTGTGCCGAGGTACTGATGGGTGCCGAGGTACTGAGTGGTGTCGAGTTTCTGAGAGTATAGTCGAGGAGAAACGAGGTAGTTGTAGAGATGAATAGTGAAGAGGTGATGTTCCTAAGTGTATCTGTAAGTGGCAACCGAGGTAGAAGCCGAGGAGGATGATGATGAGGTGTAGCTGTCTAAGGGAAGTATCAAGGTGTAGATTAAGTATGCCTAAGGGTAGCTATTTAAGTGAGGTTGATTGTAATACCCCAATTTTGTCCGCCCTTTTTAATTTAAGTCAATTTCAGTTATCCAGCTCAACTAAATTGAAATACCGTTGTTTAAATTAAGCAGGCACGCGAATGATCAATCTTTTCGTGCGTTCTTCAATTTAGTCTCCGTATTTGGGTTTAGTCGTACATAAGTAGTGTCTTTAGTTAATGAGCTCATTTCTCCTATTTGAGTCTCGTTTTAGCGTATTCGTCTAGTCCGCCCGTTCGTCTTTGTGTTTGGCGGACTCTTTTTATTATTATTCATTTTTTGCGCAGTTAATTTATTTTGAGCATATGTATATAGTCCAAGATTTCAAAAATTCCATTTAGTGTTATTTACAATTTAAAAGTGTTATATAATCCAAAAATGTCAAAAAAAGAGTCTATTTAATTTTTATAACAAATTAGAAGTGTTCAAGTGTCCAAATGTCCAAAAATACAAAAATAATAACACAAAATATACAAAAATAAATAAATCCGAAAATACAAAAAATAATAAAAAACAAAGAAAGAATGATCACTGGGGTTCCAATGTTTGCTCTCCAATCTTGATTTGAAATGCAGAGATCTGCAAAAAGGAAGAGTCAAAACAGTCAAAGCCCATTCAAATGTAATTAAATGCGACCTAATTTTTAATATAAAAACAATGTCAAGTCGGTCAAAAAACACGATTTTCGAGGTAAATAACGACACAAAAAAAACAATTAGGGTTTTACACCAAACCTTAATCCCAAAAACAATGGTTTCTTTCTTTGAAGTTCTAATTTTTTTTTTTCAAGGGTCGAGAGTGCAATGCATCTAGAACAACAGCGGTAAACCAAGCAACCAGCAACAGATCGAAAATAATTTCTTTTCTTTCTTTTCCAGAATAGGTCGAGACTAAGGTTGGTGACCCTCCTTTCCTTCGGATCTGTAAATAGATTGTAAATATGTATGTTTTGTTTTTTTTTTATTCAATTATTCTGTACTCCAAATATGTTGAAGTATGTCTATGTTATGTGATAAAAACGACATCATTCAGATCAAAAAAATGGACTAGCTTTCGTTTTTGCTTTAGTAGAAGACTGACTAGTATTAGCTTAGTTTGCTTTTGTTTTGAAAATAGGCTTAGTTTATTTGAATATAGGATAGTTAGATCAGACCCTTAAAAAATGTAGTAGTTTTGTTTTTCAAAGAAAAAGGGAAGAAATGGTGTGTCATTGATTTGGGAACCCAAAAAAAGAAAACAACAAACCCAGATCCAGAAAAATGGGAAGAGAAAAAAAAATCAAAAAAACGCGAGAGGAAAAAAAACAACGAACACGGAAGTTCAAGTGCATGTGAAGCGCTCCGCCCCGTCAGAAAATTCGTCTTCTCAGGTGAACCCACCAGGTTCCCGAAGCGCCAGCTGCTTCTTCTGACCTTCACGTTTCCCCTCCCTTTTCCCTCCTTCTCTCAGTCCGTTTTTTTTCTTTTCTTTGAATCTCTCACTATCTCTCATGGTGTGATTGCAAATCTTTTCCTCTCTCCTCACTCCTCTCCCTGCGGCGCAAATAAAGGGGATGATAATAAGCATAACCCTAAAAATCATTTTATACTCCTGCACCTGATTATTATTATTATTACTATATTATGTTTTTATTTTTACAACCACACCCCCTGTTAGTGCAACCACCCCACAAGCCCATGTTCCCTTTTTGTATTTTTTATTTTTGGTTGGCGCCCAGACAGCCAAAAACGAAATGGGCCTTTAATTTTCACACCCCCTGCTTAGTTATACAACCCCCGTAACTAGTAACACCCCCACTTTGCAATTTTCACATTTTTCTCGTTTTTTTTTTAATTCTTTCTAACTCAAATAATTTCTCAATAAATCAAAAAACCTTGTTAATGATTTTGCGAAGCCTCTGCTTGCATAATCGTTAACAATGAGGAACTAGTGGTGATCACTTGGAGCCTTTGCTCAATTGATCATCATGAATGCCTAATTTTTCTAAATACTTTCAATAAATCAAAAAAAACTTTGTTAGTGGTTTTGCGAAGCCTCTGCTTGCATAATCATTACCAATGGGGAACTGGTGGTGATCACTTGGAGCCTTTGCTCAATTGATCATCATGAACGCCTAGTTTTCCTAAAAAACTTTTCATTGAATCAAAAACTTTGTTATTGGTCCTGCGAAGCCCTTGCTTGCATGATTATTAACAATGGGGTTGTAATGGTGGTCACTTGGAGCCTTCGCTCAATTGATCATCATGAAAGCTCAGTTTTCACAATTAAACAAAATAAAAATAACCAAAACCCAGAACTACGTAGCTTTGAATTCTCCATCGCACCTGGAGATACGTAGGAGCGTATCCCCTCCGTCAAGCACAATAAACTAAAAACATTTTTCCTTTCAAAAAATCAAAGCGGCTAACTCTCGTCGAGCGCCGCAAATAAAAAATTACATTAAGTCTTTTTCAATTAAGAGGCAAATTTAAGTATTTTCCAAATCAACACTTAAAACCACACGTTTAATTAAAGGTTCCCTTTCGATAGAAAAGAGGTGTGGGGTGCTAATACCTTCCCCATACCTAACCGACCCCCGAACCCAAATCTTCCGGGTTTCCAAAAGACCATCTGCCTTCCAAAAAGGTTTTTCTTCAATATTTTCCTTATAAAAAATATTGGTGGCGACTTCATTGTTTTAAAAAGTTGTAAACGAAGAAAATCCCTTGAGGACTTTTTCGGGCGCAACAGCTGGCGACTTCACTGGGGACGAAATTTTTTTAAAAGAGGGTCGAGCCTAATTAATTAAATATGTGATTTATGTGTTTTATTTGAATATCTTGTTTTACCTCTATTTCTTTCTCATACAAGCATTGTTGCATCCATATGCATTCGCTTCTTCCTCTCCTATGATTGCTTCCCCATTTATCTTATTTGCTTAGTTCTTCATGCATATCCCCCACTCTTATCATGTTCCCCCCTTCTTGGCTCCCTTTCTTGAGGTAAGCAATGCAATTGGTTCTTTGTTGAAACTCTAGGTGACTTATTTGATGTTAAACCCTAGGGTAGACAACATGTTATTTTTTGCTTTTATGCAGGACTGCTCAATTTTCATTTGCGGTGGGGAAGGGTATCTATTTCTAGGTATTGTGCCCTCAAAGACACACACACACCCCTATACTTGTGAGCGTTGAGTGGGGCCTAAAACCCAAGGTCCGAACAAAACCTAGGAGAGTGGGAGCGACTAGTGGACCGCCATTCGAAGACCTTTGTCTGTATGGCTCTCATGAAAGTTCCGCCCAAGAGTACGCTTTGTCATGATGCCTCACACTCGGTAGCTTTCTACGATTGTGGGTGTTATCATGAGGAAGACTTTAGCTCTTGGTTGCCATTGTGAGGAAGTGATTAGAACTTACACGGGAGGATTACCCTTTTTCGTCGACTTTAGACCCTAGGATTCCCACCATTCGTAGGACACGGGGGCACGCCTTTGTTTGTTGCATTTAGCTTAAGCATTCCTTTTTCTCAACTCCATTTCAAAAGTTGTAGAAAGTAATTTTTCTTTTTTGCCTCATAAACACCTACATGAGGCGGCATGCAGCGTATATCTTCGAAAATGTTCAAAAGTACCACCAATTAAACCTCATTTTATTACCATTTTTCCATGTCATTTCGCATCCACATCATTTCGCATTCACATCATTCTGCACCATTGCATTTGCATCTAACAAAATCTTGAAAAAGGAAAAAACTTTCGTCATTTGCATTCTTCATGCATTAAAGCATTGCATTGCATTCATTATTCATTCCTGTGTTCATAAGCGTGTTCCGTCAACAGAAAATCAGGCAAGCTGGTTAGACATCGCTATTTGACGCGTCTGCAAGCAAGGAACATGGACAACAATCAAGGCGACGCTGATCAGGGTAATCCACTGCCACATCAGAATGCCGGAATTCCCGGAGATCCAAATCCTAATGGTCAGGGTCAGCATGGTCAGAATCAAGGGAATCAAGTCCTTCAAGCTGAGATGGAAATCATAAAAGCTCAAATGGCAGAGGTCATAAGGGTGCTGAGTGCCTTGAGAAATGTTGGTGCTACCGGAGAAGCTCTGCTTTGTTGGGGTGGACAACCCTCCTCCCCCTCCTGGGTCGGGGATCCCTCAAGCCCTTCAAACAGTGCAATGGCCTCCCTTTGGTCTCCCACTAGGCTACACGCCTCCTGCTGCTGACACAAATCCTGGAGGAGATCCCCCGAGAACGCGGGGCAAGCTCACCGACGTGGTGCGAATGAAGTTGGAACGGGGGCGCCTCAAGCCCGAGATCCAGATCCCAATCCTGCTCTTCGCTCCGGGGAACTCCGGCGGGTTTCAATTGGCCAATGACGGTCCATCCCCAAGTTCGGGGACCAATCCACGAATACAATTCACTCACGTGACCCACGTGAACCCGTACCGTAGTGACGATGAATAATCCTCATTCACGGTGTGAATGGTTTCCTCAGAATTACCCTCACCGAAACAGTCGATGATCGGATGCTAGAGGAGAGATTGAGAGCTGTAGAAGGAGCAGGTTCACGGGCCAGAAATGCCCATGAGCTGTGTTTGGTCCCTAATCTAGTCTTGCCTCCCAAATTCAAAGCGCCAATTTTTGATAAATACTGGAGGGGACAACTTGCCCATCGGTCATGTGACAATGTACTATGCTAAAATGATTTGCGCTATGCCCGGATGATAACTTTGATGATGCAATCGCTTTCAGGAAAGTTTAGCTGGAGCTCCTCTTGACTGGTACATGCAGTTGGAGCCAACCAATATCCGCTGCTGGAAGGACATGGCAGATGCTTTTATGCGTCAATACCAGTACAACAATGATTTGGCTCCGGACAGGGACTCACTACAATGCATGGCTAAGAGAGATAATGAGTCTTTTAAGGAGTGCGCTCGAGAGGTGGAGAAGCCTCATTGCTTTCAAGTAAAACCTCCTCTCTTTGGACAAAGAAATGGTCCACATGTTTATGGAGGCCCTTCTGCGGTGTATTATGATAGGTTGGTTGGCGGCGTAGCCTCGAATTTCTCCGAAATGGTCGTCACGGGGAAAAGAGTAGAAACGGCATGCGCGGAAAGAATAGCTCATGGCCCAACACCTCCTTCCATCGAGAAAAAGCCTTTTCTTGGACCCTACAAGAAGAAAGAGGGTGAAACCATTGCAGTTATCGGGGCGAGTGGTCCATCACACAGTAATCCTCCACAAGCTATTCCATTTCCTTCTCAAGCACCGCCTGCACAGCCGTTTCAATCAAACTATCGATCTGAACTATAATGAAAGGAAGCTTTGTTGTCTTGATCCTATTCCCATGTCCTACACGGACTTGTTTAATTATCTCATCACCAACAAAATAATCAACACTCGTCGGATGAAGCCGTACCAACCTCCCTATCCTAGGGGATACAACGCAAATGCTACCTGCGCCTTTCATTCTGGGGCAGTAGGTCATTGTAAAGCATTCAAGTATGTGGTGCAAGAATTACTTGATGCAAAGACTATATCATTTCAACAACCCAATGTAACCACCAGTCCGTTGCTGAACCCTGACCAGGTTAATGTGGTTGAAGAAGGATCAAGCTCGAGTGGGTTTGTGTTTGTCAACTTGAGCGCGCTTCTTTGTCTTTGTTGGAGAGAAGTATAAAGCGGGAGACCATGGATTTCCGTATTTTTCAATTTAAAGTAATTTTCATTGTAATGTAGATTCCTCGGCTCTGCCCAAGGCCTTGGAACATTTCATTCGGGCACACATGTTTTTGTCAAGACTCATCAATCAAGAAAATGTTATGTTGAATTTTCAATAAAATTTATGTCTTCATCTTTCGTTTGTGTGTCTCTTCTTTGTCTTTATTAAGCGCTCCATTTTAATGCGGATCAAAAATAATCTCTGAAAATAATAATGCCCATAACCCATATCTGTGACTTTGATTACCCTAAGTTAATCAAGCCGGGGAGACGTTGAGGGCGATTGGGATACTCCTTCTGAAATCATAAGAATGGTAGAGCAAGAAGAAAAGGTCATTGAGCCCCATGGGAATCCACGAAATGATCAATCAGGGTACCCGAGAAAGGACAGAAAAGAGGTCAAGGTTGATGCTTGCAATGGAGGATAAAGAGCGCAAAAGTTGATTCACCACGCGACTATCTTTGACGTATTCGCTGGACTTATCGGGACATGCCAGAGTTGAGTCTGGATATTGTTGAACCGCAGTTGCCGGTGAAATCGGAATGTCCCCAGAAAGCGCAAGTTGAGGCGAATGAAGCTCAAATGTCTTTGAAAATCGGGGATGAGGTCAAGAAGCAGATTTGATCACGAGATTCTTAGTTTGTGGCAAAATATCACGAGTGGGTAGCAAATATCGTTCCAGTTCCCAAGAAGGATGGGAAGGTCGAGAATGTGCGCGTCGACTACGAGAGATCCGAATCGTGCTAGTCCCAAAGATGATTTTCTCCTAACAAAAAAACAAAAAAAATACAAAAAAATACAAAAAAAAAAATAATAATAAGGGGAGAAAGAAAAATCAAAAGTGGCACTCCAAGATTCATTCAAGTTACAATTATATCGGGGCAAAGTTTTAGAGATCATCGGGTGGGTTGAAGGCGCCTCATATTCAAGTATAACTTGATTCGATGGTTGCCAAGTTTGTCAAGAAAGATCGATCTGCCGTTCACGGTCTTCCCAACAAAATTATCGATAATGGCGGCAAACTTGAGCAATGAGAATGATGAAGGACCTATGTCTTGAGTTCAAGATTCGACATCACAATTCATCCCCGTCTGTCCCAAGATGAATGGGGCGGTTGAAGCGCCAACAAGAATATCAAGAAAATAGTGCGAGAAAATGGTGGTAACCTACAAAGCGCGCACGAAATGCTTCCTTTCGCTTTGCATGGCTATCGTACCTCGGTGCGTACATCGATCCAGGGCAACCCCTATTCATCAGTTTACTGGTGGAGGCGATCCTCCCCATTGAAGTTGAAATACCATCTCTACGGGTGTTGATGGAGACAAAACTTGATGAAGCAAAATGGGTTGATCCGTCTTGACCAGTTGAACCTCATTGACGAAAAGCGGGTGGCGCAATGTGTCATGGGCGGTTGTACCAACAGAGGATGATAAGGGCTTTTGACAAAAGAGTCCGTCCTCGTGAACTTCAAGAAGGAGACCTTGTACTCAAGCAGATCTTGCCGATACAGACGGACCCCAGGGGCAAATGGGCTCCCAAATATGAAGGACCCTATGTGGTGAAGAAGGCATTTTCAGGAGGAGCCCTAATCCTGGCAAACATGGACGGAGATGAGATTCCAAATCCAGTGAACTCAGATGTGGTCAAGAAGTATTATGCCTAGAAAAATAAACAAAAAAGAGAAAGATAAGCCAAGGAAAAATTAGCTTGCTAGGTTGAAAACCCGCAAAGGGCGGCCTAGGCAAAATCAGAGCGACCGGTGGATTGAAAACCCACAAAGGGCGATCGAGAAAAAATTAAATTCGAAAAACTTGGGCTTGAGAAAAGGAAAGGCAATCAGCACTCCCAAAGGTTTGGATAAAAGGGTAATCAGAGTTATGAGTATGGACGGCGGGCACCGTTACTTCAGAGATGAAATCACAAGATCTGTTCCTTTCTCTTGTATTTTCTCAGTTTAAAAGAAAGATTGAAATGCACTTTCAATTGGCGTGACTTTCTGCACGTCCAACTTTTCTTTCATATGTGCGCTTTTCGTGTCACTGCTTTCATCTGTTCAGTCTCTTTCAAAATAATAATTTTTATGATTGATGAAATTGATTTGCAAAACATGTGCACATTCAAGAGCATTACAAGATCATTACGAAATCTTTGAAAAATACAGAAAGAAATGATTTCCCAAGTGAGTAAAGTTGCAAAAAAAGAAGAGACAAAACAGGCATAACGAATCAGTGCGCAATCCTCGCGTGATCATCGTCCTAGGACAGCCTCCGTCCGGCAGATCGACTTAACCAGCAAAACAAAAGAGTGCCAAAAAACAAATAAGCAGAAAAAAGAAAGCTGCTTAAAAAAAAAAAAAAGAAAGAAAAAAAAAGAGAAGAAAATCACAGAGGACGGAACACAAAAGAACACAACATCTTCATATCATTCATCATTCTCATGTCATCCATACCATTCATCACTCCATGGCATCAAACAGTAGTGCATTACACTTTCAAATTCGCATCTCAGAAGAGCGAAAGAATAATCAAACAGAAGAAACATCCCACCAAAATCAATCATTGCATCCATGTGCACCCAAATACCCAAGTGCATGCATTTCATGCACCATCCAAGAAAAAGTTACTTGGACCGAGAGTCCCAAAAATCCCATTTTAGAAAATCACCATCAACCAGAGTTAAGTAAACTCCATCAACCCGAGTTCGTAAACTCCATCAACACGAGTTCGTAAACTCCATCAAACCGAGTTCGTAAACTCCATCAACCCGAGTTAGTGAACTCCCACGAGTTAGTGAACTCCTTCCACAGATCACAACATCGTTATGCGAGCACGCGATGGATCCATCGGACCGTTAAGTCCTTCCGGATTAGTTGTGTCGGCCTAAGACCTGCAGCGTAAATCCATTGATCAAATCGATTCGGACTTGATATTGATCGGCGCTCGAAAAGGCCACCCCGAGCTCGGACTCGACAAGAGTCCGTTAAAAGGTTTTAGGCAACCTCCGAATTTCCAATTTACCGCTTTTCCCAATTTCTTGTTTTTCCAATTTATTGCTTTCTCGTTAATCGACCGGTGTTAACCCTCAAAAGGAAAATAACAAAAGATTTGAACTTTTAAGGCGGACAAAATTAGTATTATTTCTATATCTTTATTTCCATTTCACCAACAAATATGAAAAGGCCAATTCATATTTTTGGCGAAATGTGAAATAAGAGAGGCAATATAATACCCCAATTTTGTCCGCCCTTTTTAATTTAAGTCAATTTCGGTTATCGGCTCAACTAAATTGAAATACCGTTGTTTAAATTAGCGAGCACGCGAATGATCAATCTTTTAGATGCGTTCTTCAATTTAGTCTCCGTATTTGGGTTTAGTCGTACATAAGTAGTGTCTTTAGTTAATGAGCTCATTTCTCCTATTTGAGTCTCGTTTTAGCGTATTCGTCTAGTCCGGCCCGTTCGTCTTTGTGTTTGGCGGACTCTTTTTTTTATTATTATTCATTTTTGCGTAGTTAGTTAATTTATTTTGAGCATATGTATATAGTCCAAGATTTCAAAAATTCCATTTAGTGTTATTTACAATTTAAAAGTGTTATATAATCCAAAAATGTCAAAAAAAGAGTCTATTTAATTTTTATAACAAATTAGAAGTGTTCAAGTGTCCAAATGTCCAAAAAATACAAAAAATAATAACACAAAATATACAAAAATAAATAAATCCGAAAATACAAAAAAATAATAAAAAACAATGGCGTGAGATCTGGGGTTCAGTGCTTGCTCTCAACTCTTGATTTGGTCAGCAGATCTGCAAAAAGGAAGAGTCAAAACAGTCAAAGCCCATTCAAATGTAATTAAATGCCTGACCTAATTTTTTAATATAAAAACAATGTCAAGGGTCAGTCAAAAACACGATTTTCGAGGTAAACAGCACCAAAAAAAAACAATTAGGGTTTTACACTGAAACCTTAATCCCAAAAACAGTGGTTTCTTTCTTTGAAGTTCTAATTTTTTTTTTCAAAGGGTCAGTAGCAGCAACTACAGATCTAGAACAACAGCGGTAAACCAAGCAACCAGCAACAGATCGAAAATAATTTATTTTCTTTCTTTTCCAGAATAGGTCGAGACTAAGGTTGGTGACCCTCCTTTCCTTCGGATCTGTAAATAGATTGTAAATATGTATGTTTTGTTTTTTTATTATTCAATTATTCTGTACTCCAAATATGTTGAAGTATGTCTATGTTATGTGATAAAAACGACATCATTCAGATCAAAAAAATGGACTAGCTTTCGTTTTTGCTTTAGTAGAAGACTGACTAGTATTAGCTTAGTTTGCTTTTGTTTTGAAAATAGGCTTAGTTTATTTGAATATAGGATAGTTAGATCAGACCCTTAAAAAATGTAGTAGTTTTGTTTTTCAAAGAAAAAGGGAAGAAATGGTGTGTCATTGATTTGGGAACCCAAAAAAAGAAAACAACAAACCCAGATCCAGAAAAATGGGAAGAGAAAAAAAATCAAAAAAACGCGAGAGGAAAAAAAAACAACGAACACAGAAGTTCAAGTCACATGCGTGAACGCTCCGCCGTAAAATTCGTCTTCTCCGGTGAACCCACCGGTTCCGACGGCACTGCTACAGCCTTCACGTTTCCCCTCCCTTTTCCCTCCTTCTCTGAGTCCGTTTTTTTTTTCTTTTCTTTGAATCTCTCACTATCTCTCATGGTGTGATTGGAAATCTTTTCCTCTCTCCTCACTCCTCTCCCTGCGGCGCAAATAAAGGGGATGATAATAAGCATAACCCTAAAAATCATTTTATACTCCTGCACCTGATTATTATTATTATTATTACTATATTATGTTTTTATTTTTACAACCACACCCCCTGTTAGTGCAACCACCCCACAAGCCCATGTTCCCTTTTTGTATTTTTTATTTTTGGTTGGCGCCCAGACAGCCAAAAACGAAATGGGCCTTTAATTTTCACACCCCCTGCTTAGTTATACAACCCCCGTAACTAGTAACACCCCCACTTTGCAATTTTCACATTTTTCTCGTTTTTTTTTAATTCTTTCTAACTCAAATAATTTCTCAATAAATCAAAAAACCTTGTTAATGATTTTGCGAAGCCTCTGCTTGCATAATCGTTAACAATGAGGAACTAGTGGTGATCACTTGGAGCCTTTGCTCAATTGATCATCATGAATGCCTAATTTTTTCTAAATACTTTCAATAAATCAAAAAAAACTTTGTTAGTGGTTTTGCGAAGCCTCTGCTTGCATAATCATTACCAATGGGGAACTGGTGGTGATCACTTGGAGCCTTTGCTCAATTGATCATCATGAACGCCTAGTTTTCCTAAAAAACTTTTCATTGAATCAAAAACTTTGTTATTGGTTCTGCGAAGCCCTTGCTTGCATGATTATTAACAATGGGGTGCTAATGGTGGTCACTTGGAGCCTTCGCTCAATTGATCATCATGAAAGCTCAGTTTTCACAATTAAACAAAATAAAAATAACCAAAACCCAGAACTACGTAGCTTTGAATTCTCCATCGCACCTGGAGATACGTAGGAGTGGATCCTTTCCGTCAAGCACAATAAACTAAAAACATTTTTCCTTTCAAAAAACCAAAGCGGCTAACTCTCGTCGAGCGCCGCAAATAAAAAATTACATTAAGTCTTTTTCAATTAAGAGGCAAATTTAAGTATTTTCCAAATCAACACTTAAAACCACACGTTTAATTAAAGGTTCCCTTTCGATAGAAAGGAGGTGTGGGGTGCTAATACCTTCCCCATACCTAACCGGCCCCCGAACCCAAATCTTCCGGGTTTCCAAAAGACCATCTGCCTTCCAAAAAGGTTTTTCTTCAATATTTTCCTTATAAAAAATATTGGTGGCGACTTCATTGTTTTAAAAAGTTGTAAACGAAGAAAATCCCTTGAGGACTTTTTCGGGCGCAACAATGATGATGAGGTGTAGCTGTCTAAGGGAAGTATCAAGGTGTAGATTAAGTATGCCTAAGGGTAGCTATTTAAGTGAGGTGTATTATGATCAAGGTATGTATTGTCGAGGTGAAGAGGTATTAAGGATGTTGAACTATAAGTGAGTTGAGATGTAGGTATGTATGTGTGTGCGAAGTGAAGCGAGAGTGTGTTGGCGTGAAGTGAGAGGATACCGAGTTGAGGTGAAGTGGAGTGAGTGTATGCTCGATGCGGTGTGCGCGTTGTGCTTGATGAGGCGTGTGCGTGGTGCTTGGTGTGTAGCGCATTGTGTTTTGGTGTGGGTCACGGTGAGGGCACCAAGTGTGGCATGCCCTTGTGCCGTGTGGGTCTCGGTGTGGGCGCCAAATGTGGCGTGCCCGCGCGCGGAGTCTGTGTGTGTGTGCCGAGGTTATGCGAGAGTGCTTGGGTGCTTGTTGAGAGTCTTGAGGTGCGTGATGAGAGTCTTAGGTGTCTTTGGTCGACCCGCAGTAGCATAGGATCTTTGCCAGCGCAGCGATGAGTGCGGTCTAGTGCCGAGAACGTTAAGTGGCTGAATGGTGTAGTCAGGTTTGGTCCCTAGGTGACGTTTTAGTCCTAGGTGACGTTGTGGTTCTCGTAGTGACTGTGTAGTCCACTACTTTTGGTGGCAAAGTGTCCAATGGGTTGGACACTAGCTGTAGAGCTAGGGAATGAGGTGTGGAGATGTCCAGTGAGTTGGACGCTAGCTATAGAGCTATTGGACGATGTAGAGATGTCAGCCTTAGTGCAGTGATGATGTCTGACTGATGTTAGCCTTAGGGTTATGAGTAGAGGAGTAATAAATGATGAAGTCCCTGATGGGCATTAAAATAAATGAAAAGGGTGAATGCAGAGGACTTCGGTCCTAGAGGTGAGCAGAGGGCTTAGGTCCTATTTATGAACCGAAGGCTGCGGTCTAATTGGTGAGTTACTGAGATTGTGTTATGATTTAATTGAATGATGTATATGTTGTGTGTTATGCATTGTTCATGGTGTCGCATAAATCATAAACATAATGGTGAAAGCAGAGGACTTCGGTCCTATGGTGAAAGCAGAGGACTTCGGTCCTAAGGTGTAAGCAGAAGACTTCGGTCTTAATGGATCCATCATGCATATGCCCTTGGTGTTTTGGGTCTGCATCATGCATATACTCATGCACATTGGTGTCTGTTGATGATTAGGAGTTGGTGTGTCTTAACTTGGTGTTGTGTGAGGTTGGTTGAGTCGGAGTGTTTCTAGTTGTCTTTCTCTAGCATAATGTTTATCATACATTTTATTATTTATGAAAAGAGACTCACCCTCTTTGCTTTCTATGTTGCTTCTTATGTCGGCAACGTGCGGTGTGATCTGAGTGAAGGTCCTTTCTTTCCTCGATCTAGTTGTGGCGTCTTGCTCGTGACGTCGAACCGGGGGCCGGGTAGTCTATTAGTTGTTTAAGATAAGTGTTGAACTGTAATATAGAATGATGTATTAGAATTTGAGGTTCGCCCCATTTAAGTCGTGCTATGTATCACACAATTATATTTATTTGTGAAAAGTATTATTGGCTAAGTGAAAGTAATGTTTGATGAACGTAGCATTCCCTTGAGGATGTGTCTTTAAAAAGGAAAAAGCGATTTTCGAACTCTGATTTTATAAATTAAATTATTAAGAGAAAGAGGGTGTTACAGTGGCAGCACCAAAACACAACACAGCAAGCAACACCACAGGCAACACAGACACAGTTTTGGCGCCCAGTGGCAGCACCATAACACAACACAACAGTAACACGGACCGCGCTTTTGGCGCCCGGTGGCGCGCACAAAACGCAACCACGACCAAGCAACACGGACACGCGAAGATCGGCGCCTAGTGGTATACGCAGAAACACAACACGGTGAGGGCAACACGCATACCAAAGACTGTGCTGCAGAAGACATGGCGCCCAGAAGGCGCTAGCAACACATGCAACGGCGCCCAGGGGCGCCAACAACACCCACAATCGGCACCTAGGTGGCGCCAGCATAGAATCCATTCGTAAATCATCAAATAAATTGCACATACCACGAAATACATTCCATCAAACATCATATAGGCATCAAATTCAATCAAGAGACACATAGGGCCTAATCTCCCACATAACACCCATCATATACCCTATTATAAAGAAAGAACTTCACCCTTACCTTAGAGTTTTACCGAATACGAGATCCTTTCCACGAAACTCCAAAGAACCACCGCAACACGATCTCCCCCTCTCCTTCTCCTTTGCGTCACTCCCTCTCTCCCTCTCTTCGCAATCCCTTCTTTTATTTCTTTCTATCTCTTTTTGTCTCCAAAAGTGCAAATACTCTAACCCTAGCGCCTATATATCATGGGTTCTTGGGTCACGGGCCTCTTTCTACCACTTACTTAATTACTAACACCACCCCCTGATTTAATGAAACACCATATTATTATTTTAATATGACTATACAATATAATACCTAAATAATTTAATTAAATAAATAATTAATTATTTGGGCGTTACAACTCTCCCCCACTTAGAATATTTCGTCCTCGAAATTTACCTGGTTCGAACAGCTCAGGATAGGATTCCCGCATCTTGCTCTCTAGCTCCCACGTCATGCTTTCACCAGTAGCTCCCAACCAAACCACTTTCACCAATACAATTTCCTTGCCTCTTAAGGTCTTCACCTCACGATCCTCAATTCGCACCGGCATTGTCTCCACAGTGAGTTATCTCTCACCTGCACATCGTCCATGTGAATCACATGAGATGGGTCTGGGATATACTTCCGAAGTTGCGACACATGAAACACGTCGTGCAAGTTCGAAAGATTAGGCGGTAAGGCCACCCTATATGCAACATTCCCAACTCTATCTGAAATCTGATACGGGCCAATGAAACGAGGAGTGAGCTTCTTCGACTTCAAAGCACGACCAACACCGGTCACCAGAGTGACTCTCAAGAATACATGCTCACCCGCTTGGAACTCTAAGTCCTTTCTCCGCTTATCATGATAACTCTTCTGCCTACTCTGCTACGCTTTAATCTTTTCACGAATTAACTTCACCTTCTCGGTGGTCTCTCGAACAATCTCAGGTCCAAGTACCACACTCTCACCAGACTCGTACCAACACAGTGGTGTTCTACACTTCCGACCAGACAATGCTTCAAAAGGTACCATCCCAATACAAGAATGGTAACTGTTGTTATACATGAACTCTATCAGTGGAAGGTAGGAATCCCACGAACCTCCCTGTTCCAAAACACAAGCCCTCAACAAATCCTCCAATGACTGAATTGTCCTCTCTGACTGACCATCCGTCTGAGGGTGATATGCCGAACTCAACCTCAGCTTAGATCCCAACTTCTCTTGCAAACTCTTCCAGAAATCAGAAGTGAACCTCGGGTCTCTATCCGAAACGATATTCATAAATCTCCGCCAACTTAGACACTGGGTATGTGATGTTAATAGGAACAAAATGAGACGATTTTGTTAACCTGTCAACAATCACCCAAATCGCATCATACCCTTTCGCAGTATTAGGCAATCCCGTAACAAAATCCATTGAGATGTTGTCCGATTTCCACTCTGGAATTTCCAACAGTTGCATCAACCCTGCAGGCTTCTGATGCTCAACCTTTGACTTCTGGCAAGTCAAACATGCATAAACGAACTGTGCAACATACCGCTTCATTCCCGGCCACCAAAACAACTTCTTCAAATCCTGATACATCTTTGTGGCTCCGGGATGAATACTTAAATTACTTCTGTGACTCTTCTCAAGAATTGCTCTCTTCATCTCCGCATCATCAGGAATACAAATTCTACCACGAAACTTCAACAAACCATGGGAATCCAACCTGAAATCTTCATTCTCGGATTGATCATTCCCAACCACCAAGTCTACTAGCTTAACATCTGACTTCTGGCCCTCTCTGATGTTGTTCAGAAAATCATTACCAATCTTCAACATCCCTACCTTAACACTCTGAGATGTCACTTCGCAACCCAAACTCATATCTCTGAACTGCTCAATCAACTCCAACTCCTTAATCATCATCGTAGACATATGCAAGGTTTTTCGACTTAAAGCATCAGCCACGACGTTAGCTTTGCCTGGTTGATAATTCAAGCCGAAATCATAATCCTTCAACAACTCTAACCACCGTCGCTGCCTCATATTCAGCTCCTTCTGGTCGAACAAATACCTCAAATCTCGAACCGTAGAGATAGTGTCTCCAAATCTTCAGCACAAAAACAATTGCAGCTAGTTCCAAGTCATGCGTAGGATAGTTCTTCTCATGAGTCCTCAACTGCCTAGACGCATAAGCGACTACCTTACCATCCTGCATAAGCACACCTCCTAAACCCATCTTGGAATCATCACAATACACCACAAAAGATTTGTCCGGATCGGGCAACGTCAAAATAGGAGACGTCGTCAATCTCTTCTTCAATTCAGCGAAGCTCTCTTCACAACGAGAGTCCCAAACAAAAGCCTTCCCTTTGCAAGTCAACTGTGTCAACGGAAGTGCCAACTTAGAAAAACCTTCAATGAACCTCCTATAATAACCAGCCAATCCCAAAAAGCTTCTAATCTCGGTAGCCGACTTCGGACTCTCCCATTGCAACACGGCATCTACCTTGACTGGATCCACTGCAATACCCTTACTAGAAATGACATGACCAAGGAAACTCACCTCATTTAGCCAGAATTCACACTTAGATAGTTTCGCATAATTCTTCTCCTTCAAAACTTCCAGTACTAATCTCAAATGCTCTGCGTGCTCTTCTTCTGTCTTAGAATAGACTAGGATATCGTTGATGAACACCACCACGAACCGATCCAGGTAAGTATGGAAGATACGATTCATGTACTCCAAAAATACTCCCGGCGCGTTGGTAACACCGAAAGGCATCACTGAATACTCATAATTCCTATAACGAGTTCTGAAAGCCGTCTTCTGAATGTCTTCATCCTTAACCTTGATTTGATGGTAACCCGACCGCAAATCAATCTTACTGAACACTTGAGCACCCACCAACTGATCCATCAGATCATCTATCCTCGGAAGTGGATATTTATTCTTAATGGTTACCTTGTTCAACTGACGATAATCCACACATAACCTCATACTCCCATCCTTCTTCTTAACCAACAACACAGGAGCTCCCCACGGCGACACACTTGGCCTCACAAACTTCTTCTCAAGTAGGTCTTCAAGTTGTTTCTTCAACTCTGACAATTCTGATGCTGACATCCTGTAAGGTGCCATAGAAACAGGTCTGGTACCAGGCATAAGATCAATAGAAAACTCAACTTCCCTCTCTGGCGGAACACTTGGAATTTCGTCGGGAAAGACATCAGGAAAGTCGCGCACCACCCGCAACCCTTCAATGGTAGCTTGATTCTCAATAGACAACGATGCCATCAACGAGAATAACTGAACTTCGTCCTTCATCAAATTCCGTAACTGACTAGCAGATAACAGACCAGACTCATCATTTCCAAAACCCACCGACTTGCTACGACAATTAATATGGACCTGGTTATGCTCCAACCAGTTCATCCCCAAGATTACATCCAATCCGCTCAGCGGCAAACAAACAAAAAACACAACAAAGTCTCTGTCGAAGATCGACAAGGGACACTGAGAACACACTAGAGAAGTGGTCACCGACCCCTTAGCTGGAGTGTCGACGACCATCTCTCCGTTCATAGCAAACAATAAAAGCTCTCACAACATTTAGTCGCAATAAAACAATGGGTAGCACCAGTATCAACAATAGATTTTAGAGGAGTACCATTTGTAACGCCCCAAATAATTTAAGTACTCATTTAATTAAATTACTTAGGTGTTACATTGGTTAGCCATATTTAAATAAATTAAATAGAAGATTAAATAAATTAGGTGCTATGTTGGTTGGTTATAATAAAATAAATACATGGTGTTTTAATTAAGGGGTGGTGTGTGGTAAATGAAGGAGTGGTGGTTTAATTAAAAAGGGAGTAGTGTTAGTAATTAACTAAGTATAAAGAGAGCCCAAGACACTAGAACCCATAATATTTAAGCTCTAGGGTTATTGTCTTAGACACAATTGAGAAAGAAAGAAAACGCAAGAGGAGGAGGGAAAGAAGAGAGGCGTGACGGCAAGGAGAAGAGAAGGGAAGGAAATCGCGATTTCAAGGGAGAAGGAAGAGAATAGTTGCTGAGTTTTTGGTTGGTGACTCTTAGAAGGTGTTTAATCTCCATCACGTTCTTAAGGTAAGGGTGGGTTTATAGCATAAAGGGGTGTATAATGGGTTTCATAGGGGAGATTAGGATATATGATGCATATGAGATATTTGATTGAAAGATTTGAATGAAATATGGTTATGAATATGTTGTTAAATTTGTCTTAGATGTTGTTTGCGTATGATTGAGTTGATGGTGAATTATTGCTCACCAAGTGTTTGATGAATTGCGTGAGTGAAGTTGGATAAACATGCTAGATGTTCGTTGAAATGCATGAATGATAGAATTTGATGTTTGATGATTGTATGATGCTAAAGACTGAGAAAAATGAAATTGGGTGCTAGTAGGCGCCATTCTATTCTTCTTTGTTTTTATCTTTATTCTCGCTTTGCTATTTTTGTCTTTGCAAATCTTTGCTATTTTTGTGTTGTAAATCTTTGTTGTTTGCGCTTATAAATCTTTGCTTTTTTTGTCTTTGTAAATCTTTGCTTTGTTTGTCTTTGTAAATCTTTGCACTTTGTTGTGAAATCTTTGTTGTTTTGTCTTTGTAATTGTTGTTGTTTTTAGTGCGGTATGGCTGCTATTTTAGCACTATGTTGCTGCTATTTTAGCGCCCGAAGTTCTTCTTTTGTTATATGTCTTTGTCTTAGGTCTTTGTTTTGTCTCATTTTATGTGTCACTTGGCACCACTTTGTGCTACCTTAGTGCCGGTTGTTTGGTTGTGTCTAACAAGACGAAAAAGATTAATGTTGTTATTGTTGGGTCAAATGTGATTAAATATTGTTGTTGTTGCTGAGTCTCTAAGGCTAGAATTTTATATCATAAGGCTAAAACAAATGTTGTTGTTGTTGAGTCTCTAAGGCTAGAATTTTATATCATAAGGCTAAAACAAATGTTGTTGTTGTTGAGTCTCTAAGGCTAGAATTTTATATTATGAGGCTAAAATTTAATGTGGTTGTTGTTGAGTCCCTAAGGTTAGAATTTTATGTTGTTGTGGTTGGGTCAATGAGAGCAAGAATTTTACATTGTTGTGGTTGGGTCAATGAGAGCAAAAATTTTATATTGTTGTTGTTGGGTCAATGAGACCAAGGATTGTATTTTGTGGTTGTTGGGTCTATGAGACCAAAATCCTATGTTGTGTTGTTGGGTCAAATGTGACCAAGTGTTGTTGTTGATGATGTCGTTGTGCATGTTGTTTGAAATGTTGTTTCCGGTTACGTCACATGGTGTCCATACATGGCATATGCATACCACGTTGTTGTAGACTGCAGTCTGTTGTTGTTGAAGCCACAAAGGCTGTTTATGTTGATTGGTACCACATGCATATACCCGTGTTGTGGGTTGCATCTCATCCATTTTTCATGTCACGGTGTTGTCGTTAGTTTGTGGTTGCTTGTTGTTGTAGTACATTGACACTGCGGTGTAATGATATTGTTGGTGTGTGATGCTGTTGAAGTATAATGAAGTTGTTGAAATGTAGTAATTATAGTTGTTTTGACTCTAATATGTTACTTATTATGCATTCTTTTATACTGTTAGACTCACCCCTTCTGCATTTAAAATGTTACCTCGATGTCGGTAACTTGCAGGTAGTTACAAGTGAAGACTAGGATTTCCCTTTAGTAGCTGAGTCGTGTCGTCTTGCTCTGATATGTAGCACCTAGGGGGGGAAACGAACACTATTTATTAGATGTTTTATCAGATAGACTATTTCTCTATTATTTGAATGTTTTCTGAATTTTTATTTTACCGAAACCGTTGGTGTTGAGACGATGTTTTATGAGAGTTTATTTTGCTCCGTTGCGATTTGTTGGATCCTTATGATGTGCTGTATCTCGTGGTTATTAAATGGAGAATTACGTTGTTGACTTTGAATGTTTTATTGATTACACGTTGTTGAAAATTTAAATGTTGAAATGTGACACTCCAATGTATGCTTAGTTGAAAATTCCGCACTCTGATTTTTAATAAAATAGTCGGTGTTATACCCCAATTTTGTCCATCTTATTTTTTTTATTTTAGTCGTTTATTTTATTCATGTTCTGAAGTCGCGCGGTTACGAGAATTATTAAAAAAGTGTCTCATTTACTAACCTAAGCCAATCTCAACTAACCTGTTCAACTAAGTCGAAATGTCGTTGTTTAAATTGAGAATGCGCGCGAATGATCGATCTTTTCGCACATTCTTTAGTTGAATCTTCGTATTTGGGCCTAGTCGAACTTAATTGGGTTTATCCGAGTCGTTTGGGCTTATTCGAGTTGTTTTCTCGCGATTGGGCTTATCATTCCGACTTCTTTTGTGTTTTATTATTTTGTCCTTATTTTGAGCATATACATATATATATAGTCCAAATATCAAAAAATTCTGTTTAATTTTATTTACATTTTGAAAGTGTCTAATTGTCCGAAGTGTCCAAAAATACAAAAAATAATAACACAAGAAAATACAAAAAAAATGTAAAAACGAAAATAAATAAATAATAGATAAACAACAACAACAATTAGTAATTTTGGTTCTGTTCTTGCTCTCTAAGACTTCTCAGCTAGCCCACGTTATCAGAACCTGCAAAAGCCCAGTCAAATCAGTCAAAACCAATTAAATGCTAACCCTAGGTTTTTAATATAAATAAGCAGTCAGTCCTCAGTAAAATACGCACATAATCAGAGGACACTGACTACTGCAAAAATCACTAAAAAATAAGGATTAGGGCTTCACATTGAAACCCTAATCAAACACCAAAAAAACACTGAGTTCAGAAATTCAACGTCAAGTAGCAGTAAGAAGCATGAGGATAGCAGCAGTAATAACAAGCAAAAACGGAGACAAAACAGAAGCTGGAGTGAAAGGTTGGTCAAAATACATTACGTCTTGCCAATCGTTTTATTTTTAGATAACCAGTAGGTTTGTATAGATTCAGGTATGAAAGTATGACTCTGTCATGGTCATTATTTATGAACATTGATATATTCCTCAACAACTTGTAAATCAAAAACAGAACATGGTTCAAAAGAATAGGATTTGCCTCTGGTTGGTTTCAAACAAACGAAATCAATAGATCTAGCTATTATTATTTTTAAGTCTATGTTGTAAATAGATTAGGATGGGTAAATACTGTAAGATAGATCAGATTCTTTATAAAAGGAAATCAGTGGGTCTACAAATAGATTAATGTTTGAAAAAAATTAGAAACTAACTGAGGTTTTGATTTAGCATCATATGGGTTAAAGATTAGAACTCAAGAAAAAAAAGAACAAAACTAATGAGAAGAGGGAAGAGAATCAGATGGAGAGGAACCGTAAAGAAAACAACTAGAAGCGGACTCACCGACACTGGCGACCCTCCGTTCGTCTTCTCCGGCAGCTCACTCCGGCGAGCCGCCATAAAACCAAAACCGTCAAAACCAGCACGAAATAATCACCATTTTACCAAAAACGAAGCTTCCTCTCCCAAAGTAAGCCAGCAACCACCGCGAAGTTCCTCTCCCTCTCAACGCCGTCGACGGCGAAGCCACTGGCGCTGGAGGCCTTCCTCTTCTTCGCGTTCACTCACCTCCATGGAAACCGGCGAACATCTCGCCGGATTTTCTCTCTCTCTCTCCCCTGAAAACTGGTGGAAGTTTCGCCCCCTCTCTCTCTCAAAGTGTAGCTGCGCTGCTGGGTAGAAGGAAGGGAATGAAATTTAGGTTTAGGGTTTTCTGGTTTTGGGCTTATGTATTGTATTTTAGTTTTAATTTATTTTTAATTATCAGAACGCTATTTGCACCCCTCTTGTTCACGTGCGCACCCCTCCCTCACTTAAGCCCAGTTTCGCATTCTGGGCTCCCACGTGCGAACTGGGCTTCCTTTTTACACCACCTATTAATTATACAACCCCTTGCGACTAATAAAACCTCAATTTACAATTTTCACCCCCTGTTTTTCTTTTTTAATTCTTTTCTAACTCAAACATAAACAATCTTTCTCTCGAAATTAAATAAACGGCTAAGTCGGTTGTACAACCGGGTTAGTCATTATTTTAGGACCAATGAGCTGTACAGTTCAGTAATCCTGAAAACTTAATAAAATACGAATAAACTATTTTTCCTAAAAATAGGGGATTAAGTCGGTTGTACAACAACTGGGTTAGTCAGCGTTCAAGGACGAATGGGCTGTACAGTTCAAGAACTCAAAAAATTACTTTCAAAAAGTAGGGGACTAAGTCGGTTGTAGAATCGGGTTAGTCAGCGTCCTAGGAATCAGTGAGCTGTACAGTTCAAAGAATCCTAGTACCCCTACACTAAAAAATACCAACACATAAACCTTCTTTCAGGAAGAACTATGTGGCTTTGATTCCTCCATTGCATCCGGAGGTACGTAGGAGCAAGAGTCCACTCTTGTCAAGCACTAAAAATTAAAAATTTAATTAAGTCTCTTTCTTTATAAATAAAAGGGTAATTATTAATAAATCTTAATTAGTTAGACAAAGGATGTCGTGGGGTGCTAATACCTTCCCCACACATAACGACTCCCGAACCCTAAACCTGCCTTGTCCTAAACATAAAGGGATTTTCCGAATTTGCCCTTAAACTAAAATTTGGTGGTGGCTTCCTTTTGAACCTTCGAAGAATCCTTTTCCCGGATTTTTCGGTCGCTACAGCTGGCGACTCCACTGGGGACTTAATTTTCTTTAGAGAGTCAAAACCTAGTCTAATTATTTAGGATTAATTTAATTTTTACCCTTCCTTTATTTATTTATTTTATTTTTCGCACTTTATACTTTTATGTGATTTATGAACCCTAGGATAGAAGACGATATTTGTATATGTGTTTGTTGTCTGTTTGTAGCTTTTGGGTTGTTTTAAATTGATCCTACACACACTTCACAATTACACTTCTGCACACACATGTGAGAAAAGTCCTCTACCCGGACTTGAGTGCAAACCTAAGTTAGAACGAGATTGTGTAGTGATGGCCTGCGGGACGTACGTCTCGTTGGGTGGTCTCGAAAATCTCACCTAGAGTTTGATTCCTTTTGAGGATGCTATCCCTTCTAATAGCTTGCCTATTGTTGGGGTCAGTGTTCTTGGCTGGAGTCCTTGGCTCTAGGAACCATGTGTAGGATTCTTTAGAACTACCCTTGTGAGGTTCACTATAAAAGAAGCCTTAGACACACTCCATAGGGTACCCTTCTAGGGTCACGAAGGAGCTCTATACCTTTGCATTCAAACGAACATTAATGCATACCGTCTTTTATAAAAAAAAACAAAATTGTTATTTCCGCAAAGTTTCTTAGAAAGTATATTACATGTATATTTTTTTTTGCATTACAAGAATATTGAAATAAGCGTTTTATATTACATGCAATTTTATGACCATCAGGGAGTTAAAAGTTTTATTTTGGAGAGAAGCCATGCATGCTAAAGTCAAAATCAAATTTTGTTCTTTACTCTCCAAACGAAAGTTTATAACTCCCCAATGTGATCAAAATCAAATCATATGTTATCATCTCATGCACATACATCTCATACACATGCATTTCATGCGCATACATCACCATTTCATTTACATTTCATACCAACATCATGCATTGAAAAAAAAAAACAGAAAAAAAGGAAAGCTGGTTCATCAACATCGTTATTGGACTCGCTCTCAAGCAAGGAACATGGCCGAAAATCAAGACAATCAGGTGTTGAAGGATGAGATTGAAAAGCTGAAGGAACAAATGAAGGACATGTTGGGTTTGAAAGATCAGATGACCGAGATTTTGAAGCTTCTCGCCGAGAAGAATGCGGGCGACAACATTTCAGTTGGGGGCACCAATGACCAGGCCACAAACGCATCCCGACCTCATAACTCTGATCCCAACACTCAGGGTGTGCAATGGCCTCGGTGGGGTATACCACCAGATTACACGCCTCCGACCATGGATGTTGTCAATGAAGAAGATATTTACGGGGTCTTTGCATGAGAATCAAGGTGGAATAGCGAGGAAACAATGTTGGTTATGAGACGAACAAATTCGAAGACAAAACTTCCGGCACCACCCGAGGGCTTTCTCAAGTTCTCGAACGACTTCAAGAATCATACTCGCCTGCTCCTCACAATGTGGTTGGTCTTTCTCATGGTTACCAAGCTGAAGATCCTCAAGCAAGAGATAAGCTGCAAATGCTAGAAGAGAGTCTAAGAGCTGTGGAAGGATCCAATGTGGGAGTAGGGGACGCGTATGACCTATGTCTCGTCCCCAATGTGGTCGTTCCTTATAAGTTCAAAGTGCCAGACTTTGATAAGTATCGAGGGGCAACATGTCTTCTTAGTCACCTGACTATGTACTGCAGGAAAATGGCTCAGTTTGCGCTCAATGATCAGCTGCTTATTCCTTACTTCCAAGACAGTCTAGCTGGGGCAGCTTCGAGCTGGTATACACAGTTGGAACATGCTCATATCCAATGTTGGAAAGATCTGGCCGATGCTTTTCTTAAGCAGTACAAATATAACATCGATATGGCTCCCGATAGAACACAACTTCAAAATATGACCAAAAGAGACGACGAGTCCTTCAAGGAATACGCCCAGCGCTGGAGAGGGTTGGCCGCACAGGTAGCACCACCTCTATTAGAAAAAGAAATGGTTGCCATGTTCATGGAAACTCTTCCATCCCCCCACTATGACAAATTGATAGGGGGAGTATCTTCAAACTTCTCAGACATGGTTACCATAGGAGGAAGAATAGAAAATGCAATGAAGACAGGGAAGATCACTCATAATTCTGACGGGACTCCTACAATTTTCAATAAGAAGAAGGGGGAAGTCAACGCCATAGTAAAGAATCAGCGAAATTCGCACTATAATTCCTCAGCACCATCAAGCCATCAAGGGTCGTCTCAATACGACCCCATTACCATATCATACACTGACCTGTGCAGCCAACTTATTAGCCACAATTTGATTTCTCCTCGTCAGATGAGACCAGTCCAGCCTCCATTCCCAAGAGGACACGACCCAAAAGCTAGCTGTGAGTTCCACGCTGGGGAAGTCGGTCACTCAGCTGAAAATTGTTATCCCTTAAAGCACATCGTTCAAGGCCTCATTGACACAAAGCAGCTGAACTTTAAGGAAGGTGATGATTAAATAGCAGTTGGTGAGAGTTATCAAAGTACCGAAGACGATGTCGTCAATCATGTGCGCTTTTCTCCTGCAAATAAAGAGTTCAAGAACTGAGAGACTGTTGATTTTTCTGTGATTTTCAATTCAAAGTAATTTTCTGTAATGCAAATCCTATGGCTCTGCCAAAGGCCTTAGGACATTTCAATAAGGGCACGCATGTTTCATTTCAGTATCATTATTAATAAAATAGCATTTTGAATTCTCTAAATTCCCCTTATATCTCTCTCATTTGTTCGCTTTGCCTTCTCCTCTATCCGTTTTCACTTTCAACTAATGCAAATCAAAATTCTTGAAAATAGCAATATCGGTAACTCATATCATGACCTTGATCACCTCATTAATCAAACTGAGGAAAATGCTGAAGATAACTGGGAAGCCCCATGAGAATCTAGCCGGAAACAACTGAATCTACCAACTAGGGCAAGCTTTTAGAAGTTATGCCTCATGCATTTTTTCTAAAATGCATGGGCACGAAAGCAAACAAAAAGAATACAACAATTAAGGACAACGAATCTTGTCTGATTGGGTCGACGTCATGGCATGGATACATCAAGTCATAAGAGGCTATTAAACACCCACCAGTGTAATAAGATCTGTGATTGTTAAAATTTAGTCTGCCGTTACGGCCTTCCAAAAAATGATCGTCACAAGCAATGGTGTTAGAGTTGTTTGTAGACCTCAGGTCATGCTCATAGCCCCTCCCCATACCACCCAAAAGTGAATGAGGCAGTTGCAGTAGCAAACAAAGAATATCAAAGAGATCCCGCAGAATGTGATCCGCAAACACTCCCTTTGGCCTCACATGGAGGTTAGACCTCATTTCACACTTCAACAGGGGCAACCCAACGCAACGAAAGAAGTGCTCCCATTAAACCTCAAGGAACAAAATGGTTGCCCCATGTCATGACCAGCTGTATCAGATAAGAACAAAGAAAGCTTAAGAAAGTCTGTCTTCGACAATTTCAAGAAAGAGATCTGGTGCCCTAGAAAATCGTACCTATCCAAAAGGATTCTCAACCTCGAATTACGAAGAACCTTACGTGATGAAGAAATCGTTCTCTGGAAGAGCCTTAATTCTCACGACGGTGAAGACCTCCCAATCAACTCAGATGCAGTCAAGAAAAAAGAAATGATATAGAAAAAAAGATAAAAATGAGCCAAGCAAGAATAAGCTCGCTAGGTCGAAAACCCAAAAGGACGGCCTAGGCAAAAGTTAGAGCGACCCGATGGATCGAAAACCCAAAAGGGCGATCCAGGCAAAAATTAGGGTCAAGAGATTGGACCAAAATACTGAGGCAAACAACACTTCTGAAAGTCGGACAATGAGGGGATCAAGGTGGCAAACATGAGTAGCCGATGGCGTTTTCTCGAGGAGATTAGCTACCAACAAATCTGCTTAGTATTTTTGGCTTTTCTGTTTCTCGGTTACTGATGTAATCTTCAGTCAGTGTGCCTTCTGCATACTCGGCTTCCAATAATAACATCAAACACTTTCCCTTCTTTTTCATTCTCTCTCTTTTTGGAATGATGTTTTATGATAAATGATACTGAATTGTGAAACATGTGGCTTAATCATAAGCATTCATTGCAGAAAACGAATAGCTCTTATGACAATTCGCGATCACCAGCATGTCGATCCAGCAGTACAAATACACAAGATGGCTTCATATCTCACACTGGAAGTCCCGCGAGTTGATGAAATAGTAAAAAAAAAAGATTTGTCAAAAAAAAAAAGAAAAAAAGAGCAAGTTGCTTCTTCATTTTAAAAACACGACAAGTGTCAATCCCTATATTTTGTTCCTCTAATGGCAGCGCTTTAAGCGATGATCTCATATCATATCATAGATCACCAGGTTGATCCCTATAGACCCCAAGTGGTCCTTCAGAGCAGTGCCCTAAGTGGCCCAGGTCGCAATGTCGGAGTCGAGCCAGACGGACCTTCGCAGACTTTGAGTGGTCGCTTCGGACTAGTTGTGTCGACCTAAGACACGGTGGGCGTCCTTCATGGTCAACATATCAGTTCTAGACCTGATCTTGACCCATCATGGCCGCTCGAATATAAAGGCCCCCTCAGACCGTTTAACTAGTACCGTAGCTAGTTGCGCTCCTTCAGACCACGATGGTCTTTCAATTAAGGCTTAGGCAGCCTTCCAGACCCTGAGTGGTCCTTCAGAGCCTTAGTGCTCCTTCAGGTCCTTGATGACCCTTCATTTAACTTCTGGTTAACGCACCGAGTGTTAACCATTCCTTGTTACTCTGCAAACTTTCCGCTTCCCCCTTAAACGGACAAAATTAGCGTCTATCTTATCTTTATTCCTATTTCTACTATGAAAGTTCGAGAACTCATCACTTTCTAGTAAAATATTAATAAAGAGGGGTAGCTGTTATACCCATATTTTGTCCGTCTTATTTTTCTGGTTTTAGTCGTTTATTTTATTCATGTTCTGAAGTCGCGCGGTTACGAGAATTATTAAAAAAGTGTCTCATTTACTAACCTAAGCCAATCTCAACTAACCTGTTCAACTAAGTCGAAATGCCGTTGTTTAAATTGAGAATGCGCGCGAATGATCGATCTTTTCCCACATTCTTTAGTTGAATCTTCGTATTTGGGCCTAGTCGAACTTAATTGGGTTTATCCGAGTCGTTTGGGCTTATTCGAGTTGTTTTCTCGCGATTGGGCTTATCATTCCGACTTCTTTTCTGTTTTATTATTTTGTCCTTATTTTGAGCATATACATATATATAGTCCAAAAAATATCAAAAAATTCTGTTTAATTTTATTTACATTTTGAAAGTGTCTAATTGTCCGAAGTGTCCAAAAATACAAAAAATAATAACACAAGAAAATACAAAAAAAATTAAAAATGAAAATAAATAAATAATAGATAAACAACAGCAACAATTAGTAATTTTGGGTCTGTTCTTGCTCTCTAAGACTTCTCAGCTAGCCTACATTATCAGAACCTGCAAAAGCCCAGTCAAATCAGTCAAAACCAATTAAATGCTAACCCTAGGTTTTTAATATAAATAAGCAGTCAGTCCACAGTAAAATACACACAGAATCAGAGGACACTGACTACTGCAAAAATCACTAAAAAATAAGGATTAGGGCTTCACATTGAAACCCTAATCAACCACCAAAAAAACACTGAGTTCAGAAATTCAACGTCAAGTAGCAGTAAGAACCAAGAGGATAGCAGCAGTAATAACAAGCAAAAACGGAGACAAAACAGAAGCTGGAGTGAAAGGTTGGTCAAAATACATTACGTCTTGCCAATCGTTTTATTTTTAGATAACCAGTAGGTTTGTATAGATTCAGGTATGAGAGTATGACTCTGTCATGGTCATTATTTATGAACATTGATATATTCGTCAACAACTTGTAAATCAAAAACAGAACATGGTCCAAAAGAATAGGATTTGCCTCTGGTTGGTTTCAAACAAACGAAATCAATAGATTTAGCTATTATTATTTTTAAGTCTATGTTGTAAATAGATTAGGATGGGTAAATACTCTAAGATAGATCAGATTCTTTTTAAAAGAAATCAGTGGGTCTACAAATAGATTAATGTTTGAAAAAAATTAGAAACTAACTGAGGTTTTGATTTAGCATCATATGGGTTAAAGATTAGAACTCAAGAAAAAAAAGAACAGAACTAATGAGAAGAGGGAAGAGAATCAGATGGAGAGGAACCGTAAAGAAAATAACTAGAAGCGGACTCATCGACACCGGCGACCCTCCGTTCGTCTTCTCCGGCAGCTCACTCCGGCGAGCCGCCATAAAACCAAAACCGTCAGAACCAGCACGGAATAATCACCATTTTACATAAAACGAAGCTTCCTCCCCCAAAGTAAGCCAGCAACCACCGCGAAGTTCCTCTCCCTCTCATCGCCGCCGACGGCGAAGCCACTGGTGCTAGAGGCCTTCCTCTTCTTCGCGTTCACTCACCTCCATGGAAACCGGCGAACATATCGCCGGATTTTCTCTCTCTCTCTCCCCTGAAAACCGGCGGAAGTTTCGCCCCTCTCTCTCTCAAAGTGCAGCGGCGCTGCTGGGTAGAAGGAAGGGAATGAAATTTAGGTTTAGGGTTTTCTTGTTTTGGGCTTATGTATTGTATTTTAGTTTTAATTTATTTTTAATTATCAGAACGCTATTTGCACCCCTCTTGTTCACGTGCGCACCCCTCCCTCACTTAATGTAACACCCCAAAATTAATTAGGTAAGTATTTAACTAATTTATTTAGGTGATTATTTAATTTACTTAATTAAGTGATTATGACTAATTTAATTAAGTAATATGTTAGTTGGCCATATTTAAATAATAATAAGGTAATCAATTTATTTAAAGAGTGAGGTGTAGTAAATAAATGAGGGGTCTAATTTAATTAAGTGGAATAATTAAGTTAGGACTTATTTCTATTAGTTAGGAGGTGTTTAAGTATTAGGGATGGTGGTAGTAAAGAGGGGAGGTGGGTGTAAGTAATAGGGCCCAAATTGATTGGGCCTAGGGTTAAATGATGATTAAAATGAGTGGAATTGAGAGAGAGGGAAGGTGACCCGAGAGAGAGCCATTTAGAAACAAGAAAAGAAAAATGAGAGGGAGAGGAAGTGAAGAAGGGCGTCGGCCAGCAGCTTTAAGGGGGAGGAGAGGGAGAGCATCTTCTCATTTTGGTTGAGTAAGTGAGTTCTTGGTCTCAATATTCCTCATTTCTTTTCCTTATTCCATTTCCATGAGTTCTATGGACTCATTCTTGTCCATTGTGATTTTCCATTTTCACCCAAGGGAGGAGGGATTTCGGTTCAGCTGAAAGGAGTGTTGGGGGTGCTTCATTTGGTGATTTATAGGTGGAATAGCTCTAGGAATGGTTTGTTGTGTGAAATTGATGTGATTGTATGATGGTTGATGTATGAAATGCTTAATTTTGTTGATATTATCTTGCTTGTTGTTGGAAAAATGTGTGTTGTGAATTATGCATGTTATATGTTTGAGGAAATGTTGCCATGAAGAGAAATGTGTGAATATGATAATTTAATGAAGTGGATTTAATGTCTATATGTGTGTTGTTATGTGAGAAATAAATTGTTGGGAAGAAAATTGGGTTTGAAGTGGGTTGGTGGAGATGTTAGAAAAGGGGCGCCAAATGCCTAGGCAAATGGCGCCTAAGGTCTGTTCTGGCGTGCGTTGTGTGTAAGTGCGGTGGAGGCGCCATTTGCTAGGCAAAAAGCGCCAGTTTGCTAGTTGGGGGCCCAGGCAGGTGTGGGAGCCATTTCACCGAGAAGATGGCGCTGGTGGCGTGTCAAGTCTTTGGTGGTGTGTGTGCGTCACGGCGCCAATCCCTAGGATTTTGGCGCTGAGTGCGAGTGGTCAGGCGTGTGTGGGTGCTTTGCGCAGTGGCACGGAAGAGAGGGGCGCCGCTTCCTAGAAACTTGGCGCTGTGGGTGTGTGTGTTGTCTTTGTGTGTGTGCGTGTTGCGCTAAGTGGGCGCCAAAGTGGCTGCCCCTTGGCGCCTAGGGTGCTTAAATGGAACCTAAGTGACGTATTTAGTCCCTAAGAATTAATTTAATCCTTGGTGTGACAAATTAGTCCCTAAGAATTAAATTAATCCTTGGAGAGACAAAATAGTCCCTTAGTCTACAATTAAGCCTAACATGTCAAAATAATTCCTAAGTACCAATAATAATCCTAATGGTTCCATAACTTCCTAAACTCCAAATTAATCTTGAGTGTGTCAAAAATGGTCTTAGGTGTGGAAAAGGTCCTTATGAGGTGGTTTGGTCCTTAGGTGGGATTTAATTAATTAAATGAGTTGTGGTGGTAAGGTGAAGGTAAAATGGTGGGTTAACAATTGATGTGGGCTTCGGCCAAAGAGGTGGTTAATAAATGATGAGGGCTTCAGCCAAAGAGGTGAGTTGATGATTGGTGTGATGCATTTGTTGTATTGTGATGCATTGTCATGGAGTCACATGAATCATATGCATATAAACAAGGTGGGTTGGCTTCGGCCAAATGACGAGGGCTTCGGCCAAATGACGAGGGCTTCGGCCAAAATGACGAGGGCTTCGGCCAAAATGACGAGGGCTTCGGCCAAAATGACGAGGATGGATCCACATGCATATTGCATACATGCATCACCTCATACATTCTTAGAATCCTTGTTGATGTATAATTGACCCAATATTGTTGTTGTTGATATTCTAAATGGAATGGTAAATGATTGGATTATTTTGGATTGTTGTTACTAGATGCTTTCCTAATATAATGCTTATCTTATTTGTTATTATTTATGTAAAGAGACTCACCCTAGCATTTTTGTGTTGCCTGCTCTCGTGGCGACAAACAGGTGATTTTGAGTGAAGGTGCCAGGCCTTCTTGAGTCTTCGAGTCAGCTCTGATTAGTGACACCCGGGGATGGGGTTTAGTGCTATTATTTTATGTTATGCATTAAACTGATTTAGACTATGTATTTGAGTATGTTGAACTCAGTTGATATTTCCGCTGTGCTGTGAATTGTTTTCTGGATTATTGTAAACACTAAACAGGTTTTTAGGGTTTTAACCCACGTGGATATGATATGTTTTTCACGCATTAGATGCGTTTGAATTTTAAATGTGCCTTGATGATGTTTTTGTAAAATGTAGAACTCTCCTAGGGGTGCGTGGAAAAGTTTTTGAAAAACTCTGATTTTTTTTATTAATGTAGTTAGTACTTAGTAGAAGGGGGTGTTACATTAAGTGGTATCAGAGCAGTTCGGTCCGTCCGGCCAAGTTGTCGAGTCTGTTAACCCTCGAGTCTTGGTACTCGTTCTAAATCATAATTATGTTGCTGTTTATTACTGTTAATTTTGTTGGTTTGTTCATTAATTGACGTGCCTTGTGACTTAATTGTTAGATTACAATTGAAAATTATATTGTATTATTAGGAGTATATGTGGTGAAGCTGTATGGCGGTGGTCATACCATTGATTTTGTCTGCATTCGTGGATCGTTTGTTTGTATCATTAAGATGTGTGATTAAAAGAGTTCTAACGACGTCAAAGGAGTGAAAGTCGTGACGACGCCTTCGCACTCGGATTTGCGTTAAAAGTCTTTTAATGTGGTAGATATAAATTTGAAAGAAAGTAGTTTTGTGACCTTAATTAGTTGGTGCACGCGAGTAGGAGGGACCGATCACCCCAATCACTCATCCCCAATGAAAGAGGCGACAATAACTCATAGTTATTATTAACCGGATGCATGCGCTAATTTTAATTTGATTGATTGCGTGAGTAGCTTATTAGAATATAGAGAGTACTCTTATGCGACCTAAATCTTGGTAAATTATACACTAGACAATAATTGCAGGATTATTCGTTGAATATTGTTGTGCTTGATTGACATTTTTGTTATAGGTTGATTGTTGTTGTGATGTGTCGGGATTTGAGTTGACTAGTACTAAATTGTTTTCAAGATAGTATGCTAGAACGAAATGCTGCGCAATGCTAAATTTTCAATTTTTCAAGTAAGGTTGCATAACTTGAAGTTTTGACATTTTTAATGTTTTAATTTGACTTGTTTCGTGAGCATAATGTGATTTGTCAAACACTAAATGATTAACTTCTCTTACCTTCTGGGTTATGTTGGAAATCAAATTTTGAACTAATAAGTAGTGTTTACGTGGTTGCATGCTTGAGTGATAGTAAAGTTGAAGTTTGCATATAGTTTCCCTTTTTGACAAAACAATGAGTTTTATGATTTTCAAAAGGAAACAGTACATGGAAAATTTTATGCTATTGGAAAGTGAATGTGAGGTCAAGTTAGTGTCGAATTCTGTTTCCAAAATGTTCTAAGATTTTATTTCAAAATGTGACATAAATTCAGCTTTTGAACCGATTAGGTTGTGATTTAATGATGTTGAAAAATTAGGAGATTAGACATAATTTGCATGATTAAATGAGTTAAAAATTTTAGACTACGAGAATGTGAGACCGATAATAATTGTCAAGGTTTTAGAAACGAATGTAAACAATTTTAAGTACTTCTTGACTGTGAACTATAATTGTGAAAATTTTGTTCGAGTATGACTTAACTTTGACATTGTGGTTGTTATCGCTAGTGTTGACTGTCACTTCTTAAAAATTGTTTTACGTGGGATATAAATTTAATGATGAAAAAAACCGTGCAACTAGATTTTTGTGCACTTGTCTTACTTGATTGGTTTTCTTTGCTAAATGTTGACAAGAGTATGTGATTTCATTTGGTTAAACTAATATCAAGTCTTGAATCAAATCAATTGTTTTAAGAAGCATGAGTTGGTTATATTATTTTTGTGATATGAAATCAATTGAATTTGGTAGAATTATATGTCCATGGTATTTTCTAGGGAAGTTGTAAAATCGCATATTGGCCAAGTCCCTAGGAATAAAGAGATTGAAGATGAAGCTTACGTGTCTAAATCTTTCGGACTTGTGTGCTTGAATTATTTGCACGATTAGTTATCACTACAAGAATAAGCTTGCATTGCCACCAAACTTTGCCACGGAAGACTGGCCGTCGCAAATTTGCCACGGATTTGCGACGAAAAGGCATTTCTGGAGAAGGCGCTCAAAATCCCGCTCAAATTTGCCACGGGAAATAATAATGGTCGCTAATTTGCCACGGACGTTGATAATTTGCCACGGGTGTTGATAATTTGCCACGGACAGTCCGTGGCAACGCCGTGGCAACGTTTCAATCCTGATTTAAGTAAAAGGATCTCTCCTCGATCCTTTCTCTCACTCTCACTCTCACGCCTCTCACTCTCACTCTCACGCCTCTCTCTCTCCTCACCTCACCTCCCGCCTCCCTCGGCCTCCTGCCGCCGCCACCACCTGCGCCTCCTCAACCTCCACTGCACCGCCACCACCGCGCCTCCCTCAACCTCCACTGCACCACCACTCTCACTCTCAACCTCCAAATCGAAACCCTAGCTTCCAAATTGATCGGTTCCTCTCGAGAATTAGGGTTTCAAGAACAACGAAGATCATCCTGGAGACGAGCAGGTTCAAGAAGAAATGGCGGCGATACAAGTCCTGATTACGTAATCTTCACTCTCGAATCTAACTTGAGTCTCTTCTCTTACGCTTCCGCTAGCGTTGATCGTTGTTCCTTCGCCTCGATGCTCACGACCACGACTCTCTAACCTCCGAAATCTCACTGCATTACTACTTCCACTCCATTCCATTGCATTTCATCATCGTTCATTTTTCATAACTATACTAATTGAAATTCGCATAGTGGAATTGAAATTCGAGTTTCGAGTTCTAAATGATTTTGTGATTTTTGTTCTTGTTTGCGGCATTTGGCGAGAAACGGTGATTACTGCAGTGAGTTCTAAATGTTCCACTTACATTTCCTTGCAATATGGAATTTAAGCTTTTTGTTTTATTTTTTGAAGTTGTAATTTTCGGTTATTGTTTTTGATCACATCCTCCCCTTTCCGGCTAGAGGTGGTGTTAATTTGAAGAAGCTGGTTGCTATTGGGAGCAGCTAACTCATACTTTGGGGCTTCTAGATCAATTCATGGCTCGGTATAGATGATTACATTCTGTGTCACATGCTTGGCTGCCTTTTTTTATTTTATAAAATTAGTGGAATCGCATGCTGACCTTGTGTAATCGAAAGTTCTATTTTCCATTCATTAGGATGGCATACTTGTTTATTTACTCATGCATGTTTATGACTTGTTTTCTCTCCCAAACTCCTTTCTGACATCGTTGGCAAGGACTACTATGATGTTCTTGGTGTGAATAAGTAAAGTAAAGTATCTTGACCATTTCCACTCATTGTAAAGTAAGTAAAGTAAAGTATCCCAAACTCCTTCTGACTCATTGTCCGGTTAAAATTCATCAATTCATTAAGTATCTTACATAATAAGTAAAGTAATTGGTTCTGCATTTTGTGAATAGAAACTTGACCATTTCCTATTCTGTGGGATGAGGAAAAGTTTGTTTCCTATTACGTGGTTTTAATTATTCATTTATCTGTTTGGGTAATAGGACGATTGGTGTAATCACAAAGGTTGAGTATACTCTTCTAACATTATAGTTTATGCGTATATTTGTGAATTTTGTCATCTTTGTTGCCATGTTCTAACAAGGCACATTATTTCTATATAGTTGGATATCATGGGCGGAGAGAATGCACAGATGCCCGAAATCATTTACTAGGAAAAATTATTCCCTTCGACTTGGTTATGTGGTCATTGTAAATCGTAGTCGGGAGAATGCGATACTATACTATTTTCTTTGAGACGATGTTGACTAATTTAACAATTGCACCTATTCTATTTGATTTAGTTAACATTATTCTCTTTTTTTGTATACATGCAATATGTGAGGCACTTCACAAATAAGGATGCATGTATAAATTGCTTGATTGGCATGGAAGTCAATGTGTTATCTTGAAAAGTGGCTTGTTTATTGTTTCATAAAATTAGGATATGCTAATGAACCGGACTATAAAGGATGCTCTTGTTGCGAAGAGAAATTTTTTCGCAATGCGTCCCGTAAGGAAATCCGCTTAAGTATTATGTAGTTGTATTCGTGTTTTTTCACTTGCATATGCTGATTTGTATCCATTCGTTTTTCATAGGTATACTGACGCTCTAGCGGATAGTCGTGGTGTACCTCAATTAGCAAAGAAGTTGAACGGTGTAGAGCCTTTATGTCATTGAAAACACAAATTGTCCTTTTCATATATTTCACATTTTACAATCTTTGGAATTAATTTGTGTATATCTAGGTTTTCCTTTGTACCAAGACATGCGAAGCTTCCTCTCTAGTATTATTAAATAAACTATAGATGAGGGCTTTCAAGAAATAAATTAATTGCTTCATCTTTAATGTTTGCTTTGTGGTGGGCTTTCTAATGAAGCTTTCAGATAATTTGCATAATCCTTTGATATGGGAAAGACAACAGTAAAAGTATTCTTTAATATGTAATACATCTTGATAAAAAAGTATTATTAAGGCGAGGATTTGCTATGCATAATTGAGTGCATGTTTTAATAAGCATGCTTGATCGGTTTTCAAAGATCGTTACTTTTCTTATTGTTATGATGCCATATGAATTCAATAATGATTTTTCTGATTAACTTTGGTTCTATTGTCAATCATCTAGGAAAAGCGAAACTTGTCTTTGATCGAGCCCGATGTTTCGGTATCGCGCCATTGTTAAAATTACGAAAGATACTTCATATTATCATTCTACTAAATTTGCGGACTACGATATAGCCTTATTCACGAAAACACTACGATCATGGCGATCCACAATGATATTTCTGGTTAGTTGGTGTAGTTTACGATTTTTGTCTCTTATGTTGCTCCTTTTTATTGTGCTCCACGAAGATTTTGTTGTTTCCTTGACAAAACCATTGGAAGAAATTTGTTACATTGTATGCTCTCTTTTCAATCATAAAACTTCTCAAGTCTTAAGAAAAATGATTTTCTTACTTCATATTGTCCTTTTCTATATGCAATCATAGATATTGTCGGGATGATAGTTCTTCATCCAGGATGGGGCTAGTGTACTTCACAAGCATTTTGAAGTGAAAATGGTATCAACATTTCTATCATTTTTTCTGGCATTAAATTATGAGGATAATCGGTTTAATTCAATCTTTACAATGTCGAAACACTCCTTGAATTTTGGACCATATCTTTCTTCCTATACTTTTCTCGTTGAGGTGAAATGTTTCATTGATTTTGTCTCTGATATATGCGAGATATTTTAATGGAACTGACTAAGAAGGTTACCATAAACCCCACGATTCCTGCAAATCGGTTGACCAAAGATTCGTCTTTGTGGTTAATCTCTTTAAGAATTCATCCTACTACAATCAAGTTGCGAAACATCGCAGTGATGAGGTCGACATCTCTTTATTGTTTATTTCACTAGGATTATGCAAAGGACTTGATATGAAATTAAAAATTGATTGGAAAACTAATATTAATGTAAAAGTTTCTTGTTTGTGCTTGAATTTGATGTATTCTATTTCTCTGATTATAGAGCTTTTTATTGATCCGCTTTCAAGTCTCAAGTATTTCCCATACATTCATTTCAAGATACAATTGGCTTTTCACAATGCGTTTTAATTTGCTTCTCTGAATAATATGGAGCTTGATATACTTATTGCTCTGCTTTCAAGTATTACTAAAACATTCATTCATTTCAAGATACAATTGGCTTTTCATTATGCATTTTAATTTGCATAACTCAACTCTCCTTCACATCCTCGGTACATTTATCAATTCATTAGTTATTGAATTCACCATTTTATGCTTCCTTATTAAAAAAATCACGGAGGGTTACTTGAATTTGGCCATCTTTTTCTCATTATTACGGTGGTAGATTGATCTTGGTCATTTACTTGTCTTTGTGTATGATCTGCAGATTCTTGATGCTTTCTCAAGTTGTAGTTCATCTACGAACAAAAATTTGCGATTGTCTACTCTACCTTGATCTTTTGAAGTAAGTCTTTTTTGAACAAATCTTTGAATTAAGTCTTTTCATGGCCGTAGGTTAGGGTAAAATTGTTTTTGAAAATACCAATACTTATTCGGTTATTGGTATTTAGTGCATAATTTCACAAGTGACTCTTGTAAAAGAACTAACTCATTTAAGTTCTATAGAAGAGTAAACCCTTCGAATTCATTTTAAGATTGTGATTTTTAGGTGATGCATACCATGTGTATTTGCTGTTCACACTTTGCGATTCTAGCTCAACATATCAAGGGTGTGCTACCAGTGAAAGCACACATAAGCACTAACCTAGTTCTTTGTTGCAAAGGAGCATGCTAGCTATGGAGAAATCACTTTGAATCCAAGGCCTATTGCTAGACGTGAACAAAAACTTGCTATTTCAATTTTGTTTAAGCAAACACGATTAATGGTATATTGTATAGGATATAGGATATATATGCTTTAAGGTTGATGAGTTGGAAGTTGAATCTTGTAGGATTCATTTATGTGGTGTTTTTTGGTGAACTGTGATGACTTTGTATACCAATGGGAGTATTTTATTTTTGGTAAATTTATATTATTTTTGGTGATGTTCGGTTTACAAAATTGTTATCAAAAAAGTAGTTTCATAACTTGTGCTAGAAATAAACCTACGGTTCTAGCGATTCTTATTTAATTTTTTTAAATTTTTCTAATTTTTGCGACGGATTTGCCACAGTTTTGCGATGAAATTTGCGACGACTTTGCCACGGATATTTGCGACGGATTTGCCACGGGTTTGCGACGGAAAAATTTGCCACGGAAAAGTCCGTGGCAAACTATTTGCGACGAGCGTTTTTGCCACCATTTTTGGTCCGTGGCAAATCCGTGGCAAATGTTGTTTTGCCACGGAAATTTGTACATTTGCCACGGAAATGTCCGTGGCAAATCAACGATTTTCTTGTAGTGTATGTTATTTGGTGTTTGAATGAAATGCATGAGTGTGTGATAACTGTAATCGGTTTTGGTGATTTATAATGGTGAGTTTTATTTGCGTATGATTTCGGTGCGTTACTAGATGTTGTTACAGTCTTTTAGAAACTGGTATTATTTGGTCAATTGAAAAATTATGTGGTTTTACATTTCGAAAACTTGATTGAATGCTTGTTAATTTGCTGCTGATTGAGTTGAATTTGGAGTTATAGAACTCAAGTTATAGGTGAGACAAGTTTGGTTAAAATTCTGGAAAACAATCTGGACACTGTTCAGTCTTTTGAAAACTGGTACTGTTGGTCGAGTCAAAAAAAAAATTATGTGGCTGAGTGTTTTCGAAAATAGACTTAAAGCCGGTCGCTTTGGCACTAGTTTCATTAAATTCGGAGTTGTGTAGCTTCAGTTATGAGTCTCCAAAGTCGAGCCAATTTTTTTGAGTCAATCTGTGGGTAGGTTCGGTGTTTGCAAGTTTTATGCCTCCAAACGAACTCCGTTTTGAACGATTCTCTTTCCATTAGAAACTACACTCAAAGTGTTTTTATTCGGGCTAAAGTTTTGTTCCATCTGGTCAAGTTTAAGTCAGTTTAACGTGAAATGAAGTAGGAGGACAGAATCTGTCAAGTCTAGGGACTGTTCGGGTTGCTTCTAAAAACTGTACTAATTGGCTCATTGTTTTGAAGCTTTAATGATATGTTCAGAAACTACACATCCGTGGCTTTCCAACAAGTATTTATTGGTCGAAATCCGAAGTCGTTTACTATTTTAATTAATTAGCCAAAGTAGGCGCAAAGTTGCAGAATTTTCTGCACCTGAGTTTAGAAAGAATAAATTGAACGTTGAGTAAAATGGTTAATTGTGGAATAGGTTGAACTCGAATTTTGTTGTTATGATTGTGTTAATTGTTAATGTGAGTGATAGGGGATATATGATAATTGTTGAGACTGGTATTGTTGTGTTAATTACGGTTGTTAGGTTGTTGGGCCTCCAGCCATAATTGTTGTTGTTCTTTGTGACGGGTAGTCGGGTAGGATTGTGACAACCTACAGATTAGAATACCAAATTGGGGAGTAAGAATATAGGGAAGAGTGTGTGATCTGTTATGTATACGATAGGACTTGGAGGAGGATGGTTAGAGGGATAAGAAGAGTGGATGTTGATTCATGAGTTTAGCGTAGATCTTCAAGGAGGATAGCAATCGTTCGTACAAGATAGTGAAGGAGAAGCGGAGTTCTCGGTTTAGTGGGAAGCCTATGATGTGTCAGGTGGTAACAGCAAGAGAGAGGAAAGTTCGGAGCCTACGGAGGGGTGATGGTTACTTTTAGAGGTATGAGTTTCATTAGGGTACTCTAACTAGAAATCTATTGTTCGTTGTGAGATTGTTTGAGTTTTGCATATCTATGATAGTTAGATTTTCGGACGAAAATATTCTAAGTGGGGGAGAGTTGTAACACCCCAAAATTAATTAGGTAAGTATTTAACTAATTTATTTAGGTGATTATTTAATTTACTTAATTAAGTGATTATGACTAATTTAATTAAGTAATATGTTAGTTGGCCATATTTAAATAATAATAAGGTAATCAATTTATTTAAAGAGTGAGGTGTAGTAAATAAATGAGGGGTCTAATTTAATTAAGTGGAATAATTAAGTTAGGACTTATTTCTATTAGTTAGGAGGTGTTTAAGTATTAGGGATGGTGGTAGTAAAGAGGGGAGGTGGGTGTAAGTAATAGGGCCCAAATTGATTGGGCCTAGGGTTAAATGATGATTAAAATGAGTGGAATTGAGAGAGAGGGAAGCTTACGGCTGAGAAATGGAAAGGGACCCGAGAGAGAGCCATTTAGAAACAAGAAAAGAAAAATGAGAGGGAGAGGGAGTGAAGAAGGGCGTCGGCCAGTAGCTTTAAGGGGGAGGAGAGGGAGAGCATCTTCTCATTTTGGTTGAGTAAGTGAGTTCTTGGTCTCAATATTCCTCATTTCTTTTCCTTATTCCATTTCCATGAGTTCTATGGACTCATTCTTGTCCATTGTGATTTTCCATTTTCACCCAAGGGAGGAGGGATTTCGGTTCAGCTGAAAGGAGTGTTGGGGGTGCTTCGTTTGGTGATTTTTGGTGCTTGCTTGGAAGTTTTAGCTCACCCAAGGTTAGGGGACTCTCCATTACATCTATAATAATTTATAGGATATGTTTTATAGGTGGAATAGCTCTAGGAATGATTTGTTGTGTGAAATTGATGTGATTGTATGATGGTTGATGTATGAAATGCTTAATTTTGTTGATATTATCTTGCTTGTTGTTGGAAAAATGTGTGTTGTGAATTATGCATGTTATATGTTTGAGGAAATGTTGCCATGAAGAGAAATGTGTGAATATGATAATTTAATGAAGTGGATTTAATGTCTATATGTGTGTTGTTATGTGAGAAATAAATTGTTGGGAAGAAAATTGGGTTTGAAGTGGGTTGGTGGAGATGTTAGAAGGGGCGCCAAATGCCTAGGCAAATGGCGCCTAAGGTACTGTTCCTGGCGTGCGTTGTGTGTAAGTGTAGTGGAGGGGCGCCATTTGCTAGGCAAAATGGCGCCAGGTTTGCTAGTTGGGGACTGGGCAGGGTGTGGGGCGCCATTTCACCGAGAAGATGGCGCCTGGTGGCGTGTCCAAGTGCTGGTGGTGTGTGCGTGCGAGGGGCGCCAATCCCCTAGGATTTTGGCGCCTGAGTGCAGGGCTGTGCGTGTGTGGGTGCTGCAGAAGTGGCACGGCAAGAGAGGGGCGCCAGTTTCCTAGAAACTTGGCGCCTGTGGGTGTGTGTTGTGCTGTGTGTGTGCGTGTTGCGCTAAGTGGGGCGCCAAAGTGGCTGCCCCTTGGCGCCTAGGGTGCTTAAATGGAACCTAAGTGACGTATTTAGTCCCTAAGAATTAATTTAATCCTTGGTGTAACAAATTAGTCCCTAAGAATTAAATTAATCCTTGGAGAGACAAAATAGTCCCTTAGTCTACAATTAAGCCTAACATGTCAAAATAATTCCTAAGTACCAATAATAATCCTAATGGTTCCATAACTTCCTAAACTCCAAATTAATCTTGAGTGCGTCAAAAATGGTCTTAGGTGTGGAAAAGGTCCTTATGAGGTGGTTTGGTCCTTAGGTGGGATTTAATTAATTAAATGAGTTGTGGTGGTAAGGTGAAGGTAAAATGGTGGGTTAACAATTGATGTGGGCTTCGGCCAAAGAGGTGGTTAATAAATGATGAGGGCTTCGGCCAAAGAGGTGAGTTGATGATTGGTGTGATGCATTTGTTGTATTGTGATGCATTGTCATGGAGTCACATGAATCATATGCATATAAACAAGGTGGGTTGGCTTCGGCCAAATGACGAGGGCTTCGGCCAAAATGACGAGGGCTTCGGCCAAAATGACGAGGGCTTCGGCCAAAATGACGAGGATGGATCCACATGCATATTGCATACATGCATCACCTCATACATTCTTAGAATCCTTGTTGATGTATAATTGACCCAATATTGTTGTTGTTGATATTCTAAATGGAATGGTAAATGATTGGATTATTTTGGATTGTTGTTACTAGATGATTTCCTAATATAATGCTTATCTTATTTGTTATTATTTATGTAAAGAGACTCACCCTAGCATTTTTGTGTTGCCTGCTCTCGTGGCGACAAACAGGTGATTCTGAGTGAAGGTGCCAGGCCTTCTTGAGTCTTCGAGTCAGCTCTAGTGACACCCGGGGATGGGGTTTAGTGCTATTATTTTATGTTATGCATTAAACTGATTTAGACTATGTATTTGAGTATGTTGAACTCAGTTGATATTTCCATTGTCTTTGTGAATTGTTTTCTGGATTATTGTAAACACTAAACAGGTTTTTAGGGTTTTAACCCACGTGGATATGATATGTTTTTCACGCATTAGATGCGTTTGAATTTTAAATGTGCCTTGATGATGTTTTTGTAAAATGTAGCACTCTCCTAGGGGTGCGTGGAAAAGTTTTTGAAAAACTCTGATTTTTTTATTAATGTAGTTAGTACTTAGTAGAAGGGGGTGTTACACTTAAGCCCAGTTTCGCATTCTGGGCTCACACATGCGAACTGGGCTTCTTTTTTACACCTCCTATTAATTATACAACCTCATGCGACTAATAAAACCTCAATTTACAATTTTCACCCCCTGTTTTTCTTTTTTAATTCTTTTCTAACTCAAACATAAACAATCTTTCTCTCGAAATTAAATAAACGGCTAAGTCGGTTGTACAACCGGGTTAGTCATTATTTTAGGACCAATGAGCTGTACAGTTCAGTAATCCTGAAAACTTAATAAAATACGAATAAACTATTTTTCCTAAAAATAGGAGATTAAGTCGGTTGTACAACCGGGTTAGTCAGCGTTCAAGGACGAATGGTTGTACAGTTCAAGAGTCCTAGAATACCTATTCTAAAACTAACCCTCACATCAAACCAATTTCTTTCACAAACTCAAAAAATTACTTTCAAAAAGTAGGGGACTAAGTCGGTTGTACAATCGGGTTAGTCGTCGTCTAGGAATCGATGGTACATGCAGTTCAAAGAATCCTAGTACCCCTACACTAAAAAATACCAACACACAACCCTTCTTTCAGGAAGAACTACGTGGCTTTGATTCCTCCATTGCATCCGGAGGTACGTAGGAGCAAGAGTCCACTCTTGTCAAGCACTAAAAATTAAAAATTTAATTAAGTCTCTTTCTTTATAAATAAAAGGGTAATTATTAATAAATCTTAATTAGTTAGACAAAGGATGTCGTGGGGTGCTAATACCTTCCCCACACATAACGACTCCCGAACCCTAAACCTGCCTTGTCCTAAACATAAAGGGATTTTCCGAACTCTAACCACCAGTCATCGGCCTCCTCTGCCAGCATATGCGTACCATATCGGACCTTCTGCGCTGGAGTACAATCCATCACACGAAAAATCCTCTCCATCTCCTTCAACCAAGCTAAGGCACCATCGGGATTATACCTGCCCTTAAAGGTAGGCGGATTCTCTCTCTTAAAGGTAGCCAGACTTCGAGACCCAGTATTTCCACCATCGCCCTGCTGATTCTCCACAGCCTGCGCCATAGCTGCCAAGGCAGCAGCAATAGCAGCGCCGTTCCTTCCAGCCATCTCAACTTAACACTGCAACATGAACGACAATTAGACTAATCTAGCAACACTTTGATAATAAGGACACTACGATTGGACAACTTGGTCGGACAGACCGAACTGCTCTGATACCACTAATGTAACACCCCTTTTTCTAAGCGGAAAATTTAACACCAAAAATCAGAGTTTCCACAACATTTTCTACTACACCTTCAAGGGATGCTACATTCACCCAATAAGACATTCACAATTTTAATATTAAAAATTCACCAAATAAAATCAGTGTGATGCATAGCACGTCATAAATGGGATGAACCCTCAAAAACACCTATTTAGTGTCACTACGCAGCGGAAAAGTACAACCATAACATCATCAATTTAAAGTCCAGCAATCGAATAATTAAAGACAACCAATTAAACTAGCGTTCATCCCCTCCGAGTGCTACGTATCAGAGCGACGACCCGACTCAACTAGCGAAGTTAAACAAGCCTTCACACGCGATCACCTGCACGTTACCAACATAGGGGTAACATTCAAACAGAAGGGGTGAGATATCTAACAATATAACAGCATGTATGATAAGTGATATGCTAGATCTACGGCAACTATATCAACCACTTCACAACAACATCAACATACAACAGCCAAGGGAACATTACATTACAACTACCAAAGAATATCACCAATGACATGTGTAAATGAATGAAGTGCAACCCACACCAACGGGTATATGCATGCGGTACCGTTCATCACCAAGTTTATTGAGCATCATCAACATCACTATAGCTCTAGGCCGAAGCCTACATCATCACTAAATTTATTGAGCATCATCATCATCACTATAGCTTTAGGCCGAAGCCTACATCATCACTAAATTTATTGAGCATCATCATCATCACTATAGCTCTAGGCTGAAGCCTACATCATCACTAAATTTATGCTCATGCAATGTATGTGACACCATGAACAATGCACCAGCGACAATTCAACAATCATGACACACACAGCAACACCACCAACTAGTCAGAGACCCATCATCATCATCATCATCATCATCAAATTTATTCATTAAAAGAGGCACATCGCTCGTTATAACATCATTACTAACACCAAAAGCATCAAACACCAACACCAATAGGAAAAACCCCAAACACACCGACACCTACAGGACAGTCACACGAGGCTCCCAAAACAGCAGAAAGTGGCGCCCAGAGGCAACACAACAACATGGGGCGCAACATCACACAGAAAATGGCGCCTAGAGGCAACACAGGCGCAACAGGGCGCAATCCAGCACACAAAATGGCGCCTGGTGGCAGCACAGCAGCACAGGGTGCAACATGACATAGCACATGGCGCCTAGTGGCAACACAACATGCACAGGGCGCAACATGCCACAGCAAATGGCGCCCGGTGGCAACACAGAATGCAACACAACAAAGGAAACACATAATTGGCGCCCAGTAGCAACCCAGAAACGCAACACAACATGCAACACAAACACAGCACTGGCGCCTAGTGGAAGCACAGAAACACAACACAACAGGCAACACAGACACAGTTTTGGCGCCCAGTGGCAGCACCAAAATGCAACACAACAGTAACACGAACCACGAGTTTTGCGCCCGGTGGCGGCACAAAAGCGCAACACGGCAAAGCAACACGAGACACAATTTTTGGCGCCCGGTGGCGGCACAAAATGCAACACGACAAAGCAACACCACGAGCAACACGAACCACGCTTTTGGCGCCCGGTGGCGGCACTAAAACGCAACACGGCCAGCGACACCACATGCAACACGAACCGCATTTTTGGCGCCCGGTGGCGGCACTAAAACGCAACACAAAGAGCAACACGAACCTGACACGCTTTGGCGCCCGGTGGCGGCGATCAAAACGCAACACAACAAGCAACACGAACCAAGATCGGGCGCCCGGTGGCGGCACCAAAACGCAACACGGCCAAGCAACACGGACACAATTTTTGGCGCCCGATGGCGGCACTAAAATGCAACACGCAAAGCAACACCACGAGCAACACAGACCACGTTTTGGCGCCCGGTGGCGACACCAAAAAAGCAAACACACGCAAGCGACACCACAGGCAACACAGACACAGTTTTGGCGCCCAGTGGCAGCACCAAAACGCAACACAACAAGCAACACCAGACACAGCACTGGCGCCTAGTGGCAGCACAGAAACACAACACATCAGGCAACATAGACACAACACTGGCGCCTGCACAGGACATGGCGCCCAGTAGGCGCTAGCAACACATGCAACGGCGCCCAGGGGTGCCAGCAACACCCACAATCGGCACCTAGGTGGCGCCAGCATAGAATCCATTCGTAAATCATCAAATAAATTGCACATACCACGAAATACATTCAATCAAACATCATATAGGCATCAAATTCAATCAAGAGACACATAGGGCCTAATCTCCCACATAACACCCATCATATACCCTATTATAAAGAAAGAACGCCACCCTTACCTTAGAGTTTTACCGAATACGAGATCCTTTCCACGAAACTCCAAAGAACCACCGCAACACGATCTCCCCCTCTCCTTCTCCTTTGCGACGCTCCCTCTCTCCCTCTCTTCGCAATCCCTTCTTTTCTTTCTTTCTATTTCTTTTTCTCTCCAAAAGTGCAAATACTCTAACCCTAGCGCCTATATATCATGGGTTCTTGGGTCACGGGCCTCTTTCTACCACTTACTTAATTACTAACACCACCCCCTGATTTAATGAAACACCATATTATTATTTTAATATGACTATACAATATAATACCTAAATAATTTAATTAAATTATTTGGGCGTTACAACCCGTGTGCGACTAAGGCCAAGTCCTTCCTTAACGACCGAGCTAACTCAAAACCCTGGTCCTCGCCGGCCATCAGCGACTAGGCCAGATCACCAGAGCTTCACTTATTGATCAGGTACGATCACCACTAATATTTACCTATTTACCTATATAAAAAGTACGCGTAATCATGAAACATTTTTTTAAGATATGTTATCATATAACATTGTAAACATATACATCTTACCTATATATTATAGCTGAAATGGTAACTATAAAATATCATATAAGATCTTACGGGTATTATGCTTTACACGTAAAAAATCCTATGTAATTATCCATTATGGAAAAAAAATCATTCTTAGGTAACTTTAACCCATTTATATTATAAATTTATAGTTGCTTATTATTGCTTACGTCTTCTAGAAGCCCCCTTCTCCACTGAAAGCCGCGTAGAAAGTATTCTTGGTTGGTAATTAAACAAATTAAAAAATTTAAATGAAATAAGTTGCTTCCTTGATGGATACTAATTTCCGTAAGCCGTAAGCACTAATAAAATAGAGCACTCTTGAGGGACAATTTTGTCGCCTATTATGATTTTATTCAGTTTGAATGATTAGTCTCTTCAGTTGCGCACAAATGATACTTGGTTGTTATGATCGGTTTCTCTAGATGAAAAAAGGACCGAACACAAGTAATGTTGTAATATCTATGAAATAATTAACTAGGAATTTGAAGAATGAAATTTGGGATCAGTTTATTGAGTTGGTCTTAGTGGGCGTATATCTATATTATGAGGAATATTAAATGACGATAAATACACTCTATGGTTAGGTTGACCGTTACAAGATAAAAGGGAGAAATATCTGAGATTCTCTTTATGACTGCATTGACCTTCATAATAGAGATTTAACCGGGAAGATGTAGGCGGGAATATCATGGTTGATCGGTTAGTCGGATAGGTTCGAGCTCTTTAAGATACCGCAGTCGGTCCGGTTGGGAATAAAGCCCTTCGACTGGCGACCGCGAAGCGTGAAGTCGTTCAAAACAAAAAAGGCGTAGCCCTTTGGCTGTTGAGCTTTGGATTTATAGCCCTTCGGCTTGTAGTGGGGTCCCCGAGCGCTCAACCCTTTGGTACCTGACAATGTTTCTCGATTTCTATTGTAGTTGGCTCATTGAGTGGGCGTGAGGCGATTTGATGGCTCTTGACCGCTTTTGGCTCTTGGATGATTTACGTTGATGGTCATTGAGCTTTGGATTTATAGCCCTTCGGCTTGTAAAGGAAGTTCTTCCAAGATTGTTCAAGATCCATCGAAGATGTTGAAAACGATCTTCTTGACGTGATTTTGACCTTTCCCTGTCAATTCACCGTTGTCGGTGTGGCCAAACATGAGGGCGAATAGAATTTATCGCCGATGCTTTTTGCTTGATATAACATTTAATTTGAGTTACAGGAAGAGCAGAAAACCAATTTTGGTGTTGCATCTCCCCTCAGGCTTTTCTCCAACAAATTCACAATTGAAAGAAATTAGGGAAAATGCATTTGGAGTACCTGAATAGGTGGATTTCTACCTAGGGTCCTGCAGACCTCCATTTTGATAATAAATATTGTTGATCCAATTTGGTTCAGATCTGGAATCTTGAAGTCTAATCGCGTACCCGAACTCAAGAGAGAGAGAGAGAGAGAAAGATACCTCGCTGTAGTAGATCGGTCGTCCGAGGAAAATCTCCAAGCCGAGGTTTATGTGTTCGAGGTGATTCTTCAAGCCGAGGTTGAAGACGGCGGTGGTGGTACCTGCAAAGAGACTCCAACGCTTAGAGAGGGAAATCATAAAGAGGAAAAGTTAGGAGAAGTCAATTGTGTACCTTTGCATGGGGTGGAGGCCTATAGGCACTAGGATGGAGTAAGGAGTGCTTTGATGCACAAGGAAGAGGTGAGATCTAAGTCGTTCAACTAGGTCGCGCGATCTCCACCGTTCTTGAGGCATGGTACACAGATTACCAAGATGTGAGTTCCTAGGTGTATTTGGACCACCAAGTTGGGTGCAAATCTGGGTTGGGCTTGAGCCCAGACCCGAACAATTCTTTTCTTAAATTCAATAAAAATATCAAGTCTTTCTTTCTTTAAATTCACAATAAAAAGGGGTAAAATAAGCGTTCTCAAAATTAACATTCTTCTATACAACTAATTAGCAGGTAACTTTACTTAGGAAGAATGTCGTGGGGTGCTAATACCTTCCCCATGCATAACCGACTCCCAAACCCAAATCTAGTCTCAAGGGCCCTTATCCATTCAGTAGGAATTTTCCAATATTTTCCCTTTAACTAAACTTTGGTGGCGGCTTCATTTTTGAACCTTCGAGAAATCCTTTCCAGGATTTTTCGGTCTCTACAAGTATCATAATAGCCAGGGGCTTAGGGTCCCCTAGATATAATGTGGCGACCAATGCCTCCACCTGAAAGACTATCGGGGCCCCAACTCATGGACCATAATTTAATAGGTGACACCATTAAGAAGTTCTTCGGTGTGCAGTTGAAACCACTCAATAGGCCAGTCTATAGGAAACCTTACCCTGAGAGGGTGGATAGATTGGTGCCTCTTCCTAGAGGATTCAAAAAACTTGATTTTCTACGTTTTCCGGGGACGTTGGCAAGTCTACAATGGAGCACATCGGCTGATTCACGACCCAATGTGGAGAAGGGAACCAAAATGAATATCCTAAGCTGTAGTTGTTTCCCGTGTCCCTTATAGTAACTTATTTCTCATGGTGTTCTTCACTGTCACCTGATTTTGTTCAGACCTGAGAAGACATGGAAAATGCTTCCATGGCAGATTTTATTGGCCACCTCCCAAAGTCACTGCAGCCGAATTGAACAATACATGTAAGAGAGAGAGAGGAAGAGGGCCACTAGGGGACAAGGACCTCAGTTAGTGTAAGTAGTTGACATTGAGGAAGAGGCCACAAGATACCACCACCCGAAGTTTAGAGTCGTCAATGCAAGTAGGTTACAAAGAGTTGTATCACAAAAAGTGTCATCAATGTATAAAGCCATATTGACCTGAATCATTAAGCTGTACCCATGCCAAAGTGCAAAATCTAAAAGAAAGAAGATAAAAAGAAAAAGAAAATGCATCAGGGGGTCAGTGAGGAGGGCAATATGAGCTACAATTCTTGTAAAGCAACAACAGTGCAGGAGCAAAATGCAACTTCACTGAAGAAAAAAAGATACAGAAAAAATTCAATGCAAAAACACTTCAAAGAAGTGATGCACCTGCAACAAAAAGAACCACAAAAATATAAAATAGTGCATTGGCTCAACAACTTTGAAAAATTCAACTAAGCCATTTGTTGTACTTAAAACTCCCCCAACACTTGAGGATTTAGTTAGTCTAATCTTTCTTTTGAAAAATATTTTGGTATGACCGAAGGTGAACTGAATCTTTCAAAGGCTAGGAGAAAGTTTTCACTTAGTCTTGGAACCAATCTCAACTCAGTGGGATACACACACACACAAAAGAGTTTCAATAATTTTGGTAGTTTTTGAGAAATGAAGACACAAGAAAGATTGCTGAAAAATGAAGTTCATAGAAAGCACCTCATGAAAATCAAAGTATAAAGTTGATCTACCTTCTAAATTATGTTTAATTTTGTCTTTGTCATTACTTGAGGACAAACAATGGTTTAAGTTTGGGGGTGTGATAACTCTATTTTATATAGAGTTATTCATATGTTTAAACTTAGTAAATTGCTCTCTTTCAAGCAAAGATAAGGAATTTATATAGTATTTTATATAATATGTGAATACTTGAGTGTTTGACATGGTTAAAGTTGTTAATAGGCCATTTTGGATATATTGTGGTATGGTTGATGAATTTGTTCAGTGCAGCCTACAGAAGCACCTGCACTACAATGCTCCTACAATGGTTTAACACAATGCACCTGCACTGTATCTGCACTACACAGACTTGCTTGAGCCAACCACTTGTGCATCCACTTGCCTTGATGACCTCATGCTTAGTCACTAAAGCAAGTGCAACTTGCACATTTCGGTGCCCACAATTCCAACGTAGCACTCACTCACATAGGGATACATGCTTATCTCTCATTGGACCTCCCTCTACACTTGAGTGTATGCTTCAACTTGTGAGACAACTTTTGAAAATTAACCATGGTTACACCTTTAGTTTACTTCAAATCCAAGGAATGAAGTACCTCTCATGAAGACTATTTAAAAGCCTCATTTCTTCACTTGGAGATATATCACAATCCATAAGTGTTCCTGGGTGTATTAGCAATTACGAGGACTGCCAACAGCAATTGGACCTGCGGCCCAGCCCATCTCGATCGGCCCAAACACGCTGCTTGGAGCGCAATTCTCGCCGGCCGAAATCTTCGCAAAACGGTCGGACCTCGCAGTATATATACGCCATTCGCACATGGCATCAGGTACGTTCTCCAACCTTGTGCTATCTGCCCGAACGACCTCTCACTAGATCGTCAGAGTGTCTTTGCAGGTACCACCCGAGGTGCTCAACGCGTGAAGCCAGGACCGGTCCTTTCACTCATTCAACGACCGGCCCATTCGACGAAGCAACAACCACTTCAACTCTTTATTGGTCAAGGTACGATCAATAAGTTAGATCAAAATATCAATAGTCATAGTTAGTTTTTATTTTGAAAGAAGGAAATGATGGAATTGACAAATCCTCCTTTACCTCAATTCATAGTATTTTAAGTGTTGAGTAGCTGATGCAACTGCATTGCTAGGAGAATTCATGCAAAGAGCTTAAACTTGTGTAAGCTCTATCTTGTTGTTTCTCTTTTGTGATTTCAAATATATAAACATGATCTATTCAGTCTATATATGATTTACAATGTCTATCATGAGCTAAATCTCTCTTAGTTGGAATGTTCTAACCATTTAATGAGCTTTTAAGTAAGTTTGATCCTTGTACATGATGTGTGCACTTTAGTTTTTGCTTGATAATTCTTTCAACACTTATTTTGAGATTGATCACTTAGAATAAGTAGATTTGTAAAAGCAGTCATGGCTTACAAATAAGAACTCAAGAACTAATATGGGTAAGTGTTTAACATAAAGGAAACTTTGTTAAAACCATGCTAAGTCCTTGACATAGGATTGCATAGTCCATAGGGTGACACTGTGGGAACTTTAAAAATACAAGAGTGAACTTATTTAGCATCTTAGACATAAGAGCTTGTAATGAAACTCAAGAAGGCGATGGATCAAAAGCACATTGCAAATGCAATGTTCGATTCAAAGTGCACCCGCATCACATCTTGCATTGAACACTTGAAAGTGAATTACTTGGGGAAGAAATTCCAACTAGCATTTCTCTATTGCATCACCACTACTTGCACAATGCTTTACATTAAATGATTGTGATATACACCACCTCCAACTATAATAGTTATTTGGTTACTCACACTAATTACATTGTATTGAATTTAAAAGGAGTTACAACAATCCCCGTGGGTTCGATCTTATATACTACTTGTTAGAGACTGTGTATACTTGCACATGCTTTTTCTCACACCAATTCCTAGGAACTTCTGGTGGTTTGGGATTGCTTTTTAGAATTTCCCTATGAAATCCAAATTCTTGAGTCTTGCAAGAATTTTATCTATATTGTGGTCAAGGAGAAAAAATCAGGCAAGTTGTTTGAAATGACTTTTGTGTATGACAACCCCAATTTTGATCAGAGGAGGTTGCTGTGGGGAAAATTGGAAAGGCTTAAGCCTAGAAGGAATGGGCTTTGGTGTTGCTTGAGGGATTTTAATGAAATGATTTCCGTATCTGAGAGAGATGGTTGTAGACTAGTTGCTCCTATCAAACTGACTCTATTTAGGAATTTCCTCAATGACACTGGAAAAATGGATCTTGATCTCAAAGGCAATAGATACACTTGGGCCAGCAACCCAAGGGATGGTATTGTTACTTATCAAGAAATAGATAGAATCTTTGTCAATTGGAACTAGAGGGATTCATACCATCATGTTGTGGGCATTGCTATGCCTATAGTAAACTCTGACCATTCTCCTATTATTCTACTCCCTAATCCCCGGCTAGAAGTGCTAGAATGTTTAGATATTAGAACTTTTGGGAGGAACATGTTGATTGTAGAGGTATTGTTTCAAACAACTGGAGTTATAATACTACCAATTGTAACTAGGACGGGTTTCAGGACAATGCAAAAGACTGTAAGAGAGCCCTATTGGCTTGGCACAATGGAACTTTCAAGAATGCAGCAGTGGAAATATCTAAGCTCAAGCTCTAGAATCTCATCAATAATGGCAACAATTTTAACAATCAAACAATTAGAAATATCAGGAAAGAAGATGCCTTGTGGAAGCAAGAGGAGATGTATTAGGGGAAGAGATCTAGACTGAAATGATTGTCCTATGGTGATAAAAACTTTAAGTTATTTAATGCCACTACTGTGTAAAGGAGAGACATGAATAAGCTTCAAAGATTCCAAGATAAATACGGTATCCGGGTTGAGGGCCAAAGTAACATTGTGAAGGTTGTTGAGGAGTATTTTAAAGAAATCTATATCCAATCTAGTGGTAATATCTTTCCTATCTGCCTACAAGTTATCCCTAAGAGTGTGACTCGGTCTATTAATGAGATCTTAGATGCCTCTGTGTCTATGTGGTAGGTGTTGTAAATGAGTTTTTTTTGACTGGTGTGATTGGTGACTCTGTCAATGATACCCTTGTGGCCCATTCCAAAGATCCCTAATCCTGAGGCTATTAACCAGTTGACGCCTACAAGTTGTTGTAACTCTATTTATAAGATTATTTCCATGACTATGGTGAGCAGGCTTAAACATCTCCTTAATGTCCTCATTTCAGAGCAACAAAGTGCCTTTGTGGGTGGTAGACTCATCCAAGACAACTTGTTTGTAGCCCAGGAAGACTTTCACTATCTCAAGAGGAAATCCCATGGTGCTAATATGGGATTTACCATTAAACTAGACATGAACAAAGTCTACGATCATCTGGATCGGAACTTTCCTAAAGCTGTCTTATTGTCCTTTGGTTTTAGTCCTAATTGGGTCTGTCTTGTCATGTCTTTGGTGTCTTTAGTGAAATATGTCTATCAAGTTAATGGTGTTAGGAGTAAAAGAGTCATCCCAAGCAGTGGTCTTAGGCAGGGGGACCCCCTTTCCCCTATCTATTTATCTTGGTTTTTGATGTTCTCACTAGGCTCATTTCTCAAGCCTGTTCTCTTGGGAATATTTAGGGCCTTCTTCTAGCCTCTGGTGCTCCTATTCTAACCCATCTGTTTTTTTTTTTTGTAGATGATGTCCTTATATTTGGTAAAGTTTGCTTGGAGGAAATCTACCAGTTGGTTACCATTTTAAATGTGTTCACAGAAGCTTCTGGGAAAAAATTAACCTACAAAAGTCTTGGCTTGTGTGTGGGAAAGGAATCTCTCCTGAATTGAATCTCTCTCTCTCTTTGAAGCTCTTAATATCCCTCTATGGGACTCTTCAAGAAAGTACCTTAGAATTCCTGTTGAATGGGGTCACTCTAAAGGTCATGCTCTGAAATGGATCTAGGAAAGAGTTCTCTCTTTACTGGAGGGGTGGAAAGAACAATTCTTATCTCAATCAGGTAAGGAGGTTTTTAATTAAGTCTATTATCCAAACAATCCCTCCTATGTTATGGAAATTGTTAAGGTCCCAAAAAATTTCTGCCAGTCCTTATGTTCTGTAGTTGCAAATTTTTGGTGGAGCTTTAAAGCTAGAAACAGGGGTATTCATTAGAAAAATTGGGAATATATGTGTGGTAATAAAAAGCATGGAGCTTTGGGTTTCAAGGATTTCTCCTCACAGAACTCGTCTCTCCTATATAAGCAGAACTACAGGTACATACAGAACCCATCAGAGTACTGAGCAAGAATGCTTAAAAGTATCTAATGTAGGAAAGAAGACTTTTGGGTCATTATTCCTACACCTAGTGTGTCTTGGGTGTGGAGTAGCATTTTACATGGCAGAGACCTTTTGAAACCTAATGCTAGGTGGGAAATTGGTAATGGAACAAAGCTACACATTACTGAGGATCTATGGTTAACATCCGGGGAAAAAGCTATTAGAAAGGAGGGTAGCTCATTAGTTTATGTGGATGACCTGATGGATCCCTTATCTCATTCATGAGAGATTGCTAAAATTAATGCAAATCTTCATCCTCTATAGGCTATTGGAGCTTTAAAAAAACCCATTTGTTGGTATAATCCCTCTAATACTCTATTTTGGCCTCCCACTAAGGATGGTTGCCATAGTGTGAAATCTGGTTATGCATGTTTAAGAGAAGGGATGGCTTTGTCAAACATGAGTGCTACTGCTCCCTACGTACATTCTGAGGAGGCATGGACTACAATTTAGAATGCTAAAGTTCCTGAAAGAATTAAAGAATTCACCTGGAGGATCAATCAAAATGCTTTGGCTACGAGATGCAACTTGGTAAAAAAGAGGATTGGATCTGATAAGTTGTTCCCTATGTGTGAGAAAGCAGAAGAAACTATTGAACATCTATTTCTTCTCTTCCCGTGGACTACCCCTATCTTGTTTGGGCTACAAATGTTATTTGTCCCTAACGAGTATAGTGTTACAAATATCAGTGAATGGATAGACCAATTTGTATCCACTACTCACGACCAGGATTATGGGTTCAAATTGGCTTCTATTCTTTCTACTCTATGGTGTATTTGGAAAGCGCAAAATCTTAGAATATTTAAAACAAGGAACCTAATCCCTATGAGATCCTCATGAGTATTAATGGGTATATCAGAGATTTCTTTGAGTTGAACAAAGTGTCCTCGACTAAACCCTCGAATCACACTTCTAACAACCTCATGGTGTAATCAAAGAATGCCAAAGCTGGATGGAGACCACCTCGTGATTCAAAGATTAAATAAACTCTGATGCTCAGTTTTCGCTGAGCCCGGGTCGTGGTCATATTGAGATAGTTTGTAGGGACAAGAATGGGAAGTTGTTTACCAGAACCTCCTCTCCAATATTTGCGTCGTCTCCATTAGTTGCTAAAGCTATTGCTTTGAAAGAAGAAGTTCCCGTCGCAGTGAATTTGAAGTTCCCTCATGTGTTTTTTGAATCTGACTCACTGTATCTTATTGAAGCTTGTAGAGGAAACTTAATTAGGATAGAATCGAGATTATTATAAAGGATATTAACGTTCTAAGACGTGATTTTACCTCGATGGGCGTTCTCTGGACTAACCGACATGGAAATCAAGTTGTTGCTTTTGTTGCTCATCACTTAGCTGTTGCGTTGTCTCTCCCTCGAAACTCGACAACATCTCGGTCCAGCAAGTAGAGACGAGTCGACTTCCAGGACAATTCGAAATGTGTGTAGGTATAATACCCCTCTCGTGTGGGATCAACGCAAAAAAGTCTCAATTGGAGCAAATCCGACATACAACCTTAGAAGCATCTCGATTCAGCAAGCAGAGACGAGATCGGCTTCCAGAACAGTTCTGGTCACTAATTAGATATTTTTTCTTTGTATTATGGCATGTTTGAATATTTTCGAGTGAAATTGTTTTTGTATATAGAATTGATTCTAATTGGACACTGAATTTTTTTACTTTAAAAAAATAATTTTTACAGTCAAATTACTTTCATTAATTCGAAATCAATGTAAAATTGAATTTATTTAAAGTCAATTTTATCTGCGGAACCAAACACACTAAAGAGAATTGCCGACTTGATAACGTTTGGTTGGAAATGGATTAAACCCCATTATGCGCACACTACACATATCGTTGTAGAAAAGAATGTTGTACTACTCTTGTACCCCATCGTGTACTTCCACTTTCAGGTATAAAGTGTAAAACTGCATTTGCAAACGACAAAACATCCATTATCGATTGGAATCTCTTTTTCTTTTTTGCTGGAATATTAAGAGTCAGCTCTCCCTGACTTCATCATTCCAAACAGTACTTCTCATGTCTGCCACGTATGACAACACTAATATATTTTTGGTGCATGAGCAACTAGGTTTGTTTAGTCATCAATCTGATTTTGGTAAAAACAAATTCTAGGAGTTGAATAATTTTGTAGAAAAAATTATATATGAAAAATACAACATATAAAAATAGAGTTTTTTATTACTTTGTATTTTTAATTTTGATTAATACTACAACAAATCTTAGTACTTTAGTTAGTTCTTTTAGTAGTCTGTTAAAATTGGATTTGGTTTGGGCGATTTCTTGGAGGCCATTAGGAGGAGGTTCTTTTTGGAGAGCTTCTATTATCTCTAGTTTATGTTACAGTGGCGTCATATGTTTGGAATTCACTATATATGTACGACCATTTATCAAAGTAAATAAATATGTTGCATCAACATCAAAGACAAAAATTAGGTTAATACCAGCATTTGATTGTGCATATCAAAGTGGCATTTGATGGTATTGCAAGTCAACAGTGTTATCGAGAATGCGGTAAAAGTCAGATTTAAAAGAGTGTTATACTTATCGATAATTAGGTAAAAGTGAGATTTATAAGACCAACCATTAAGTGAAATTGCAGGGCAAGTTAATGACCAATAAGCCAACCCATTGTTTGTTTCTAGCAGATCTCCAGATCATGATTGCTTTTAATTAGTTACTATTGCACTTTATCTTCAAATATTTCAATAGCTCATGTTTTCACATACCAAAGGTGATTCTATTGGAGGAACTTTGTAGTGTCTACTGAATTAGCAAGCATTAACAAAACGATAGTGATATAATAAACGATAATGCAGAAGTAGCAATTAAGCTACACTGCTGCACTAAAATATATCTTTAGACAGCGACGGGATTGCTGCTTTTGTTTAGTGTTGATTGAAAAACAACTAAATTCTTTATCCCAACAACTATGAATGTGTTTGGTAAGGGTTTTTTTTTGGTACCCACTCCTTCCTCTCTCACACCCCCCAAAATACCAAAACGGACAAAAATACCCTCTGTTTTTTTTTTTTAAAAAATAATAATTTAACTTTCCCGGATTTACCTACCTATGAGGTAAATCCGGGAACCCCCCCCCTTTTTTTTTAATTTTAGTTTTAAAAAGATACGCGTCTGTTACGATTTAAAATACGATACGAACGCGTTACGATATACGAGTAAAGATACGTCTAAATACGATCTAAAATACATCAAAATAGACGGGCAATCACGCCTATGATCCTACTACTCCTCGTGACTTCCCGTCTAATGCTCCGAAAAAATCCGTGCAGGCGACTGATGGTGCAGCAACCGCTCTGTGATCCTGTGTAGCAACCGCTCTATGAGGAGCACTCGCCTGACGTGACTGCCCGTCTATTTTGACGTATTTTAGATCGTATTTAGACGTATCTTTATTCGTATATCGTAACGAGTTCGTATCGTATTTTAAATTGTACTAGACGCGTATCTTTTTAATTTTTTTTGTGGGGGTTTCGAATTTACCTCATTGGTAGGTAAATCCGGTTCACATTTATGAACCGGATTTACCTACCTATGAGGTAAATCCGGGAATCCCAACGTAATATTTTTTCAAAAAAATACGAACCGGAAATACAATTTTGTGAGGTATTTCCGGAAATTTTTCTAAAATTTTTTTTTTAAAAAAAACTGAAGGGTAATTTTGGAATAAAATGGGTTATGGTGGGAGGGAGGATGTGGGGGGTAAAAAAAACCCATTTGGTAAAATGTAGTAGTTAGCGAATAGTCGATAAATAAGCAGAATTCATTTAATGGAGAACAAATGAGAAATTTCATTAAAATACTACGAGTAAAAATAAGAGAAAAACTGAAACGCTATCAACTATAAGTTCAAATACTTCCTCAATTAGCATCTTAGAAAATACTATAAACTAATGAAAAATACAATAAGCTTTTTTTGACCAGTTAAAAAAATGCTATAAGCTAGAAGTATCAAACATTTACCACGAATTTATCTGCAATAAGCTATCCTTTAAATGGTAGGTGTTTGGCTCTTCGCCTAATTTCTCTTCATATTCTATGTGTCGTATTCGGTTATTTCACACATATCAAGGCAAAGTAATAAATGAAATAAAAAAAGTAGTAGGTTTGAGTAGTTTTGAGATCAAATATATCTACTTTTGGTTATATAAAAACTAAATCCGAAAAGTTGTTAATATATTTCAACATAAAATGACATTTATTTTAGTATTTTTGTTGTTGTAAATATAATACTTAACAATACTGGTTGCAGGTCTCGGTCAAGCTGAGGATCGAGATGCTCAACAAGCTGAGTAGCTAGCTCGCTCCAAGTCATTGTTGAGATGGTTGGGAGGTGAGCGTTGAATGATGGCTAATATGCTACTGCTCGTGCTAATTTGATGAGGGGGGTGGTACCTACACTCTCTTTGATGCTTAAGTCAGCATAGGGATTAGGTGATGTGAGGTAATAAATATGTACCTGTAGCATTGAAGGAAGTGTGTATTTATAGGAGGAAGCATTAATGAGGCAAATCGAACCCCATTTGTTGGATGTAGGGTTTTACACTTTTCTTTGTTGTCAATTGTGTTTACTTTTTGCTTTTTGGTTGAGAGGTCCGGCCAGAATGGAAATGAGAGAGCTTTCCCTGTTGTGTAGTAGTTGAGTTTCTTTTGATCTCCCCTGACTTCGGTTTCCTCTATAAGCCTTTAGGTTGGGTTAGAGAGATGTCAGCTCGATTGAAATAGGATTCTCCTACACCTGACGGTTTTTGTACCTTCGGTCAGCTATTAGCGTGGGGCTGATACCCTCTTTTTGCTTATACCGGCCCGGATCCAACTGCTTGGGTTTCTCTGGACATCCTTTCCAAGAGCAGCATCTTCCGAGAACAAGATATTTCCCTTCTAGATGACCTAAAACGTTGGTGGGCTTAGATCGGCGAGAGAAGTGGGATTTATTTAGAGTCCCTTACGGGGCACCGATATGCACACCTGTCAATGATGGTCTAACGTTTTTTGTATACTCAGCTATGATGAGCGAGGTGGGGATCCATCCTCTCTTTACTCCTTTTGAGAAGAGGATGTTTGAGATCCTCTGTGATGCCCCCTTATAAATTAGTCCTTCATGTTGGGGCTCTATGCGAGCATTTGATCTGGTGATGTCGTGCGGAATCCCAGAGGAAATTCTACAAAAGATCTCCAAGGTCTTATAGACTTAGTTCCCTGCTCTTCGGAAAAAAATTGACATCCTTTTTTATTGACGTCTTTGTAAATTAATTCATCCTCGTACGACCTCGGAACATGTTGCTCTGCATTAGATTGGCTTAGTCGATGACTTCGGTGAATTGGCGGCGTCGTTTGTCTGTTTCAGCTGGTCTTTCGAACATTTCAAGAGAACCCTTAAGTTTTACGGCTTGTCTCGTGCCCAGTTAATTACCTAGATTTGACATTGTGACTCTTGAACTTCTTTGGTCGTGGTTGTCTATGTATGGGGGATCCTATGATAACTAGCGAGATTGCCTAGGCCCCCCGGTGGACTTCCTGTGACGTGCTCGGTATGCAGTTTCAATAGGTTGTTTTCTTGTTTTCACCCTATCGTACTATATTATGATTTGGCTCCCTTTCTTTTGCAGCAGCAGTGTCATCTCTTTCCACCCTTTAAGAATTGAGAGAAGCAGCGGCCTGGTCGACAATTCCTAAAACTCCTTGCACCCTGCTTCGAGACCACAACCTGTTGGCTGGGTATGAACGGAGGTCTCAAAAGGAAAATGAGGTTGATGAGCCTGAGGTTTTCGCCCAGGAGTCCCCTGCAAACCTGAAGAGGAGTCAACTCGAGGTGGATGACCAGGTTGTGACATCGATCGTCAAGACCTCTCCTCCTAAAAGGCTGAGATTTGAGGATCCCGCATGATTCGGGTACTTCTAAAGAAATTTCTGACCTTGAGAGTGTTAATCTTGAGGACCTCCAGTCGAGCCGCTTCGACGTGGTTCTTCGTATTGCTTCTTTTGGGACTAAATTTCTTGAAGTTGATCTAGATTTATCGAAGGAGGTACTGCATGATTCTCTTCTCCATCTCTCTTTCTTTGTTCTTTTAGATGATGCGTTCTCGCGATTTATTATTGTAGGGAGGTCACTACTTTTGATTGAACTTGATGAAATCGTTGCTCACTTTGAGTCCGCCAAGTAGGCTTTCAGTGAGGAATTAGAAGGAGGAGATTATGGATCATCAAGTCGAGGCTAAAAAGGATACTGTTGTGGAGCAGGTTCGTGCCCTCACTAAATCTCTTGGAGAGACCGAGAAGAATCTCGCGAAAGTGTTGGGTCAAATAGAGGCTTTTCAATCGAGGTTAACCTAGCTAGGAGAGTCGGTGAAGAAGATCTCGGCTGAATAGGAATAGTCTTTCAAGGGAAGAGATGAACCGATTTTTGCTAGCCAAAGAGTTGTTGTGAAGGCTTTGGGTTTTTGGTGAGCCTTCAAAAATGCTTTGGAACAAGTGGAGGTGCTGAACCCAGCGGTTTCTCTTTAGACTAAGGATGCAAATATCACCTGGAGTCCCCGTGGTGGTGGGTTGGTGGAGTACAACGCTGATAGATCCAAGCACAAGGTCCGGTTCATTCCAAAAGTGTTGGGTCGTCAGTGGTCGCAGATTTCCCCGATACCTAACTCTCAGCAGTTTGTATATTGTAGTGTAACATTGATGTACTGTAAACTTTGCTTCGGGCTTAATTGTCTATCGTTACGAGACCACACAGTTGGTTTTTCAATAACTCACCCTTCATGGGCATTTGTGGGCTCGTCTCACTTCCTTTGATTCGACCTCTGAGAGGTTGCTCCAATCGGCTTTGTACCGAGGTGACGAATAGGCCTAAGTCAAGAGCCTTCATAGACTGTTGGCTAGTCTGATCCCCTTTGGTTCTACTTCTGAGAGCTTTCTCAGATCGATTTTGAACCAAGGGGCCGAGTAGGCCTAAGTAGAGAGTCTTCATAGGCTGTAGGCTAGTTTGATTCCCTTTGGTTCGACTTCAGAGAGCTTGCTCAAGTCGGGTTTGAATTGAGGGGTCGTGTAGGCCTAAGTTGAGAGCCTTCATATGTTGTAGGCTAGTTTGATCTCCTTTGGTTCGACTTCTGAGAGCTTGCTCACGTTGTTTTGAACTGAGGGGCCGAATAGCCCTTAGTAGAAAGATAAAGCCAACAGGATTGGAGTGAAAGATGGAATCATATTCATAACATTTATGTTGCGTATGCATTGATGTTTCTAGCTATAATATTTCTTGAGTTTGGTGGCGTTCCACTTTATCGGGATGGAATCTCCTCCTAGCGTTTCAATTTAGTAAGCTCTTGTGCATATTTTAGCAAATATTCTGTAGTGTTCGGTCCTGAAATTCAGATATACCTTGTTCGAGGAGCTTGTAGGTCTTGCTTAGCGGTCCTCGAAGATTGGAGTCGGCTCGTTGAAGATTGAGCTCGGGCGGTCTTCGTCTCACGTCGGGAGGGGTGTACCTGCAGACACTCTGATCCTAAGTCAGAACTTGAGTAAGGCGGAATGTGTGAGGAATGAGAGTGTACCTGGAACTGGTTGCCCGCACCTCTATTTATAGACGAAGTTCCTCGGTCTTGTCCGTTGAATCTGGCCGAGTGATCTATAGGCAGGATCCTTCCCAATTAGGGGCGAGTTTCCCTTGCTTCGTGTTCTTCTTCCCGACGTCCGCTTGCCTTAAAACAAAGTCACAGACTTTGAAACCCCTTGGGACAACCTTTTTGTTGAAGTGGTTTGCCATTGTTTGTTTGATCACAACTTCTCTTAGGAAAGCCTGGTTTCAAACTTCTTTCACCAAGTCCAACTCTTCTCGGATTGCTCGATCGTTTTCTAGGGGCCTATTTGGGTGAGTTGTTCTCTATGTTAGTTCTCTTACTTCAACTGGGATGACTGCCTCACATCTGTATGTGATTCGGAACGGGAATTCCTCTGTCGTCGAGTGCAGCATAATCTGATATACCCATAGTACGTGGGGAGCTTTGCCAACCCAATTTCCCTTGGCCTCATCATTTCTTTGGTTGAGTCCTTTCAGAAAGACTTTATTGGGGGACTCGGCTTGCCCATTGGTTTGCGGATGTTTTATTGAGGTGAAGTGATGTTTTATGGAGAGGTTAGTCATGAGTTTCCTGAAGCCTTTTTCGGTGAATTGGGTATCGTTGTAAGTCACTACTACTTCTAAGATTCCGAATATGACCAAAACAAATATCTTGAAGAACTTGATGACATTCTTGGCTATTATTTTAGATAGGTGCTTGGATTCAATCCATTTTGTGAAATAATCGATAGCTATGATCAGATACTAGACCTGATCGGGGGCGGTCGGGATTTCTCCCAAGAGGTCCATTCCCCACTAGGAGAAGGGCCATGTGAATAGATCGGTGCAGTTTCTAAAGCACCTGAAAAGTGCCTCCTTTACTTCCTCAAATAAGTAAGACTTGACTTTGATGACCTTCTTAGGATCCTCTCAAATTTGAACAAGTATGAATTGACCGTCTAGCTCGGGCCTCGTGATTTCTCTCTTTGATTCCCTGGCCAGTATATCGTCTTCTTCATCACCTGAGCTACATGGTTAGTATCGTGCATCCAGGTCGGCCAGGTTGGTGCTGAAGTCGATTGGCACTGCGAGACAATTTTCTAAGTAGCAAGATTGTGCTACTCATTTATCGACGTCTATGGTCACAACTTTGCCTTCGTCGTAGTGGATTTGCATCTTCAAATGTAATGTAGAGGTGACGACTTCAAGCATTCTGAGCACTATTATCCCTATAATGAAGTCGTTGACCATCATGCATGGTGATGCAATAAAGAGGACATCGATGGACCGATATATAGTGGATTTTTTCTGAAGGTTACTATCAAGCGGGTACATCCAAGGGGAGTCGTCAGAACTCGTCCAGGATGATTAGGTCCTCTCCTTGATAAGGTTTGAGGTTCCTTCTTGAGATTCCTAGTGCGGCGAGCAATTTGAGGGATATGACATTGAATGAACTTCCTTGGTCTACGAGAATTACGTGGATTAAACGGTTGGCAATAATAGCCTTAATTATGATAGGAAGTAGGACACTGGGTTTCCCTCAGATGAGCTCTACGTCGTCGAAAGTCAAGGGAGGTCGAGTATTGAAGGGCTCATCTACGGTTAGTGTCGAGGTTGAGCATTTTGAGACAGACATTGTTACCCGAGTTGGTAGAAACTCTGTGAATTGACTCGAGTTGAGTAGTAGGTGAGAGTGTTGAGCTCCCATTGTGTTGGCTAATGAATATTATTGGCTGCAGGTCTCAATTGAGATGAGAACCGAGATGCTCACCAAGCTGGGTAGCTAGCTCGCTCCAAGTCATTGCCGAGATGGTTGGGAGGTGAGCACTGAATGATGGCTGAGATGCTCCTGCTCGTGTTGATCTGGCGAGGGGGTGGTACCTGCACACAATCTGATGCTTAACTTAGTATAGGGACTAGGCGATGTGAGGTAATAAATACGTACGTGTATCATTGAAGGAAGTGTGTATTTATTGGCGAAATCTTTAATGAGGCGAATGAAACCCCGTCCGTTGGAAGTGGGGTTTTATTATCAACCATCCACCCATTCGTTGATCAAGACATTCATGCTACCCAATGCTTTTCATTCGGCTCAATGGATTGCTTTCCTTGAAATTATATCCAATCCGGAACAATACTTATTAGAGGGAGTAGATACACTACAAGTTTGACCTCAAATAAAGTCATTATAGCTATGCTGATGTGCAGAGGCACTCCAACAAATTCCCAGTCGTGTATTGTTGAGATTTATGGTGTTTATAGAGTTTTGTTGTAATGTAATTTGTTGATGATTATAACTACAAGTGGTTAAATGAGGTGGGTAGAATTTATTAATTATTTTTAAGGCCCCCCATTTGACACGAGCCTCTCCGGCGTCTAACCATACATAGAGCCCGCACGAGATTTTAAGGGCAGGGAGTACTCCCCAGCTCCTTGTTTCATCATCCAAACTTTTCTCTGTCCCACTCACTTCCCGCACGAGATTTTAAGGGCAGGGAGTGCTCCCCACGCCATGTCTCTAGGGTGGCGTGGTTCATATCCTAGTCCCAATAACTGATCCTTGTCCCCGCTCCTGATTTCCATTATGGTAAGTTTTCCTCCCCCGCCTTTGTTCCCTAAGGGTGTGGTAGGTCTCATCCCCGTCCCAGAAACCGTTCTCTGCCCATGATCCCCATCATGCGAAGTTTTCTTTCGCTGCTCTTGTCTGCACGACATGGTCCTCATCCCTGTCTCCAAATTGGCGCAAAGGATTCTTTATTAAATAAATATTAAACAAATAAAAACACAATCCTTCTAATTGAGATAACATGAATACAATATTCTCTTGTATCACATTTGTAACCATTTAAACAAAACACCCAATTTAAACATAATATATATATAAGGAAGGAAGCCTCATCAAAACATTTTGATGTAAAAAAACTTTTGAACAAAACAACCTATTTAAACATAATATATAATTTTACACATCTAGATATTTTACAATTGATCACAATCTACAGGCAACATCTAACCACGACAGACACCATTGACATCCCTTACTACCCCAGTCTGCACACCCTCTGCTACCTATACAGGGAGAAAGTTTTATGGAAAAGATAGTTCAACTAAACACGAATGGAAACACTCTTTCATATCTATCTCTTCATTGGACGTGAAAAAGAAAAAAGAACCATTAATCCCTTTTGAGAAATGAAGAACCACACATGAAGATGTTTACAAGTGTATGCCTTCATGTAATAATTAAGTCAAGTTCCCAGAAAAATGTACCACAATGCTTAGTAACTGATCGTTGCCGATCTATCGATGTAGTGCTGATGTAGTGTTCTAGCTCGGTCGCTGAATGTCTTGGTATCAGAGTCTTGGTCGCGCCTGGGTGGTACCTGCGAAGATACTCCGACGCCCAAGTCAGCAATCAATAGTGAATAGTGAATAGTAATAAATGACGTACCTAGAATCTTGAGATTCGTGCCATATTTATAGCAATAGTTATTGGGCCATATTGGGTTGCATTGGGCCTTGAGCCCACTCCAGAACAGTTGCCCCCCAAGCCTGGGTCGCTGGTAGGCGGGCTAAGGCTTGATTTGCTGCCCCCGAGAGATGCTGGGAAGAACCGATCAGTTGAATTACCCCATAATTCTGACAGGTAGGCGCGGCCATGAAAAATTATGCGACCTTAATGATAGGTCGCTTGGTCGCTTCGACTACCTTCGAGGAGCCATAAGTGCTGAGGCGACAGCTGGTTGAATGGCGTGACTTCACATCTTCCGAGGTGCCGCTTGGCCTCCCCAAGGTGTGCCTCTTCGTTTTCCCAAAATGAGTAATGAGGGGAGGTGAAGAGATGCGTCTCTTCATTTTTGGGCCTGAAGTGTCCATTGGCCCACTATATAAGGTGGTGGGGTTTGAAGGAAACCACACTTCACTCTCCATTCATTCTTCGCTCTGAAAATCGGAAACGACCTCGCTGGCTCGCTGTCTCCCGTTCGTTGCTCGCTCCAGGAACAGCTCGCCCGTGCCCCCTGCGCCCGTTTCATCTACCAGCCTTTCAGGTAACACGACCGTCCTTCTTTTAATTTTGCTTGTTTTTATTTTGAAATTCGACTAAGCGGAGGGTAGTAGTCGGCCTCGGCCACTGTGTCGCCTCTCGTGTCAATGCTTGATTTTGACCGCCTCCCCCTCTGCAGGTTTACTCTGGCCCGGACGAAGCAAACTCGCCGCATCTCCGGCAGCCCGGCCGTTTCGATAGCTAAAGCAATGGCTCAACCGAGCTCTGCTCCAGCAAGATCGCCTTCACCATCTAAGAACGAATCACCCAGAATTTCTAGCCACGACCGGTCGTCTTCGAAATCTCAGAAACGGTCGCCCGAAACTTCAAGTTCGACCTCGATGTCGTCTTCCGACTCCTCCAGGCGGTCTGACCGGCCTGGGGTGGAACAAATCTCTAGGGAAAGTGCCGAAAATTCAGCTACCGCTCACCCTGGGGTTCAGGCCGCTGGAATTTAGACCGTTGAGAACCCAGCGCCCTTACAAAGCGCGCCCGGCGTGGCCCAAGACGCTGCTTTAAGGCCGGAGCAAATGGACCCTGATGTGGCGGCGGAGCAAGACATGTCTTGGGTTTCTGAAATTCTTACGAACCATAGGAGTAAGGTCCGCCGCAACACTTCGGACGAACAAGACTTGACCGCCCAGTTTTACGTTGAAGGCTGGCGAGTCGATGGTATGGAGAAAGACGAGAACATAGCGACTTGGCACGATGAGTTGAAATTTACAATGTACAGAGTCGTGTTCGAGCGGATGGGGATCGTCCCTCCTTTTACAAAATTTCAACGGCAAGTCCTTCGCTACCTCAAGGTTGCCCCTTCGCAGTTGAATCCGAACGCTTGGGCGTTCTTGAAAGGTTACGAGGACGTTCTGACTGCGCTCGGGCGGCCGGTCTCCTTGAGGTTATTCTTTGTTCTGATGGAGATGAGCTACCTCTATGAACCTGGTACAAAAGGGGCTCGCAAGGAGGCCGTCTCTTTCAAGAACCGGTCGCGATATAACTTTTTCAAACCATATATGGAGTCTTTGCCGAGCGGGTGGAAGAATGATTTCTTCTGGGCCGTTCCTTACACAAAAGAAGCGATGAAAGGGATAGCCAATTTGATACCTGGACAAAATGCTGGGACGCCCCTTGTGCCGACCGTTTGGTCATACGACCATTTTTTGAAGAAACCAGGGGATTATGCTTTCAAAGAAATTGAGCTCAACATTGGGGATATTGATACGATCCATAGACTCAGGCGGTTCGCCTCTCGCGTCGAAGGGGGTCGCATCAGAATCAACAGGATAGTAGACGCCCGCGGCATCAAAGCCGTCAAGGCCGCTATTGGTAGATGTTTGTTTGTTTGCTTTCGCGCATTATTTTCGTATTATTCCTAACTCAACTTTTGCTTCTTGCAGTGGATATGGCCGGTGTTCAGGATTTCGACTTCTTTTCCAAGTGGACGGGTGAGGATGGGGACAATTCTCCTCCTCGAGGGACGGCCGCCGCAACTGTTGACGGGGGTGCCTCTCAAGGGCCGGTCGCTAATGAACCATTGTTGATTGATCTGGAAAATCCGGCGGCCGATCTGCAAACAAAACGATCGTTCCTCGATCCTCTTTCAATCGAAAACGAACAAAAGGGAACGCCAGGATGGCGGCCCCCGAGAGGAAAAAACACAAGGGCCACAAAAGCAAAGGTCATTCGAGCGGTCGGCTAGCCTTGACTTGTTCGGCCTTGGGGGCGGCGATCGTGCCGTTTCAAAGAAGAGCCTTTCAAGGTGATAGCCGACGTGATGAAAGCGGCCACCAACTCTTTAGGAAATAGCAAGAGGAGAAAATTCGGGCGTCCGCGGTAGCGAGCTCTTAATAAAATTTCTTATCTTGAGGACGATCTGGATGACAAGTCGTTTAAACTGAAATCTGCTTTGTTGCCCTTAACAGAAATAAGGGAGGATAGAGACCGGTTGCTCAAAGAATTGGAAGAAGTTAGACCAAAATCCAACAGATCGCCACCTACGAGCAAAAACTTCAGGAGGCCGAGACTAAAATGGCGACCTTATTGATCACTCAAACCGGCCGAAAGCGGCCGGGATAATGCGATTGCTGCCAAGGATCAGGCGGTCGTGGCCAGGGACAAGGCTGTCGCAGAAAGAATTGAGGCTGAAGTGGAGGTTGAACGTCTTAGTGAGAAGAAAAAAGAATTATTTGGCCAGGTCACTTCTTTGAAGGCCAGTTTGAATGTTGTGGAAAAGGAAAAAGACAGGTATAAAGATCTCTTCAAGGAGGCCCGTACTAGGGCTTTGGGCGCGGCCAAGTATCAATTTACCAACGCTGTCGACCAAATAAAGCTCGTGAACCCATCTCTGGTCGTTGATGAGACTGTGGTCAACTATGAACACTGTGTGGTTGGCCAAGAGATCGTCATTCCCCAGAAGGTCGAGAAGGGGAAGGTCGTTCGTGAACGGGTTGTCATTTTTCATTCTGATCAATCTTAGTCCTAGCTTTCTTCCGTTTTACCCGCCTGCGAGCGGCCTTTGCTATTTTGAATTTTCTCCCGCCTGCGAGCGGTTTTCAAACGTTCTGAACTATTTTGTCCGCCATCGAGCGGTTGGCTCAAATTTGTAAACGACCGAAATTTCTTAACTAATGAATGTTCAATGTCTTTGTAGTATTTGAATGCGTTGGTCGTACGATGGCACCTTCTTTAAAGTTTGCAGGTCGCTACTCGCAGTGACTCGCTTTAAGCCATACGATGGCAAATTTTTAAGGTTTGCAGGCCGCTACTCGCAGCGGCTCGCTTTAAGCCATATGATGGCAAATTCTTTAAAGTTTGCGGGCCGCTACTCGCAGTGACTCGCTTTAAGTCATACGATGGCAATTTCTTTAAAGTTTGCATGTCGCTACTCGCAGCGACTCGCTTTAAGCCATACGATGGCAAATTTTTAAAGTTTGCAGGCCGCTACTCGGAGCAGCTCGAACTTTGCCATTCGATGGCGTGTTTAAATTTGCAGGCCGCTACTCGGAGCGGCTTGCTCTTTACCATTCGATGGCGTTTGGTGTCATCTCAGTGACACCTCGGTCGCTCTGTTGCTACTCGCATGGCGAGCGACCGGTCATACAATCGTGCATGAGATAAATAACACAAGTTTTTAAAGTCGCCTCTCGTAAAAAACCCCGTGGGAAAAAGAGCGCTACCGCTTTTCATTAATTTCTCGGTCGTTCGATACATCTTTACATTTAAACATAGTATTTCCTTAGCTTTTCGCGTTCCATGTTCTAGTACGGTAGCCCATTCATGGTCTCTAACTCGTAAGCTCCTTGCTGCTTTTGTTGATGATGCGGTAAGGACCTTCCCAATTTGGCGCAAGTTTCCCTTGCCGAGCGTTCTTGTTTCCAACGTCGCGCTTTGAGAACTAGCCGCCAATTGAGAATTCTCTTTCGCGCGCGAGAGTTATATCTTGCGCGACCTTCCGCTTGACCGGTTGTTCTTTGAGAGAAGCTTTGGTTCGTAGCTCGTCTACTAGGTCGACCTCCTCTCGTGTGGCTCGCTCATTCTCTCTGCTGCGAGCTGGTGGATTGGTCGCTTCTCAACTTAGTTCGCCCATCTCGATTGGGATTACTGCGTCAATACCGTGACTAACTCGAAAGGCGACTCACCCGTTGTCGAATGAGGGGTCGTTCGATATGCCCAAAGCACCGACTGTAGCTCTTCTACCCAATTTCCTTTGGCCTCATGACCCTGTTGGCCGCTTCGGCTTGGCCGTTGGTCTGTGGATGTTCGACCGAGGTGAAACGCTGTTTTATACCTAGGTCGGCCAACATCTCTCCAAATCTCCTGTCTGCAAATTGCGTCCCATTGTCCGTTATCAATTGTTGGGGAACGCCAAAACGGGCTAAAACATTACGACTGAAGAACTTGGTCACTTTGGACGCAGTGATAGACGCTAATGGCTCGGCTTCTATCCATTTGGTGAAGTAGTCGACCGTTACGATCAGGAATTTAAATTGACCCGGAGCAGGAGGAAACGGTCCGAGGAGATCCATTCCCCACCAGGCAAACGGCCAAGGGGAGGTGAGGCTCTGCAGTTCAGAAGCAGGGGCGATGTAGACGTCTGCATGAATTTGACACTTGTTACACTTTTGGACCAAGTTCTTAGCGTCCTCATCCATGGTTGGCCAATAAAAACCGGCTCTCAAAGCTCGTTTTGCTTTGGAGCGACCTCCCTGGTGACTGGCACATAAACCTTCATGAATGTCTTTTAAGACGTGGTCCGCTTCGGCGGGCATCAAGCACCTCAATAGTGGGGAAGAGAGACCTCTTCTATACAGCTTTCCTTCGACGACGGAGTACTTTGTCGCCTGCTGCCTTAAGAGCTTTGCCTCTTTTTGATCGTCTGGCTCTGTACCGTTCAAGATATATTGTAATATGGGAGCGATCCAATCTCTTTCTGAGTCAATGCAGAGGATGGCAACGGGTTTAACAACCTTGGTCGACACGCCGGCCGAGTGAGGGTCTCTGGATCGAGCCGGTGGTTACCGGTACTTTGGTATCTTGGCTAGTTTTGAGAGAATATCTGCTCGGACGTTCTCGTTCTTGGGGCGTGTTTCACTTCCGCCGGTCGAACTTATTCGATGAGTTCCCTTACTTTAGCCGTAATGCTTCAATACTTCATCTTTGGTATCATATAATTCCTTGATTTGGGAAACGACCAAAAGAGAGTCAGAGTGCAATTCCACCTGTTCAACGTTGAACTCCTTGGCGAGCAATAGCCCTGCAATACAAGCCTCATACTCTGCCTGATTGTTTGAAGTGTGGAAAGCGAGCGTAAGTGAGACTTCCACGACCAAGCTCAAGAATTTTCAAGTATTAAACCCGCCCCACTTCCTTTGGAGTTTGACGAGCCATCGACGTGTAACGTCCAGGTGGTGATAAGACGGTCGTCTGGGACTGGGGTCATCTCAGCTATGAAATCGGCCAAATCTGCGCCTTAGCTGCTGATCTTGGCTCAAACTTTATTCCGAACTCACTTAGTTCTACAGCCCATTTGATCATACGGCCCGCCTGTTGCGCCCCGAAAAATCCGGTTTGGGACTTTTCAGTTTGACAACGTTGAAAATAGTAGAGCCGCCACCAATATTTATTTAGGAAAACATTGAAAAAAACCTTTTTGGGAAAAAGCGGGTGGTCTTTCGAAAACTTAGAGATGTAGGTTCGGGGTCGGTTGCGCATGGGAAGGTATTAGCACTTGCGCGCCTTTTCTACCGAAAGGGAACCATTAATTTGATGTGGTTTTGAAGTGTTTGATTTGAAATATATTGTTCTATTTATTTTCTTTTCTTTTGAGAAATCGCTTTATTGAAAACGGGAAAAAGGAATGTTTTTGGTATCTTTGAAAAGCGGAACAAAACAAAGATTTTTGAAAAGGGTGCTTGACGGGACAGGAACCCGGTCCTACGTACCCTCACTGGCTGAGGGATCAAAGTTACGTAGTTCTTGTTTTTTTTTTATGGGTTTTTTAAAAGGTATGCTTGACGGGACATGAACCCGGTCCTACGTACCCTCACTGGCTGAGGGATCAAAGCTACATAGTTCTTGTTTTTTTTTATGGGTTTTTTAAAAGGTATGCTTGACAGGACATGAACCCGGTCCTACGTACCCTCACTGGCTGAGGGATCAAAGCTACGTAGTTCTTGTTTTTTTAAAAGGTATGCTTGACGGGACATGAACCCGGTCCTACGTACCCTCACTGGCTGAGGGATCAAAGTTACGTAGTTCTTGTTTTTTTTATGTGTTAACGGCTTTTGAGATTGAGTTTTGAAGTTTTTTTGAAATAAGACTCGAGTGTTCGCGAACACCAAATAAGCAAAGGCTTCGAGTGGCATTCGGTATTAACTCGAAAGAAGAGGGTTGGAACCGGTAATCAAACAAGCAACGGCTTCGAGTGATTACAAGCGACAACGTTGTATTATTCTTGTTTGAAAATGTTTTGAAAAAGGTGGTGAGCCTCAGTGATGGTTATCACTAATAGCTCGTGTTATTTTGGAAATTTGGATTGGTTTTTGTTGTTTAATTAAGGTGTGGGAGCTTTCATAATAGTCAAACAAGCAAAGGCTTCGAGTGACTATCACTAATAACTCCTCATTAGCGATCAAACAAGCAATGGCTTCGATTGATGGCTAATGATTTATTTAAGAAAATGCCTTAGGGTTTTTATTTGGAAAAACATGTGATTTCAAGTTTGAAAAAAAATAGAACATTTCAAATCTTCTCAAGTCAAAACCAAGGCAACAATAAGAGCATAAGCAAAGCAAACATAAAGAGTATTTAAAAATTACTATGGACAATCGAATACATGATTAAACAAACATGTGGGTGTAAGAGTATGCAATTATGGAATGCAAGGCATAGCATTATTGAATGCATGATTAGGCAAGTATATGAATGCAAGAGCATACAATTGTGGAATGCAAGACATAGCATTATTGAATGCATGATCATATAATAATGAATGCAAGAACATGATCTTGATGGATGCATGAACATGTAAGAAGGTATGAGAATGCAAGAGATATTGATATATATGAATGCATGAACATGTAGGCACAAATGATGAAATGCAAAGTATGGAAATATTTTGGGTATTTTTGCAAATAGGCAAGAAGTAAAAACTCTTAGTAAAAAGTTAATGAATGGTAAAATAAATATGCATGAGGTGAATGGGAATTATTTAATGAGATGGTAAAGTAAAAAGTTAAAATGTTTTTTTTTACTTTTGGTAAAATGCTAATGAGTGGTAAGGTAAAAAATAAATGAAGGGTTAAAAATTACAAGAACACACTAACACAATTGTATTTGTCTACACAAGATCAAACACACATTTTAAGCACAAAGATGAGCATCAAAAAAAACCTTATGGCCGAAACCATACATGAACATAAACAACTAATTTTTCATGCCAAAACTCATAGCCAACACATAAAACAAAATCATGCAAATCATACATATCAAGCATTTTATTTACATAACTCAAAAATGAAAAGAAAGCAACAAAACCCTAAGTTCTAAAGCCCCTAAAACCGAAGTTTATAGACCCATAAATCAAGCCAAACACTCAACTTGTAAATTATGACATGAACAATAGGATGCATATATCACATGAAAATTCTTTATGCATGAAAAGGTGACAAAATGAGTGTGAAAAATGCAAAAAAAAACATGGTTGAAAACACAAGAACCCTCTCATCAAGGCCAAGGGTTCACTTCAAACACCCAAGGCTCCCAATGTCCTTGACATAGTGTTTGAAATGAACCCTCTAAGCCTCTAAGAGAGGAAAGAGGAGTAGAATGGAGATTCACATGCTAATAGTTAAAATGCAAGAGATAAGGTGTTTACCTCAAGATCAAAGCTACACAAGAATACAAAATGAAGAATCAAGACCAAAACACCAACAAATGTCACGCAAACTTGAAGAAAGCAAGCTCCTTGGTGATGTAAAAATGGAATCAAAGATGAAAAGAAGAGGATATGTGAATGTGGAATGGATTTGAGGTGATTTGGTGGATGAAACTTGAAAAGAGAATGGAGGAGAAGGAGGGAGGGGGTTCGGCCTAGAGAGGAGGAGGAGAGGAGAGGATGCTAGCTAGGGTAAAATGAGAGTGTAATAGCCAAAGATTGGTGAAGAGTGAATGTGTGAGGTATTTATAGGAGTTTTTGAGGTTTTAGGGTATTTAGGTCCTTTTATTTTGATTGGGCTCTAGGATTGGATTTTAATTTTGAATGGATGGCTAAGATTGTTAGTCACATGAATTAAGGGTATTTAGAAAACACAAGTATGTGAGAGGGAGGAGTGAAGGTGGCGCATAAAAGAAAAAAAGAAGGGAAAATTTGTGAACAAAAAATCTAATTTGGGAATGGTGACTATTGTAAGATAGGGTTAAGGGTACTTTGGTGAAGGAATGTTATTAAAAGGGAAAGATGATATTTTTTGGTGAAGAGGTTAGTGTAAGTGTGTGGGATAATTTACCAAAATGGGCAAAATTGAGGATAGGATCAAATAAAATCTTAGGGAATAAGAAAAGAGGTGTGTAGAAGCTTCTTGAGAGAGGGAGAGGGAGAGAGGGCTGCGCATGATCAGCTGATCATTGGGAAAAAAAATAAAAAAATGCTTGTTTTTGTTATTTTGTCTTATTGAAGACACTTTCTCTTTTTGATTTTTGAATTTTGAATCTTTTGGGCATGCAAAATGAAAATGCACCTATTGAAAACATGTTACATATTTTTGGACACCATGAAATAATCTTCCTAATTACTCTAGACAACCAAAATTGTCACCTAATAATTGGGGAAATTTTAATGGTCTTTTGGCATTTTTTATGCACTAAAAATAGGAAAAATGCATGTTTAATCATTTTGGACTAGGAATTTCTTTCCAAAAATTGTACAAAAATTATTTTGGATGGAATAAAATGTACTTTTTGTGGATGCACATTTTTAACGAGAAAAATCATCCTGTTGTGGAAAATGACCAAAATGCCCTTTGCCCTAAAAAGTCCTAGTTTGCCTAAAAAGTGCATTCCCATTCCAAAAACGATTTTAGAAGCTTTGAAATGACTTTTGGAAACCTAAATGCAATGCATGATGCTCTTTACTCCCCTGGTTATTCCTTTTTTGGGGAAAATTAGGGTTTTGACCTAAGCCGGACAAAATTGGGGTATGACAGCTGCCCCTCTTTATCTAGATTTTAACAAGGAATATGAATTGGCCGAAACATATTCCGAGGCAAAATAGAGATAAAGAATTCAGAAATTATACCGATTTTTGTCTACTTAGGGAAAAAAACCGAAATTTTCCTCTTTTTCTTTTTGGGTGAATGGATGCCAGCCAGAAACGGCTGTAATGGATGCAGTGCTAACCCTCAGTAAGCTAACAAAACAGGAAACAAATTGGTGCCAACCCTCGGGTGGCGTAAACAGCAGGAAATAAAACGATAAATAAAACAGTAAAGAAGGTACCGTCCTTTGATAAGCCGGCACTGGCTGGGAAGAAAGTGACAAAAAGTGCGGTAATGAAGGAGCGCTCGTCGCTCTGAAGGAACACTTGGGTTCTGAAGGAGCATTTGCGGCTCTGAAGGAACACTTGGGCTCTGAAGGAACACTTGGGCTCTGAAGGTGGCCTATTCGAGCGGCCTGAGGTTCTGTATCAAGTTGTGGGGACTGATACCTTTTACCTTGATGGACTTACGCTATGCTTAATGCCGACACAGCTAGTCTGAAGGACGCGAGGTCTGGGGGGCCGATCCGTCATGCTCCGTGATGACTTGGCAAAATGAAGGACGCGAGGTCTGAGGGGCCGATCCGTCATGCTCCGTGATGACTTGGCGAGGTGAAGGTCGAGTTCAAAGTCGCCGTTTGGATCGTTGATTTGAACTAAACCGGCGAAGGACTTGAGTCCGATGATTCGTCGGTGCTCGATAACGACGGATCTGAAGGGACGCATTAGTCCCGGGGGGACGCTGCGTCCTGGCGGATTCGCAAATCGCTGGTTGATTGATTGAGATAGCCAACGCCGGCGCATTGAACCGAAGTACCGTACTATGTATGTCGGTTGATGCGAGGATGATGCATGATGCATGGGTGCATGTTATGCAAAGGCATGTTATGCGAAGGCATGTTATGCGGGTGCATGCAATGTTATGATTTTGGTTGATGATGCATGTGGCGGACTGTTTTCCCCCTTTTTTTTTAATTCTTCGCTGATTGTTTTCTGACCAGCTTTCTTTTTTCTGATCATTTGCTTTTTCGCTGTTTTTTTTTGACAAAGGCTTATTCTTTTACTGATTTAACCGACTCCCGATACTCCCGCACGAGACGAGAGACCGATGGAAATCGCAGGCTCATGAACCAAGCACAAGCTTGCTTTATGGTTCACCATCTGGAATGGTTTGTGAGTGCAACCTTCTTTGTAAGGTTAAATATCTTCAGGAAGTTGTTTATTTCCTCTGATCTTTAAAGATTTTGTAATGATTTGTAATGCTCTATGATGTATGCACATGTTTTACAGTTCAGTATCACCATCATCATAAAACGCTTATTTTGAAAGCGAGAAAAAGCGAAAATATCAACAAACAAGACATGAGAAAAGTTGAGCTTTATTGATGTGGAAGCCGATCGTACAGAATGTTACGACGACTGTTCAGTACATTTGAGAATTTTAAAACTACAAAAAGACACGAAAACAAGAGAGAAACTGAATTCTGACTGTCCGTCTCTGTGGAGCAGTGCCGACATCTGTGTCCTTGACCTTGATCGCTCCCTCATTCAAGCCTTCGGGGGAGTTGTATGCCTTTCTTTACTTTTCATGCTCAAGTTTTCCGACCCTAATTTTTGCCTGGATCGCCGCTGCGGGTTTTCAATCCACCGGTCGCTCTGATTTTGCCTAGGCCGCCCTTTTGGGTTTTCAACCTAGCGAGCTAATTCTTACTTGGCTTGTCTTTCTCTTTTTTTGTCTATTTCTTTCAGGCATAATACTTCTTTACTGAGTCTGAATTGACTGGGTTCTTGAGGTCTTCGCCGTCCATGTTGGTGAGTATCAGCGCTCCCCCGGAAAAGGCTTTCTTGACTACATACGGGCCGTCATAAGTGGGTGCCCACTTCCCTCGAGAGTCACTTTGAATAGGCAGTATCTTTTTGAGTACTAAATCTCCCTCATTGAACTCACGCGCCGACTTTCTGTCGAAAGCGGTTCTCATTCTCTGTTGGTACAAATTTGCCCATGGCACAAAGTCGCAACCCTTTTTTTTTCTTCAATGAGGTTTAGTTGATCCAGACGGGCCTGTACCCACTCTGCTTCCTCCAGTTTAGTTTCCATCAGGACCCGCAGGGAGGGTATCTCAACCTCAATGGGAAGTACTGCTTCTGATCCATACACCAAGGAGAAAGGGGTTGCCCGAGTCGACGTGCGCCTTTGAAGTCACGGTAGCCATGCAAAGCAAAGGGAAGCATCTCATGCCAATCCTTGTAGGTTACCACCATTTTCTGCACTATTTTCTTGATATTCTTGTTGGCTGCTTCAACTGCCCCATTCATCTTTGGGCGATAGGGAGAGGAATTATGATGCTGAATTTTGAATTCCTTGCACAAGTCCCTCATCATTTTGCTGTTCAAGTTGCTGCCGTTATCAGTGATGATCTTGTCAGGAAGACCATATCGGCAAATCAGATCTTTCTTCACAAATTTGGCAACCATCGAATCGTTATACCGAGTATGGCGCAGCTTCAACCCACTTGGTAAAGTAGTCAATGGCAACCGAATGAAACGATGCCCGCTTGACGCTTTGGGTTCGATAGGACCTATGACGCCCATGCCCTACATTGAAAACGCCAAGATGCGCCGAGTAACACTTAGTTTGGCAAAGCGCACATGGATATGGTCGGCATAGATCCGCATTTGTGGCACTTTCTTACAAAGCTATAATGATCGATTCCATCCGGAGCCGTGAATAACTCGCCTCTTAAGATTTTTCTAGCCATGGTGTGCCCATCGGAATGGGTTCCGAATGAGCCTTCATGCACATCTCTCATGATTCTCTCAGCTTCTTCTTTGGCAACACACCTTAGGAGGACCATATCATGATTTCTTTTGTAAAGAACTTCACCACTCAAGAAGAAATTCCTTGACAACCTTCTGAGAGTTCTTTTTTCATTTTCTCGATGCCCTAGGTGGGTATTCCTGGTTAGTAATGTACTGCTTGATGTCATGATACCAAGGCTTCTCATCAGGCTTTTCATCTATTGCCATGCAAAGAGTGATGCGCAGCAGTTCCGATCTTTGAATTCGATCTTAGTCAAGCTCTTGTCACAAATGCAACATTGAACATAGAAGACAATGTTGCTAATGCGTCGACCAATTGGTTTTCACCTCGAGGATATGGCCGGAAAGTGATCTCATCAAAGGACTTCATTAACTCTTGCGTAATCACAATAAGGAATCGCTTTAGGATCTCTGGTCTCCCAATCGCCCTTTACTTGATGAATAACTGTAATGAGTCCCCGTACACATCTAGCCTTTTAACTTTCCACTCTAGGGTCGCTTGAATACCTAGGATGCACGCTTCATATTCTCGCTATGTTATTTGTGACATAGAAGCTTAGCCTTGCAAAGGATGGAATGAAGCGATTGTCGAGATATCAACACAAATACCGCCCCGTGCCCCCATACATTTGACGCACCATCGAATATCATTCTCCATCTTTCACTTTCGTGGGACTTCCTCGTCGAACAATGCCATGATGTCTTCATCGGAAAATCATGCCGTATTGGTTTGGTAGTCCGGAATCGGTGACACGCCAAATATTCAATGAGTGCACTACCTTTAACTGCCTTTTGTGTGACATACAGGATATCGTATTCTGATAATTGCATCTGCCACCGGGCAATTCGTCCTGTGAGAGCTGGCTTCTCAAATATGTACTTGATTGGATCCATTTTTGACACCAACCAAGTTGTATGACTCAAGATGTACTTTGCCAGAACGATGAGCAGCGATTTCAAACTAAAGCACAACAGGTCTTTTCCAAAGATAGAATACCTTGTCTCACAGTCGGTGAACTTTTTGCTTAGATAGTATATTGCATGCTCCCTTTTTCCGGATTCATCATGCTGTCCCAACACACAGCCCATTGAATTGTCTAACACCGTAAGGTATAAGATGAGAGGCCTGCCTGACACAGGTGGCATTAAGACTGGTGGATTTTGCAAGTACACCTTGATTTTCTCGAAGGCCGCTTGACACTGATCATTCCACTTCAGCTCTTGACTTTTGCATAGCAATTTGAAGATTGGCTCACAAGTAGCAGTCAGCTGAAAAATGAATCGAGAGATGTAATTCAACCTTCCAAGGAAACCACAGATTTCTTTCTCTGTTTCAGGCACTGGCATTTCGAGGATGGCTTTTACTTTGTCTGGATCCACCTCAATTCCCTTTTGGTGACAATGAAGCCTAACAACTTCCCGATCTCACCCCAAACGCACTTGGTCGGGTTTAACTTGAGTTTATATTTCCTCAACCGTTCAAAGAGTTTCTGCAGATTGACAATGTGCTCCTTGTCGGTTTTAGATTTTGCGATCATGTCATCAACATAAACCTCAATCTCTTTATGCATCATATCATGGAATAAGGTAACCATGGCCCTCTGATAGGTTGCGCCAGCATTCTTCAATCCGAATGGCATGACCTTATAACAGAATGTTCCCAAAGTGTTATGAAAGTTGTCTTTTCCATGTCCTCGTGGTCCATTTTGATCCGATTATATCCCGAGTATCCATCCATGAAGGAGAATAACGAGTGTTGAGTCACATCGCCCACTAAGACATCAATGTGAGGTAAAGGAAAATCATCCTTAGGGCTAGCACGATTCAGATCTCGGTAGTCAACGCACATTCTGACCTTCCCATCCTTTTTGGGAACTGGGACAATGTTGGCAACCCATTGCGGGTATTTGGCCACTACTAGGAACCCTGCATCAAATTGCTTCTTCACTTCGTCTCTGATTTTGAGGGACATCTCTGGCTTCATCCTCCTCAATTTCTGTTTGACAGGTGGGCATTCGGGCTTGACTGGTAGCTTGTGTACCACAATGTCGGTGTCCAACCCAGGCATATCTTGATATGACCATGCAAACACGTCCACGTAATCACGCAACAGCTGAACTAACTTTATGCGATCTTCGTCATTCATGGTGATGCCTACTTTGACCTCTTTTCTTATTCTCACTGTACCCAAGTTGATCACTTCAGTAGATTCTTCGTGCGGCTGAATTACCCTTTCTTCTTGTTTCAATAACCTCAAAAGTTCTGGAGGAGTTTCCCAGTCTTCTTCAACATCCCCCTCAGCCTGATTGATGGGGTGATCAAAGTCAAAAGATGGACTGTCGACACTGTCATTTTCAGAGACTATTGCTGTGGATCTGCATTTTGCCGGCGAAAGAGCAGAATGAAAAGCGAAACAAACAGACAAACAAAAATAAAGCAAAAAAAGACTCATGCAATGAAGGGAAAATGATCTTTATTGATTGGGAAATTCAAAACAAGCGTTTTTATTGATGATGATGATTTTGAAAATAAAAACACGTGTGCCCCTAACAGCTTGTCCTATGGCCTTGGGCAGAGCCACAGGGTTGCATTACAAATGATTACTTTAAATTAAGAGTCACAGGAGAATCAGCAGTCTTCCAATTCTTTAATTCTTCACCGATACCGCAACGACGAACCAAACTCGCCGCTTCTTCGGACTCGTAACCATCTCTCGATGACAAAGAACTTGATTGGGATCCCACAAGCCGCAAGACTCACAAAACTCTGACTAATGTCGCAAATTGGGATCCTCTGGGGCCATGGATCTTCACCTCTGGACTTGGCCAACCACCGGCGCTTTCGCTCATCCGCCCTTATCCGCCTTTCCTCCTCACTTGGGGTGTACCCTAGCCCGCAACGGTCTTTGTTTTCCTTCAGTTGGATAGGAGCCAGAATCCCTTGACCAGACTTTCCCAAGCCAGAACCAGCCTTGTACCCTTGGGCTATCATGATTTTGGCAACCATTTCTTCCTCCTTGGTTCTCCCAAACACTGCATTGGCAATCTCCAAGGATTGAAAGGCTGTTTCCAAAGACTCTTCAGCGGCTTCCACATATTTGAACTCTGATGGCTTATTAACCAGAGTCTCTTCCTCACCAAATACTACTACTACTTTGTCATCCACCATGAATTTGACCCGTTGGTGCAGAGAAGAAGGGATTGCCCCAGCCATGTGGATCCAGGGTCTTCCTAGCGCATGTACTATATGAGGAGGTAATGTCCATGATTTGGAAGTTGATACAAAAAACTTCAGGACCAATTTGGGTGGGAAATTCCATCTCTCCCAGCACTTCCTTTTTGGACCCATCAAATGCTCGCACCAGCGTCGAACTTGGTTTCATGTAACAATCAACATCTAACTTGTCCATGGTTGACTTTGGCATTACGCTCGGTGAAGACTCGTTGTCGATCGAGACTCGCCAAAGACATAGTCCCCACACTTTACTGAGATATGAAGAGCTTGATTGTGTTCTTTTCCGCTCGAAGGTAACTCATCATCAGCAAAAGTTAGGTGATTTTCAGCCACCACACTCCCGACAATTCCATCAAACTGATTCACCGAAATGTCCTCTCGCAACGTGAGCCTCACCGAGCACTTTCATCGTGGTCGTTTCGTGTGCTTCCGAACTGAGCAACAGTGATAGCATGGATATCTTTGAGGCCGTCTGTTTCAACTGATCAACCACTCGATAATCGCTTTGCCGGACAAACTTCAAGAATTCATTGGCTTCTTTTTCATTACTTTTTTCTCGAGCGACCTCGCTCTCTTTTCCTTTATCTTTGCGGCCTCTCTGCTCAACCTCCTAGATGCTTCCGTCCGAGGGTTTCTCGAGCATACACTCTTCCACTTCTTGTGATCCCACTTGATCCTGCTATGTTGGTCACAAGTGGTAGCATTTGGAGAGCATTCTACCGTGTACTTCCGTGAACTGCCTTATTTGACTCATAACGAAATGGTGCTGGTACCTCAATCACTATTGGCTGAGCATTTGCTCGCACTAGCCTAGGATTGAAATTGTAAGGAATTTCAATGGGCTTTCTGATTCCATTGTCAGGGCATAGTGTCCACACCTCTCCAGATTCGGAACTATCCACGATGACAGCCACTTGGTCGTGCTGCTCATCTTCTTCATCCCATCCCGTAGGCTGGATATCTTCTATTCGGATTCGAGCACTCTCGGGAGCATCATATCCGACTGTAATCAAACTTTCCACTAGGCTCTCCTAGGGTATCCCAACATCCTTCCTTTGTCATGGTGACAACCACTTGGTTGTGCTGCTCATCTTCTTCACCCCACCCTGTAGGCTGGATATCTTCTATTCGGATTCGAGCACTCTCGGGAGCATCATATCCCACTGTAATCAAACTTTCCACTAGGCTCTCCTAGGGTATCCCAACATCCCTCTTTTGTAGGCACCACTGCTACATCTTCATTGCTTTCTTCCTCGCATGAGAAGGGAACTGGGTCTTCAGTGGCTATTGGTCGGACGCTGGCTTGAACCAATCTTGGCTCAGGATTGCACAGTAATTTCAATTGGCTTTTGGCCTCTCTACCATCATCACGAATATAGAATCAACACTTCATCTTTCATACCATAGGTTCCTATCTCTGGACCACATACCGCTCCATCAGTCTTGCGCAGATCATCCCGAAAGTTTCACAACCTCCCACGCATAAAGAGTCAAGACACCCTTCTTCATGGCAACACCCCTTTTTAACAACCTCGGCCCGGCATAACTCACCATAAATGACACTTAGAGGAGTCTTGATCTCATGCACTTTTTTCAACAACTTGCCAACAGCACTTTCTATAGCATTGGTAGCTGGCATGATACCTTTTACCTTGATGGACTTACGCTATGCTTAATGCCGACACAACTAGTCTGAAGGACGCGAGGTCTGAGGGGCCGATCCGTCATGCTCCGTGATGACTTGGCAAAATGAAGGACGCGAGGTCTGAGGGGCCGATCCGTCATGCTCCGTGATGACTTGGCGAGGTGAAGGTCGAGTTCAAAGTCGCTGTTTGGACTGTTGATTTGAACTAAATCGGGCGGACTTCGTGGTCCGATGATTCGCTTGCTCGATAACGACGGATCTGAAGGGACGCATTGGTCCCGGCGGACGCGGTCCCGAAGGGATTCGCAAATCCCGCTGGTTGATTGATTGAGATAGCCAACGCCGCGCATTGAACCGGCACTGCATATGTGTCGGTTGATGCAAGGATGATGCATGATGCATGGGTGCATGTTATGCAAAGGCATGTTATGCGAAGGCATGTTATGCGGTGCATGCAATGTTATGATTTTGGTTGATGATGCATGTGGCGATCGTTTTCCCCTTTTTTTTAATTCTTCACGATTGTTTTCGACCAGCTTTCTTTTTCCGATCATTTGCTTTTTCGCTGTTTTTTTTTGACAAAGGCTTATTCTTTTACTGATTCAACCGACTCCCGATACTCCTGGCACGAGACTGAGAGACCGATGGAAACTGCAGGGCTCATGAACCAAGCACAAGCTTGCTTTATGGTTCACCATCTGGAATGGTTTGTGAGTGCAACCTTCTTTGTAAGGTTAAATATCTTCAGGAAGTTGTTTATTTCCTCTGATCTTTAAAGATTTTGTAATGATTTGTAATGCTATATGATGTATGCACATGTTTTACAGTTCAGTATCACCATCATCATAAAACGCTTATTTTGAGCAGAAAAAAGCAGAAATATCAACAAACAAGACATGAGAAAAGTTGAGCTTTATTGATGTGGAAGCCGATCGTACAGAATGTTACGACGACTGTTCAGTACATTTGAGAATTTTAAAACTACAAAAAGACACGAAAACAAGAGAGAAACTGAATTCTGACTGTCCGTCTCTGTGGAGCAGTGCCGACATCTGTGTCCTTGACCTTGATCGCTCCCTCATTCAAGCCTTCGGGGGAGTTGTATGCCTTTCTTTACTTTTCATGCTCAAGTTTTCCGACCCTAATTTTTGCCTGGATCGCCCTTTGCGGGTTTTCAATCCACCGGGTCGCTCTGATTTTGCCTAGGCCGCCCTTTTGGGTTTTCAACCTAGCGAGCTAATTCTTACTTGGCTTGTCTTTCTCTTTTTTTGTCTATTTCTTTCAGGCATAATACTTCTTTACTGAGTCTGAATTGACTGGGTTCTTGAGGTCTTCGCCGTCCATGTTGGTGAGTATCGCGCTCCCTAAAAGGCTTTCTTGACTACATACGGGCCGTCATAAGTGGGTGCCCACTTCCCTCGAGAGTCACTTTGAATAGGCAGTATCTTTTTGAGTACTAAATCTCCCTCATTGAACTCACGCGGCCGGACTTTCCTGTCGAAAGCGGTTCTCATTCTCTGTTGGTACAGCTGTCCATGGCACAAAGTTGCAACCCTTTTTTCTTCAATGAGGTTTAGTTGATCCAGACGGGCCTGTACCCACTCTGCTTCCTCCAGTTTAGTTTCCATCAGGACCCGCAGGGAGGGTATCTCAACCTCAATGGGAAGTACTGCTTCTGATCCATACACCAAGGAGAAAGGGGTTGCCCCAGTCGACGTGCGCACTGAAGTACGGTAGCCATGCAAAGCAAAGGGAAGCATCTCATGCCAATCCTTGTAGGTTACCACCATTTTCTGCACTATTTTCTTGATATTCTTGTTGGTCGCTTCAACCGCCCATTCATCTTTGGGGCGATAGGGAGAGAAATTATGATGCTTGAATTTTGAATTCCTTGCACAAGTCCTCATCATTTTCTTTGCTCAAGTTGCTGCCGTTATCAGTGATGATCTTGTCAGGAAGACCATATCGGCAAATCAGATCTTTCTTCACAAATTTGGCAACCACTGAACTGGTTATATTGGAGTATGAAGCAGCTTCAACCCACTTGGTAAAGTAGTCAATGGCAACCAGAATGAAACGATGCCCGTTTGACGCTTTGGGTTCGATAGGACCTATGACGTCCATGCCCCACATTGAAAACGCCCAAGATGCAGTCAGAACACTTAGTTTGGCAGGCGGCACATGGATATGGTCAGCATAGATCTGGCATTTGTGGCACTTTCTTACAAAGCTATAACAGTCTGATTCCATCCGGAGCCGCAATAACTCGCCTCTTTAAGATTTTTCTAGCCATGGTGTGCCCACTGGAATGGGTTCCGAATGAGCCTTCATGCACATCTCTCATGATTCTCTCAGCTTCTTCTTTGGCAACACACCTTAGGAGGACCATATCATGATTTCTTTTGTAAAGAACTTCACCACTCAAGAAGAAATTCCTCGACAACCTTCTCGAGTTCTTTTTCATTTTCTCGATGCCCTGTGGGTATTCCTGTTAGTAATGTAACGCTTGATGTCATGATACCAAGGCTTCTCATCGGGCTTTTCATCTATTGCCATGCAAGAGTGATGCGCAGCGAGCTCCGATCTTCGAATTCGATCTTAGTCAAGCTCTTGTCACAAACTAACATTGAACATAGAAGACAATGTTGCTAATCGCGTCGCCAATTGGTTTTCACCTCGAGGATATCTTTGGAAAGTGATCTCATCAAAGGACTTCATTAACTCTTGCGTAATCACAATAAGGAATCGCTTTAGGATCTCTCGGTCTCCCAATCGCCCTTACTTGATGAATAACCGTAGTGAGTCCCCGTACACATCTAGCCTTTTAACTTTCCACTCTAGTAGCTGCTTGAATACCTAGGATGCACGCTTCATATTCTCGCTATGTTATTTGTGACATAGAAGCTTAGCCTTGCAAAGGATGAGAATGAAGCGATTGTCGAGATATCAACACAAATACCGCCCCGCGCCCCCATACATTTGACGCACCATCGAATATCATTCTCCATCTTTCACTTTCGTGGACTTCCTCGCCGAACAATGCCATGATGTCTTCATCGGAAAATCATGCCGTATTGGCTGGTAGTCCGGAATCGGCTGACACGCCAAATATTCAGCGAGTGCACTACCTTTAACTGCCTTTTGTGTGACATACAGGATATCGTATTCTGATAATTGCATCTGCCACCGGGCAATTCGTCCTGTGAGAGCTGGCTTCTCAAATATGTACTTGATTGGATCCATTTTTGACACCAACCAAGTTGTATGACTCAGCATGTACTGCCGTAAACGATGAGCAGCCCAAACTAAAGCACAACAGGTCTTTTCCAGCATAGAATACCTTGTCTCACAGTCGGTGAACTTTTTGCTTAGATAGTATATTGCATGCTCCTTTTTCCGATTCATCATGTTTGTCCCAACACACACCCATTGAATTGTCTAACACCGTAAGGTATAAGATGAGAGGCCTGCCTGACACAGGTGGCATTAAGACTGGTGGATTTTGCAAGTACACCTTGATTTTCTCGAAGGCCGCTTGACACTGATCATTCCACTTCACTTCTTGACTTTTGCATAGCAATTTGAAGATTGGCTCACAAGTAGCGATCACCAAAAATGAATCGAGAGATGTAATTCAACCTTCCAAGGAAACCACGATTTCTTTCTCTGCTTTGTGCACCGCATTTCGAGGATGGCTTTTACTTTGTCTCGATCCACCTCAATTCCCTTTTGGTGACAATGAAGCCTAACAACTTCCCCGATCTCACCCCAAACGTGCACTTGGTGGGTTTAACTTGAGTTTATATTTCCTCAACCGCTCAAAGAGTTTCGCAGATTGACAATGTGCTCCTTGTCGGTTTTAGATTTTGCGATCATGTCATCAACATAAACCTCAATCTCTTTATGCATCATATCATGGAATAAGGTAACCATGGCCCTCTCGATAGGTTGCGCCAAAGATTCTTCAATCCGAATGGCATGACCTTATAACAGAATGTTCCCCAAAGTGTTATGAAAGTTGTCTTTTCCATGTCCTCAGGGTCCATTTTGATCTGATTATATCCCGAGTATCCATCCATGAAGGAGAATAACGAGTGTTGAGTCATCTCATCCACTAAGACATCAATGTGAGGTAAAGGAAAATCATCCTTAGGGCTAGCACGATTCAGATCTCGGTAGTCAACGCACATTCTGACCTTCCCATCCTTTTTGGGAACTGGGACAATGTTGGCAACCCATTGCGGGTATTTGGCCACTGCTAGGAACCCTGCATCAAATTGCTTCTTCACTTCGTCTCTGATTTTGAGGGACATCTCTGGCTTCATCCTCCTCAATTTCTCGCTTGACAGTGGGCATTCGGCTTGATCGGTAGCTTGTGTACCACAATGTCGGTGTCCAACCTGCATATCTTGATATGACCATGCAAACACGCCCACGTAATCACGCAACAAATGAACTAACTTTATGCGATCTTCGTCATTCATGGTGATGCCTACTTTGACCTCTTTCTTATTCTCAGCTGTACCCAAGTTGATCACTTCAGTAGATTCTTCGTGCGGCTGAATTACCCTTTCTTCTTGTTTCAATAACCTCAAAAGTTCTGGAGGAGTTTCCCAGTCTTCTTCAACATCCTCACCTTTGATTGATGGGGTGATCAAAGTCAAAAGATGGATCATTTACACCTTTGCCATTTTCGTGAGACTATTCTTTGTGGATCTGCATTTTGCCGGCGAAAGAGCGTAATGAAAAGCGAAACAAACAGACAAACAAAAATAAAGCAAAAAAAGACTCATGCAATGAAGGGAAAATGATCTTTATTGATTGGGAAATTCAAAACAAGCGTTTTTATTGATGATGATGATTTTGAAAATAAAAACACGTGTGCCCCTAACAGCTTGTCCTATGGCCTCGGGCAGAGCCACGAGGTTGCATTACAAATGATTACTTTAAATTAAGAGTCACAGGAGAGAATCGCAGCCTTCCAATTCTTTAATTCTTCACCGATACCGCAACGACGAACCAAACTCGCCTCGCCTTCTTCAGACTCAGAACCATCTCTGATGACAGCAACTTGATTGGGATCCCACAAGCCGGCACTCACAAAACTCTGACTAATGTCGCAAATTGGGATCCTCTGGGGCCATGGATCTTCACCTCTGACTTGGCCAACCATCGCGCTTTCGCTCATCCGCCTCTTATCCGCCTTTCCTCCTCACTGGGGTGTACCTCAGCCCGCAACGGTCTTTGTTTTCCTTCAGTTGGATAGGAGCCAGAATCCCTTGACCAGACTTTCCCAAGCCAGAACCAGCCTTGTACCCTTGGGCTATCATGATTTTGGCAACCATTTCTTCCTCCTTGGTTCTCCCAAACACTGCATTGGCAATCTCCAAGGATTGAAAGGTCATTTTCAAAGACTCTTCAACAAGGCTTCCACATATTTGAACTCGATGGCTTATTAACCGAGTCTCTTCCTCACCAAATACTACTACTACTTTGTCATCCACCATGAATTTGACCCGTTGGTGCAGAGAAGAAGGATTGCCCCACCATGTGGATCCGTGGTCTTCCTAGCAGCATACCTATATGAGGAGGTAATGTCCATGATTTGGAAGTTGATACAAAAACTTCAGGACCAATTTGGGTGGGAAATTCCATCTCTCCCAAAGACTTCCTTTTGGACCCATCAAATGCTCGCACCAAATACGAACTTGGTTTCATGTAACAATCAACATCTAACTTGTCCATGGTTGACTTTGGCATTACGTTCGGTGAAGACTCGTTGTCGATCAATTACTCGCCAAAGACATAGTCCCCACACTTTATCGAGATATGAAGAGCTTGATTGTGTTCTTTTCCGCTCGAAGGTAACTCATCATCGCCAAAGTTAGGTGATTTTCACCACCACACTCCCGACAATTCCATCAAACCGATTCACCGAAATGTCCTCTCGCAACGTGAGCCTCACCGAGCACTTTCATCGTGGCTGTTTGCGTGCTTCCGAATCGAGCAAATGTTGATAGCATGGATATCTTTGAGGCCGTCTGTTTCAACCGATCAACCACTCGATAATCGCTTTCTTTTGACAAACTTCAAGAATTCATTGGCTTCTTTTACATACTTTTTCTCGAGCTGCTCGCTCTTTTCCTTTATCTTTGCGGCCTCTCTGTTCAACCTCCCTAGATGCTTCCGTCCGGAGGGTTTCTGGAGCATACACTCTTCCACTTCTTGTGATCCCACTTGATCCTGCTATGTTGGTCACAGTGGTAGCATTTGGAGAGCATTCTACCGTGTACTTCCAGGGAACTGCCTTATTTGACTCATAACGAAATGGTGCTGGTACCTCAATCACTATTGGCAGAGCATTTGCTCGCACCAGCCTAGGATTGAAATTGTAAGGAATTTCAATGGGCTTTCTGATTCCATTGTCAGGGCATAGTGTCCACACCTCTCCAGATTCGGAACTATCCACGATGACAGCCACTTGGTCGTGCTGCTCATCTTCTTCATCCCATCCCGTAGGCTGGATATCTTCTATTCGGATTCGAGCACTCTCGGGAGCATCATATCTGACCAGGTAATCAAACTTTCCACTAGGCTCTCCTAGGGTATCCCAACATCCTTCCTTTGTCATGGTGACAACCACTTGGTTGTGCTGCTCATCTTCTTCACCCCACCCCAGTAGGGTCGGATATCTTCTATTCTGATTCGAGCACTCTCGGAGCATCATATCCGACTGTGTAATCAAACTTTCCACTAGGCTCTCCTAGGGTATCCCAACATCCCTCTTTTGTAGGCACCACTGCTACATCTTCATTGCTTTCTTCCTCGCATGAGAAGGGAACTGGGTCTTCAGTGGCTATTGGTCGGACGCTTGAACCAATCTTGGCCTCGAGATTGCACTGACTTTCAATTGGCTTTTTGGCCTCTCTACCATTGTCTGAATATAGAATCAACACTTCATCTTTCATACCATAGGTTCCTATCCCGGACCACATACCGCTCCATCAGTCTTGCAGGATCATCCTGAAAGTTTCACAACCTCCCACGCATAAAGAGTCAGCACACCCTTCTTCATGGCAACACCCCTTTTTAACAACCTCGGCCCGGCATAACTCACCATAAATGACACTTAGAGGAGTCTTGATCTCATGCACTTTTTCAACAACTTGCCAACAAAGACTTTCTATAGCATTGGTAGTGGCCCCTAATGACACGTAATGGATTAATTGTTGTATTTGGGCCGGTTCTGTTTAAACGATATCCAACAAAGATCTATCAAATCTTGCACCACATGCTTAAAGGCTTTACAATCTTCCACAGCATGACCCGTTTTCGCTGTGGAAACTGCAGTGGCATTAGCATTGTATCCTCTCGGGAAATGGTGGTGAACTACTTTCATGGGCCGAGTATTGATCAGATTATTGGAGGTCAAGTGATTAAACAGCTCAGTATATGTCATCGGAATTGGGTCAAAACTAGTCCGCTTCTTGAACTGATAACTTTGAGTCTTGGGACTGTCAATGCCTTGCTGAGGTGGTACGGAAGCAGAGAATGGAATAGTTTGGGGTGGAGGAGTACCAAAAGATGAATTTCCCCCTGAGATGACATTAGTTTCTCACTCTTTCTTTTTAGGGAAATGGGGCTGGTACTTCTTCTGGTTGTTGGACCCACCAGAGCTCCCTGCATTACCGAGGTGACTCGAAATCTTCCCGCTTCGAAGGCCATGTTCAAGTCTTTCCCCGAAGACTATCATGTCGGAGAAACTGGTTGAGATACTTGTGATCAGCCTGTCATAATAGGTTGCTGGCAGAGTTTCCAGGAACATGTACACCATCTCTTTCTCAGTCAAAGGAGGTTGAACCTAGGCAGCTGTGCTTCGCCATTTTTGAGCATACTCCTTGAAAGTCTCCTTTTCACCTTTACTCATGTGCTGCAACTGCGACCTATCTGGAGCCATGTCCATATTGTATTTATACTGTCTCATGAAAGCTTCAGACAAATCCTTCCAACAGCGGATTTCAGAGGATTGCAACTTCATATACCAATCCAGAGGAGCTCCCGCCAAACTGTTCTGGAAGCAGTAAATCAGTAGTTTGTCATCATTGGCATAGGGACCCATTTTTCGGACGAACATTGTAATATGGCTCTCTGGACAGCCGATCCCTCTGTACTTGTCCACCTCTGGAGCTTTGAATTTTGGTCGTAAAACCAAATCTGGGACTAGACATAGCTCACGGGCTTCTTTGGCTCTAACACCAGTGCCCTCCATAGCCCTCACTCTTTCTTCAAGTGCTCGGATCAGATCATTTGGCTGAGCTCCCTCAAACGCGTGCCCCTGGGGGTGACTCCCCACACTATAGTAATACCCTCCTCCTGGCTGAGGAACATTTTGAGGTCGTGCTGTAAACCCTGGAGTCGAATTGTGCACGGCATGAGGGATAGGAGCATGATTCTTGGATCCTCCGGCAGTCCCCCCAGGCATGGTGACAGTGATTTGATTAGGCGCAGCTATACCAACGGGAGTAGGTCTAACAGGTTGTGGCAGGTACCCAGCAGGCATACCCCAAGGGTATCTCTGTGCAGTGTACTGGTTCGACATATTCATTTCTGAAGCAAACACGGATGATCGACTCGAATCCGGAGGAACTGTGGGTAGCGATTCCGAAATCGAGGAGAGCGAAAGAAGTGACCCCATCTGGACCCACTACAAATGACGGCCAAAGAGCTTGTCCCACTCTTCAAACCTTGCAGCATTACCATCATCTCATGGACTTGGGCCTCCATGGTACCCATCTTATCCTTCAGAGCCTGGTTTTCCTGAGCCAGCTGCTCAGGATTCAGAATTTGTACACCCATATCTTCCTGTTCTGGATTACTCTCAATTTCAACCTCCGGATGTTCTGGTAGCTGAGCCATTAGCTTGGCTTGTAGTCGAGTGAAGTATCGGTGACGGAGAACCAGTGTGCCTTTTCTGTTTATTTAGACATTTATTGCATAAGAAACAAAATAAATTTATGAATGAATGTATGAATGCATGCACAATGTTTGCTTGATGCCGGGAACCACGGAATACCCTATCTTGTCATAAGCGCGTAAACTTTTTGATTTACGAATTGAAGTAAACAAGGAATCGAAATAGCACACTTCTTTCATCAAGATTTCAAAGCTTCACCAATTTTCATTAAAGGGAAGAGACAGTACAATGTTCAGAAAAGTACACTATTCTTGAACACAAAGCTCAAAATAAAACTTGCAATACAAAAAATACAAATAGGCAACTCAAATACAAATAGCTCCAAGCTCCCCAACTCTCTTCCTCTTCCTGCTTACACTTGCACCTTGAGATTGCTCTTTGAACTCTGTGATCAACGATCTGCAGATTTTCTGGCTGATACACTTCAAAGGGTGTTGAAGAAATGCATCTCACCTCGGCTAACCTTAGGTTCTTAGGGACCCCAAACATGGCTTTGACCGGCTAGCTCGACAACTTTGAAAATTTGTTCTTCCACACGGTGATCTCATCCTTGAGCTCTTTAATGACCTCTTGATCTTCAATCTTTCCAATCAACTCTAGGAAGCGCTTTTCCCAATACTGGCTCTCTACCCGGACCTGTCTGTAGGCATCTTCTAGACAGCGAAGGTCCCTCTTCAATTCACCAAATATTTCTCTTTCAAAGCTCAAAGCCTCTTTGGTATTCCTTGAGAGTTTCATCGATGGCGCTTCTTTCTTGCTTGAGGTTCTTCAACTGACCCCTTAACTCTGCTACTAAATGTGATTCTTGCCCTGATTCCATGGCTAGTGTCTTCCACTCCTGAGCTTCTTCAAGCGCCCTTCTTGTTTTCTGTTTATACCTTTGGAGTTCCTCTCTGGCTCCCTTCAGATGCCTCTGGGCTTCTATCTTACTTTGCTCTTCTTTCTTGAATCGCCTAACGCTTTCTTCCACAAATGATCATTTTGACATTGTTTTCTTCCTCTAGTTTTTCCTTCTCTAGAGCCATCTCTTCTATCTTGGCTCTCAAAGCCTTCTTTTCCTCTTCTACCTTTGCTAAAGCGGATTTGACTTCGTTTAGCTCTTCATGGGTAGGGACATAAGGCTCTGGTACCTCTTCCTCGAGGGAAAGCATCCCTTGACTTGGTGATTTTGCATTTTGAAGCTTCTCCTTGAGCCATTGATTGAAGGTGATGTCACTGATTCTCTTTGATGACTCTTCATTTCCTTCCGCACTACTGGATTCCCATGATCGTTGAACTCTTCAAACAAGTCGCGCATTTAGGCATCCCCTTATAGAGGTAAATACGGGACAACATGCTCTCGGAGGGTGAGTTCCTCATCGGTAACCGAGCCGCCTCAAGGTCAATGAAGGATTGTAGTTGATACACCCTTGAGTCCCCATGAGAGGCACGTTTTGAAAGCTTCCACACCAACACTACCACCGGATGCATCATCCCAACAAGCAGTTTGTACCACCGGATTTGGAGTTCATTGAGATTTTTCAAAACTCAACCCATTCCATAGCGATTCGACCTCCACATCACGACTTAGAGCATAAGAAATTAGCTCCTAACATCGGGTTCGGTTGTGGATCACATGGGTAATAAGCCGCGTAGAGAACGTGGGAAGAAAGACATATTTTCTTTTTATGGAACCGGTCAGAGCGAAAAGAGCATGGTAGGTGTTAGCGAGAACAAAGAGCCGCAGGATTGACAGGATTCTTGGCGTCCTTGAAGGCTAGAACACACCAATTGCATCTTCGTCAACATATCTCTCTATTTGAGGAAAGAGGATAACCCCAAATATGATGAGAGCGAGCACTAACTTGAATGGACCCCACTTCTTAGCCAAAGCATAAGATTGCATTAGGCCCTCGAAGTACTCTTGCGGATACGACCACGCCGCTTCTTTTTAACTTCGCAACCTCAATTAAATCCTACACCGATCCTAAGCGGCGTTGCAACCTTTTCATCGTTATAAGATCGCCCCCCGATATTGGTAGGGTCTAGTATGAGATCTGGCGAACCCCAAAGTCGCTCATACTCCTCTAACGTAAGTGACAAATGAAAATTCTTGAAGAAAAACACCTCACATCAGTCGTAAAAAGCGGCTCGTGAGCCATAAGAGCATCCTCTTGAACGCTTCAACCGCAAAAGCCTACAAATATTCCCATATATGCGATCAAAGGAATCTCTCTCAATCGGACCCATCAGAGCTGCACACTGCCTCAAACTACCGATCTCAACCTTCTTCATAACTGGTAGGCGAGAAATGAGTGAAGTCTTGCTATTCAATTCCATTCTGATACACCTATTGACAAGATGGTACATTATTCGGTGGTTCCCGGCAAGCAAATGCAAATGAGATGCAATGTGAATGCAAATGTTTACAACATTTAGTTTTAATGAATGCGGCATGATGCGATTATGATATGAATGATGCATGTAGAGATGATGAAAGTGATGCATATGGACGGAAGTTCAAAACTTTAGGAGCGGTTTATTTGAAAGAATGAAAATAATTTTGTATTTTCTTGGAAAGTTTTTGAAAAAGATCCTTTTTGAGGAAGACATGCCCTAAATTACCATGCAGCATACAATTCGTATGCCCTCGTGTCCTACAAAGGTGGGAATCTTAAGTTCTAGGGCAACTTCAAAGGTTCCTCCCATGTAGCTCTAATTCACACCCTCACAATGCCTACCGGAGCTATAGAATTCTCATGCCGACACCCACAAGTGTAGAATGCTACCAAGTGTGAGGCGTCATGAGAAAGCATACTCCGGTTGAGACTTTCGTGAGTATCGATGACGACAAAGGTCTTGAATGACATCACTAATCGCCTCCACTCTCTAAGTGTTTGTTGGATCCGGCATATAGGAGCCCACTCATAGAACATGAATCATAAGGTGTGAAAGTGTGTGATCGAGGACATACTTCCTAAACTCTACCCACCCCACCTGCAAGGAAAGCGAGCAGATCCGGATAAAAAGTCGTCTACCCTAGGGTTTGACATGCATACACCGCTTTAATATACAAACCATTCTCGATAAGTCAACAAAGAATTACACACATTACTTACCATAAGAAAAGGAGCTTAAGAAGAGGGGATATAATAGAATAGGGAAATGCATGTTTTACCTCAAGAAAAGGAGCGAAGAAGAGGGGACATGGGAATTGAAGAATGCATGCATAAACATAACCACAAGCATACAAAAGAAGAGAAAACAAAAAGAATAGGAAAAGGAAGAGATAGAACATAGTTTTTCAAATCAAACAATTTAAACCACATCAAATTAATTAGGCTTGACCCTCATCTCTCTTTAAATAGTAAATAAAGAAAGAAAATCCCCAGTGGAGTCGCCAGCTGTTGCGCCCCGAAAAATCCGGTTTGGGACTTTTCAGTTTGACAACGTTGAAAATAGTAGAGCCGCCACCAATATTTATTTAGGAAAACATTGAAAAAAACCTTTTTGGGAAAAAGCGGGTGGTCTTTCGAAAACTTAGAGATGTAGGTTCGGGGGTCGGTTGCGCATGGGGAAGGTATTAGCACCCCACGCGCCCTTTCTACCGAAAGGGAACCATTAATTTGATGTGGTTTTGAAGTGTTTGATTTGAAATATATTGTTCTATTTATTTTCTTTTCTTTTGAGAAATCGCTTTATTGAAAACGGGAAAAAGGAATGTTTTTGGTATCTTTGAAAAGCGGAACAAAACAAAGATATTTGAAATGCGGAACATGTAGGCACAAATGATGAAATGCAAAGTATGGAAATATTTTTGGTATTTTTGCAAATAGGCAAGAAGTAAAAACTCTTAGTAAAAAGTTAATGAATGGTAAAATAAAAATGCATGAGGTGAATGGTAATTATTTAATGAGATGGTAAAGTAAAAAGTTAAAATGTTTTTTTTTACTTTTGGTAAAATGCTAATGAGTGGTAAGGTAAAAAATAAATGAAGGGTTAAAAATTACAAGAACACACTAACACAATTGTATTTGTCTACACAAGATCAAACACACATTTTAAGCACAAAGATGAGCATAAAAAAAAACCTTATGGCCGAAACCATACATGAACATAAACAACTAATTTTTCATGCCAAAACTCATAGCCAACACATAGAACAAAATCATGCAAATCATACATATCAAGCATTTTATTTACATAACTCAAAAATGAAAAGAAAGCAACAAAACCCTAAGTTCTAAAGCCCCTAAAACCGAAGTTTATAGACCCATAAATCAAGCCAAACACTCAACTTGTAAATTATGACATGAACAATAGGATGCATATATCACATGAAAATTCTTTATGCATGAAAAGGTGACAAAATGAGTGTGAAAAATGCAAAAAAAAAACATGGTTGAAAACACAAGAACCCTCTCATCAAGGCCAAGGGTTCACTTCAAACACCCAAGGCTCCCAATGTCCTTGACATAGTGTTTGAAATGAACCCTCTAAGCCTCTTAGAGAGGAAAGAGGAGTAGAATGGAGATTCACATGCTAATAGTTAAAATGCAAGAGATAAGGTGTTTACCTCAAGATCAAAGCTACACAAGAATACAAAATGAAGAATCAAGACCAAAACACCAACAAATGTCACGCAAACTTGAAGAAAGCAAGCACCTTGGTGATGTAAAAATGGAATCAAAGATGAAAAGAAGAGGATATGTGAATGTGGAATGGATTTGAGGTGATTTGGTGGATGAAACTTGAAAAGAGAATGGAGGAGAAGGAGGGAGGGGGTTCGGCCTAGAGAGGAGGAGGAGAGGAGAGGATGCTAGCTAGGGTAAAATGAGAGTGTAATAGCCAAAGATTGGTGAAGAGTGAATGTGTGAGGTATTTATAGGAGTTTTTGAGGTTTTAGGGTATTTAGGTCCTTTTATTTTGATTGGGCTCTAGGATTGGATTTTAATTTGGAATGGATGGCTAAGATTGTTAGTCACATGGATTAAGGGTATTTAGAAAACACAAGTATGTGAGAGGGAGGAGTGAAGGTGGCGCATAAAAGAAAAAAAGAAGGGAAAATTTGTGAACAAAAAATCTAATTTGGGAATGGTGACTCTTGTAAGATAGGGTTAAGGGTACTTTGGTGAGGGAATGTTATTAAAAGGGAAAGATGATATTTTTTGGTGAAGAGGTTAGTGTAAGTGTGTGGGATAATTTACCAAAATGGGCAAAATTGAGGATAGGATCAAATCAAATCTTAGGGAATAAGAAAAGAGGTGTGTAGAAGCTTCTTGAGAGAGGGAGAGGGAGAGAGGGCTGCGCATGATCAGCTGATCATGGGAAAAAAAAAAAAAAAATGCTTGTTTTTGTTATTTTGTCTTATTGAAGACACTTTCTCTTTTTGATTTTTGAATTTTGAATCTTTTGGGCATGCAAAATGAAAATGCACCTATTGAAAACATGTTACTTATTTTTGGACACCATGAAATAACCTCCCTAATTACTCTAGACAACCAAAATTGTCACCTAATAATTGGGGAAATTTTAATGGTCTTTTGGCATTTTTTATGCACTAAAAATAGGAAAAATGCATGTTTAATCATTTTGGACTAGGAATTTCTTTCCAAAAATTGTACAAAAATTATTTTGGATGGAATAAAATGTACTTTTTGTGGATGCAAATTTTTAACGAGAAAAATCATCCTGTTGTGGAAAATGACCAAAATGCCCTTTGCCCTAAAAAGTCCTAGTTTGCCTAAAAAGTGCATTCCCATTCCAAAACGATTTTAGAAGCTTTGAAATGACTTTTGGAAACCTAAATGCAATGCATGATGCTCTTTACTCCCTGGTTATTCCTTTTTGGGGAAAATTAGGGTTTTGACCTAAAGCCGAGGAAAAATTGGGGTATGACACCGCCAAGTCCAGTCCAGTGGAGAATCATGCGTATTGGTTGATCGATTCTTACCACTATTTGATGTGCAACAAAAACGGCCTCAACTGCGGGCAGCTACGATGAGTCGCGGCGTCCAACTTCTCGATTCTTTGATAACGGGCTTGTGTCCCCGCAAGACTTTGCTAATGAAGTACACGAGGATTACGCTGCGTCGTTTTCTTTGACTAGGGCGGCACTTAAAGCTTCTTCCGTAATTGCAAGATCTGAGATATAACGTGTCTCCGTGAGCCGGCTTGGACATGACGGGTGGATTGGTCAAAGCCGTTTTCAGGTCGTTCAACGCTTGTTGGCACTAATCAGTCCACTCAAAATCAACGTCCTTTTTCAGAAGTTTAAACAAGGGGAGAGACTTGCAGGCAGATTGGGGTATGAACCTGGAGAGGGCGGCGACCATGCCATTCAATTGTTGAACTTCTTTCTTTGTGGTTGGCGGCCTCATTTCCGCGACCGCCCTAAATTTGTCAGGATTTGCTTCAATTCCCCTCTCCGTGAGGTGGAAACCCAAGAATTTTCCAGCTCGCACCCCAAATGTGCACTTCTCTGGATTCAGCCTAAGCGAGCTCTTTCTTGCTTCCTCAAAAACTTCTTTTAAGTCGCCGATGTGCTGATCGTCCGACCTGCTTTTTATGATCATATCGTCAAGGTAGACCTCGGCCACCCGACCGATCTGATTCTCATAAATTTTGCTCATCATTTGCTGGTAGGTTGCTCCAGCGTTTTTCAATCCAAAGGGCATTACCTTATAACAGAAGTTACCTTGGTCGGTCATAAAAGCGGTCTTGTGACGATCCGGAGGGTGCATAGCAATCTGATTGTATCCTGAATATGCGTCTAAGAAAGAAAGCAGCTTGTATCCTGAGGCGCCGTCCACCAGCTTGTCAATACTAGGAACAGGGAAAGCGTCCTTAGGGCATGCCCTATTCAAGTCGGTGTAATCAACGCACATTCGCCACTTCCCGTTCTTCTTCTTTACCAACACGACGTTTGAAAGCCATGTAGTATACTTGATTTCTTCCACAAAGTTTGCTTTGATCAAGTCTTCAACTGCTTGGGTCGCTGCTCTAGATTTCTCTTCATTCTGAACTCTCCTTCGTTGAGCGACTGGCCTTGCTGTTGCATCGACTGATAGTTGGTGGCAAGCGACCTCCATAGGAACTCCAGGCATATCTGATGCTTGCCAAGCGAACAAATCGGCATATTCTCTTAGACAAGTGATAAGTCCCTGCCTGACCTGCTCGGGAAGGTCGCTTCCGATTTTGACGGTTTTGGTTGGGTCATCACCCAACTGAACATCAAGAAAATGCCCATGGGGTTCTGGTCGTTTGAGTTTATTCTTTAGCTCATGGCTAAATCATCGTCCCCATCTTCCGGGTCGCTATCTGAGTCATAGCGGGCATCTAAATCAGCAAGGTTTACTTAGTGTCCTTCCCCCGAATTATGAGGTTGGATCCAAAGTCCCGGCGTCCACATATGTCCCGATAAATGTAGTGGCTCTTCTTGGTCGCTTCCATATCCGCCGCTAGGGTGGCGACCTGGCCATTTTTGTCGTAAAATTTCATTTTCAAATGGACCGTTGATACGACTGCCTCAAGTTTCCCCAACGTTGGCCGACCGATAATGTAGTGATAACATGCTTGATGGGCAATACCAAGAATGTCGTCTGGACTGCTTAGAGGAAGTGCTCCCATTGGCGTCGTCGCCAGAAGGTGACTAGCAACTCCAAGGTCCCCAACGGGTAAGTGATCGCTCCATTAAAACCGCTAAAGGGGTCGCCGCTCGAGGATGATTTCGCTACTGATCGATGCTCAATTTGTCGACCAACTCTTCGAACATGATATCTGCCGAGCTACCCAGTCGACCAAGATTCTCCTTACTTGAGTTCCCATAACAAAGAGATCGACTAAAGGAACATAATCGTGACCCGCCCATCGAGTAGATCTTCATCTCCAAAAGAAATTGGCGGTCTGTTGGATATTGGTCGCTGCGCCGAAGAAGACCCGACCATTAGAATTTCGTTCCACTTTCTCTTGGTTGCCTTTTTGGAATCCAAGCGATCCAAAGGGTTTCCTCCGTGGATAACCATAACTACCCTGCGACCCCTGGACTGCCTGACGTCCTCCTCTGAAGTTTCTTTTCCGCCTGCGACTTCAATAGCTTGAGTGGTTACGGCCTTATCTTTTGAACGACCGTCTCGACCCTCTGTCTTTTCTTGGACGGCCGTTTCCTTCTTAAGCCGACATATTTTGTTAACTTCCCTTTTTGAATGAGGCTTTCTATGTCATCCTTCAGGGCCATGCATTCGTTAGTATCGTGGCCCTTGCTCTTGTGATATCTGCAATATTTCTTCGTGAACCGGCCGCCCTTCTTGAGAACGAGCGGGTCAGGACGCTTTACCTCAGCAAATTCGTTATTCTGGCAATCCATGTAGATTTGCGCGATGGGTGTGTTCACTGATGCGGTGCTCAAACTTCTTTTGACGAAAATCCGAGCGGCCGTCTCTCGCCCTCTACGCTCTTTAGCCGCCCGCCATGCTCTTCCTTGGGTCGCACACGGGCGCCCTGCCTAGCTAAGAGCGTCTCTTCATAACCCATGTGGTCGTTGGCCCTCCTTAAGAATACCCCAAGGTCCATGTAGCGGTTGAGGATGAACTCCTCCGCGAACCTATGGTCCGCTCGTATTCCCGCTTGAGATATTTCAATTTGTCCTTGTCGGTTAGGTCGCGAATGGTCTCTCGCCTCCGTGTTGAAGCGGTTGATATAGTGCCTCAAGGATTCGTTATCACCACGAACGCATCGTGTCAAGGTGTTCCTCATACTTATCGCAACAGCGGTTGGCGTGTAATTGGCGAAAGAAGGTTGCAACCAAGCCTTCCTGGAAGAAATAGCATTGGGCCGCAAAGATTCCCACCACTCAAGTGCCCGTCCGTCGAGCGACTGGGGAAACAGTCTACACTTCATTGTCGGATTCAGTTCTCTATAACTGCAGTAATTGTTGAAATACCGTATGTGCTTATCTGGGTCGCCGCGACCATCGAATTTATTCATATTTGGGGGCTTCCTTAAATCTCCTGGGAATTCGATAACGCCCGATTTCCTCGAGAAAGGCCCATGTCCGGTCGCTAACTCTCCTGACCCATATGGCTGCAATGCATGTACTTCATTGGTGGGTACTCCGTAGCCGCCCATCATGTGGCCATACAAAGGAGGGGGCTGGAACGACTGCCCTCTATCTCGCTCGTGTGCATGTCTTTCGATCGGTGGGATGCGTCCCTGTCCTGGTAGCTGTCCAACTCGCCATACGAATCCCAAGACCGGCTTCTTGACTTGCGAGAACCGGATGACTCGGCCGAAGAATACCTAGTGGGCAAGCGGTCTGATTCCGGATTGTAACTGGAGTCTTCATAATCTTGGTCGAGAGACCTGGAGCGGTGACTGCGCACGCCCCTGCGGGTGGGAGACCTTCTAGCCCTGACCCTGCGCGTTGGGGATCGGCGCGCTGGGGATCGGCGTGCCGGGCCACCCCGAAAAGGTCGGTCGTTCCTGTAACACCCCCTTCTATTATTTATTATTTTACTAACTAGAAATCGGAGATTTCAAAAATATCTTTCCACGCACCTCAAGAGAGTGCTACATTTCGTCAAACCTCACAAAATAAAATTTAAAACTCAACGCATCGAGTGCGTGGATATATATAACATATCCAAAAGGGGTAAATCCTCAAACCTGTTTAAAGTTTACAATAATTCGAAAGAATAGTTTTACAGCACAGCGGAATGAAACTTAGTTTACATATTCAGTACATAATCCAAATCAGTCTAATACATAAAATAATATGGCAATACTACAATCCCCGTCCCTGGTGTTACTAATCAGAGCTGACACAGACGACCCAAAAGGCTTGAACACCTTCACTCAGTATCACCTGGCGTTGCCACGAGAGCAGGCAACATAAAAATTGCTAGGGTGAGTCTCTTTACATAAATAATAACAAGTAAGATAAGCATTACATTTGGAAGCATCTAGCAACAACAATCCATAGTAATTAAGGCATTCACCATTCAATTAAAATACCAACAAGTCACAACAAAAGATTAATTAAGCATCAACGATAATTCAAAGAATGCATGGTTATATGCATGTGTGCAATATGCATGTGGATCCATAACCACCTCAAAAACCCCGTCGGGTAACCACCACGCTTGGCCGAAGCCACCCACCACGTTTTGGCCGAAGCCACCCACCACGTAATGCATATGATTTATGTGACACTATGACAATGCATCACCACACAATAAATTCACATCAATTATCAACTCACCTCTTTGGCCGAAGCCCCCACCGCTTTTGGCCGAAGCCCCCACCGCTTTTGGCCGAAGCCCACATTATTCATAAATTCATCACATCAAGCATTGACCCACCGCTTTGGCCGAAGCCCACATCAATCATTAACCCACCGTTTTATCATGTTTTCACCACCACACCCCATTTATTAAATTAAATCCCACCTAAGGACCAAAACACTCCATAAGGACCTTTTCCACCTCTAAGGACCATTTTGACACACCAAGGACTAATCTAGCATCTAAGAACTATTTTGACACGTTATGGTTAATTTTGGTACGTAGGAATTATTTTGACTCATTAGGCTTAATTGGATACTAAAGGACTATTTTATCACTCCAAGGATTAATTTAATTCTTAGGGACTATTTTGTCACACCAAGGATTAAATTAATTCTTAGGGACTAAATATGTCACTTAGGTCCCATTTAAGCACCCTAGGCGCCAAGGGGCAGCCACTTTGGCGCCCCACTTAGCGCAACACACACACACACACAGCACAACACACACCCACAGGCGCCAAGTTTCTAGGAAACTGGCGCCCCCTTACCGTGCCACTCACTCTTGCAGCACACACTAACACTAAGTCACGCACGCAGGCGCCATTTCTTTAGGGAATTGGCGCCCCTCCCCTCACACCCACACACCAACAACTGCACATCCACCTATACCCTCCCTAGGCGCCATTTTCTTGGCTATTTGGCGCCCTCTCCTTCCACTCACCTAAACCAAACAACTCATCAACATTTTAATCCAACAATCAATTCTCCATTTACTAACACTCATCTAAACAATTTAACCAACATCTTTTAATTCACATATCCTCACCAATCATCACATTGAACATTTAAACAAACACCTAGCATGCATATTTAACAACTCCTATCTTTCCAACAACAAGCAACATGATATCACCAAATCAAGTATCAAATACAACAACCAACATATAATTAGCACAAAATGCACACAATCAATCAACCTAATGCTATTCCACACACAATACATATCATACTAATTATTATAGACATAAATGAGAATCCCCTAACCTTACGAGCTCACGAGGGCGTTCCAAACTCACGACCGAACTTCACGAACTCGCTCTAACTCGTCCAACCGCTTCAAACGAAAACCCAGCTACTCAAATACTCCAACACGAACAATTATGCAAGAATAACCACAGCGACAGTCCAAAGTCATACACTAAATATATCAAATATAATTAATCGCTCATTTAATTAATCAATTGTGTTTTGAAAAGGAGTACCTATCGAAAAGTACCCAACCGAGACGATGGTTCAAGTACACGAACGTGAAACACGACCTTGGATGAGCGAGAGGGTCGAAACCGTGAGATTGATAGAATTAAACGAATGGTGGGCGATTCTCGTGAGAAGGACTCGAGTTTATGCTTGATTCACGCAAGAGAACGCTTAAGGTGGTCGGAATCGCGACTTAAAGGTGGTCAAGGCGTTGCTGCACCGACGTAACGAGGCACCAAACGATGAAACTAAGGCGAGAAAAGCGGAATCGGTGGCAAAATCCGAGTGGGAAGGTGAAGTTTGGGGTTCAACCGTGGAGAGGGAGTGAGAACGCAAGGAGGATGAAAATGGCGTGAGGGTTTTCTTTGGCGCCGTTTCATGCACCGATCTCGAGAGGAAGAAGAAGCCGCGCGCTGGTCTGGGTCATTCGTGTGGGCTTCGCATGGACCGGGCCGCAAGCTGGTTTTTGTGTTTAGTGGTTGAATGCGCTTAACAAGCAAATGGGGGTGTATGCGAGTAATGAGTGCAATTCCACCTCCAAGTCATTTTAAAAAAAAACCCCAATTTCACTACAACTCTTATTTTAATATCTCAATAGCTTAAAAATAATTTCTATAAAGAAATGATATCTCAAACACTAGTATTTTATTAAAAACAAAATAAATAAGTATAAATGTGAATAACAATCATATATCACAAATAGCTTATAAAAATACATTTAAATATAAAAATATATTTATTCAACTAATTTAATGGCTCAAACACACAATAAATCAAAATAATGTAATCTTATCAAATCAACTCCAAATAATTTCTAATAAAATTTGGGGCGTTACAACTCTCTCCCACTTAGAAACTTAAACACCCACTACTACAACATTAAAACTCTGGCAAGGTACCCTAAATGAACTCGTACCTCTAAATGTAACCATCATTCCTCTGATAGACTTCTCCTCTGTTGACTTTGGACGTTTGGCACTAATGTATCCCAATTCCCCACAGTTGTAGCAGACCACATCCTCCTTCTCACCCTAACAACTACACGACCTTCCTTACCACACTTTGTGATACACAATCCCCGCAGTGGCGTCTCCCCCACTTGGCGTTTAGCCCGAACTCTCCTCTCCCTTGCCCTTACCACTCGAAACATCATATGGCCTCCCACGAAATTGAGAACTTCTCTTCCCCTTCACTACCTTGTATGAACGATTGCCATTCCTCCTCGAAAATCTACGCTAAACTCATGAAATCAACATCCACTCTCCTCATCACCCCTAACCGTTCTCACCTATGTCCTATCGTATACGCAACAGATCAAACACTCTTCCCTACACTCTTACTCCCCAATTAGGCATTCTAACCTGTAGGTTACCAAAATCCTACTCGACTACCCAACACAAGAGACAACCACAATTATGGCCAGAGGCCCAACAACCCTAACAACCGTAATTACCCAACAATACCAATCTCAACAATTTATCATATATCCAACATCATTCACATCAATAATTAACACGATCATAACAACAAAATTTAAGTTCAACCTACTCCACAATTAGTCATTTTATTCAACGTTCAAATTAGTCCACCTACTCGGGTGCAGAAAATTCTGTAACTTTGCGCCTACTTTGGCGAATTAATTAAAATAGTAAACGACATCGGATTTCGACAAATAAATACTTGTTGGAAAGCCCTATGGGTCTATTTCTTATCCCTAAGTTCAGTTTTTTTTAAAGGGTAGTGTCCAATAGGTACAGTTTTCAAAAATACACATACTAGTTTCAAAAGATGTAGTTTTTGTCCTTCAAATTCAAGCAGTCCTATAATGACCAAAACTCAATTAATTTGCATGAAACTTGTGCATAAAATGAGGCAAATTCTGTCAAGTTTTCAAAGAAATTGGATTCGTTCGAAAATGAGCTCTTTTGAAAATGCAGTAACCAAAACACTGACCCTATGTCCAGATTGTTTCCAGAATCTTAACCTAACTTGTTTCACCTATAACTTGAGTTCTGCAACTCCGAATGCAACCCAATCAGTGGCAAATTAACAAGCATTCAATCAAGTTTTTGAAATAACAAACCACATAATTTTTCAATTGACCAAACAATACCAGTTCTTAAAAGACTGAAACAGCATCCAGTAACGCCTAAAACTATAAACAAGCTAAACTCAGCATGTCCAATCATCAACCAATTATAATCCTAACCCCAAATAACATAACTAATGGTGCAAATAATTCAAACACACAAGTCCGAAAGATTTAGACACGTAAGCTTCATCTTCAATCTCTTTATTCCTAGGGATTTGGCCAATATGCGATTTTACAACTTCCCTAGAAAATACCATGGACATATAATTCTACCAAATTCAATTGATTTCATATCACAAAAATAATATAACCAACTCATGCTTCTTAAAACAATTGATTTGATTCAAGACTTGATATTAGTTTAACCAAATGAAATTACATACTCTTGTCAACATTTAGCAAAGAAAACCAATCAAGTAAGACAAGTGCACAAAAATCTAGTTGCACGGTTTTTCATCATTAAATTTATATCCCACGTAAAACAATTTTTAAGAAGTGACAGTCAACACTAGCGATAGCAGCCACAATGTCAAAGTTAAGTCATAATCGAACAAAATTTTCACAATTATAGTTCACAGTCAAGAAGTACTTAAAATTGTTTACATTCGTTTCTAAAACCTTGACAATTATCATCGATCTCACATTCTCGTAGTCTAAAATTTTTAACTCATTTAATCATGCAATTTATGTCTAATCTCCTAATTTTTCAACATCATTAAATCACAACCTAATCGGTTCAAAAGCTGAATTTATGTCACATTTTGAAATAAAATCTTAGAACATTTTGGAAACAGAATTCGACACTAACTTGACCTCACATTCATTTTCCAATAGCATAAAATTCTCCATGTACTGTTTCCTTTTGAAAATCATAAAACTCGTTGTTTTGTCAAAAAGGGAAACTATATGCAAACTTCAACTTTACTATCACTCAAGCATGCAACCACATAAACGCTACTTATTAGTTCAAAATTTGATTTCCAACATAACCCAGAAGGTAAGAGAAGTTAATCATTTAGTATTTAACAAATCACATTATGCTCACGAAACAAGTCAAATTAAAATATTGAAAATGTCAAAACTTCAAGTTATGCAGCCTTACTTGAAAAATTGAAAATTTAGCATTGCGCAACATTTCGTTCTAGCATACTATCTTGAAAACAATTTAGTACTAGTCAACTCAAATCCCGACACATCACAACAACAATCAACCTATAACAAAAATGTCAATCAAGCACAACAATATTCAACGAATAATCCTGCAATTATTGTCTAGTGTATAATTTACCAAGATTTAGGTCGCATAAGAGTACTCTCTATATTCTAATAAGCTACTCAAGCAATCAATCAAATTAAAATTAGTGCATGCATCCGAAGTTAATAATAACTATGAGTTATTGTCGCCTCTTTCATTGGGGATGAGTGATTGGGGTGATCAGTCCCTCCTACTCATGCAGCCAACTAATTAAGGTCACAAAACTACTTTCTTTCAAATTTATATCTACTACATTAAAAGACTTTTAACGCAGTCCGGAGTGCGAAGGCGTCGTCACGACTTTCACTCCTTTGACGTCGTTAGAACTCTTTTAATCACACATCTTAATGATACAGACAACAATCACGAACAGACAAAATCAATGGTATAACCACCAGTTACACAGTTCAGTCACCTATGCTTCAATAATACAATATAATTTTCAATCGTAATCTAACAATTAAGTCACAAGGCACGTCACTTAATGAACAAACCGACAAAATTAACAGTAATAAACAGCAACATAGTTATGATTTAAAACGAGTACCAAGACTCGAGGGTTAACAGACTCGACAACTTGGCCGGACGGACTGAACTGCTTTGATACCACTAATGTAACACCCCCTTCTATTATTTATTATTTTACTAACTAGAAATCGGAGATTTCAAAAATATCTTTCCACGCACCTCAAGAGAGTGCTACATTTCGTCAAACCTCACAAAATAAAATTTAAAACTCAACGCATCGAGTGCGTGGATATATATAACATATCCAAAAGGGGTAAATCCTCAAACTCATTTAAAGTTTACAATAATCCGAAAAGAATAGTTTTACTGAGACAAATGGAATGAAACTTAGTTTACATATTCAATTACATAATCCAAATCGATCTAATACATAAAATAATATGGCAATACTACAATCCTCGTCCCTCGGTGTTACTAATCGGAGCGACACGCATTTACCCAAAAAGGCTTGAACACCTTCACTCAAGATCACTGGCGTTGCCACGAGAGCAGGCAACATAAAAATTGCTAGGGTGAGTCTCTTTACATAAATAATAACAAGTAAGATAAGCATTACATTCGGAAGCATCTAGCAACAACAATCCATAGTAATTAAGGCATTCACCATTCAATTAAAATACCAACAAGTCACAACAAAAGATTAATTAAGCATCAACGAGAATTCAAAGAATGCATGGTTATATGCATGTGTGAAATATGCATGTGGATCCATAACCACCTCAAAAACCCCGTCGGGTAACCACCACATTTGGCCGAAGCCACCCACCACGTTTTGGCCGAAGCCACCCACCACGTAATGCATATGATTTATGTGACACTATGACAATGCATCACCACACAATAAATTCACATCAATTATCAACTCACCTCTTTGGTAAAAGCCCCCACCGCTTTTGGCGAAGCCCCCCACCGCTGGCGAAGCCCACATCATTCATAAATTCATCACATCAAGCATTGACCCACCGCTTTGGCCGAAGCCCACATCAATCATTAACCCACCGTTTTATCATGTTTTCACCACCACACCCCATTTATTAAATTAAATCCCACCTAAGGACCAAAACACTCCATAAGGACCTTTTCCACCTCTAAGGACCATTTTGACACACCAAGGACTAATCTAGCATCTAAGAACTATTTTGACACGTTATGGTTAATTTTGGTACGTAGGAATTATTTTGACTCATTAGGCTTAATTGGATACTAAAGGACTATTTTATCACTCCAAGGATTAATTTAATTCTTAGGGACTATTTTGTCACACCAAGGATTAAATTAATTCTTAGGGAGTAAATATGTCACTTAGGTCCCATTTAAGCACCCTAGGCGCCAAGGGGGCAGCCACTTTGGCGCCCACTTAGCGCAACACACACACACACAAAGCCAACACACACCCACAGCGCGAAGTTTCTAGGAAACTGGCGCCCCACTGCCCACTCACTCTTGCGGCAGACACACTAACACTAAGTCACGCACGCAGCGCCATTTCTTTAGGAATTGGCGCCTCCCTCACACCCACACACCAACAAATCGCACACCCACCTATACCTCCCTAGGCGCCATTTTCTTGGCTATTTGGCGCCTCTCCTTCCACTCACCTAAACCAAACAACTCATCAACATTTTAATCCAACAATCAATTCTCCATTTACTAACACTCATCAAAACAATTTAACCAACATCTTTTAATTCACATATCCTCAACAATCATCACATTGAACATTTAAACAAACACCTAGCATGCATATTTAACAACTCCTATCTTTCCAACAACAAGCAACATGATATCACCAAATCAAGTATCAAATACAACAACCAACATATAATTAGCACAAAATGCACACAATCAATCAACCTAATGCTATTCCACACACAATACATATCATACTAATTATTATAGACATAAATGAGAATCCCCTAACCTTACGAGCTACCGAGACGTTCCGAAACTCACGACCCGAACTTCACGAACTCGCTCCTAACTCGTCCAACCGCTTCAAACGAAAACCCAGCTACTCAAATACTCCAACACGAACAATTATGCAAGAATAAACACAGCGACAGTCCAAAGTCATACACTAAATATATCAAATATAATTAATCGCTCGTTTAATTAATCAATTGTGTTTTGAAAAGGAGTACCTATCGAAAAGTACCCAACCGAGACGATGGTTCGAAGTACACGAACGTGAAACACGACCTTGGATGAGCGAGAGGGTCGAAACCGTGAGATTGATAGAATTAAACGAATGGTGGGCCGATTCTGGTGAGAAGGACTCGAGTTTATGCTTGATTCACGCAAGGAACGCTTAAGGTGGTCGGAATCGCGACTTAAAGGTGGCTGGGCGTTGCTGCAGCTGACAGAACGAGGCACCAAACGATGAAACTAAGGCCAGAAACGGAATCAGTGGCAAAATCCCAGTGGGAAGGTGAAGTTTGGGGTTCAACCGTGGAGAGGGGAGTGAGAACGCAAGGGAGGATGAAAATGGCGTGAGGGTTTTCTTTGGCTGCCGTTTCATGCAGCTGATCTCGCGAGGAAGAAGAAGAAGCCGCGCCGGGTCGGGTCATTCGTGTGGGCTTCGCATGGACTGGGCTGCAAGCTGGTTTGTGTTTAGTGGCTGGGGTGCGCTTAACAAGCAAATGGGGGTGTATGCGAGTAATGAGTGCAATTCCACCTCCAAGTCATTTTAAAAAAAAACCCCAATTTCACTACAACTCTTATTTTAATATCTCAATAGCTTAAAAATAATTTCTATAAAGAAATGATATCTCAAACACTAGTATTTTATTAAAAACAAAATAAATAAGTATAAATATGAATAACAATCATATATCACAAATAGCTTATAAAAATACATTTAAATATAAAAATATATTTATTCAACTAATTTAATGGCTCAAACACACAATAAATCAAAATAATGTAATCTTATCAAATCAACTCCAAATAATTTCTAATAAAATTTGGGGCGTTACAACTCTCCCCCACTTAGAAACTTAAACACCCACTACTACAACATTAAAACTCTGGCAAGGTACCCTAAATGAACTCGTACCTCTAAATGTAACCATCATTCCTCTGATAGACTTCTCCTCTGTTGGCTTTGGACGTTTGGCACTAATGTATCCCAATTCCCCACAGTTGTAGCAGACCACATCCTCCTTCTCACCCTAACAACTACACGACCTTCCTTACCACACTTTGTGATACACAATCCCCGCAGTGGCGTCTCCCCCACTTGGCGTTTAGCCCGAACTCTCCTCTCCCTTGCCCTTACCACTCGAAACATCATATGGCCTCCCACGAAATTGAGAACTTCTCTTCCCTTCACTACCTTGTATGAGCGATTGCCATTCCTCCTCGAAAATCTACGCTAAACTCATGAAATCAACATCCACTCTCCTCATCACCCCTAACCGTTCTCACCTATGTCCTATCGTGATACATAGCATCAAACACTCTTCCCTACACTCTTACTCCCCAATTAGGCATTCTAACTTTGTAGGTTACCAAAATCCTACTCGACTACCCAACACAAGAGACAACCACAATTATGGCGGAGGCCCAACAACCCTAACAACCGTAATTACCCAACAATACCAATCTCAACAATTTATCATATATCCAACATCATTCACATCAATAATTAACACGATCATAACAACAAAATTTAAGTTCAACCTACTCCACAATTAGTCATTTTATTCAACGTTCAAATTAGTCCACCTACTAAAAGTGCGAGAAAATTGCAGTAACTTTGCGCCTACTTTGGCGAATTAATTAAAATAGTAAACGACCTCGGATTTCGACAAATAAATACTTGTTGGAAAGCCCTATGGGTCTATTTCTTATCCCTAAGTTCAGTTTTTTTAAAGGGTAGTGTCCAATAGGTACAGTTTTCAAAAATACACATACTAGTTTCAAAAGATGTAGTTTTTGTCCTTCAAATTCAAGCAGTCCTATAATGACCAAAACTCAATTAATTTGCATGAAACTTGTGCATAAAATGAGGCAAATTCTGTCAAGTTTTCAAAGAAATTGGATTCGTTTCGAAAATGAGCTCTTTTGAAAATGCACGATAACTAAAACACTCGACCTATGTCCAGTTGTTTCCAGAATCTTAACCTAACTTGTTTCACCTATAACTTGAGTTCTGCAACTCCGAATCCAACCCAATCAGTGGCAAATTAACAAGCATTCAATCAAGTTTTTGAAATAACAAACCACATAATTTTTCAATTGACCAAACAATACCAGTTCTTAAAAGACTGAAACAGCATCCAGTAACGCCTAAAACTATAAACAAGCTAAACTCAGCATGTCCAATCATCAACCAATTATAATCCTAACCCCAAATAACATAACTAATGGTGCAAATAATTCAAACACACAAGTCCGAAAGATTTAGACACGTAAGCTTCATCTTCAATCTCTTTATTCCTAGGGATTTGGCCAATATGCGATTTTACAACTTCCCTAGAAAATACCATGGACATATAATTCTACCAAATTCAATTGATTTCATATCACAAAAATAATATAACCAACTCATGCTTCTTAAAACAATTGATTTGATTCAAGACTTGATATTAGTTTAACCAAATGAAATTACATACTCTTGTCAACATTTAGCAAAGAAAACCAATCAAGTAAGACAAAAGCACAAAAATCTAGTTGCACGGTTTTTCATCATTAAATTTATATCCCACGTAAAACAATTTTTAAGAAGTGACAGTCAACACTAGCGATAGCAGCCACAATGTCAAAGTTAAGTCATAATCGAACAAAATTTTCACAATTATAGTTCACAGTCAAGAAGTACTTAAAATTGTTTACATTCGTTTCTAAAACCTTGACAATTATTATCGATCTCACATTCTCGTAGTCTAAAATTTTTAACTCATTTAATCATGCAATTTATGTCTAATCTCCTAATTTTTCAACATCATTAAATCACAACCTAATCGGTTCAAAAGCTGAATTTATGTCACATTTTGAAATAAAATCTTAGAACATTTTGGAAACAGAATTCGACACTAACTTAACCTCACATTCATTTTCCAATAGCATAAAATTCTCCATGTACTGTTTCCTTTTGAAAATCATAAAACTCGTTGTTTTGTCAAAAAGGGAAACTATATGCAAACTTCAACTTTACTATCACTCAAGCATGCAACCACATAAACGCTACTTATTAGTTCAAAATTTGATTTCCAACATAACCCAGAAGGTAAGAGAAGTTAATCATTTAGTATTTAACAAATCACATTATGCTCACGAAACAAGTCAAATTAAAACATTGAAAATGTCAAAACTTCAAGTTATGCAAAATTTACTTCAAAAATTGAAAATTTAGCATTGCGCAACATTTCGTTCTAGCATACTATCTTGAAAACAATTTAGTACTAGTCAACTCAAATCCCGACACATCACAACAACAATCAACCTATAACAAAAATGTCAATCAAGCACAACAATATTCAACGAATAATCCTGCAATTATTGTCTAGTGTATAATTTACCAAGATTTAGGTCGCATAAGAGTACTCTCTATATTCTAATAAGCTACTCAAGCAATCAATCAAATTAAAATTAGTGCATGCATCCGAAGTTAATAATAACTATGAGTTATTGTCGCCTCTTTCATTGGGGATGAGTGATTGGGGTGATCAGTCCCTCCTACTCATGCAGCCAACTAATTAAGGTCACAAAACTACTTTCTTTCAAATTTATATCTACTACATTAAAAGACTTTTAACGCAGTCCGGAGTGCGAAGGCGTCGTCACGACTTTCACTCCTTTGACGTCGTTAGAACTCTTTTAATCACACATCTTAATGATACAGACAACAATCACGAACAGACAAAATCAATGGTATAACCACCAGTTACACAGTTCAGTCACCTATGCTTCAATAATACAATATAATTTTCAATCGTAATCTAACAATTAAGTCACAAGGCACGTCACTTAATGAACAAACCGACAAAATTAACAGTAATAAACAGCAACATAGTTATGATTTAAAACGAGTACCAAGACTCGAGGGTTAACAGAATCGACAACTTGGCCGGACGGACTGAACTGCTTTGATACCACTAATGTAACACCCCCTTCTATTATTTATTATTTTACTAACTAGAAATCGGAGATTTCAAAAATATCTTTCCACGCACCTCAAGAGAGTGCTACATTTAAATCAAACCTCACAAAATAAAATTTAAAACTCAACGCATCGAGTGCGTGGATATATATAACATATCCAAAAGGGGTAAATCCTCAAACCTGTTTAAAGTTTACAATAATCCGAAAGAATAGTTTTACAGCACAGCGGAATGAAACTTAGTTTACATATTCAGTACATAATCCAAATCAGTCTAATACATAAAATAATATGGCAATACTACAATCCCTGTCCCTGGTGTTACTAATCAGAGCTGACACAGACGACCCAAAAGGCTTGAACACCTTCACTCAAGATCACTGGCGTTGCCACGAGAGCGCGAGCAACATAAAAATTGCTAGGGTGAGTCTCTTTACATAAATAATAACAAGTAAGATAAGCATTACATTCGGAAGCATCTAGCAACAACAATCCATAGTAATTAAGGCATTCACCATTCAATTAAAATACCAACAAGTCACAACAAAAGATTAATTAAGCATCAACGAGAATTCAAAGAATGCATGGTTATATGCATGTGTGCAATATGCATGTGGATCCATAACCACCTCAAAAACCCCGTCGGGTAACCACCACATTTGGCCGAAGCCACCCACCACGTTTTGGCCGAAGCCACCCACCACGTAATGCATATGATTTATGTGACACTATGACAATGTATCACCACACAATAAATTCACATCAATTATCAACTCACCTCTTTGGCCGAAGCCCCCACCGCTTTGGTAAGCCCCCACCGCTTTTGGCCGAAGCCCATATCATTCATAAATTCATCACATCAAGCATTGACCCACCGCTTTGGCCGAAGCCCACATCAATCATTAACCCACCGTTTTATCATGTTTTCACCACCACACCCCATTTATTAAATTAAATCCCACCTAAGGACCAAAACACTCCATAAGTACCTTTTCCACCTCTAAGGACCATTTTGACACACCAAGGACTAATCTAGCATCTAAGAACTATTTTGACACGTTATGGTTAATTTTGGTACGTAGGAATTATTTTGACTCATTAGGCTTAATTGGATACTAAAGGACTATTTTATCACTCCAAGGATTAATTTAATTCTTAGGGACTATTTTGTCACACCAAGGATTAAATTAATTCTTAGGGACTAAATATGTCACTTAGGTCCCATTTAAGCACCCTAGGCGCCAAGGGGCAGCCACTTTGGCGCCCCACTTAGCGCAACACACACACACACAGCACAACACACACCCACAGGCGCCAAGTTTCTAGGAAATCGCCCCTCTCTGATGCCACTCACTCTTGCAAAGACACACTAACACTAAGTCACGCACGCAGGCGCCATTTCTTTAGGGAATTGGCGCCCCTCCCCTCACACCCACACACCAACAACTGCACAGCCACCTATACCCTCCCTAGGCGCCATTTTCTTGGCTATTTGGCGCCCTCTCCTTCCACTCACCTAAACCAAACAACTCATCAACATTTTAATCCAACAATCAATTCTCCATTTACTAACACTCATCAAAACAATTTAACCAACATCTTTTAATTCACATATCCTCACCAATCATCACATTGAACATTTAAACAAACACCTAGCATGCATATTTAACAACTCCTATCTTTCCAACAACAAGCAACATGATATCACCAAATCAAGTATCAAATACAACAACCAACATATAATTAGCACAAAATGCACACAATCAATCAACCTAATGCTATTCCACACACAATACATATCATACTAATTATTATAGACATAAATGAGAATTCCCTAACCTTACGAGCTACCGAGACGTTCCGAAACTCACGACCCAAACTTCACGAACTCGCTCCTAACTCGTCCAACCGCTTCAAACGAAAACCCAGCTACTCAAATACTCCAACACGAACAATTATGCAAGAATAACCACAGCGACAATCCAAAGTCATACACTAAATATATCAAATATAATTAATCGCTCGTTTAATTAAGCAATTGTGTTTTGAAAAGGAGTACCTATCGAAAAGTACCCAACCGAGACGATGGTTCGAAGTACACGAACGTGAAACACGACCTTGGATGAGCGAGAGGGTCGAAATCGTGAGATTGATAGAATTAAGCGAATGGTGGGCGATTACGGTGAGAAGGACTCGAGTTTATGCTTGATTCACGCAAAGGAATGCTTAAGGTGGTCGAATCGCGACTTAAAGGTGGTGGGCGTTGCTGCGGTGACGAGCGAGGCACCAAACGATGAAACTAAGGCCAGAAACGGAATCAGTGGCAAAATCCGAGTGGGAAGGTGAAGTTTGCGGTTCAACCGTGGAGAGGGGAGTGAGAACGCAAGGGAGGATGAAAATGGCGTGAGGGTTTTCTTTGGCTGCCGTTTCATGCAAATTGATCTCATGAGGAAGAAGAAGAAGAAGTCGCGCGGGGTCGGGTCATTCGTGTGGGCTTCGCATGGACCAAGCTGGTTTGTGTTTAGTGGTCAAAAGCGCGCAACAAGCAAATGGGGGTGTATGCGAGTAATGAGTGCAATTCCACCTCCAAGTCATTTTAAAAAAAAAACCCAATTTCACTACAACTCTTATTTTAATATCTCAATAGCTTAAAAATAATTTCTATAAAGAAACGATATCTCAAACACTAGTATTTTATTAAAAACAAAATAAATAAGTATAAATATGAATAACAATCATATATCACAAATAGCTTATAAAAATACATTTAAATATAAAAATATATTTATTAATTTAATGGCTCAAACACACAATAAATCAAAATAATGTAATCTTATCAAATCAACTCCAAATAATTTCTAATAAAATTTGGGGCGTTACAGTTCCTTCCAGGAGGAGTTACATGCTGATGGGAAGGGCGCACTTGTCTAGAGGGTCCCTCACCGTCTGCACACGGGCGAGGCGGGATGGCTCCCCTTTCATAGTGAGAAAGACGTGCTTCACGGTCAGCAATAATTTGATTCTTGCTTTGCAGAATCTGTAGGAAAGCCTGAGTCACATGCTCGGGCACGGAGGCATCAATTCCTGCATCGACCAGCTCGGTCGGCGATTCTTTGTTGAGTAGGCTGCGATATCTGCTCCAAGATTGGCCTCGGCCGCCCACACGGAGAGGTTCCCGATGAGGTTGTCACGTGATTCATGGATAGTTTGTGGGACGCCCTCAGGGGTTTGCTGAGGGAGTGCATTCCGCCCAGAGGGGTCGACCCTTGACGAGGCTCGCGTGGCGTGCCTCCTTGGTTGCATGGTGGAAGTGTTTAATTTGCTCCCACTGTGGTCGCCAATGATCGTTGCCGATCTATCGATGTAGTGCTGATGTAGTGTTCTAGCTCGGTCGCTGAATGTCTTAGTATCAGAGTCTTGGTCGCGCCTGGGTGGTACCTGCGAAGATACTCCGACGCCCAAATCAGCAATCAATAGTGAATAGTGAATAGTAATAAATGACGTACCTAGAATCTTGAGATTCGTGCCATATTTATAGCAATAGTTATTGGGCCATATTGGGTTGCATTGGGCCTTGAGCCCACTCCAGAACAGTAACCTTAATGAATATTCAAAATCAGAATATGTCTTTTTGTTATCCAATTCTTTGACTAAAAAAGCCTAATTCTTATTGAATAGCCTTAAATACCCAAACACAAACTACAACACATCCCTTAAATATTAAGAACTTGAAAAAATTCATAATTAATAGCATATCATGATATCACCAAAATGTCCACAGTTTTGACAGACAAATTTGGTGGTCTATGTATCTTACTATTGTAATACGAATTATAAATTGTGTATGTTTTTCGATTGTTTCCTTCGCCTTCGTTTTTAAATAAACAACAAAAAACTTGTTTTTTCTAAGTGTGTATTTGTTTTTGGGTCTACTTATTTTTGGCTTTCATTTTTCTATGTGTATCTAATTTGATGGAAGCAATAACCTATAAAGTAATTTTGAAGATAACTAATAATATAATAAGAAAAGTAATTTTACCCTAATGAGTCTTGACTGTACATGATATATTCAAGAAACATCATGTTCCACGTCAAAGATGGTGGAGTAAGATATGCTTGATCAAGGAAAACAACAAGCATCTGATATATTGATAAGACATGCAATTCAACAAGTGTCCACTTTGAAAGTCATCCTCACTATTCAATCTTCTTTCTTAAGAAATATTTTACTTGCAACATCTTCAAAACTTAAAGTTTTCTTCCCATATATTAAAACAAGTTTGATATGCCCACAAGAAGACAGAAGGGACCATTTGAGTCTCAAATCTTTATCTTCATCATCAATTTTGACTCCAATAGCTTCTAATTAAGAGACAATACCATTAAGAGCACTATGATGATCATAGAAGTTCATACCATCATCCGTGCGTAAATTGTGAAACTGCTCCTACAACACAGTTGATTTGAGATGCTCTTTGCCTGATACAACCCTTCGAGTTTCTCCCAAAGATCCTTGACTGACAATATATATTTTCTGCACATATGCAAGAACATTCTTAGCCAAACACAGACGAATTGCACTTGCAGCTCTCAAATCGTGTTCCTCCCATTTCTCCTTGTCCATATTGGAAATGTTTCCTTTCAACGCATTTTGCAATCCCGATTGTATCAACGCATCTTTGAATTGTATTTTCCGCAAGCCAAAAAATATTTTTCCATCAAATTTCTCTATGTCAAATTTCATAGCACTTGAAGAAGTTGCCATTGCACTTGTAAAAGACTGTAATCTGTCCACCAAGTAGGTTCCCAAGAAAGAGAGGTGGGTCACAATGGACACACTTAAATACGAAGTCTTTCCTAGCCAGAACTTTTCATAAACAAATTTTCACAGTATTAGACTTATTTTTTGACGTGGAAGATCTAACGAAGCTCAAACCACATAGCACACTAAGAAATTTATACCCCACCGAAACAAAAGCTCTGATACTTGTTGTTGACAAAATTACATAGAGAAATTAAATTAGCACAATTGAAACACAAAAACTTTACGTGAAAAACTCAAAAATCGGAGGAAAAGCCATAACCGTTTTCTAATGAAAACCATAGAATAACACTATTTGAAAATTTTTACAACACATAGACTTCTCTCAAACACCCAATGCCCCTAGTACACCAACATTCTCCAAAGAAAATGTTTTATCTATATATATATATATAAATTGCAAACAGGCAACCTGCCAGAATTTATTAAACAGACGGAAAAAAAAACACAGACGTGCGAAGGGGGGACTAGACCGAAATCATTGCCATCAGAAAAGCTAAATCCAAAACAATATTAGGGTGCCCCTAACAGAGCCCCTAAACCACAGCAACCTATAGGCTAAAAATAACTAATTGACAAAAATTAGATAAACAATCTAGAGATGAAAAAACCAACCAGTCTCTGGCTAGAAAAAGGGTTATAGAAGATCTTATAACCCTCAAGTCAGATCAAAAAGAAACACAGACAGAATTTGACTTTGAGCGAGTGTTGTACACTGCTGTTTTCTGGACCAATGTCTTTTTGTGTTGCTTCTTCTTCTTCTTCTGGGACGTGGATATCACCTGATTGGACTTATCAGCACCAAGGGTCATGTGGTCATCATCAGCATCTGACACATCCTCCAATGCTTCCCTGAAATGCTCCACTACAAAAAAAACGTCATTTAGCGAGGGACGTTGCGTGGGAATATTAGGTCCCTCGCAAACTCAGAAATTAGCGACGGAGATAGCGAGGGAAACATGTCCCTCGCAAATTAGGTAATTAGCGACGGAAATAAGGCCAGTAGCGACGGACTGGCCGTCGCTAAATGCACGCCGCCAATTTCAAATTGCGCTTACGACGCAAGAGCGATTAGCGGCGATTTAATGGGTCCTCGCTAAATTTCTGACCGTTGCAGTGTCTCGGTTTACGCGCGGATTAGCGACCGATTTTCCGTCGCTAAATCCATCGCTACGTGGCACATTTTTGACCACAACCGAGCGACGTTCAGTCTCTCACTCTTCTCTCACTCTCACTGTTTCTCTTTCACTCTTCTCTCTCAATTCTTCTCAAACCAAAACCCTCTCCACCACCATACAACCACCACCACCATACAACCACCACCACCCATGCCCCCCAATTCTTCTCCTCTGTTTGTCTCTCTCTCTCTCCTTTCACTCTTCTTCTCTTCACCTCATTTCCACCACCACCCAAAAAACCACCACCACCACCACCACCCACGAAACCACCACCACCAAAGCTCCTCCTATTTATCTCCTCTCTAGCTCTCTCTCTTACTATTTCTCATTTCCCTTTTACTCTCTCCATCTTCTTCCACCACACCACCACACAACCACCACCACCACACAACAACCTCTTATTGTAAGTTTTGATTTTCAATTTTTTATGATATTGTTTTAATTTTAATTTTTTATTGAATTTGTTTTTATTTATTTTTTCCTTGAAATTGAAATTGGTTAGGATTGGATTTTGGTGTTTGAAGTTTCACCACCGCACCGAGTGTGCACTCCACCGAACCACCGCACCGGACGTAAATCTAATAGCGGTTAGTTTTTAAATTAAATTTGTTGTTATGTATTAGAATTGAGTATTGTTGTGAGTTATAATTAAGTATTAGTCTTAATTATTGTTGTGAAATGTGAGTTGTGAAATGTAAGTTATAATTGAATATTAGGATTAATTGTTATTGTGAAATGTTAGTTGAATTGAGTGTGAAAAGTGAGTTAAAATTTACTTGTTGTATTAAAGGTTGTAGAATTCCGTGTGAAATGTTAGTTGAATTGTATGAAAAGTGTTTAAGTGTTTTTGGATGAACCCTAGGTTAGTTGACTGTGTGTTGCTGATGGAAAAGGGTGAGGTGCTGTTTCACTCACCCCCATATTTTGCTCGAAATCATCTCCATTGAGATAATTGCGAGACAGTACTAACAACGGTAAGGTTGGGAGTTCGAAATAACTTCCTTCACTACTTGGATGGAAAAGGGTTTTGTCTTTGTCCTTGACCCCATATTCGCTCGAAATCATCTCCACTGCGATGATATCGATGCCACTAACTTGATATATGTTATTGGCAATGTTATGGGAATGTAACACGTTTTTAAAATGTGTGTAGATGAATTGGTATCAATTTAATCGTGATTGGGTGTATGATCGGTTATATTCGAGAAGAGAGGGTTTGAAAGAATCTTTTGTTGTTGGGGTTGAACAATTTCTTGTGGTAGCGTGGCAACATGATTTGGCTAGAGAGAAAATGGGGTTAGATGTCCATGTTTAAAATGCGACGGTGTACCTATTAGGACTGATGAGGAAATCAGATGCCACTTGTATCAATGGGGGTTTAGGCCTAATTATAGGATTTGGACTGACCATGGAGAACGACTTCCAAATTTTGAAGTTGGAGCTTCAAGCAATTCTGGTGTTGGTGTTTCACGTAATGAAAATATTGAGTGGATGAATAACATGATTTGTGATGGTCTTGGGGTGAATGTGCCATTTGATGAGCCTCGTGATGACAATCATGAAGAACTTCCAAATGAAGAAGCCACGAGAGATTTTATAATTTGTTATCGATTCAAACAAACCGTTGTTCAAGGCTCGCGATTCAAAATTATCTATGTGTGTTAAGCTTTTAGCTCTCAAGTCCATGAGTAGTATTTACAAGTGGGTTTAGACTATGTGACTAAAATGATGATGGATGCAACACCTTATAAGGATAATTTTCCAAACAATTATTATGAAGCAAAGATGTTAGTTTCGAAGCTGGGATTGGATTTTAAGAAGATTGATTGTTGTGAGAAAGGACACATGTTGTATTACAACAACGAGTTTGGTAAAAATGACGGTGAGCTACTTGAATGCAAATTACAGTGGGCGGCCGAGGTATCATGTTCGTAAAGGGCAAAACGTAATTATAAACCCATTCTGTGAAGTCGATGTTCTATTTGCCTATAATTCCAAGGTTGCAAAGAATGTTTGCATCGACTGAAGTTGCGCAGAAAATGACTTGGCATTATGATAATAGGGGTACCTCAGACATTTTGCGCCACCCATCTGACGGTGAAGCATGGAAACACTTTGATTTAGTGCATTCAGATTTTGCCTCAGACCCACGAAATGTTCGACTTGGATTGTGCTCTGATGGATTTACTCCATATATCCAAGCATCATCTTCTCCCTACTCTTGTTGGCCAGTCATTGTTACTGTTGCACCCGAAAAATCCGGTTTGGTTTTCTCAATGTACAACGTGGAAAAATTATGAAGCCGCCACCAATATTTTAATTTTAAGACCAAAACATTGAAAAAATGTCTTTTGAAATAAGGCGGATGGTCTTTCGAAAACTAGAGATATGGGTTGGGGTCGGTTCACGTGCGGGAAGGTGTTAGCACCCCACGTCCTCTCTCTACTCGAGAGGAACCTTTAATTAAGTGTGTGGTTTTGAGTGTTGATTTGGAAAATACTTAAATTTGCTTCTTTATTGAAAAAGGAATGAAAAGACTTAATGAAAATTTTTATTTTTGGCGCTTGACGAGAGTTAGCCTCTCGCTCCTACGTATCTCCCAGTGCGATGGAGAATTCAAAGCTACGTAGTTCTCGGTCTTTATATTTTTTTTGAAAGTGTGCTTGACGGGACATGAACCCGGTCCTACGTATCCCCACTGTGATGAGGAATCAAAGCTACGTAGTTCTCGTTTGTCCTGAAAAAGGTTTTTGTTTTTTAATCTTTTTTTAGAGTTTTTCGCAAAGGGGTTGAGCGTTTGCGATGACCAAACAACAACGGTTTAGAGTGGTCACACTACTAACTCTTTTTTGAAAATGGAATCATCACTAACAATCAAACGGCAACGGCGCGAGTGACTATTGATGACAACCGGTTTTATTTTGATTATTGAAAAGGTTTTCGCAATTGAAGGGGCGTTTGTGAAGACCAAACAACAACGGTTTAGAGTGGCGCACTACTAGCTCCCACGGAATGAAATCATCACCCACAATCAAACGGCAACGGCTCGAGTGATCGTCAATGACAATTAGTTTTGATTTTGATGTTTTTATGATTCGTTTTTGAAAAGTGTTTCGTTGGTTTGATTTGGGGAAAATGTTTCGATAACTTGGAAAAGGGTTCGCAATTGGGTCGAGCGTTCGCGATGACCAAACAACAGCGGTTTAGAGTGGTCATACTACTAACTCTTTTGAAAATGAAATTATCATTAACGACCAAACGGCAACGGCGCGAGTGATCATTAATGATAATCGGTTTTGTTTTAGGTTTTTGATGCAAAGAAGTTTTTGAAATGGAGATTGTCACTAACGAGTAACAACTCATGCAGGTTACAAATGCATACTCACAAACATCCCAGAACAAGCATATCAATTCAAGCCAATTAATCAAATCATTTGTGATTCAAATCAAATTCTAAAATGCGATTGTGTGTGTGGAATGGGATGGGAATTGTTATTAACGAATAACAATCTCTTGCGATAGCATATGTTCTTGTAATGAAGGCTATTACTAACGAGTAATCCTTCATTATATGCTTGTGGGAATCCTATAATGAGAGTCACCACTAACGAGTAGCAATCTCATGTAAGAGGCAAAGTATTGGAAGAGGGAATGCACACAATCAACTTGAGAACATGACAGGCATCATAAACAATTTAATGCAATGTGACTAGAGGTATAGAATGATCTAGGTTGCATGAATAAGTAAGCAATAAACAAAATGCATGATCAGAGGCAGTCTTATTTAGGTGAGTTTTCGCAATAGGAGTGAGGGTTCGCGGTGACCAAACAACAACGGTTTAGAGTGATCACGCTACTAACTCTTTCGAAAATGAAAATTATCATTAACAACCAAACGGCAACGGCGCGAGTGATCATTAATGATAATTGGTTCTTATTTTAGGTCATCAAAAGGGTTTTCGCAACTGAATTTTTATCGGGAGCTAACGAAGAGTGGTCACCACTAATGACCCACTTGAAAACTAAGGTTGTTACTAACGATCAAACGAGTAAAATCCAGAGTGATCATTAGCAAGAAATTATATTTTTGTGGAGAGTTTGGTTATTCAAAAGGAATTGTTGGAAAGGGGACACTAGTAAAAATGGGGTGTTATTCAAATTACTTTGGGTGTTATATTAATAAACAGAGGTGTAGTTAGTTGCAATGGGGATAGTATTATTAAACAGGGGTGCAAATAATGAGCCCAAAGATTTGTTTTGGGCTCACCCGCAAAAATGGGCTTACAAAAGGGGATGTTGTAGTAATGAAACGAGGGGTGGGAATAACAAATCGAATTTAAAAACAGTTAAAATAAAAAATGTTACATGATAAGAATATTTAAGAACAGATTAGGAAAAAAAACCTAATTCACCACTCTCCAGTATGCATTGGTTTTAGAGAGAGAGAGAGAGAGAGAGAGAGAGATCGGTGAGGAAGAGAAGGCGAACTGAGAGAGAGAGGAGGCGCGACGGTTTCACACTTGGTGGCAGTGGAGAACGAAACGAGAGAGAGAGAGAAGGTGCGGCGCGGCGGTTATGGCGGTGACGGTGGAGAACGAACGACCGAGAGAGAGAGAGAAAGTGCGGCGCGGTGGTGTTCGGTGGTGGCTTCAGTGCGTTGTGATGGTGGAGGTTTGGAAGAAGCTTTTAAGAGTTTGGTGTTATTCACGGTGGAGCGTTTGCGGAGATGGAGGTGGAGTGCGGTGGCTTGCGGTGGCTCGTGGTGGTTGGTGGTCCTATGGAAATGGTGGTGATGTGGTAAGGCTCATACCCTCCCTTCTCTATTTTACTACTCTTGGATCCTTTTCTCAGATTTTTCTTCTTGCTCTATGTGTGTGTGTTGTGTTTGTATGGAAATGTTTGTTTGTGTTTCGTTTCTTCTTGTGTCCTCTCCTCACTCTGTATCTGTGTGTGTGTGTGTTGGTTCAGTGTGTGTGCTGCGTTTGTATGGAAATGGTGGTGGTGTTATGCGTTTCTGTGTGTGTTTTTGTGTGTTGCGTGTGTTTGTGTTTCTATGTGTGTTTGTGCTTTTCTTCTGTTTTCTTTCCTCCAATCTCCCCCCTCTGCTGATAGATGATGTGTTTATTTATAGTGGCTTTGGTGTGGTATAGGTGTGCTAAATACCAAAATGTACAAGTTTTCAACATGTGATTATGGACCCAAATTGTTGGAGCTGTGTTGTGGCTATATAGACGTGGGGGTGAAGTAGTGGAGACAAGGAGCAAAGAACTTGCAAGGTGGTGCTTGCAAAGGCTGAAATGTTTGAGCAAATTGGGAATAATGCAAAGGACAAGGAGAAGGGGCTTTTGACCTCATTCCGAAAATAAGAACCTCAAGCCACAAACATCTCAAAGATTCTGCTTTGTTTAATAAATTTTTGTACTATTTTGCTTTTATTTTTGTCCATATGTACAACAAAAGTTGACTTATGTATTTGTACCAAAAACTATTTATAATAAAAACAATTTTGAAATCTGATTTGTTTTATATAAAAATAATGATTTGATAAACTAACAAAAATATACGGATAACAATAATAAGTAACGAAGCCACTACGCGTAAACGACGAGACGCGAGCGCGCGCACACAAGAATCAAAACACGCACACGAATAGAAATAATACGCGCAACAACGAGAATAAGTACGAGCGCACGATTCGAAATGATACGCGCGCACGATGAGAATAAGAAATGCTAGATTGATAACGAACGCAACTTGAACACATTTGTGCAATTGAAACCTACAAAACGAGACACACATTTTGGGGTTTTCTGAAAACGAGAAAAAAAATACCCGTTAAAATTGAGTGTTTACAAAAATACAATTTTATTCGATTTTCAACTAGTCGGACAAAATTGGGGTATTACAGCTGCCCCTCTTTATTTCACATTTTGCCAAGAAATATGAATTGGCATTTTCATATTTGCTGGTAAAATGGAAATAAAGATATAGAAATAATACTAATTTTGTCCGCTTCAGAAAATGTTCAAATCTCTTTGTTATTTTTCTTTTGAGAAAGGGGGTTAACACTTGTCGCATTAACGGGAAAGCAGTAAATTGGGAAAGACGGTAAATTGGGAAAAGCGGTAAATTGGGAATTCGGAGGTTGCCTAAAACCTTTTAACGGACTCTTGTCGAGTCCGAGCTCTGGGGGTGGCCTTTTCGAGCGGCCGATCAACATCAGGTCCGGAACTGATTTGATCAATGGATTTACGCTGCGCTTTAGGTGACACAACTAATCCGAAGGACTTAACGGTCGATGGATCCATCGCGTGCTCGCATAACGATGTTGTGATGCGTGGAAGGAGTTCACTAACTCGCGGGAGTTCACTAACTGCGGGTTGATGGAGTTTACGAACTCGGATTGTTGGAGTTTACGAACTCTGGATTGATGGAGTTTACGAACTCTGGATTGATGGAGTTTACGAACTCTGGATTGATGGAGTTTACGAACTCTGGGTTGATGGAGTTTACGAACTCTGGGTTGATGGAGTTTACGAACTCGGGTTGATGGAGTTTACTTAACTCGGATTGATGGAGTTTACTGAACTCGGGTTGATGGAGATTTTCTAAAAATGGGATTTTTGGGACTCTCGGGTCCGAAGTAACTTTTCTCTTGAATGGTGCGTGAAATGCATGCGCTTGGGTATTTGGGTGCACATGGATGCAATGATTGATTTTGGTGGGATGCTTCTTCTGTTTGATTTTTCATTCTCTTCTTTTCTTTTGTTATTCTTTCGCTCTTCTGAGATGCGAATTTGAGAGCGTAATGTACTGTTTGATGCCATGGGGTGATGAATGGTATGGATGATATGAGAATGATGAATGATATGAAGATGTTGTGTTCTTTTGTGTTTGCTTCTTCTTTGCAAATATCAACATAATGCTTTGATGTTTGAATGCAAGTGTATGCGGTGATTGATGCTTTGATGAATGAAATGCTCCTATTCTAACTTCTGTTTGTTTCTTTTTGTTTCTTCTATGAAATGCAAACATTAATATGATGCAATGCTCTGATGTTTGATGCAATGATTTTTGTTCTTTTTCTTTTTTGGAAACGCTAACATTAACATGATGCCAATGCAATGAAAAGATTTCTGCTTTTTCTTCTTTACTATTTTCCTCTATGAAACGCAAGTATGAATATGGTGCAACTGACGTGGACCGTTTTTTTCTTTTTTGCTATGTGATGAATGCACAAAATGTGAAGATGCAAATGTAATGCTTTGATGCATATGCCATAATGAATAGATTGAAATGCCTAGATGCATGAGGTAAACATTTTTGTGATGATGAGATGCGTGACTTTGGATGCAAGGAATTGAGATGATTATTGACCATTCTGTTGAAAAATTGAATTTAATTCAAACTCCGGTGTTCTCAAGGTTTTTATTTACAAACAAACTCACTTGTTTTCTCTTTCTTTCCATGATGACTGAATCGTAGATATCACGTAAACAACTTGTGCTCTCTCTTTTTGAAGCATTGTCTAGTAAGCATGCATATGAGTGCAAATGTGAATAATGAGTCAGTTAACTTGGAATTGGTTTAGGGCATGGACATTTATGGAAAGTGAAGGGATGACAGACATGATTATTGTCGACGCTCATGAGGGACCAAGGGATATAAGATTGCCCCAATTCAAGTCTTTGATGGGTGAATAGCTTGCCCCTGTCTAGTGGTGATAATGACTAGGGGTGTAGGGGATGACGAATTGGGAACACTTCGGCTCTTGGGATGAAAGGTGGAATGAAAGGGGTTTTGTCTCAAACCACACAGTTTGGTGTTGCCCCAGTCATGACGAGACAAAGTTGCCCCAATTAGAATGACGAGGCCTTGTTTAGGATGGTGAGTTGAGAGATTGCCCCGGTGAGGTGTTATGAGGTGAAGGAATGGGAACACACTTGCCCCACTTTCGAATGACATTCCAAATGGTTTCCTTGAGTGGGGTTGTGAAAGGCGACAGAGTTATGGTGATGGTTATGAACTGAGGGTGATATATGAATGGGGTAGGCAATGAACGAACTTCCCCAAAGTTGAGTGGAGTGAGAGGTGAAGAGAATGCCCCCTAGTACACACTTCTGGTTCTCTTTAAGAACAACTCAAATGCAATGAAAGTTTTGACCTTTTAGTATGAGGAGAGGCTCCACTTGGTGACCACTAAACCTTGTTTTAATGCAAAATGAATGCATCTTGGAGTGCAAGTCCTTCTCTCTTTTTTACCAACTTTCTTTTTTGATTGTTTTTTTTTTTAGCAGCTTTCTTTTTTCTGCTTGTTTGTTTTTCTTTTTGAGCAAACACGTCGTAAATAGATAAACTTATTTGTCCTAAGATTAAAACTTGAGAAAACGAAAAGCAATTAGTCATTGATCGGAATGGACTTTTTAGGGTTGTGATGTGGAGAAGGGGATGATTGAGCTTAATGAAGTGTTTGGGGTTGATGGGGAGGATGGGTCTTATTCGGTGTTGGCCGATGGTCAATGGTTTATGAAGGAAATGGTTATTAGGTTTGATGAGGTGTTTGAATGTTTTATGAAAGAAGAGATGGTTAAACCCAATGAATTGAGGGCTCTTTTTTTGAAAGGGGAAATGATTTCTGAAGGAGAGCTCTTAGCTTCATGGCAAAATGTATTGACTCTTAATTTATACTCCCTTTGTCTTCCTTTCTTTGTTTTGGGATTCTCCTTTTTGAAACTTTGTTATTCCCCTCCTTTTGTGAATTTTCTTTCCTTTTGACTTGGGTGAAAATGATATACCATCTTTGATGTAGAATTAAGAGGGTGATGGGGATATCTTGGGTTTTTCTTGGCTTAAGATGGGTAACAAAGGGTATCTTTGTAATTTTGAATCTTTGGCTTAAGAGGGGTAGGAAATAGACTTTTTGGGATTTTAGGCTTTTGAGGGTATGGAGAGATGACCAAATTTCATTTCAAATCCCGATTGCTTATTTTTGTAAGACTTAACTTTAGGACAATAATTTATCTATCCTCATGTGCTTGCTCTTTTTTCTCATTTTTGTGCCCTAACTTTTGCCTGGATCGCTCTTTGCGAGTTTTCAATCCACTGGGCGCTCTTTTTTGCCTAGGCCGCCCTTTGCGGGTTTTCAACCTAACGAGCTTATTTTATCTTCTTTATTTATTATATATTTTTTTTTAGAAAGACTTGCACTAAAGGAATATGATACTGACAAGGAACATTAGTGATCACAGAATTGCCCCATCCCGGAAGACTTAAAGTGTTAGCGAGAATGAACCAAAAATTCAAGTTATGCACTGATGGGAGAGAATATGCGCTTTAGGGATGGACGAGGCAGGATTAGACTTGGATGGGGAATGATGATAAATGAAGGAAATTGGCTGACTCAAACAAGAGAAACTGCATGTGGCATGCATACTTACTAGAAGAACGCTTCACAGAGAGTTAACATTGGTTAAAACATGATATAAAAACTTTTTGATAAACTGTTTCAGTCTTTTATCATGGAATGGATGAGATGCAATGCTTTTTTTGAAGGAAATACAAAGGAGCTATTGATGTGAAAAACTGAGGGCCTCGGAACACCTTGAGTTTGCAAATAGTGAGGATAAACTTTTTCAAAAAGGATGATTGTTTTGCAAGAACGTCTCGCTTCTCATCACAACTTTTGTCTTATGCAATGAATGAATGAACAAATTATGATATGCAAGTATGATGCAAATGCGTGGAGAATGACCACCCGACAAGTGTGGCTTATTCTAAATAATTTTGTTGTTTTTAATGCAAGACAAAATATGGAATGCCAATGCGAATGATGCAAGAATGATGCCCCCTTTTTTTTCAAAATGATTTTTTTTTATTTTTTTAGTTTTTTAGAGGCGAGACAAGATACGAAATGCCAATGCCCCTTTTTTAAAAATGATGAGAGATGCAAGAATGTTGATATGAGGCAACCGATTGTCGTTACACAGTAACTTTGCATGAAACATTGAGTGGATCTCGACTCAATACTTCAAACAATATACTGAAACGTTTCGACAATTAGTTGACTCAATTTAATTTCCTACTTGAAAATAAAACACGTGTGACTGGGTCAAAGTGCCCTGACATCGTAGAGTAACATCTCAAATTTGTAGTCGACAAACAAATTTGAGATATTACCCTTCGTCGTTCAAAGGTGCACTTCTACCCATTAAGCCATCACATGAGAAAAATTTTCTTTGTTTCGAAATGATGCATGCAGGGAGAGATGATGTATTCGAACGAAGTGATGAGGTTAATGAAGTGATGCATGAGTGCCACATCGACGCGATGTCTGCATTATTTGATGATGAATTTTTGTATCTGTACCCGGATGAATGTGATGCTTATGCAATGCGGATGATAATTGCATCTTGCTTTGTTTTGTTTTTATGCAATGAAATGAAATGCATAATACTCACAATTATTTTTAACGCGTGGAAATGCATGCAAAATGAAAGGTTAATGTATTATTTTTCATGATGTGTGAAAAAGAAAAACAATAATGCATGAGACGCGCTCCTAATAAGGCACGATTTTTTTTGGATCTTTCGAGAAAATTAGGGGAAAAAGCCTTAGTGAATGGAAACGCACACATGCGGTGAATGCACTCTTGACAAACCTTAATGAGATATAGAAAAATGCATGTATGAATTTTATCAATTTTTGTTTTATGCAATGCAAATGATGTCTTTATATGAAAATGACGACGATAATGCGACTTGACATGCATGGGAAAAATAAGATGAAAACATTTTTCCGAGTTTGGTGACTGAAATTTTGGGAACATCCCCTCATATAGCCCGGTAAAAGAAAAGACTATGATGATTTTTTGAAAAAGTTTTACCTTTTGCCCCCTTTTTTTTTTGAAAATTTTGCTTTATGCAATGCAAGGATGTATGCAAATGATGATGACGCTCTATGTGCATGCAGGATAAATGAAAGAGTTTTTATTGGCAATGATTCAAGTTTTTTTTTGGAAAGTGCGGGTCGTACATTATTTCATATGGACCAGTAAGAGAAAGGCTACAACGGTAACTCCTCCCTTTTTCGAAAATAAAATGGGTCATATGTCACTTCGTACAGACCGGCAAAAGAAAGGCTACAACGGCAACTCTTTCTCTATTTTCTCTTTTTTTTTGAAAATCTTCTTCTTTTTTCTTTTAAGAAAGACGCGCCTAAACTACAATGCAACACACAATTTGTATGTCCTTGTGTCCTACGAGGTGGGTAACCTAGGTTCTAGGGCAACTCAAAGGTTCCTCCCATGGGGGTTCTAGTCACTTCCTCACCAGGTTACCAGAGCTAGTTCTCTCCCACAATAGCACCCACAACGATGGAACGCCACCTGGTGTGAGGCATCATGAAAGAGCATACTCTGGCTGAAACTTTCGTGAGAGTCAGAAGGACAACGGTCCAATTGCCAGTCACTACTTGTTTCCACTCTCCTAAGTTTTGTCAAACCTTGGGTTTTAGGCCCCTCTCAAAGCACAATAAGCTTAAGGTGTGGTGTGTGTAGCGAGGACATATCGCTTAAAACTACCCACACATACCCCCACCTGCGAAGGAAAACCCAGAACAGTCCAGACAAATAGCAAGTAATAACATGTCGTCTACTCTAGGGTTCAGTATCAAATAAGCTAGCCTAGGGTTTCAACAACAATCAAGTGCATTGCTTACCTCAAGAAAGGGAGCCAAGAAGAAGGGATCATGATAGAATTGGGGAGAAATGCATGAGCTTACCTTGAAGACAGGGAGCAAAGAAGAAGGGAACATGATTGGGATTGGGAAATGCATGAGGGAACTAAGCATTTAAGCAAAGAAGTAACTATCTATTACTTTAAACAAAAGCAAACACAGAAGAAGCATGCACATGAATGCAACATGCTTATGAAACAAAAGAAGAATGGAGGCAAAGCAAGATATTCAAATCAATCACACAAACCACACACTTAATTAATTAGGCTTGACCCACTTTTGAAGAAAATGTTTTTTTAGTCCCCAGTGAAGTCGCCAGCTGTTGCACCCGAAAAATCCGGTTTGGTTTTCTCAATGTACAACGTGGAAAAATTATGAAGCCGCCACCAATATTTTAATTTTAAGACCAAAACATTGAAAAAATGTCTTTTGAAATAAGGCGGATGGTCTTTCGAAAACTAGAGATATGGGTTCGGGGGTCGGTTACGTGCGGGGAAGGTGTTAGCACCCCACGCGTCCTCTCTACTGAGAGGGAACCTTTAATTAAGTGTGTGGTTTTGAGTGTTGATTTGGAAAATACTTAAATTTGCTTCTTTATTGAAAAAGGAATGAAAAGACTTAATGAAAATTTTTATTTTTGGCGCTTGACGAGAGTTAGCCTCTCGCTCCTACGTATCTCCCAGTGCGATGGAGAATTCAAAGCTACGTAGTTCTCGGTCTTTATATTTTTTTTGAAAGTGTGCTTGACGGGACATGAACCCGGTCCTACGTATCCCCACTGTGATGAGGAATCAAAGCTACGTAGTTCTCGTTTGTCCTGAAAAAGGTTTTTGTTTTTTAATCTTTTTTTAGAGTTTTTCGCAAAGGGGTTGAGCGTTTGCGATGACCAAACAACAACGGTTTAGAGTGGTCACACTACTAACTCTTTTTTGAAAATGGAATCATCACTAACAATCAAACGGCAACGGCGCGAGTGACTATTGATGACAACCGGTTTTTATTTTGATTATTGAAAAGGTTTTCGCAATTTAAGGGGAGCGTTTGTGAAGACCAAACAACAACGGTTTAGAGTGGCCGCACTACTAGCTCCCACGGGAATGAAATCATCACCCACAATCAAACGGCAACGGCTCGAGTGATCGTCAATGACAATTAGTTTTGATTTTGATGTTTTTATGATTCGTTTTTGAAAAGTGTTTCGTTGGTTTGATTTGGGGAAAATGTTTCGATAACTTGGAAAAGGGTTCGCAATTGGGTCGAGGGTTCGCGATGACCAAACAACAATGGTTTAGAGTGGTCATACTACTAACTCTTTTGAAAATGAAATTATCATTAACGACCAAACGGCAAGAACGCAAGCGAGTGATCATTAATGATAATCGGTTTTGTTTTAGGTTTTTGATGCAAAGAAGTTTTTGAAATGGAGATTGTCACTAACGAGTAACAACTCATGCAGGTTACAAATGCATACTCACAAACATCCCAGAACAAGCATATCAATTCAAGCCAATTAATCAAATCATTTGTGATTCAAATCAAATTCTAAAATGCGATTGTGTGTGTGGAATGGGATGGGAATTGTTATTAACGAATAACAATCTCTTGCGATAGCATATGTTCTTGTAATGAAGGCTATTACTAACGAGTAATCCTTCATTATATGCTTAATGGGAATCCTATAATGAGAGTCACCACTAACGAGTAGCAATCTCATGTAAGAGGCAAAGTATTGGAAGAGGGAATGCACACAATCAACTTGAGAACATGACAGGCATCATAAACAATTTAATGCAATGTGACTAGAGGTATAGAATGATCTAGGTTGCATGAATAAGTAAGCAATAAACAAAATGCATGATCGAGGCGATCTTATTTAGGTGAGTTTTCGCAATAGGAGTGAGGTTCATGGTGACCAAACAACAACGGTTTAGAGTGATCACGCTACTAACTCTTTCGAAAATGAAAATTATCATTAACAACCAAACGGCAACGGCGCGAGTGATCATTAATGATAATTGGTTCTTATTTTAGGTCATCAAAGGGTTTTATAGAATGAATTTTTATCGGGAGCTAACGAAGAGTGGTCACCACTAATGACCCACTTGAAAACTAAGGTTGTTACTAACGATCAAACGAGTAAAATCCAGAGTGATCATTAGCAAGAAATTATATTTTTGTGGAGAGTTTGGTTATTCAAAAAGAATTGTTGGAAAGGGGACACTAGTAAAAATGGGGTGTTATTCAAATTTCTTTGGGTGTTATATTAATAAACAGAGGTGTAGTTAGTTGCAATGGGGATAGTATTATTAAACAGGGGGTGCAAATAATGAGCCCAATATTTGTTTTGGGCTCACCCACAAAAAAATGGGCTTACAAAAGGGGATGTTGTAGTAATGAAACGAGGGGTGGGAATAACAAATCGAATTTAAAAAGCAGTTTAAAATAAAAATGTTACATGATAAGAATATTTAAGAACAGTTAGGAAAAAAACCTAATTCACCACTCTCAGCCACTGCCTTGGTTTTAGAGAGAGAGAGAGAGAGAGAGAGATCTATGAGGAAGAGAAGGCGAACCAGAGAGAGAGAGAGGCGCGACGGTTTACGACGGTGACGGTGGAGAAACGCAACGACGAGAGAGAGAGAAAGGTGCGGCGCGCGGCGGTTATGGCGGTGACGGTGGAGAACGAGAACGACGAGAGAGAGAGAGGTGCGGCGCAGATGGTGTTCGGTGGTGGCTTCGTCGCCGTGTGATGGTGGAGGTTTGGAAGAAGCTTTTAAGAGTTTGGTGTTATTCACGGTGGAGCGTTTGCCGGAGATGGAGGTGGAGTGCGGTGGCTTGCGGTGGCTCGCGGTGGCTCGTGGTGGTTGGTGGTCCTATGGAAATGGTGGTGATGTGGTAAGGCTCATACCCTCCCTTCTCTATTTTACTACTCTTGGATCCTTTTCTCATTTTTCTTCTTCTTGCTCTATGTGTGTGTGTTGTGTTTGTATGGAAATGTTTGTTTGTGTTTCTGTTTCTTGCTTTGTGTCCTCTCCTCACTCAGTATCTGTGTGTGTGTGTGTTGGTTCGGTGTGTGTCTTTGCGTTTGTATGGAAATGGTGGTGGTGTTATGCGTTTCAGTGTGTGTTTTTGTGTGTTGCGTGTGTTTGTGTTTCTATGTGTGTTTGTGCTTTTCTTACTTTTCTTTCCTCCAATCTCCCCTCTGGAGATAGATGATGTGTTTATTTATAGTGGCTTTGGTGTGGTATAGGTGTGCTAAATACCAAAATGTACAAGTTTTCAACATGTGATTATGGACAGAATTGTTGGAGGCGTGTTGTGGCTATATAGACGTGGGGTGAAGTAGTGGAGACAAGGAGCAAAGAACTTGCAAGGTGGTGCTTGCAAAGGCTGAAATGTTTGAGCAAATTGGGAATAATGCAAAGGACAAGGAGAAGGGGCTTTTGACCTCATTCTCAAAATAAGAACCTCAAGCCACAAACATCTCAAAGATTCTGCTTTTGTTTAGTAAATTTTTGTACTATTTTGCTTTTATTTTTGTCCATATGTACAACAAAAGTTGACTTATGTATTTGTACCAAAACTATTTATAATAAAAACAATTTTGAAATCGATTTGTTTTATATAAAAATAATGATTTGATAAACTAACAAAAATATACGGATAACAATAATAAGTAACGGCTTACTACGCCAGAAACGACGAGACGCGAGCGCGCGCACACAAGAATCAAAACACGCACACGAATAGAAATAATACGCGCAACAACGAGAATAAGTACGAGCGCACGATTCGAAATGATACGCGCGCACGATGAGAATAAGAAATGCTAGATTGATAACGAACGCAACTTGAACACATTTGTGCAATTGAAACCTACAAAACGAGACACACATTTTGGGGTTTTCTGAAAACGAGAAAAAAAATACCCGTTAAAATTGAGTGTTTACAAAAATACAATTTTATTCGATTTTCAACTAGTCGGACAAAATTGGGGTATTACAGTTACCCCTTACAATCTTCCTCCTGAGATGTGCATGACTAAACCGTTTATGTTTTTGACTTGTCTGATACCTGGTCCAAATAATCCAAAAGCTAACATTGATATCTTTTTGGAACCTCTAATTGATGATCTCAAGAGATTGTGGGGGGGTGTTTTGACATATGATGCAGCACGGAAAGAGAATTTTAAGATGAGAGCGGCGTTGATGTGGACAATTAACGACTTTCCCCGCTTATGGTATGTTGTCCGTTTGGGGACTCACGGTAAATTGGCATGTCCCCATTGCATGGAACACACAAAGGCGTTTTCGCTAAAATACGGGGGCAAGACTTCTTGGTTTGACTCGCATCGTAGATTCTTACCGCCAGATCATAAATTTAGAAAGAACAAGAAGGGCTTCAAGAATAAGGTAGTTGAAGAAGATGGACCACCGCCTTTGGTGACACCAGGTGAAATATGGAGCGAGAGTTATGGACTTGCCACAAGTCACTGAGGTAGGCGAACTTGAGAGACTGCATGGTTATGGACAAGTGCATAAGCGGACAAAAAGAAGCATATTTTGGAATCTCCCATATTGGAAAGACAATTTGTTGAGGCACAATCTCGATGTTATGCACATTGAGAAGAATTTCTTTGATAACATATTTATGATCGTGATGAATGTGAAAGATAAAACTAAAGACAATAATAAGGCTAGATTGGATTACGCTTTTCTTGTAGCAAATATCGATCCGATTTGAATTTGGTGGAAATGGCTAATGGGAAGATGTTAAAACCAAAAGCCAAATCTTGTCTAACACCGATGAAGTGAAAGATGTTTGTCGATGGTTGAAAGGATTGAGGATGCGGATGGTTATTCTTCTAACCTTGCAAGATGTACCGATGTGAACACTTTGGGAAGATGTATGCGATGAAAAGTCATGATTGCCATGTATTCATGGAGTGTTTGCTTCCAATTGCTTTTAGTTCACTACCAAAGTGTGTTTTGGAACCACTTATTGAAGTGAGTCAATTTTTTAAGAATATGTGCTCTTCAACATTGAGAATGGATGATCTCATTAAGATGGAGCAGAATATTCCTTTCATCATCCGTAAGTTGGAGAGAATATTTCCTCCCGCTTCTTTGATTCCATGGAGCATCTACCTGGTTCACCTAGCATATGAAGCAAGACTTGGCGGACCAGGTTCATTATAGGTGGATGTATCCATTTGAGAGGTAATTATCTATTTCAACATTTGAATTAAAAAATTATTAGTACGACTATTTTAATTAATTAGTATGACTAATTGTTCATATGTAGATTAATGGGTGATTATAAACGATCAGTGAAGAATAAAGCTAGAGTTGAAGGATCGATTTGCGCAGCTTACTTACACCGTGAAACCATCTATTTCTGTTCACATTATTTCAACAATTTTATGTTGTCAAGAAATAATAGAAATGAAAGGGAGGTTGAAGAAGAAAGACATGCGCTCACTTTATCTGTCTTTAGCAAACCTGGTCGCCCCTCGGGAAAGAAGTCAACCAAATACTTATCAGACAAAGAACATCTATCAAAGACATATTCATGTCTTGATCAATTGCACTGAAGTTAAACCATATGTCGAGTAAGTATGCTCCAATTTAGTCTTTATATTATAGACGTTTAAAGTATAAAGTTAAATCATGGTTTGATCAACTTTCAATTACACCATTTCAGTGCATTCTTACGAATTGAGGGTATACCCGCCGAAGAATCTTATGTTCGTATACATGAAAGTTTTCCAATCTGGTTTAAGGCTAGAGTAAGTAAATCAAATAATGTGTTAATGTCAAATGTTTAAAGTAGATATGAGACATGACTTATTTTTCCCATATATGGTTACTTAGGTTTATGAAGCACAACCAACTCCCCTAATCCAACACTTGAGGAACTTAGCTGATGGTCCTTTTCTTGAGGTCACTGAGTGGCACACGTACCTAGTTAACGATTTACAAATTTGACACTCAATCACGGGTGAGGGAAAAGAACAATTAATAGTGGGGTATATGTTAACGGGGAAACAGGAGGAGGTGAAAATGACTACTACGGTGTGATCCAACACATATATCAACTTGAATACCCATTCTTGGACTATGAAAAGAAAATAGTCATGTTTTATTGTGTATGGTTTGATCCATCGGTTAGAGGAACAAAGTTGAATCCAAAATGTAATACGGTGGACATTCAAATGAATAGAAGGTATCAACTCTATGATCCATTTATTATGGCAGAAAATGTGAGACAAGTGTACTATGTTCCATATCCATCAACTCGTAAAGGATGGTGTGTTGCAATTAATACAAAACCACGGGGTCGCATTGAAGCCAGTGATGTGGAGGATGATGTTCCTTATCAGGTGGATGAAATGTCCGGAGTAAATGAGGTAATTGAAGTTGAACAGTTCACCCTTTACGTGATGATCGCATCGATGTTGAAGAAGTTGAAGCGATATTAGAAGTGATAGAAGAAAATGAATTAGATGAGCAAGATGAAGAAGAGAATCAAGATGAAGAAGATGAATAATTAGATTAGTCTTATGTTGTTATTATCATTATTGTTCTTGTGTATTACCTTTGCCTTTTAGATGAAACTTGTTAATGAATATATCATTAATGTCGTTAGTATCACATTTGTATCATTAATTGTTTTAGTATCACATTTTGTATCATTAATGGTGTTAGTATCACATTTTGTATTATTAATGTTGGTAATATTATATATTGTTGTGTGTTCCCTTTTTTTCATAGAAATGGATTCAGGAGGAGGCTCTGACCCACCGAGACAAGATAAAGGGAAGGGAATAGCAAGAGGGGAGCCCAAGAGGAGGCGTAATCGTAGTGCTAATAATGAGGTGGTAATTAATCTTGGAAATATGAGGTCGAGTACATTGGTTGGTCCGCCCATGACTACCACCTCGGATGTCCCACCAGCCCATTCTCCATCGGGCCCCAATTGGTTTCATATTCCCTCACATGGACATATGCCACCTCTTGGGTATACAGCTGGGCATATGCCACCTCCTGAGTATACAGCTGGGCATATGCCACCTTCTGGGTATACAGCTCCGTATATGCCACCTGGGTATACAGCTCCGTATACAGCTGGACTCTTCCCCCCACCTCCTGGGTATACAGCTGGGCATACGCCACCTGAGCATATAGGCACATCGACTGAGCATATGAGTACATCGACTGAGCATGTGAGTACATCGGAGGATGATCATGTTGGTGGTGATGGTGCTAATGAGCCGGGAGTGGAGGTGGTTTATATCAACAACAAAAAGCTCTACATCATTTATCCATATGGTAACACGTAAGTATTACATTTGTTGGATTTTTTTTAATTTAAGTTAATTATGCAACAACTTATATATATATATATATATATATATATATATATATATATATATATATATATATATATATATATATATATGTTTGATTGTTTGATATATTTTTATCGTATATATGTAGACTTGTTCCAATCAAGGCAAATGACTTCATCCAAATCACATATGTCATCCGTAAGAAATATTTTCAAACTTACCATAAAAAGTGGAGTAAAGTTGATGACAAAGTGAAGGATGAGTTGTTGGCTTTTTTAGAGTAAGTGTCTATTAATTATGTCATTATGTACCTATATATATTGTTAGTTTTAATTTAATGTTTGGTAATGTTTAATATTATTACTAATACATACTTTCATTATGCTTAATACGAATGAGTGACATGGCACCAACAATATGATGAAGAGGTCCGAAGGTGTTTTCTCCCGAGGTTTGGTCAACAATTGTCGGATTTGTTGTACAAGTTGAGGCGTGGAAATGTGAGGCCTCCTTACATGGGTGAAAATGTTTGGAATGCCTTCAAGGAACATTGGGAAACAGAAAAGTTCAAACATAATTGTGAAAAGGCGAAGCAGAATAGAAACTTCGTAGAAAGGCGGCTCGCTTAAGCGTGTTTGGGTCCATAAGCCGTGCTCAACATGCTATTCGATTGGTAAATTATTTTAAATATCTGTGTGTTTTTTTACATTACTTAATTAGTTAGCAAATGTTGAAAATGTTTTTCATTTCTGAGGCTAAGAAGTTGGGGCGCCCTCCCACTTCTTCTTGAGCTTCACGCAGTTTACCCATGTAAGGAAGGGTACTCAAGATCACTTTGTTGAGGAGCGCGAGGTTACTCGAGTAAATACACATCTTGAATTGTATTATATATACATATATGTTGCTTTGTTAAAATGAATGGAGCACTAATTATGCTATGTTTTGTGGTTATACAAAACAGAGGCCCATTCTCGGGAGATGGGTTCAGCGACTCGAGGAACTGGAACCACAAACACACAGTCAACTTACTCTGATTTGATAGCTCTCTCGAATGCACATCGGAGAAAGTAGCGAGTTGGAACAAGGGTTGCTGTATGGTGCGGGGCCTTGGCTCCATTAATGAGCCCGTCTGGTGTTGACCCCAGTAGAGCTTCCAGAAGACGACCACCATTTTCTACTCAATCAGATTCGGAGAGAGAGCGATTTAGGAAGATGGAGGAGGAGCTGCATGCTACGCAACAGAAGCTGCAAGAGAGTGAGAGGCAAAAGCTGGAGTGGCAGCAAATGATGGAGATGCAAAAGCGAGAGTGGGAGCAAAAGATGGAGAATGACATGAGGAGGAGGATGATGGAGCTTTTTCAGTCTCAGCAGAGTACGTCTCAGCCTGCGCAGAAACTTGGGGAGTCTGATGAGTCTGAGTTTCGAGTTTTTGAGCCATCTGAGGAGTCTGATGACGGGTCTTTTTAGTACTCTTTGTATTATTTTTTTTACATTTGAGTATTTTGTGTTGTATTGATTTTGGATTTTGAATGAAACATTTTAGAAATTTTGTATTTATATATTGATTTAGGTATTTTATGTTTAATTAGTTATTATTAATAAATAAGCAGGTTTTAAAAAAAAAATTAATTTTTTGGACTTTAGCGAGTGAATTAGCGAGTGAATTAGCGAGGGAATTGAGACACGTGGCAGTCACCAGTAAGATGTTCAGGTGTGTCCGGTAGCGAGGGAATTGATGTGTCCCTCGCTAATTAGCGAGGGAATTAGCGAGGGAATGTATACACGTGGCAGTCACCAGTTGGGTGTTCAGGCGTGTCAGTTAGCGAGGGAATTGATGTGTCCCTCGCTAATTAGCGAGGGAATTAGCGAGGGACGTGGCCGTGGGTAATTAGCGACCGAACTGTATTTCTCTCGCTAATTGCATTAGCGAGGAGGGAATTAGCGACCGAACTGGTCCCTCGCTAATTCCCTCGCTAATGGCGGTTTTTTTTGTAGTGCTCATGTTTGAAGCAACCACTAGGCAAAAAGCAAATCAAGCCTAGTAGTGGTGGGAGGTTGAGTGGAATCAATATCAATACGGCTTGCTTCAGAGGTGTTAGGCGACTTCTGGATGACAGAATACTCGTGCATCTGCGGGACCATATATATAATTCAAAGACAAGATTATAAGAGAGAAAAAATGTCAAATACAATCTTAAAGTGTTTTTGACTTGCGCATCTTGAAAATGAGAACTTGAGCCCATATTTAACTCCCCCTTCCTTTACAAAATTAGACAATGTGGGACTTCTTCAAGATGCTCAAATTTTTTTTAGCAAAAGAAATGATTATGGAGCCTTGTTAAAACCTTCTGGTGCAAAATCCTTCTTAGGGAAAAAACATCCAGAAGGAAAGAGTTCCTCCCTACAATTTATTGATAAAAAAGGAAAAAGATACAAAAGACATGGGGGGGACTAGGCAAAAATCCATGAACAAAACAACATTACAACCAAAAGGAAAAAATAACAATCCTATTAAAAGGAATCTAGTCTAAATTAAAATTGGCATGCAAAAGCATCACTATAATGACTCTCATCCCAACTAGGTTGCACCAAAGTCATTAACAATCATTTGCAGCACACCAAAAACAAAAGGCTAGAAGGAGACTGAAACTATCTAACAGAAAATCAACAGATCCTATAGCTAGACAAACCTAACCTATTTTTGGAGAAATCTGTAACAATGAAGCTAGGAGGAAGGTCCCATCAGACAAAGCCATTAGTGTTAATACCATGCCCAACGAGCTTATCATGACAAATGTTAACTTTTCTATAAATGTGAGTTCTAAGGAAGTTCATTTGTCTCGTCAAATAAATGCAATTATCCCATCTATTTCTAAGCTACCAAGGAACAATTTTACAATTTTTGAAGGTGCAAACCACTAACTAAGAGTCACACTCCAACCACAAATCTTTCCAACCTTTATCAAAAGCAAACTCTATAGAAAACATAGCCCCAATAATTTCAGCATGAAGTGCATAACTGTTGCCAATAGAGATAGAAAAACAACCAAGAATAACAGCACTTGTGTCTCTAAAAATACCACCATAAGTGGCAGGACCTGGAAAAACCTTAGCAGCGCCATTGACATTATACTTAATCATGTAGGGCCCAGGGGGATCCAATTCACCTCTTGGATGTTTGCAAAACTTCTCTTATTTCCAATGATATTGATGGTCATGATAATCATAAACTCAGAAACAGAGGAAGAAATAGAAAATTTAGAAGCATTCCCAGCTAAAGCAACATTGGAAAGGATTAAATTGATAGTCGTGTGTAAGGGGGTGACATGATTACTAAATCTAACCTGATTCCTGCAATACAAGATAACCCATAAAATATTCATATAACAGTAGAGACAATATCTTGCGATTAAGGGCTTCAGCCTTTAGATGTCAAGGCTAAAATGTTCTAAAAAGAAGCGGTATCTATACGAATACTCTGGATTCCCTTAAGCCAACTCCAGATATGATGAGCAAAATGGCACGTCGGGAAGATATGTTTAGAAGTCTCAGAAGCATTGCCACATAAGCTACAAACAGAAACAACAGTGTATCCTCTAAGCCAAAGTAGATCGTCAAGTGGAAATTTATTATGAAGAGTCCTCCATATAATAAAGGACTTAGAAGGTGACATAAACGGCTTCCGAATAGTCTTGGTCCAAGGAAAGACCTGACCAGGGGTTTCTGGAATATGAAAGCCTCCTTAAAAGTCAAGTCCCCGGAAAAATAGTGATTCCACATCAATTGATCATCATTCCCAACCAAAGGAATAACAATCTCTTGAATTTCAGAGTAGAGTTGGGGCAAGTGAGAAATAAGTCCGTAGGGATGGACCAATTATCGTTGACTATAAAATCACTAAGGCTCGCTTTAAAGTCCTTGTGTAAATTTGTGGGTATACCAACAATATTCACAATAGGCCAAGAAAGCCATGTATCAGTCCAAAAGTTTATTTTGACTTCATTCCCAAACTTCTAAGTTGAATGCTCAATAATATCAGAAAGATGAGCTTTGAACCCAAGCCAAATAGACGAAGAAACAAGGTAATTCACTGGCTTATTATTCTTAAAAACTCTAGCTATCAAAAGAAGGGCCCACTGTAGATTAGTAGACATGAAGTTCCATCCAAGATTAAGAAAACCAACATGATTGATAGCTTTGATAGAACGCAGACCCAAACCACCTTCCGGAAAAGGTTTGCACACCTTACTCCAAGATACAGTAACAATTTTCCTAGTAGTAATATCACCTACACACAAAATTTCTAATCCCAGTATCCACGATATTGAGAAGATTAGCAGGTCAAACATAAATGTGAAAACCATAAACCATCATGCTAAGAATAATAGAATTAACAAGTTCAACTCTACCCATGATAGATAATAAAGATCTTTTCCAGGATGAAAGTCTAGCCTTTATTTTATCAACAATAGGTAAAAAGTGGATTTTCTCAAGAATATATTTAAAAAACGGAACACCAAGATAATTAAAAGGGATAGCACCCTGAGAAATCCAAGGTAATCCGAGATGGTCGTGATACGAGGAAGGGAGATGTTTCCAGTATAGAATTTAGATTTCTCCTTACTAATCACCTAGCCTAAAACTAGTTCATAAGAGGAAAAAATATCCAACAAACTAGTTAGACTCCTTTTTGTAGCCCGGCAAATAATAATAATATCGTTAGCATGTAAGACATGATTTGCATGGAAAAACATATGGGACCTACAATAAGCTGAAGTTTAGCATCATCAACAAGCTTGGAAATACCTCTACTTAGAGCGTCTTTAGCTAACTAGAAGAGAAGAGGAGACAAGCGATCACCTTGACTAACTCCCCTCTTACAGCCAAAGAAACCAACATCAGGCCCATTAATAGAGACAGTGGCGGATCCAGAAAATTTCTTCGGTGGGGGAAAAAAATAATCTTTAATTCTACAATATTTCAGAGAATAAAAATATTAAAATGTTTTACAAAATACATCATCACGTACGTGAAAAAAAGAACCAAAAAAAGATATTCAAGCTTCTACAAATCTACAAATTGCAGTTGCCTTCAACGCATTTTGGTCCTTTATGTTTTGTTTTTCTCACTTTGGTCATTTATGTTTCAAATTTGTAATAAAGTAACCCTTTTATTAACTTTCCTAGGCCTTTATGTTTCTAACTAGTTTCAAATTGGTCCCTTATCATTTTAGTAAGTTCTAAGTTGGTCTCTTATCATTTTAAAGGACCCAATGTTTTGGCCTCAACTTTCTCAATTCAAAGAAATAACAAAGTTAATAAAATGGTTAATTTGTTATTTGAAACATAAAAGACTAAAGTGAGAAAGAAAAAACATAAATGACGAAACTGAAATATTAGATAAATATAAAAGGCTCAAACTGTATTTTTGCCTTATTAATATTATCAAAAATATTTCTCAATGCATGTACTAGAATAAGTTGAGCTTGTATTTTGAGTAATTTGATATTTGTGGGGGCAATCAATATTTTTTATTGGGGGCAATTAGAAGAATACTACATAGTGTTTACGGTGATTTTTGGTAAACAACCGCTGGTCTGAATTATCAACTTGCGAGATCAACCAGTGAATCTCAGGAGCATATTGTGTTAATTGTTTGTAGAATAATGTGTGAACACTCTTGGTGTTCTTCGTGTAACCAGTAAATTCAAAAGAAAAGAAAATGATGAATTTCCTTGAAAGCCAATGAATCCTTAAAGAAAAACAAAAGATAAAGAAAGGTTTAAAGAAATAAACTTAAATTGCATGAAAATGTAAAAGGGTGGTGCACAGATCCATACATTTGCTTTTGTTGCTCAGTTTTCTCTATCGCTGGAATTTTGAGCGTAAAAATGTGTATGTTGGGATTGTGACCCGTTTTCCTTCTCAGAAAAAACTATATATACTAAGAAGAGGGAGAAAAACTGTCTACAACGGTTAATACATTTGAAATTTAAACTAAGAACCGCTAAATTCTCGACAGCTTGATCTCCAAAGTCTTTGACAGCATTGAAACTGCTTCCTTCGACGTTATCTTCCAAGCTTAAGCTTGCCACCATTCTTCGCTTTCGTCTCTTCGTCGAAATGTCTCGTTCAAGCTTTCAAACCTGTTAAATCCCTTCAGTGATCGAAGGACACCTTTGACATATCCTCTTAGTGTCGAAGGCTCAAACTGCTTTTTTCAAAGCAAGAGGTCAAACATCGTTGACTGCATTTATTTAGCCTGTTGGAAATACAGGCTAACAAATTGCCCCCCAAAAATGTCATTTTCGTCTGAGGCATAGGTGAAGGTAGGAAATGACGTTTTTTGAATTCTCTTCGACAACCTTATGTCAGATAATATAATGTCAGTAACATCACTTTTCAGCTTTGAAAAGACGTTTACCTTCTCTCCGCGCTGACACTTGAGTGCGCCATCGAAGATACTGATAAAGAGAAAAGTGATATTTTTAAAGCAACAGTGTAGTGTCGAAACGCTTGACATCGTCACTTCGAAAATAAACCATGAAGGAATTTCTTTGATTTTTTTTATAGGCTAAACTACTCTTTTGGTCCTTTATCTTTGGCTTTGGTTTCACTTTGGTCCGTTATCTTTTTTTTTGTTCGTTTTGGTCCCCCATCTTTCATTTCTGTGTCATTTTGGTCCTTTTTTGGTATTTTCCATCCATTAACTTAACAGACGCCACGCTGGCAGTTAACTGCTGACGTGTCGTCTTAAGTGTCAGAGCTGACATGGAACTCATTGAGTGATGTGGCACATGAGGGACCAGATTGAAACTTAAAAGAAACATAGAGGACCAAATTGACACAAAAACAAAAACACTAAGACTTCACCTTCTTCCTCCAAACATCATCTCCATCAACTCCGGCGAGCCACCACCACCATAGATCAATCACTCATCAACTCTTAATCTTTAACCTCTCTCCTCAAATCCAAAACCCCCAATTTCTCAAGCTTAATCCCTAGCCTCTCATCCACCATCACCACCCCCAATTTCTCAAACATACCCATTTACCGTTTCCAGCAAAACAAACATAAAAAAGACCCAAAACACTATCTTGCACTGTGGGCAGACGCAAATCAAAGAAAATCCTTCAAACCCATGTTTTTTCGTAGCAAAAAAAAACTTAGGATCTAATCTAACCTTGTTAAAGCGGTGAATGGAGTAGACCGAGAAACAAATCTAAGAGCACCAAACACAGTGAATGAAACAAATCAAAAACATTTAGAAATCACTGTGATTTTTATTTTAATTTATTTTTCTTCTGAGAAATAGACATGGAGGAGACCATGTTTAACTTCAATCATTCAGCAGGGGTTGAAAATAAGTTGACATGGTATGTTCTTGAAATTGGGGGTGGTGATGGTGGATGAGAGGCTAGGGATTAAGCTTGAGAAATTGGGGGTTTTGGATTTGAGGAGAGAGGTTAAAGATTAAGTGTTGATGAGTGATTGATCTGTGGTGGTGGTGGCTCACTAGAGGTGGTGCCGGTGGTGGCTCGTCGGAGTTGATGGAGATGATGTTTGGAGGAAGAAGGTGAAGTTTTAGTGTTTTTTGTTTTTGTGTCAATTTGGTCCCCTATGTTTCTTTTAAGTTTCAATTTGGTCCCTCATGTGCCACATCACTTAATGAGTTCCATGTCAGCTCTGACACTTAAGATGCCACGTCAGCAGTTAACTACCAGTGTGGCGTCTGTTAAGTCAATGGATGGAAAATACCAAAAAAGGACCAAAATGACACAGAAATGAAAGATGGGGGACCAAAACGAGAAAAAAAAAGATAAAGGACCAAAGTGAAACCAAAGCCAAAGATAAAGGACCAAAAGAGTAGTTTAGCCTTTTTTATATGTATAAATGGCAATTGGTCGAAAACAAGCGTAAAGCCCGTTCAAAGACTTGAACATTTACCGATTCTACATTCCACGCGTTTTGGCTGGTGACCAGGCATTACAGTCGATGTAATACCTTGACTTCGACTGTCAGTTATGAATTGATCTTCGTGAAAGTTGTGTTTGAATTCTGACGTTTTTTGTACCATCCTTTAATGCTCCTGTTGTAACTCACTTTTTTCTCTGTGAATATATAAAGGAACAGATCGGCCTTGTTCTTCCATAACTTGCTCCAATAAAAACTTCCTCACCCCTTCTCTCTCTCCCTGCCTGGTTCTTACGATGAATTTCTTCTACAAGGTTGTTGTTCCTACCTTGGATCCTCCATGTAATCTTAAAGAATTTCTTCTACAAGGTCGTTGTCCTTACCTTGGGCAACTGTTGCAACTTCTTCTTGATTGAGATTGCATTGAAGATCTAAATGGTCATTGTGCCAAATTTTCCGTTGTCTCCTAGTGGGCTGTGCAGGTAGCTTTTGGAGAGATTTCAAGCATTGGGAGCAACAAGTTACTGCCGCTTCATCTTTTGGTGGGTCTTCTTCTCAGAAGGTGTACTCCTTCTTCTGGTGGATCTACAGGATGAAGAGGTGGTTCCTGCCTTGGAGGATTTTCTCAGCCCTGCTAATGGAAGATTGTTGCCGATGTTAGTTGGCGTGAGTTCCTACAAAGTGGGAGAACTAGCAGCTTAATTTTTTGTAACTGCTTTCAGCACCATTTTCTCACCAATAAACATTAGTTTTCGATTTGTAGCAATGGTCTGTAGAATTTTGAATCTTGTATCCAATGTGATTTTGAATAAAAGTAACTACATTTCGACTTTACTTTGTTATGTTACAATTCTGCACTGTATGCCTTCGACAATACTTTTATTTTCGGCAGCCTAATTTATCTTTTGCGCACAGAATTTTACATCACTTAATCTGCTCTTAATCTTGCGTTATTTTTATCTCTTGAAGTTTTGGCTTATACCACTTTAAGTATTTGCCATTTATACGCAAAATTATGTTGTCTGCGCCTACCTCTTCAATCTCATATGCTCCGTTTGAGAATACTTGTGAAATCTTAAATGGTCCTTCCCAATTTGGAGACCATTTTCTAGGACTCTATCTTTTTTATCCATAGGCAAAATGACTTTCCAAACAAAGTCTCCTAAGTCGAATGATTTCAACTTAACCTTTTTATTATAAGCTCTGGCCACTCTTTCTTTTTGTCTTGTGAGAACTTCTAAGGCTAATAACCTCTCTTCATCAACATCAACTAACTCATCAACCATCATATCCCAAAAATGATTTGAAGGGATTTCAAATTGTCTTTGAATCCTGGTTGATTGCAAGTATATTTCGACTGGCAATACTGCGTCATGCCCAAACGTAAGTCGAAAGGGAGTGGTATTAATAGATTCTCTAGGAGAAACCCTACAAGCCCACAATACTTGGTCAAGAGTATTATGCCAATTCCTTGGTTTTTGCCCAACATGCTTTTTAATCAAGTTAATAACAATCTTATTGTTGCTTCTACTTGACCATTGGGTTGAGCATAATATGGCGTCAAAGTGAATAACTTAAAACCTTTTTCAGAGGCAAATTCCACCATTTTTCGACTAGTAAAAATTGAACCTTGATCTGTTGTAATGGTCTCTGGAATTCCAAACTATACAAAATGTGTTTTTGAATAAAACTCATAACCGCCTCTTGATCAACATTAACTAAGGGGATAGCTTCGACCCATTTAGTAAAGTAGTCAATACCTACTAAAATGAATGTCTAAGGCCCATTTAGTAAAGTAGTCAATACCTAGTAAAGTAGTCAATACCTACTGGAATTCCAAACTATACAAAATGTGTTTTATCTCACCAATTATGTCTAAGGCCCAACCCCTGAATGACCAAGGTTTTATTATTGAATGCAACTCATTTGCTGGCACATGTTGAATTCCTACGTGTCTTTGACATTCTTGACACCCTTTGGCAAAATCTATGCAGCCTTTCAACATAGTTGGCCATTACACACCTTGTCGAAATAAAAGTCATTTCATCTTATAGCCTGCTTGATGTGATCCACAAGTATAACACCCCTTTTCTACCCCTCAAATTACACGTCATTATCAGAGTAATTTCCTTTTCAAAATATTAATTTAATTGGTAGAAAGGAAATGCTACCTCGTCATAACAAGAAAACCTCATCATTGGCACTTTAAAAAGTTTGTGCAGCAAAACCACCGTCATAAAAATTAAACTCCAAAACAAAAGGAATTTTTCGTCACAATGAATATGAATCATCCCTCGCCAAAACCACTCAAACACGTCGCACATCAACCATAAAATCATTAATCAGTTAATTAATAAACTAACAAACTTAAACTACGCCCCCTAGGTGCTACAGTATCAGAGAGCGACTCGACAGACATCCCAACGACTATCAAAGAAGGCAGCAGGACCTTCACTCGGGTTTACTGCCGCGTTGCCACAATGGAGCAACATTCCAAGCCAAAGGGGTGAGAATTTCAATAAAACATAATCCAGATACATAATAGAGAAATGAGAGCGAGCAATCACACGGTATCATCATCATCACCACATCATACTCACACAACACCAGCTCCAATCACAAACAGCAACAATTCACAGTCATGATTATGTATGAAAATGCAACCCACACGCGGGCATATGCATGATGGTACCATACTCGTCATAATAAGAGGCCAAAGCCTATTCGTCATAAGAGGCCGAAGCCTATTCGTCCTTTGGGCCGAAGCCTATTCGTCACTGGAGGCCGAAGCCTATTCGTCACTGGAGGCCGAAGCCTATTCGTCTTAGTATGCACATGCCATGAGACTCTATGAACACATGTACAATTCATCAAACACTCACCTAGAGTGTATTCGTCATAGTCATCAATATCATATATATATATATATATATATATATATATATATATATATATATATATATATATATATATCACATCATCATAATCACTCATAGAGTGAACTCGTCATATTCACAAAATCATATAGCAACATCATCACGGTCATACTTTTTCTCATCGTCATTGAGCATATATATATATATATATATATATATATATATATTTCAGTTGTCTTTTAGCTTAGTGTGTTATTAAATAGTGAACTGATTGACTATGGGATTACTCAGTAATCGATACTACTTGCAACAGCATTGGCCACCTTTGCAAGACTCCCAAAGGATGCCCTTGTAAATACACCAGATGAAAGAAATTCCGACCTTAGTGGTAAACCACAGTCTAGCCATAGTCAATTAGCACACTAGTAGTATAACATTTCTCCGAGACTCATTTATATAAACATAGCATCACAATTTTTTTTATTTGTATAAACGGCAACACAAAACAGTTTACTCTGCCTTAAAAATAGAATATTCAGTTAGGCCTCTGAATAAGCTTTCCAACGCATCTTAGAACACCTCAATCGGGTTCCTGGTTCGCAAGATATGAATTTTTCAAAAACGTAAGGTAAAAAAAGGAGAAAAGCAGTGAAAAATAGTGACTCGCGCTCGGAGCGCGAGTCGACGCGATCGAGCGCGATTGGGCGAGAACATCGGGTTTCTGCGCGGTGCACTTGCGCTGAGCGCCACTCAAGCGCGGAGCGAGGCGCGAATGCGCAGAAACACCAAATTGTGCAGAAAATTGAAAAATCAACCCCAAAACACATTTTATTCACCAAATCACTCATCAAAATCTTCCAATACATCAAATTCATCAAAACAACACCAAAATCCTTCAACAATATGAATTCCTCACACATCATCAATTTCATCAACAAATATCAATTCATCAAACATCATCAATTTCAGCCACAAAATCAATTCATCAAACATCATCAATTTCATCAACAAATATTAATTCATCAAACATCATCAATTTCACCACAAAATCAATTCCCACCAACCCCACAAAACCCCACTATATACTCAATCGTGTTAAACCAAACGCTCACCCTTACCTCTTAAACGTAAGCTCAGAAGAAGACGATTGGAATCACCAACGAGTAACCACAAAGAACACAACGAGCCAACACCTTGGAATTTCTTCCTTCAAGTCGCGAAAACCCTCCCTTTCCTTCCTCTTGCGCCACGCCACCTTCCCTTCTCACTCTCTCTCTCAATTTCATTTTTCTTCTCTGAATGAAAATGGGAGTGAGGGTTTCGCATAACCCTGGGGTTTAAGTCATGTGGGCTTTCACGCATTGGGCTCACAAACTACACCCCTACTACTCGATCCCACTTCTACACAAAACACGATATTTCCCTCTAATTTAATTATCTCACACTTCAACTAAAATTATTTATTCAACTAATCAAATTAGTTAAACTAATTAAATTATTTTATTTTATTTTATTTTTCGGGGTGTTACAACTCTCCCCCCTTAAAAGAATTTCGTCCTCGAAATTCCAACGATTCCAAGCCAACAACAAAAAGTATTCCTCCACTAGCAAAATTGTTGTTCTAAGGGTTGTTATCCTTTATTCTATATTCTGTCTCGAATTCTCCGAATTCAACTAGATTTCCCTCGAGCAATGCACACATCTCTACACTCTAACTCTGTACTAACACTATTATCTCGAAGTCACCAAAGTTTAACTCGACTACCCAACACAATCAAATAAGATAGTCTCAGTGACAATCACTATGGGTTTATTCAATGAAACCCCCATATCTTAAAGCTCACTTTATAAGCTTGAAAGCCAAGTCGTATCTCATACAAATAATTAATCTACTTTTCACAATTACTAATCATTCTATAGTAGGCTTTATAGAAGCACGTTAATTCTGAGTGTTCCCAACAAGGCATGGTTTACTACAGCTCCTAAGTCTCAACTTAAGGTATGTATTCTCATCTCTTACCTCACAAAACTATGTACTTTTAGTCCATGCCCAAAACGCCGCCAAAACTCCAATAAGAACACCAAAACCAAAATAAGGTTGAGATGAATTCTCGTTTTACAATACACGTAAAGTACATAAACATTTATAACGAACACAATTATCTAAAAATTAAGAATTAACATACACTTAATCATAATATAACAAGGAGGCTATAAAGCATATTATCCCTAACCCTCTTATCCAATTAACATGTGGCTTTGCTATTTTTAAGAAAAATTAAAATGGAACAACAGCGCATTTACAGCACAAAGGCATCGGCCTAAACAACATAAAAGCAGCATCAATACAACACGTAAAACAACCTCATTTATGCGCAAATAACAAAGAAAGAAGGACAACATCAAATCGACAACATTAAGTAACATAAAGATTTACACCATTTATCTCAAAAACAAAGAACACATTCTAATATAAAATCAGCACTATTTATGTCGAAAATAAAGAACACATTCTAGTGTAAAAACAACACTATTACTTTCAAAAATATAGCAACATGTTCTCGTTAGAAAACAAAGAATAAAACAACATGAAAACAAAGGACATCAATTTGCAAAAACAGCAAAAAAACAACAACATCACTCTTATGGAAACAAAGAACATTCTCATAAAGACAAGCAGCACTTTTCTTACAAAAACAAAGATGAAAATCGGTTCAAAAACAAAGAATAAAACAACATGAATTCGACTCCAATTCTCATAGAATCGCCCAAATCAAGATTCAATTTATCAACTTGCACATTAATACATCACAATTCAATCCTCAAACCCTAACTACCCATAAACCCCATCATAACCCATTAAAAATGTTAAACCCACCTTTACACATGTATCTTGAGACTCATCACAACATTGCAGCAAGTTGTAGTGATAACACAACTTAAAGTAATCAACAGAACATTAAACCTAAAGCATTAATTCACAAGTAAAATATACTAACACAAAACACTTTATGCTTAATTAAAGTAAATTAAATACATTTGTGAGCATAACCAATTTTCAACTAGTTTAATAGAATCTCAAAAGCAGTCTCAACACAAATTTTACTCGTAAATCATAAAACCATGTAACGCAAATCATAGAAGAACGAAGGTGCCAAAAATAGATCACGAAAACACAAGATGGCACCAATTTTAAATTCACAAAAGTATGAAGGTTACAAATCAATACATAAAAGATAGATTTCACACTGACACACATTAAGAACAATTAAACACAAAGTAAAAGCAAGAATAAACTAGAAACATAGAATATAGTCAATATTTGAAATCATGACATTTATCTATACTCCCGAAAATAAAAGAATTCGGTAAGTCTAGCACTTGGTAAAGAAAATATTTCTCATAGTAATCAAGGCATTAGAGGTCGTTCGTTGTGAAATGGCAACTCAAAAATATTTTCTCTTGGGGTCATAAAGAGTTAGTGACATGCTTCGTAGGAGAGAAAATAGAGCATACAATACTACATCACCGATCAATTATGCACATCGTTAATATATAATTAAACACGAGCACGAACATCAACAGTTTAACTTTAGAGTTTCATACATGAAGTTGTGTTTCAGTAAAAGTACTAGAACATCTCTAGACCCCTATAAAAGAAAGAAATCAGATAACACAATGCAATTAAGTAAATGTCATTTCATCTGCCGGTGGCTTCACAACATCCCACATTTAGAAAAATCGAGCAATTGAGAGAAACGAAATAAATAAATAAATATTGTAAAAATGTAGTTATCATTAAAATCTTTTCATCTACAATCTCGCTCAAAGGAATCAACAACTATAGCAATTACGGGGAAAAATTATACTTATAGTAATCAGAATATCACAACACGCTAGTTGTCCAGTGTAAACCTTATATAGATAACAAAGCAATTCGTAAGCACTTAGTTTAGAGCATCATAAGCAAATAAAAGAAACACGTTATAAAAACTTTGAATAAGACATAGTAATGTTTACTTAGACAAGATAAACACATTTTTGAGTATTCCACAAGAGTACCCGCAGAGTCAATAAACATTTTAATTTTCATTCTCCAAAACAACATAATGCAACCAACCACAACAAAGCCAAGTCATAGAAGCACAGACTAGTAAAGTTAGAATTCATAGACAGTTACTAAACAAAAATCACAGATTGTATGAATTCAAAGATCACGAAACAACAAAGTCACAAAATAGGGCCTAAATACAAGGTTCACACAGAAAACACTCGATTGGCCCACAACACACGGTCTAAAGGGAATATTGAGCTCTATGAAAGTCACTTGGGTTTTAAACCTCACTAACAACGGTAACATTGATGATCCTTCCCAGCTACGAGTACCTATCATTCGTCCTATTACCTTGAGAACGTAACCAACTAATCTGGTCGGTCTCACAGCTATCAACAATCAAACAAGCAAAGCATGAAACTCTACTCAGAGTTCACCAATCAGAAACACAATAGACAATACAACAGTCCGGTTAGGACCGACCTGCACTACAGCATAAACAACAGTTAGGACTAAAAGACTCTACGATCGGACAACTTGGTCGGACAGACCGAACTGCTCTGATACCACTATTATAACACCCCTTTTCTACCCCTCAAGTTACACATCATTATCAGAGTAATTTCCTTTTCAAAAAATATTAATTTAATTGGTAGAAAGGAAATGCTACCTCGTCATAACAAGAAAACCTCATCATTGGCACTTTAAAAAGTTTGTGCAGCAAAACCACCGTCATAAAAATTAAACTCCAAAACAAAAGGAATTTTTCGTCACAGCGGAATATGAATCATCACTCGCCAAAACCACTCAAACACGTCGCACATCAACCATAAAATCATTAATCAGTTAATTAATAAACTAACAAACTTAAACTACGCCCCCTAGGTGCTACAATGCGTAGAGCGACTTCGGCGCACATCCCAACGACTATCAAAGAAGGCAAAGCAGGACCTTCACTCGGGTTTACCTGCAGCGTTGCCACAATGGAGCAACATTCCAAGCAGAATGGGTGAGAATTTCAATAAAACATAATCAGATACATAATAGAGAAATGAGAGCGAGCAATCACACGGTATCATCATCATCACCACATCATACTCACACAACACCACTCCAATCACAAAACAAAGAACAATTCACAGTCATGATTATGTATGAAAATGCAACCCACACGCGGGCATATGCATGATGGTACCATACTGCGTCATAATAAGAGGCCAAGCCTATTCGCCATAAGAGGCCGAAGCCTATTCATCCACCGGAGGCCAAGCCTATTATTAAATCCTTTGGAGGCCGAAGCCTATTCGCCTTAGTATGCACATGCCATGAGACTCTATGAACACATGTGCAATTCATCAAACACTCACCTGGAGTACTCATCATCATCATCATAAACACTCATAGAGTGTATTCGCTCATAGTCATCAATATCATATATATATATCACATCATCATAATCACTCATAGAGTGAACTCGTCATATTCACAAAATCATATAGCAACATCATCACAATTATATAACACATCATCATAATCACTCATAGAGTGAACTCGTCATATTCGTCAAAATCATATAGCAACATCATCACGGTCATACTTTTTCTCATCGTCATTGAGCATATATATATACATATATATATATATATATTTCAGTTGTCTTTTAGCTTAGTGTGTTATAAAAAAGTGAACTGATTGACTATGGGATTACTCAGGTAACTGATACTACTTGCAACAGGCATTGGCCACCTTTGCAAGACTCCCAGTGATGCCCTTGTAAATACACCAGTGAAAGAAATTCTGACCTTAGTGGTAAACCACAGTCTAGCCATAGTCAATTAGCACACTAGTAGTATAACATTTCTCCGAGACTCATTTATATAAACATAACATCACAAATTTTTTTATTTGTATAAACGGCAACACAAAACAGTTTACTCTGCCTTAAAAATAGAATATTCAGTTAGGCCTCTGAATAAGCTTTCCAACGCATCTTAGAACACCTCAATCGGGTTCCCGGTTCGCAAGATATGAATTTTTCAAAAACGTAAGGAAAACAGTGAGAAAATAGTGAAAAATAGTGACTCGCGCTCCGGAGCACGAGTTAGCGCGCGCCGAGGCGCGATTGAGCGAGAACATCGAACATCGTGTTTCGCGGTGCACTTGCGCTGGAGCGCCACTCAAGCGTGAGCGAGGCGCGAATGCGCAGAAACACCAAATTGTGCGAAAATTCGAAAAATCAACCCCAAAAACACATTTTATTCACCAAATCACTCATCAAAATCTTCCAATACATCAAATTCATCAAAACAACACCAAAATCCTTCAACAATGTGAATTCCTCACACATCATCAATTTCATCATCAAATATCAATTCATCAAACATCATCAATTTCAGCCACAAAATCAATTCATCAAACATCATCAATTTCATCAACAAATATTAATTCATCAAACATCATCAATTTCAATTACAAAATCAATTCCAACCAACCCCACAAAACCCCACTATATACTCAATCGTGTTAAACCGAAACGCTCACCCTTACCTCTTAAACGTAAGCTCCGAAGAAGACGATTGGAATCACCAACGAGTAACCACAGCAACACAACGAGCCAACACCTTGGAATTTCTTCCTTCAAGTCGCAAAAACCCTCCCTTTCCTTCCTCTTAGCGCCGCGCCACCTTCCCTTCTCACTCTCTCTCTCTCAATTTCGTTTTTCTTCTCTGAATGAAAATGGGAGTGAGGGTTTCGCATAACCCTTGGGGTTTAAGCTGTGGGCCTTTCACGCATTGGGCTCACAGCTACACCCCCTCTACTACTCGATCCCACTCCTACACAAAACACGATATTTCCCTCTAATTTAATTATCTCACACTTCAACTAAAATTATTTATTCAACTAATCAAATTAGTTAAACTAATTAAATTATTTTATTTTATTTTATTTTTCGGGGTGTTACAACAAGCACCACCATGAGTACTAGACACTACTAAGTAGGCTTCATTTTCACCTAAGCATTTAAGCAAAACACCTTCAGCAGTTTTCTTGAACAATTCATTTCCAGCAATCATGTAGCTCAAAGCTCTATACCTAGTTTTTCGACAGGTTACTCCTATTGGATTTTCCAAGTATTCGACAATCGGCCTTCGCCAATCATCACTTGGCATGTTGTCAATGACAAAAACTTGAAAATTCTGCAAATTTTGAAAATCAAAATCCTCCAAATTATCTTCAATGGAGGAAGTAATACTTCTAACTTATTTTCTGCCCCCAAAGCTTTTGCGTTGACAACTCGTTTGGTGAATTATCTGTCGAAAAAAGTTTCGCTCTCTCTTCTATGAATTCTTGGAGCTTTTCCTTAGAGACTCTATACAACATGTGTGAACTGTTTAAGCAACGAATTGGCAATTACAAAGTACTTCACCAAATTTTCTTTGATGCATTTGTATTCTTTTGTTAGTTGCTTAACAACTAGTTCAGAGTCACCTTTTATTTCGACAGATGTTGCCCCCAGTTCTAATAGCAGTTCTAATCCTGTTATTAAGGCTTCATATTCTGCCTCATTATTGGAGCAATCACTTTGTATCTTGTATTTAAACTTTTGTTGGTAGCTTTGTTGGAGATATTATTAAAACCCCAATCCCTGTACCATTCTTATGGCTTGAACCATCAAAATACAATTTCCATGGCTGCATTTCTGCTAAACATATTGACTCTTCGACTAGGGACTGGTCTACTATGAAGTCAGCCACTACTTGTTCTTTTACAGCTCTCAAAGGCTGGTATGTTAAGGAGTATTCAGACAATGCCAAAGCCCATTTGTCTATTCGACTATGAAGTATTGGTTTCGATAGCGTGTTTAATGATGTCATAATGCGAATAAACGTACACATCATTAGACTTTATATATTGCTTCAATTTTGTACAAGAGAAATACAGACACAAACATAGTTTTTCTATTGGATGATATCTTGTTTCTGCATTATTCAATAGTCTACTAAGGTAATACACGGCTTTTTCGACGCCGTTTTCATCCTCTTGTGCTAACATACTACCTATTGTCTTTTCTGACGTTGCTATGTACAATTTAATAACTTTGTTCCTAATAAGTGGAAGCAACATAGGTGGCTTTGTCAAATAAGACTTGATCTCGTCGAAGGCTTTTTGATGTTCTGAATCCCATCTAAATATCTCTTCCTTCTTCAGTCGAAGCAGTTGTGAGAAAACTTGTGTTTTGCCACTGAGGTTTGATATAAACCTTCTTAGGAAGTTGATTTTTCCCAACAAAGATTGCAATTCTTTCTTTGTCGAAAGAGCCTTCATTTCCAAGATAGCCTTTGTTTTGTTTTCATGTATATCAATGCCTTTTTTGTACACAACAAAGCCCAGGAATCACCTGCACGACCACAAAAGGCGCATTTGATTGGATTCATTTTAAATCCATATTTTTTCATTCTTTCGAATGACTGTTGAAGATGGTCTAAATGACCACTTTCTGTTGAAGATTTGACAACAATATCATCTATGTATACTTGCATAAAATCTTCTATAAAATCATGAAACATAGAATTCATCGCCCTTTGATACGTTGCCCTAGCATTTTTTAGCCCAAATGGCATTACTACCCATTCATAAACGCCTAGGGCTCCAGGGCATCGAAAAGTTGTTTTTGATACATCCTCTTCAGCAATATAGATTTGGTTATACCTTGAATAGTCATCTAGCATACTTAATTATTCAAACCCTGCTGCTGAGTCAACCAGCATTTCTGCCACTGGCATAGGGTATTCGTCTTTTGGTGTAGCATTGTTTAAGTCCCCAAAATCTATGCAGACTCTAAGAGTCCCATTTTTCTTTATAAAAGGAACTATATTTGCTAGCCAATCAACGTACCTTGCTGTTCTGATGAATTTGCTCTTGAGTAGCCTTTCGATCTCTTCCTTAATCTTCGTCAAGATCTGAGGTGCAAATCTTCTGGGCGTCTGCTTAACTGGTTTCTTATCTGGTCGAATTGGTAACTTTAGCTCCACCACTTCTTGACTCAATCCTGGCATTTCATGATAATCCAATGCAAAGCAGTCTTTATATTCTTTCAAGAGCTTGATTGTTTTGTCT